>OY882858.1:207103386-207703386 GCA_963693515.1 Pipistrellus nathusii
CAGGGCTGCAGCTGCTGCCCCAGCGCTGGGGGGAGGTGCTCCCTGAGGCTTCCCTCAGACCCCACGGTCCTCGGAACAGCCTGCCTTCATTCATTCCCGGTCTGACCCCCCTTCATTCTGAAGGTGCCGTCCCCGGAACTCCTCCAGCTGTCTCACGCCTCAGGACAGCCACGGGAATTAAAGGCTCGTGAAACCTCAAGTTACGATGAAAAACCGCCAGCTCCTCTCATCCAGGGCCGTGACCATCGCGCTCGGCGGCGGCGGGCTCTGTGCTCTGCGCCGTGACACGGGAGCACACTTCCTCCCTGTGCTGCCTCCTCGGAGCCAGGAGGACGGCTCCGTACAGGGCGTGTGCGGCTCCAAGCCCAGGGCGACCCTGGACCTGGCCCCTTCCAGGCCGCCCTGTGACCCTCGCTGCCTCGGCTGACTGACGGCTCCAGCAGCTCCTCTAGGTGGACAGCGCACCCTGAGCTAGTCCCGGAAGGACCCTGTGTGCCGCTCAGCGCTGCCCACCTCCCAGGGCGGGTGCCGGGTGAGGAGCCATGGGAGCACCTGGGCACGCTCACTGCTTCCCGCCTCCGTCCTGAAACAGCTGCTTCCCAAGCACTTTCCGCGGAGAGAGAAACCGGTGTCTCCGCCCACTCCGCCATTCCGTAAGCACGGTTAGCCTATGCCCATTGGCTCAGTAAGTACAGTTAATCTATGCCCACTGGCTCAGTAAGTGCGGTTAATCTATGCCCACTGGCTCAGTAAGTGCGGTTAATCTATGCACCAGGCACTGGTGATGTCCAGCACGCATGGGTCGCCAGTCTCGGCCACGGAGACCCTCGCTGCCGGGTGGAGATAAACCAGACACAGGATCTGGAGGAAGATGGAGCAGGAGGAGGGAGAAAGGCCGTCACTCCGGCTGCTCGGAGACGCTGCCTCAGGAAATGGCACAGGGACCAGGGACCAGGGAGGACGGGCAGGCTGACGGCATCAGGAGCTTTGGAAACTGGCACTGGTCCTCACACGGGGTGCTGAGGGGGCTGAGGGGGCGCCGGGGGCAGGGGCTGGGAGTCAAACTCGGGCATCTCGGGAAACGTCTATCCACCGTATGGCCACCGGCTGAGCCTGTTTCCAGAGAAACTGTAAATTTGGGCGCTGTGTTTGTTTACTCAAAGGCTGTGTGTGCGCCCTGCGAAGTGCCTAACAGCCTGGCCGTGTTTGGCTGGATGTGCCAGCTTGCCATCAGCAGACTCCGTGCCACCTCTAATTGCTTATAAATAGCGCAAACACCACATATGCAAATGCAGGCAAGCTGTCCCTTCAGCTGCTGCTGCTGACAGCGATGGCAACGGGCAGATGGGGCTGCGGCGCCACCCCTGACGCAGCGGGAGGACAGAGGGACAGCTGTCTGCCCGGGACAGAGGCCTGGCTCTCCTCTCCTCTCCGGGTGGCTGCCCTCAGGCTCTCCTGTCGCAGTGAGCGATTCCATGTTTGTCGCTACCCAGCCACGTGCGAGTGTGGCTGGCCCTCCGGCCAATGAGGACAGGAGCCGGGAACCTAGGAGGCGGCCAGGCACTTCCCCAAGAGCCCCACCCAAGTCAGTGGTGAGCAGGGTCCTGTGCAGGCAGGGACCTCACTACGAGCACATTCTGCACAGGCAGGGAGCTCGCCATGAACATGGGTCCTGCACAGGCAGGGACCTCACCGTGACAGGAACAAAGGTCTTGCCAGACAGAACTCAGTGGGGACAGATGAAAACGTGCACAACTAGATCAGCTTGAGCAGAGGGAGGAGGACGGAGCACAGGTGTCCGGAAGTACAGGAGACACCTCTGAGCTCCCACTGAGATCACCCCACCCCCAGGCTGCGAGAAAAGGCAGTGACTCACTCCCCTCCAGCCAGAGGCCCGCAGGACGGTCCAGAAGAGAGACCCAAGAGACAACAAAGCCCTGACTGTGCAGCTGAACCTCAGGCACTCAGAGGCCGATGTAGGTGGCTGGAGCATTGTCCCCCACAGCACAAGCTGTAGATTCCCGTGACCCCGGCTCTTCCGAACAGCTCAAGCTGCTCACCACTGCTCCCACACTCCCACCGCTCCGCTCCCCCCAGCTCAGCTCCACTCTCCCAGCTCAGCTCCCACCGGGTTCAGCTCCCACAGCTCCAAAATGCGGATGAAGCCCCAGCGATCCAGGTGGAGGGCGAGTGAGCCTGGCCCTGAGAGGGTTTCCCGCGCTCTCTGCTGCTGGACAGAGGGTCCAGTGTCAGGGATCTATTCCAGCCCAAACCAGATCCATTCCCAGGTGAAAAGCACTCTGGGAGAAGCTCACACACAGAACAGCTTCCTGTATCTTCTCAGTCAGTTGCCCGGGGATTAACTCTGAGCCTGCAGAGGCTGCAGGAGAGAAATCCAGGTCTAGGTGCTTGCCCCTCTCTGAGAGCCCCCCGCCCCCCAGACACAGCACGGGTCCGAGGGGTCCAACCAGCTCGGTGGGCACAGCCAAGCAGCTCAGGGCAGAGAACAGCACTGCTGGGAACAGCTCCAGGCTGGCCAGCTGCCAATCAGCAAGGTCACCCAAGGTAAGCCCCTCCCCTCTGGTCTCACTCTGGCTACCAGTTCAACGAGAGGGCGAGACTAAAAAGCCAGAGGCTCCCTCCTGCTCCCAGGTCTAACAGCGACAAAAGAAGGATTTCTGCCACCAGCCGGTCGAGTGACCAAACACCCTTTTCTGTTCTTAAGAATCAGAAGTGAAAACAGAGAGCCCCGCCATCACCCCACCAAGGAGACCCGACAGCAGCTACACATCCATTCCGGCAGCTGGGAGCTGAGCAAGGGGCGTGGGCCGTCCATCCTCCCTCCCTCCTTCCCTCTTCCCCCTCCCTCGCTCCCCTTATATCTGAAGGCCCTGTGTGTGCTCCAGGCCGCTCACTCCAATCCCACTTCCATGTGGGCTGCCTCCGGAGCCGCCAGTCCGAGGTGACGCCGCCTCACCGCGCCCCCAGAGGAAACCCTGCTGCAGGCAGCATGTCCCGGGTGGGGACGGCAGCCACAGCGGCTAAAGCCAGGACCGGAGGGACCCGCTCCGCACCCAGACCCACCAGCGCCTCCTGAGCTGCGCTCCCGGAAGCTGGGGCCTGCAGCTCGTCCCAGACGGCTGGGGCCACAAACTGTCCTGGACTTAGTCCACTGCCCACATCAGCTCTCTTACTCGCTGTGCGGGCACTTCTGTGAGCGGCTGGCAGTTCCCATGAAGGACTCGCACCCCTCCCAAGGGGCCCCGACAGAGCCAGCGAGGAAGGCTCCCCCCACCGCTCCGCAGCCCCGTGCCTACAGCTGGGACAAAGCCACCGGACACAGGCAGGACAGAGCCTCCTGCTTCCTAGGCTGAGGGGGTCGGGGGAGCATCTCTGACTTTAATAAAACAGCTGCACGGACCTGGGCCCCACACCGGTGAGCCCGTGTCTTCGGGGCGCTGCTCCAGTTGGTCCGGAAGCCTGTGCACACGGCCTCGCTCCTCACCTGTGCGGCGCCTCCCCGCCTCTCCTCGGCCCGGCTCCTGGCGCCGCCTGGCAGCCTGGGTGGGTGGCGAGCCGAGTGCCCCTTCTCGGGCTGCTTTCTTAGAGAAGGACAGAAACGCCCCAAAATGGCCTCTGCAAGAACACCGCCAGCATCAGGATCAGCCTCCAGGCCTTGGGGTTCCAGAGCCAGCGCTGCGGGCCGGAAGGCAGAGAGCGGGCCTGCGCTCCGTCCGGGGCGCCTGCCGCTGAGTGAGATTCTCATCCAGCCTCGGCCTCGCTCCCCTCCCCCACACCCTTCCTTTGTCCTCTCACTCAGCGAAATGCACAAAGGAAGCTGCACACTGGTATTCTCTGGTGCGTTTGAGCTCTCCTCCTGGCAGGTCATCAGTTTTGGCTAAAAGTAAAAATAAGAATTCTCTACAGGTTCCATGTTTTTTACGTCAACAAACGGTGTCCCGCTGGGGGGCGGGGCCATCTGATCAATGGAAGGATCTGTCTGGGAAATGCTGTTCTTCAGCAGGGAGTCCCCGGAGCCTCCGGGCTTCGCTGCACCGGCCGGCCCGGCCAGGGCAGAGCGGCATCCCGGGTGTGAATGACCACAGGGTGTCTGTCCACCCCCCGAGGGCTCTGGGTGCCGCCCTGTCCGGCTGCCAGGAGCAGAGCTGCAGGAACGCTGTGCGGGTGTTTGGGTGACACAGGCTCCCTCTCACTGGGGCGGCGCCCAGGAGCCCCCGCCGAGTCCGCCGGAGCCCCAGGCTTCCTGTGAAGAAGCTGCCGCTGTTCCCCAGAGCGGCTGTGCCGTGTATTCCCACCAGCCACAGCCAGGCCCCGCCTCCACCAGCCACAGCCACAGCCACAGCCACAGCCAGCCCCGCCCTCCACCAGCCACAGCCAGGCCCGCCCTCCACCAGTCACAGCCACAGCCAGGCCCGTCCTCCACCAGCCACAGCCAGGCCCGCCCTCCACCAGCCACAGCCACAGCCAGGCCCGTCCTCCACCAGCCACAGCCAGGCCCCGCCTCCACCAGCCACAGCCACAGCCAGCCCCGCCTTCCACCAGCCACAGCCAGGCCTGCCCTCCACCAGCCACAGCCAGGCCCGCCCTCCACCAGCCACAGCCAGACTCCACCTCCACCAGCCACAGCCACAGCCACAGCCAGCCCCGCCCTCCACCAGCCACAGCCACAGCCACAGCCAGCCCCGCCCTCCACCAGCCACAGCCACAGCCATAGCCAGGCCCGCCCTCCACCAGCCACAGCCACAGCCACAGCCAGCCCCGCCCTCCACCAGCCACAGCCACAGCCACAGCCAGCCCCGCCTTCCACCAGCCACAGCCAGGCCCGCCCTCCACCAGCCACAGCCACAGCCAGGCCCACCCTCCACCAGCCACGCCAGGCCGGCTCTCCCCAGCTGCTCCCCCCAGGGCTGGGGCTGTCGCTGCTCCTATGGCACCGGGCGGCGAGGTGTGTGGTCTAAGGTGTGTTTCCCCGATAGCTGATGACTCTGAGCGGGGTCACTGCTTCCTCCTCATCCGTGTCTCTTCTTCGGTGACGTGTCCTCGTGTTTCATACCCGTCTCCAGTGGGCTGGTGGTTTCCCGGTGAATCCTGAGCTGTTACTTGCTCGGACACTGGTCCTTCATGCTGTGTGTGTGAATGCCTCCTCCCGCTCCGCCTGTCCGTCCGCCCTCAGCAGCCCAGGGAGCACACGGCCTATCCAGTGGTCAGCTTCTCCGTGTGGGAACTGCACATCCAGGCTGAGTCTGAGGAAGAATTCCTTGTCCCGCCCAACAGCTCCCAGATTCCGCATATGCTCCCTCGTTTCTGGTTCTACGTGCCACATGTGTGCCTGTGGTCCGTTTGAGCAGCTTCTGTACGAGGTGTGAGGGGCAGATGGGGTCCGTTGTTTTGCCCATGACATCCAGTTTCCCCGCAACCTGCTCCTCGTCCCAGCGGGATGGGGACTAGGCTGGCGCGCGCGCGCTGTCTGTCCACCGCCATTCCAGGTGGTGCTGGACAGCACACACGTCCAGTGAGACCGCGAGGACTGGCTCCACGGATCCACATTCTGGCTGCTGCCACATCAGCACCGCGGACACGGCCTCACCATCAGGCGTAAGGGAATGCGCACGCTGAGAAAGAACTGGCGTGCGGATCCATTGGCTCTTTACCCTCACCCAAGGGTGTTTTCTCCAGGGATTGTTTTGGAGAGTGGGAAGGAGGGGACAGAGTGAGGGGATGGGGGAGAGAGGAGAGAGAGAGAAACATTGATTGGTTGCCTCCTGCACTTGCCCCAACCAACCGGGCCGGGGATGGAACCCAGGTACCTGCCCTTGAGCGGGGATGAACCTGGACCCTTCATGGCCAATGCTCTGCTGCTGAGCAGCACCGGCCAGGGCAGCGTGTGTATCCACCGATGGGGACTGTCTTTCCTGTTCACTGTGGAAAGCCAGCCCTGTGGCCCTGTGGCCCTGTGGCCCGGGCACAGGACGGCCAGGGTCGCACTGGGCCTGCAGCGGGGCTCCCATGCCCTCCTGTGTGGCTGAGTTAAGCACTCAGGCTCCACGTGACAGCCGGTGACACAAAGACGTGGAGGGCTGCCAGGGGCCGTCCAGCCAGCGGCTCCTGGGCCTCTAGGGCGGAGCGCCATCATCTGCCTCACTCTGCTGGCTTCTCCTTCGCCACTGCTCGCCCAGCCTGCGGGGGCCCTCGCCCACTGAGGGCTGAGCGCCGTCACTAACGGGATGACCACCACCCGGCGTGGCGGGGCCATGGGGGGCGTGAAGGAAGGGGTGAAGGGAGACGCACAGCCGATCTGCACGGGCTCGCACCACAGCCCCTGGGGGAGGAGGGCGATGTCAGCACTGAGGGGAGGACGGCCGTCCTCTCTCGCTTTCCCAGGCCACTCTGGAACTCACTCAGCAGAGGAGCCAACGAGGGAACCAAAATCAAATACCTGCTCAGTTTTTGATAAGAAAGGGTTTTGAAAGGGCAGGGGAGGGGGAAGCTGGGGGGAGGGAGAAGAGGAGGAGGAGGAGGAGGAGGAAGGAGGGGGAGGGTAGGGAGAGGAGGAGAAGGGAAGGAGAAAGCAGAGGAGGAGGAGGAGAGGAAAAGGGGGAGGAGAGGAAGGGGAGGAGAAGAACAGGAAGGGGAGGGGAAGGGGAGGAGGGAAGGGAGGAGGAGGGGAGAGAGAAGAGGAGAAAAAGAGGAGGGGAAGGGGAGGGGGAAGAGGGGAAGGAGAGAAAGAGGAAGGAGAGGAGGAGGAGAAGAGGGAGGGGAGGGAAAGGGGAGGAGAAGAACAGGAAGGGAAGGGGAGGGGAGGGAGAAGAAGAGAAAAAGAGCGAGGAGAAGGGGAGGGGGGAGGGGAAAGGAGAGGGGGAGGAAGGAGAGGAGGAGGAGAAGAAGGAGGGGAGGGGAGGGGGAGGAGGGGAAAGGAGAGGGAGAGGAAGGAGAGGAGGAGGAGAAGAGGGAGGGGAGGGGAGGGGGAGGAGGGGAAAGGAGAGGGGGAGGAAGGAGAGGAGGAGGAGAAGAGGGAGGGGAGGGGAGGGGGAGGAGGGGAAAGGAGAGGGGGAGGAAGGAGAGGAGGAGGAGAAGAGGGAGGGGAGGGGAGGGGAGGAGTGGGAGGCAGAGGAGGGAGGCGACAGCACTCTGCCCTCTTCACCTGGGCGCTCAGACGCCGCACAGAGGCGCTCCGGTGCCCGCTCTGAAGGTGCGGGTGAGAGCACCTGGGAGGGGTGTGCCAGGAGAGCTACAATTCCCCGGAGACCACAGCAGACAGTGACCCACATGGGAGGCGCCGCTGCTATAAATACTCGGTGGCAGAGCTGATGTCATGCTCTCTGTCCCAGAGACACCCAGCCGAAACGTGCCACGAAGGCACGTAGCGCACCCAGCGCGTGTGCGGCCAACACCACCCGCACACTCAGCCCGAGACGGGCCCTCCCCTCCGCACAGCACCCGCTCCTGCTCCGGCGCACAGGACGCGCCGCATACCATCCTCTGGGCTCTGGGCCGGGAAGTCCCCACAAACCCGGAGGCCGTGGGAACGCCCGCCACGGGCAGCAGCAGGAAGGCCGGGCCCCTCAGCACCAGACCCACCTACTATGCGGCGCCCCTGCTGTGGCAGGTCCCCCCAGGCGGGGTGACCCCTCCCACAGGACGGGGTGACAGCAGGCCAACCCGAGGGGCGTCCACGCTGAGCCTCCAGGCCACGCCCAGGCAGCGTGAAATATGGGCGCTCAGCCTCCGGGCCGCCACGGAACGCAAAGCCACGTCCCGCTGGAGAGTGAGCGAGAACGGGACCCGGCCAGGCCGCAGAGAGATCGTGGGGAGACCCCTCTGGGCCCCCCACACCGTGCCTGCGGACCGCCCCCCTCACCCCACCCACATGTGCTTCCCGGGAAAGCTCCTGGGACTGCGCCAACACAGAACGCTCTGAAGAAATGTGTCCTGAGATGGTGGACGTAAAGTGGAACTTATTAACCAGCGTTTTAAAAGGTGCTCTCTGTCTTGGAAACGAGGCCATGGGCTTGAGGGAGTGGCTTGCTTCTCTGCCAGCTTTAGCGTTTGTAACCTGTTACAGTGACAGTGTCACCCAGGGGTCTGGGGTGAAAACTCAAACACCCGCTCGTGTCCGGAGTCCAGCACGCAGGACCGTCACGGGCGTGGCTGCCGTTACTCTGCGTCCAGCGCCGGCGCCTGGGTGTCCCGCGGCGCCTGGCGGGCCGAGCAGACTGCGGGGCGGGGAGTGCGGGACAGTGGACGAGCACTCACCATTTTGTTTTAAAAATGTCCGCAGGCGGCACGCAGGTATAGTGACTGGAAAGATCTGGAAGCAAACACACCCAAACTCCTCATGGCCAGCCCAAGGCAGCGGGAAAGGGACCCACCTGCCTTCTGTCTCGGGGACTGAAGGTCCTTCCTCAGGGACACCGCTCCACTAGTGGAAACAGGCCGTGAGCAGGGCGGTCGGACAGGGGGTACGACTGAATGCCCCCGGAGTTTCGGGTGCGGCGGGGCGTGCACAGGTGAGCACGGCACCCCACTAGTGCTGCACCAGAACGCCACTCCCTTTCCCGTGTCTCACAGGGGCCGGAACCACCGCTCCTCCGTCTGTGCACCTGCCCCGTGCTGCCAGCCTTCCTCCTGTGATGCCCTCCTGGCTACGGAAGTGCCTTGGTTAGCCTGGCACCCTCACCATGCTGGGCATGGTGCAGAGGACAGTCCATGGACAATGGCTGGAAGGCCGTTCAGGACGCAGACCAGCCGCTGTCCCACTTGGCCCCGTCGGGCCCGGCCTGCCTGGCGACTCCACTAGCTGTGCTCCCAGGCGGAGCAGGGCCTGGCTGCCGCAGAATGCTGGCGTGCAGCATACAAGCCACCCGTGTTTTTCTCGTCTTGAAAATATGCACGCCGAGGAGAGGAGTGTGATCTCCCAGGGAGCCGCTGGGCCCGGGCCTGCGCTCACGCTGCTAGGAAAACAGCAAAGCCCAGCGAGGTAGTGAGAGTCTGGTGGACGAAGGACGGGTATTCACACCGTTAATCACTGGCCCAGGGACCCAAACGAAACCCACCTGACTAGAAAGGTGAAGGCTGCGCATTCAAAGCGGACCGACCCCCAATGAGAGCCGTCAGGGACCAGTGAGCATCATCAAGGACCAGTGAGAGCCGGCAGGGACCAGTGAGAGCCAGCAGGGACCAGTGAGAACGGGAAGGGGAGTGGGCACACGCAAGCTCTCGGTGTGAATGCCAAATGACTAATTACTGGAGTAAGAGGGCTCTTAGGAATTTGTCGTTCCTATGTTATAAGTAAGTGTACATTCATACACACACAACTCACATAGGAATTGTGCGATTCAATCCCCGTCGGGAAGCTTGACAAGTCGCACACGTCCACGCACAGCCTTTCCGGGCTGCATGCGGTGCGCGGCCCCGAGAGCGCCCTCTCGGAAGGCGCAAGCCCAGTGGCGGCAGAGGCAGAGGGGATGCTGTCACTGTGACGGGAAGGAGAGCAGGGAGGACAGCTCCATGGGCTCAGAAGCAGCCTGACTCCCTATGGCTCCCTCCGCCTTCTCCATCTCACAGGAAGCACAGTCATCTGAGCTCAGCGGCCGGCTCAGCCTAATGGGCCTGACAACACGCCCCCGTTCCTCGCCGAGAGAACGGCAGGCTTGGAAGACAAAGGCCGGGGCTTCTCCATAGGAAAAACCACGGCACAAGGTTGTAGAAAGTCAGGTGTTTGGGTTGAAAAGCAGAGAAATCTCCCTGCTATTCCAGGAATGTCCAGACCCTCACAAAACATTCTCTAAATCTCAAAATCCCTCTGCACTCACACAGGACGTTTATGATCCCACGAGGCCGGACGTAGTACCTCATTGCTAACTTGTCCAAGGGACGTGGATGTATCCCAGCTTGCCTCCAAAGAAAACGGACTTGGAAAACTAGACTAAATTCAGGCTGTAGCTTCACCATCTGCCGAGAGCAGGCAAATGGCCCGGCTGATCTCTCAGCTTCGGTCACCTATTTATAACAGGCAATCTCCTCTCCTGTCTGCACTGGCACAGAACACAGCGCTCCAGGGCACACTGTGGGCACGGTGTACACACAGGCTCTCTTCCCCCGGCGGGAGGGAGCCCAGGGCCACCTGATGAAACGGGTCCAGCATTCCACCCAGTGCACATGCCTGTGCCCAGCAGCCCGCCGCGAGGAACCACACACGGACACACTCATGCGGAGATGACGCCCGGACAAAGCGTGAAGTGTGCACGCCTGTGCCCAACAGTCCGGCTTGAAGAAACATGCACGGGCACACTCATGGGAGATGCATGCGTTACGCACAACGCAGCCCTGCTCCTCACGCCAGGAGACTGGGGCGACCTAAGCACCGCGCACGGAAGCGGGGCGTGGCGCCTCCGCTCTGCCTGCCGCGGGCCGGAGGAGGCGCAGCGGCCTCCGGTGCTGCCTGCACGGCGCCTGCGGGAAGATCCTGAAGAAGCGGCGGTGGTGGTCACCGGAGGGAGAGCAGCGAGGGTGGTGGTCACCGGAGGGAGAGCCTCTCCAGGGCTGCTCCCTCGCCCAGGTTACACACGCGGGGCCGGCCGTCCTAACCCCGTCACAGCACTCCCTGCCTCACAGGGCACGTTAATTAATCGAAGACAAAAGGCGTCCAAGAGGGATCAGGTGAGTGCGCACTCCGGCCCCGAGGGAGGGCACAGTGCAGGGGCAGCGGGATAGCACTGCTGGGGGTGGGGGGGGGCAGGAATGGGGAAAGTTCAGATTCTAAGCGGCTCAGCCTGGCTCCGGGAAGGGCGTGGGAGCCCGTCTCCTGTAAACTAGACAACATAACGGGAAGAGAGAAGCCCACACCATGGGCTGCCAAGACCATGAAGGCGCCCTGAGCACCAAGCCCTGGAGCCGGCACGTCCTCCTGGCGGTGGGACACCCCAGGCTGCAGAGGCTGGGGTGCTAAAGCAGGGTGCCAGGCAGGCCTTAATCCCGGCGGGCTGAGCAGACCGGAGAGAGCAAGGAAGTCAGCAGCTATTCAACAACAAGATGCACCCGTGAGGACGTGGACAGGGGCGCTGGCCTGGGAGGTCCCCGGTCCACTGCCCCTCCGGGACACGCTAGGCCAGCGAACCTTAGACGCACAGAAGATGGGCTGTGTGGGGACGTGGGTCCACCAGACTGATGGCAAAGAGCCGGAATGGACAGAACGTTTTCCTGGCGATGGCGGGAGGGACGAGGCCGGGAGATGCTTGGCGGCCGCCCTGACATAAATCTGAGGCTGGCGGTCCACAGCGCACAGTCATTCTGATTCCTGTTGGCCCGAAAAGCTCTTCCAGGGGACACAGCATCAACGGAATTCCCAACACACCTAATTTGTCGGTTAATATTCTTACCGACGAGCAAGAGACGAGAGACGGACTCTACGGACAGACAACAGCCTACCCTCCCGTCAGACAGAACCGTGACCCCCATCTGCGGCCGCCAGCCCAGGGCCCCGCCTGTGCAGACCGACCTGCAGGCAGTCAGCTGCTGCCAGTGACAATCCAGGGGGCGGAGCAATAACTCGGTGACACGCAGTGGGGACTGGCTCAGTACCTGACAGTGCCCCTAACTCTGCCCACTTCCAACGCGGTGTCGCCCTGAGGAAGCCAGCCTGCCCCCACCAGCCACCGGTGATGCCCCCATCCCAGCCCCATCAGGACCCCGGACCCCCTTTCTCCACTCGGAAGCTCTCCCGCCCCTCTGCCTGCCTTGTGGTCCCTGCCAAACCCTATTTCCACAGAGAACAGCCTAGAGCCGGTGCTTCCCTCTGGCTGGCCACTCCATGATGTAGCAGCCGAGTGAGTGAGGCGGCTTCCAGGTCTGGAGAGAGCATCGTACCCCCAGGCCTCTTCCCACAGGACCCGCTCCCTGGTTCTCAGTCGCCCCCCACTGTCCGGGAAGTGACCGCGTGTTGAAGGGAAGATCCAGGGCTTTGAAGTCAAACCCCTGGCGCCAGGACTTCCTTCCGCTCTAGTGATGTGCGACCCGCTGCCACTCCCGGACAGCTCCAAGCCGCTGCCTTCTCTTAAGAGAAAGAATGTGCAGAAACCGGTGTGGCTCAGTGGGTAGAGCGTCTGCCAGCGGACTGAAAGGTCCTGGGTTCGATTCGGGACAAGGGCATGTGCCTTGTTGCTGGCACATCCCCAGTAGGGGGTGTGCAAGAGGCAGCTGATCGATGTTTCTCTCTCTTCGATGTTTCTGACTCTCTATTCATCTCCCTTCCTCTCTGTGAAAAATCAATAAAAAATGTATTTTTTAAAAAAGAAAAAGAACACTTCCCGCCGAGACTGTATTCACAGGGCCTCTGTGTGAAGGAGCTGACCAGTGCGGGTACTCACTGGGGGACGCCTGCCTCAGGCCCCACCCGGCCCCGGGGAGAGAGCGCAGGACACCTGGGGACAGGCTGGTCACCCCAAACCTCAGCACCTCTGACTCACAGATGAAATGGTTCCCAGACCCCCGGTTATCAACAGATCAGGTTTGTTTCCATTTCCCGCTTAGGGATGGGTGGGCGCTCACTCCGTTAGGGGCAGTGCCTGGGCAGTGGCTCTGGCACCCTCCCCCAGGTCTGCGTTTCGCCCACTGGGAGGCGCCACCTCAGAATCAAAGCCAGAGCTGGCCCTGTAGCAGCTTTACAGCGCTATCTCACTTTCAAGTCCTCTTCTGCATGGAGCACAAAGCTAATTGGCAACAGTGTTTGTTACAAGCAGAGAGATAAGATATGCTAAGAGCCAGGAGGCACTTTTGCCAAAATAAAAAAATGTTTAAAAGGCTCTTCAGGGCCCCCGGGTTGGGTGAGAGGGCTGGGTCAGGAGTCCGCTGCCGGCCTGGGGAAGGGCCTCATGGCTCCTAAGGAGGGACCCTGACCGCCAGGCCAGCTCCTGCTCAGGCTTCATTTCCTCGGCGAGGTCGCCCGTCCTGGGCACAGCGCTCCTCCCTGCTCTTCTCCTAAGGGTCCGAGGTCCCCATGAGGCCGCTCCAGAGCCTCTTCCCCGAGGGACAAGCCCAGACATCTGGCCTTTTGTTCCAGCAAGCTCCACTCTACCTTCCGAGCAGCCAGATCGGTCCAAGGAGGTCCCAGCAGCCGGCAAACTGCTGAGGGCCAGGGGAAAAGCCTCGGGATTACAGATTCTGGTCTCTTACAGGAAGTTTATTTCAAACCAGAGCCTCTCACTTACGGTAAAGAAAAAAGAACCCTAAGGAAAACAACTGAAAACACGGACTTGGCTGACGGGGCCCCCTGAGCTTAGATGCCTGTGCCCGTCCCCGGCTGTGCCGGCCAGAAGGCTGCTCCCAGCCGCACTCTGGCTGAGGGAAGGCTTTGTTTATCCGCTCTGCCGTGGCCTCGGAGCAGATTCCCGGCTCTCAGGAATGGGAACCCGCTGGGCCGGCTCAGCTGTCTCCATTCCGGGACATGGAACCGTGCACTCCTCGCCCCAGCGTGAAGGGGCCTCACACAGACCCTGAGACGGCGAGCTCCCAGCTGCCCACACGGCGTTTGTTCCCGTAACGACTCCAGCGACTCTTGGAAAACTCGGGAACCAGAGCAGAGGCCGCAGGCGTCAGAAACAGGCCTGAGCGCCGCTTCTGCCGGCGCTGTCGCTGCCGTGAGCCTCGCCATCAGCTCCAGACGAGGCAGAGGAGCGGGGACGCGAGGGGGCAGCGGCTGCGCCGCTGCCAATGCCGGTGCCTCGTGCGTTTATTGTGGGCGGAGGGCAGCATAAGCTCCCCGTGTCGTCAGGAAGGGATCTGTCCCTGCGGGAGGTGGGACAATGGCCCACAAAGCGGCCATGCCCTGAGGCCCGGAACCTGTGGCTGCATCCTGTTACACGGCGGAAAGGACTGCCAGACCTTAGGGGACACTGTCCCTGTGGCCTAGGAGGCCCATCTACTCGCACAGCCCTTCAGAGCAGAGCACTTGTTCCGAGCAGAAGAGAGACGTGGCAGGCGGGGAAGTCAGAGGGCGGGAGCAGGGGTCCAGGGGCCCTGCGTTCTGGGGACCAGGGGGAAATGTGGGACCAGGGGGAGATGTGGGACCAGGGGGGGATGTGGGACCAGGGGGGGATGTGGGACCAGGGGGGGATGTGGGACCAGGGGGGGATGTGGGACCAGGGGGGGATGTGGGACCAGGGGGGGATGTGGGACCAGGGGGGGATGTGGGACCAGGGTGGGATGTGGGACCAGGGGGGGATGTGGGACCAGGGGGGGATGTGGGACCAGGGGAGGATGTGCAAGGACCACAGAGAGGCTCCAGGAGCTGAGAGCAGCCCCCAGCTGACAACCAGCAAGGAAACAGGTCTCAGGCCTACAAGTGCCAGGAGCTGCTTTCTGCTCGGGGTCAGCCCTGCCAACACCTTGGTTTTGGCCCAAACTCCCAACCTACAGACCTGTGGGAGCACCGAGCCGCGGGGCTCTGAGTCTTGCAGTGACGGGGGTCGGTGATGTGTGTGAAAACGCCCCGCGGAGTGTGTCACATGTAAAAAGCAGGATGGCCGTGTTCATCCAAACCAACAGCTGAGACTGGGCTGAGCAATGGGGGTTCGGGGATTCTACATTTCCGGAACACACTGCCCTTCCTTAACTCACACACCTGCCGATACTGCCCTGCCTGGCACCCCTGGCAGCGGAGCCTGTCAGAGATGCTGGGCGCCGCTCCGGCCTGGCCCCCCCACCTGCGGGGCCGTGGCACTCAGGACACTGTGCCAACGGCACACCCAGGCCTGCTTCTCCCAGTGCCTCATCCCTGAGGCCACCTGTACCTCCGCATGGAGCACGGTCCGTGGACACAGCACAGGGTCTGTACACAAAATCCTGCTGTCCCTACGACAACATGGCTTCATGTCACCTATAGAATGCAGTTTGTCAGCCAGTGCGTGTTCTGTGAGACTGTAGGCACTCCCTCCGCCCCGCCCAGCCACACCTGGAAAGCAGAGCCGGGGGGAGAGCAAGAGAAACAGACTCTCAGCACCAACAGCTTTCAAAATGGAGGGCCAGGCGGCTCCAGGAAACCCTGGTGCTGAGGTCAGGTTCACAGGGATGCGGGCTGCCTCCTGGGTACTTCCAATGGGAGCAGGAACTCCGCGGATCTTGACCTCAGACTGCCTCCTGACCTTGACCTCAGACTGCCTCCTGACCTTGACCTCAGGCTGCCTCCTGACCTTGACCTCAGGCTGCCTCCTGACCTTGACTTCAAACTGCCTCCTGACCTTGACTTCAGACTGCCTCCTGACCTTGACTTCAGACTGCCTCCTGGCCTTGACCTCAGACTGCCTCCTGACCTTGACTTCAGAATGCCTCCTGACCTTGACTTCAGACTGCCTCCTGACCTTGACCTCAGACTGCCTCCTGACCTTGACCTCAGGCTGCCTCCTGACCTTGACTTCAGACTGCCTCCTGACCTTGGCCTCACACTGCCTCCTGATTTTCCCAGCCTCAAGATAGGACCTGGAATGTCAAAAAAAACACAACACACTTCACTAAAGGAATGTTCAAGGGAATGCATGTAACCGGAGAGACCGCTGCAGGCTGAGCTGTGCGCATTCCATAGTCCTGCTGACGGAAGACAAACGGCCACTGGAAGCTGACTTGACGTTTCCCCAGATACTAAAACACCACACGAGGAAAGAGAGAACACGCCCAAGGAGCTGCCGACACACCTCGAAGCTAAAGGCCGCACATTAAACATTTGGAACTGTAAAGAAAAGCCCAGGTTCATTCACCTCAATGAGGCACTTTTTTCAAACCCTTGGCAACGTAATACTTTGCAACTTAGGAAATTCCGCCCCCTTCATTTCTTCGTATTGCCAACCACGTCTGGAGCCGGCGAGGGCAGGCGTTATAACAATGAACTCCCCGTGGCAGGCGGGGGCTGGGCTCAGGGAGGGCCGGACCGAGCAAACGCCGTCCGAGGGCCACTCGTCCCGCCAGGTCTCCTGCCCAAAGCACCGGGTTAGCTTTCCTCTGCGATGTGTGCGCATCCCGGCAGCCCACAGGCGTGGCGGGGGCTGGAGTGACAGACACGCACACGGGAAGGGCGTCACATGGAAAGGAAGGAAAACACGCCTGGCGGGCGATGAGGGACAGGTGGGGAGGGGAGTTAACCAAGATTCTGACTTTCAGTCTAAGAAAACTGTCTGTGAACTTCTTATTTCAAGCAAAAAAAACCCAAAACAAAAACTCTTACTTGGAAAGGGAGCTGATAAGACTATCAATCTTTTTATTTAAAATAAGAAAGCACTGTCAGCTCTTTGAAACAGGTGCTGGGCTCCCGCCTGGTCACTGAGTCCACGGAAAGCCAGGCCTGCCGTCACACACACACACACACACACACACACACACACGCGCACACGGCACAGAGCAATGCAACTACCTAAGCTTCAGTGAACACATTACCGGAATACAACCCAAGAGAAAGCCCCGTGGTCTTTAAAGACCCTCCCACAACACGGTCCCTGCCGACGAACCGCATGGAGCAAAGCACTTTCTAAAGAAAATAAGAGAAGACAAAAACCCACTAATTTCAGTGGAAATTGTCCCTCAGTGGCATCACTATTTGACCAAACAGCTATAATCTATTTTCAGTCCCTGTAATCACCCGAATAAGAACAGCAGACAGGCATGTGGCTTTAAGAAAATCAAGCCCTGCCCTGGCCAGTTTTACTCAGCAACTGCCCTCGGACCAAAGGGTCACGGGTTCAATTCCCGGTCAAGGGCATGTACCTCAGTTGTGGGTTTGATCCCCAACCCTGGTCAGGGCACGTGTGGGAGACAATCGATGAGCCTTTCTCACATCGATGTTTCTTTCTCCTTCCTCTCTCTCTCTCCCCTCCTCCCCTCCCTCCCACTCTCTCTAAAAACCTACGGGGAAAGATGTCCTTGGGTGAGGATTAACAACAAAAAATCAATCCCTATCGGCCCCCTGTGGCTCAGTGGCTGAGCGTGGATCTCCCGTATGAATCAGGAAGTCACGGTTTGATTCCAGGTCAGGGCACTTGCCCAGGATGCAGGCTCGTTCCCCAGCAGGGGTCGTGTAAGAGGCAGCCCGTCCATGATTCTCTCTCATCATTGATGTTTCTATCTCTCCCTCCCTCTCCCTTCCTCTCTGAAATCAATATATTATATTGATTTTTTACAGAGAGGAAGGGAGAGGGACAGAGTTAGAAACATCGATGAGAGAGAATCATCGACCAGCTGCCTCTTGCACACCCCCTACTGGGGATGTGCCCGCAACCAAGGTACATGCCCTTGACCGGAATCGAACCCGGGACCTTTCAGTCCGCAGGCCGATGCTCTATCCACTGAGCCAAGCCGGTTTCGACAATAAAAATATATTTTAAAAAAGAAAAAGAAAATACAGCCCACCAAATTCTCATCTTACCAAACAGATAAATTGGAAGGATTAATTACCAGATTCCTCAGAATTGGAGCTTTCTAAGTCCCTTACCATATGACACATTTTTTTTTTGCACGTAATCATTTTAAACTGTTGAAACCATTACACAAAACCACGCACACATACGCAGGGCTCTTCCAAATCCCATTTATTTCAGGCTCCCCGAATTAAGTTCCGTCAGAGACAGGACACACACACATGCTACCGCTGGCGGACTTCACACAACACACACAGCCTGACGGAAGGCTCCTGGCAGGAGCCCTGCCCCCCGCTACTCCGTCAGGAACCCACCCAACCAGCTGCTAGAGGACAGGGGATGCGAGCAAAATGGGACGATGAAGAATATGCAAGACAATATATTTTTAAAAACTGCTTAAGCTTCCACCGAAGACCCTGGTCCTCCCCTCGGAGATAGCAAACTCCACGTTCGAAGCCCCGTTTCCAAAGCCCTCCGCTGCAGGCCACGGCCACTAGGAACCTGCATCTCCGCACGTGGTTGGAAGGGGTGGAGGTCTGGGCTCAGAGGCTCCCCCCCCCCCCCCCCCCCCCCGTCTCAGACCCTCAGCGGGGAGGAAACCGAAAGGCGGGAAGAGCAGAGTGACTTCCTTCCCGGCCAGAATCAGACCCAATAAACTCGAACCAAGTATTTGACTCTGCGCAACCAGCATAGGAAGGGACAGCCAATATGGAGCGCGGACCTTCAGACCACGTGGCGCTGAGGAGAGGCAGACCCTCAATCACACTGACCACGGGTGCGCGGTGGAGGGATTAGCCCTCTCAGCTCCCCTCCTGCCTGGGCACACGCCGCGCCCCCTCCGACACAGCACCCCCTGGCAGCGCCGCCCCTCAGCCTCTGTCCCAGAGCCCGAGGCGCCCCGAGGGCCTTTCTGGGGAGCGTCACAGAGAAGATGCCGCTTGCACGGAGACTCAAAAAGGAGGAAGCGGGCCGGGCCGGGCCGGCGTGGCTCCACGGTTGCGCTTCAACCTAGTAACCAGGTCATGGTTCAATTCTGGGTCGGGCACATGCCCGGGTTCCTGGCTCCATCCCTGGTAGGGGGACAGCCGGGGAGGGGGGGCGGAGTTGGGGGGAAGGGGAGCAGCGGATTAATGATTCTCTCTCATCATGGATGTTTCTATCTTTCCCTCTCCCTTCCTCTCTGAAATCAGTAAGAATATATTGGGGGGGGGGGGGTGAGTAATCGGAGCTGGAGAGTCTGCAGCTGGAGCGGAGGGAGGGAAGGAGGGCGGGTCAGGGCGCAGATGGCAGGCATGAAGGGCACGCTGCCAGCGGAGGCTGTGATGTTCCCATCCCCATTCCCGTTATTCATACATCACATTCACAGCGCGTTTCCGTTTGGACAGGGGACTTGGCGCAGCTCCCGTCTGGGGCCGGGGCACTTCTAAACGGGAAGCCTGCCTCTGCCCGGCCTCCCCGGGGAAGGCATGGCCGGCCCTGACACGGCGCCCAGCCTGAGGGAAGGGTACACGGGCGATTCCGCCGGGTTAAGCGGCGGAGAGGCCGAGCCTGCGGGCGGCCAGGCCTGACAGCCGGCGGAGAGCCCAGTTTCCCCATCCACCACCGCGCCCTCGATCCCTTCGGAAACCTGACCTCTCGCTGGAACCGCCTTGGCCTCATTCCGTGGGTGTGGATTTGCCTCCCTTCCAGCCCGCCAAACGCTGGGCGGGTTTCTGGCTCCCCGGGCGCTCAGAGCTGCAAAGTGAAATCTGCTTTTCCAGGGTTTTTTCTCCCCAGTCCTAACGGAAGAAGCCAGAGCGCGGGGCAGAGGGCCGGCTCCCTCCAATCTGCAACCGGGCAGGACACTCCAGGCGGGAGGAGCCGGCGGGCGGCGGGCGCGGAGACAGCCCTGCACCCAGGAACAGGCCGGGGGCGGGGGGCGGGGGGCAGTCCCCAAGGAGCCAGGCCGCTCCGGCTTCTGCTCCTCGGGCAAATAAGACAATAAGGCCCGAAGGGCACCGGGACCCTCACAAGGGCCTGTCAACACAGACCGCCACACACGTGTAGGGGGACAGGCTGCGTGGGAAGGGGACGGGACAGAGCCCCCCAACTTGCAGGATGGCTAGGGCACCCCAGGCGGGTCCAAGCCAAACCACCGTTGGTGACACCCAAACAGTGTGAGCCAGTCCAGGGGACAAGAAGGAGCCCCCACTCTCAGGGTGGCCAGGACCCCACGATGGCGGTCCACGCAGCCACCCTGGATGAGAGGAGTGAGCCAGTCACGGGGGAAGGGGGGTCCATTCGCAGGATGTCCCCGACCCACGCGGAGGGCCCCCGAGGAGCTGCCTTCGCGGACACAGACCCCAGGGAAGTGGCCACCTTGGGGAGCCGGTCCTGCTTTTCCGGGGACCAGACCCCTGCGCGCGGGGCCACGAGGGTGGCAGCAGGCGCGCCCCTCGGTGCCACCCCAGGCCCAGACAACGCCAGGCGCCCGGCCCGCCCCGTCCCCGTCCCGTGCCCGCCCCGCGGCGGCTCAGGCGGCGCCCGCCACTTGGAGCGGCGACCCCGCGGCCCCCGCCGGATCGGCCACACCAGGCCCGGGACCCCGTCCCCCCGGAACCCTCGTCCCCCCCGGAACCCCCGTCCCCCCGGAACCCTCGTCCCCCCAGAACCCCCTATCCCTCGGAACCCCCGATCCCCCGGAACCCCCGATCCCCCCGAACCCCTGTCCCCCCGACCCCCCGGAACCCCTTTCCCCCCGAACCCCCGTTTCCCCGAACCCCCGTCCCCTCGGAACCCCCGATCCCCCGGAACCCATATCCCCCCGAGAACCCTGCCGCCTGGGACCCCCGCCCGGTCCCGTGACCCCCGCCCTCCCGGGCCGGGAACCCGGCCGCCTGGGACCCCAGCCGGCCTGGAACCCCCTTCTGGCCCAGAGTCCTCGCTGGGTCCCTGGACCCCCGCCCCCGGCCGTGCCACCTCGCCCGCCGGCGAACCCCACTCTCCAGGGACCCGCCCCGCCGCCCGCAGCCTCACCTCAGGCGGCCGCCTCGGCAGCCTCACCTCAGGCTCCTCGCCGCCGGCGCCCGGGCCCCGCGGAACGGAACCGGCGGCCGCTGCACAATGGAGGCCCGGGGCGGGGCGCCCGGCGTCTCAGCTCCGCGCGGCCGGGCTCGGGTCCGCGGGGCAGCCGCCGGCGCGAGGCAGCCGCGGGGTCTGGCACCGCGCACGCGCACTCGCCCCGCCCGCGCCCCCGGCCCCGCCCCCCGGCGGCGCCCGGCGCCCAGGCCCCGCCCCCCGGCCAATGGGGAGGGAGAGGCACGGAGGGGGCGGGGCCGGGAGAGACAAAGGGAGGTGGGGTGGGGCGGGGCTGCGGGGGCGGGGCCGCGGGGCGGGGCTTTGGGGGCGGGGCCGTGGGGGAGGGACCGGTCCCGCGGGGAGGCCGGACCTCGCAGCTGCCCCATCCGCGGCCCAATCGGGCGAGGGAAGGCCCCCCTTACTGTCCACTGGGAATCTGATCAGCTGGCCTTTGCTCATCCCAAACCCAGAACTCAAATTTGAAGGCTTGGCCTGCTGTGCATTAAGGAAAACTGAGGCCCAAGGAGCGAGACCATTTGCTGCCCCAAGTCCCAAAGTCCCATTCGCTCGTTCGCCTTTTATTCATTCAACAAACATTGCAGCGGCTTGTAGGAGGTGCATCAGGAGTGGGAGGCAAAGGCTCCGGCCCTGGAGGAGCACCTTCAAGCAGGACCCGGAGCTCGGGGTCGCTTTAACGCCTGGGAAGGGAGCCAGGAGCCCAGCTGCCACCCCTTCCTGCGTGGACCCTTTTGTGGTTCTGCTCTTCCTACCGAAATGCCCTCCTTCCCTCGCCTGTGTGGACGAAAGGAGCAGCATGCTGACCTGACAAGCTCAGGGGAGGCCTGCTTGGCAGTCTTGCAAACTCAGAGACCTAAAATAACCACAAAAGATGGTTTGAAAATTAAATATTTAATTATAAACAGGTTATAGCGGGTAGTCATGTCCTAGGCAGATATTTTCACTGATAAAGATCAACTTACATCTTCTTTACTGAGTCCGTTTGCCTTTTTCACCTCTAAGATAGCATATCTGTGAGATGTCTTGGGTAACTTGTAACTTCCTTTTTACCCTGGACCCTTCAGGGCACAACAAATGGCACCCAGGCATTCCCTCATTGTTATTGTTATAAGTTAATTGTGAACTGTTAAAGTATCCTGTATCCATCTCTAAAGGAAGCACATGTCCATCATTTCACCTTTCACTCTATCCCAGAGGTTTCCCTGCTTCGCTCTGTCCCACCTCCCTAATCTATCACCAATAAATTTCATGTAACTCACCTGCGTCCCTTTCCTGTGGTTGCAATGTATAAATACAGATGTAACCCGCCATTCTCCGGCGCACCATTTCAATTCCTTGAGGTTCTGCTTCCCGGCATATGTCGACAGTTTGGCTTAAATAAATTTCACAAAAATTCTTTACAGGTTTCAATGTTGTTGTTGTTGTTGTTGTTGTTTTGTTGACACCTGTCACCCCATCCTTCTGGACACCACCATCACCTTTAACCTCTGTCCTCATTCGTCGCGGTATCCGTCAAGGTAGGCCTCATGTGCCCCCACTGGTGTTTCCCTGTTACCAGCAGCTCCCCCAGAGTCTCCAAGATCCCCCATCCCTGCCCACCTTCTGCGTGCTGGGGTGTTAGGGTGACCCATGGCTTGGCAGGATGCCCTCCTATTCACAGGGACGCACTTACTGGAAATCTCCCTCCCAGGTTTTAAACACACCACGGTCATGGTCACGGCCAAGTCCTTATCCCCAGCCCCGACCTCTCCCGGCTGGATGCCCAGGAGGCATCTCACACCTGCCAGGGCCAGAGCACAGAGCTCCACTCACTCAGTGTCCTGACCTGCTGCTCCCTCCCCTCCCCGCTCATCAGGGCCCCTCCATCCACACAGGCTCGGGCTCTGTGTGGAACCGCCCCAGTGCCCTCTCCCTGGCCCCCTGCAGTCCCACCTTCCCAGGCCTCGCCCACCCTGCCTGTCACAGCAGCCGCAGCTCCCTGACGTGTGACCTCGCGCGAGAACAAGCAGGGGTCTGCCTCGGAGTCAGTCACCGCTGTGCCAGAGAGGGCCAGGCACCTGATCTGATTTGCCAGCAGCTCCCCAGGAACAAGGGCAGCTCCCTGCCCTCTCAGGAGGGCTGCAGTTGGTGCGGGATGTGCTCCGAGGTCAGGAAAGCGCGTCCTGGCACATTCCAGCGGAGTCCTCTGCTCAGCGAGCAGCAGGCATCACTTAGCATTTCAGCAGCGTCTCCTCACCTGGAGCCGTGGCTGGGGTCAGCTCCACTCCCAAGCTCAGTCGGGTTGATGCCAGACCTCACGTCCGCGGGTGTGGGCCGGAGGCTGTCCTCGGGTGCTACAGAGCCCCACATCCCCAATCATGGGGTTCCTCACTGCATGGAGGTGAGCGCTTCACAGGACGTAAGGAAAAGCCCTCTGTCTAGTGTGTAGGGATGAGTTCTTAGTAATGGAACCTGACCATGGAGCGACAGCCCATGGCCTCTGCCACCCGATCGGCTGGAAGCTGTCCCAGGCTCCGCGGGCACTCAGGCAGCGGTGCTGGGGGCGGGATAAAATGTGCCCAGGCCGACTCCCAGAAACTCCCAGAACAGGATGCCATGTGCCCGCGATGGGGCACAGATCAGGCTTCGGTGATCTGAGTGGGACCGGCACTTCCTGTGGGAACTCTGACCTCCTTTGATGCCGGGAAGGGAAAGGGGGTGGTTTAGTGCCCGACACCCTTCCCCGACTCTCCCAGGGACCTTTATTTAGAAAAAAATAAATTACAAGCTGAGTGCAAGTTTCGAAGAAGCGGCGTGGCACTTTCACAGGTTAGAACACAGCGTCCTTTATTTCCAGGCCCGCGGCCGCCCCCCGCAGGGAGGAGGAGACGGGGGTTTCCAGCCCGGGCTCTGACCGCTGAGCGGACGGAAGCGCGTTAGGTGCCGGAGTTTCCCCTCCCCTGGCCGGGCCGGGCGCCGCGGGGCCGGCGTGTGCGGGGCCGGGAGGAAGCTGAGCGAGGCTGACTCATGGGCGGGACGGCCGGGACACACGGGGATGGGGCTCCACGGGACGCTGGGGGCAGACGTGGGCGACGCCTGGCTGGTGTCCGCAGGCCTCTCGAGGCACTCACAGACACGGTGGCCGGGGCCGGGCCCCCCACCCCCGTGACGGCCACACCTCTCAGCGGGACCGCAGGCCTCTGCCCGGGCCCTGCTGACCGCCGATGGGACTGCCCCAAGGGTCGTGTCCCTCTCAGGACCACCCACGAGGCATCCCTCCGGGGCCACGTGTGTGTGTTCTGCTGTGGGGAGGTGGGCGCTGCTGGCCGTGTCACCAGAAAGCCACACGAGCTCAGGCCGAGTCCACGGAAGTCCCGATCCTGGGCCCTGGCCACGGGGAGGCGGGTCCACCCCAGACGTGGAGGGAAACACGAGGAAATCGCCGTGGACATGGACTCACACGCATTACACACAGCATTGGGGGGAGCAGCCTTTCGGGGGACCACGTGACAGGAACGAAAGAAAGAGAAGCAAAGGAAAACATTCAGGAGTCCCTGTGCCAGGGACACGGAGCACGGAGACCACACAGCGCGGAGGGCAGGGCTGAGGCTGCAGACTACACGCTTCATACGTGTCCTCTCGGGCCCGCAGGCCGCGCTTCTTAGTAAAATAAAGCTCTGTGTTACTTTAGGATATCCTGTGGGCATCTGGGGGCTGGCGTGGGAGAGCTGAGCAGGGCACATGGGCCTGGAGGAGGACCCTGTGCCACAGCCAGCGCCAACGCTCGGCACCCCACACTTGGCACCGCCCCGGGGCCCCTGGATACAGGCCACGAGCAGTGCCCTCGGGGCCAGCGGACACTGAGGCCGGCGCCCCCGCCAGGGATGGTGTCCGGGCCTGTCCCTGACAAGCCTCCTCGGATCCCCACCCTGGTCCCCTCGGTGGCCCCAGGGCTGGGAGGCGGGCGTGCTGTCTCCATGCCCGCCCTCCCGGGGACAGCCGCTCTGCAGCGTCTCCTGGTGCCAGCACCACCGGGGAGGGCGGTGCACAGCCCGGCGCCAGGGCCTGGGCCACAGGCAGGAGGGTCTCAGGTGCCAGGCTGCGCTGTGGGACCTGCTCCCACCCCGCCCCGGTGCCTGCCCGCCCGCCCGTCCGTGGGCACAGAGGAGCGGAGCCAGTGGCCGGGCGGGGGCGGGGGCGGCGCCATCAGAACAGCAGGGCCTTCTTCTTGAGGTCGTTCCTCTTCCAGAGCGCCAGGCGGTCGAACTCCTCCACGCTCATGCCGAACACCGCCTGGAACTCCGCGGGCGACAGGTGTCTCTGCAGAGAGAGGAGCCCCAGGGCAGCGTGAGTGCTCAGCCCCGTGCTGCCGGGCTCACCTGGACCGCATGGGCCTCGGTCCCGCCCCCGCCACCCTGTCAGCCTCCCTCTGCTGCAGCCCAGCGGGAAGAGGCTCAGCACGCAGCGCCCCCGGAGCCCGGGCATAGCGCGGGGATGGGACTCCCTCCTGCCTGAAGAGCTGGGCCAGGCTCAGGGCGCTCAGTCCCCGCGGTGCCAGCTGAGGGGCAGGTTCATTGTGGACATTTCACAGACAAGGAAGCTGAGCAACAAGCCTGCAGGGCCTGGACCTGACTTTGAGTCCTCCCTGTCCCCCAGCCTCTGCTGCCTGAGTCACAAAGTCCCTCCTAATGGCATCTGGGCCCAGAGTTCTCAATGTGCGTGCACACACACACACACACACACACACACACAGAGACACAGACAGTCACACACACACAGTCACATAGTCACACACAGTCATACAGACACACACACAGTCACAGACACACACACAGCCAGAGACACACACATACAGTCACAGACACATACATGAACACACAGACACACACACAGACACACACACGGTCACAGACACACACACACATGGACATGCACACAGTCACAGAGACACAGGCACACACACACACACACACACACACACACACACATGGACATACACAGAGACACAGACAGGAATGCACACAGAGACACCCATCAGGCTAGTCCCGGTCTCTGCCCGGAGGGGCCGGGGGCTGCTGGTGGGAACTGAAGGAGCAGTGGGAAGACGGCTCCCGAGCTGCGGGCAGGGGCTGTTTGGGGCTTCCCGGTGGGGAGGCAGCCACCGCCCACAGAGACGCAGCTGTCACTGCAGACGCAGGCTGTCACCAGGCCAGATCCAGTCTCCCGAAGATGGGGACAGTGGAGACAGGAGAGGGCGGAGAAAGGGACGCAGCTCCCTCAGGCTCAGCAGGAACCCGCCGATGTCCACACGCAGAGACCCGGCCCTGGGCGCCGCGGGGCGGCTCACACGCTGAACAAGAGCAAGGCCTCTGTCCTGGCGCCTGAGCCGCCATGGAGGGCAGCTCAGGAGAGGCCAGGCCTCGGAGACAGGGTGCTCTCCCTCCCCGCCCCGGTCTGGGCGCCCGCTCAGGGGTGGGCGGGGTGAGCCAGGGCCAGGCCTCTCAGCAATCCTCGCCCTGCCGATGGGGGTGCTCACTGACCTGCCTGACATGCCCCCACGGGGTTCCCTCTGCAGGGGCCCCCCACAGCTGGGAAGGCAGGGGGGCCCGCAGGGAGGTGGCCATGCAGGGGTCCCCGCTGAGCTTGCAGCCCTGCAGGCCGGTCACAGTGACCGGGTGCTGTGAGATCTGAGAACTGCGAGGCCCTGGGACCTGCCAGAACAGCCTCGTGGCCCAGGCCCGGGAGCCTGTGTGTGCGCGCGCCTCCCCGGCAGCCATGGCAGCAGGGCCCGGCCTTCCAGGCTAAGATCAAGTCCCGGCCAGCAGGGCCCAGCCTGGCCCAGTCCCGGCTCCTCGTCTGTAAGGTCAGAGCTGGGCTGCGGGCTGTGCTGGGGAGGGTCAGTGAGGAGGGAGCTGCTGGCCCGGACCTGCTCGCCCCGGCTCTGGCCCTGTGGTCCAGTGTCCGCCTCACCGGCTCAGTGCCTGCTTCGGGTGAGAGGGGTGAGGGCCCTGCTTGTGGCTGCTGGGAAACGGGCAGAGATAAACTCGCTCGAGGCCACGAGGCAGTCATTCCCCGCTCCATCCAGGGCTCTTGTCTCCGCCCCACGTGCTCGCTGGAGCAGGCAGGACAGGACGGAACACAGATGACCTCTGACCCCTAGCTCCCAAAGGCTCCCAGGAGGACGGTGGCCCTACCCTCTCACCCCCAGGTACCCACCGAGGCCAGGCACAGCCGGGCGCCTTCCTGAGCCGGCAGGCAGGAAGCCCAGGGCATGGCGCCTTTGCAGAGGGCTGATCAGCCTCCTTCTGGGACAGCCCGCTCCTGGGTGCACCAGCCCCCAGGGCAGGGCCTGCAGGCTTTGCTGGGGAGTCTGCCCTCAGGTCACCTTCCAGGGCAGTGGTCAGCAAACCGAGGCTCATGAGCCACAATAGGCTCGGGAGCCGAGGTTTGCCACTCTGTTGACTAATGAGTTTGCAGACCAATGCCCTGCAAAGACCTCCAACTCCGGACCTCCCACCCTGGCTCAGCTCCTGAGCAGCTGGCTCTGTCCCCTGTGCAACTCACTCGACCCCCTTGCATCTGGCTCTACACCCTGCAGCTGGCTCCGCCCCCTGCAGCTGGCCCCACCCCCACACAGCTGGCCCCACCCCCTGCAGCTGGCCCCACACACACACACACAGCTGGCCCCGCCCCCTGCAGCTGGCCCCACCCCAACACAGCTGGCTCCACCCCCTGCAGCTGGCTCCGCCCCCACACAGCTGGCTCCATCCCCTGTGAAGCTCACTCCACCCACAGCTGCTGAGGGCCTGGAGCTCAGGAGTGATGTCTGTGCAGGGGGTGTGAGCAGGTGGGTCTGTGACGCATTCTCCCTCTGCTTGGCCGGCCAGCCCCTCCTCACCTGCCAGCCCGCCCCCACTCCCAGAGCCCAGGGGCCAGCAGTCAGCGGGCAGTGGCTCCCTGGGTGCAGAGCGGGGAGCGGTGCCCGCGGCACTCGGTTACAGGATGTAATGCATCCACACAGGACGGTGCAGCCACGTGGAGGGCGGAGGTGGCGGAGACGTGGGGAGTATTTGCACCTTTGCTTTAATAGAATTGCCCCACCCACGTTTACATAACTTACTCTCGGCAACGGCTGGGTGTCATGCCAGCGTGAAGGCTCCTAACACTTAACAGCGGGAGCACCTCCAGCAGCCGCTGAGCGGTGCCCTGTGCCACGGTCCCCAAGGAGGACAGGAACAGGTGCCCTGTGCCCAGGGACCCGGTGGGGTGCCCAGAGGCAGGCGGTGGCCCACGCTGCAGGGATGTGAGGGCGGGACCCACGCTTGCTCCGCTCCCTCCTTTACTCACCTGAGGAGCTGGGTCCGAGGACACTGACCTCAGCAGACCAGGCCCTGCCCCCAGAGCTCCCACCTGGGGGAGGGGGGAGGGTCAGAAAGCAGGCAGGTCCATTGCAGACTGAGGGGCCAGGGAAGACCCAGGAAGGCTTTGCAGGGGGGACACCCTGTGACCGGAGAAATGAGTCTCTGACCTAACTTTGTGACCCGGAACCAATGGCAAAGGTTTCCCGAACACACGGCCTGGGAAGGACTTAACCTCTGGCCCCCACAAGCGCTCAGTAAAGGAATGTGAGTGGCAACCACAGGGAGTGTACGGCGCTGTGCCAGCCCTCTGCCATCTATGGCTTCTGGAACATGCCAGGCTCTTTGCCAGCCCAGGGCCTGCAATGCACTTTCCCCCACTCCACACAGTGGCTCCTCCTCGTCCTATAGGTCCCAGTGCAAAGGTCCCCTCCTCCAGGGGGCCCTCGGGGATTGCCCCAGCCAACCAGGCCCTCGAGCCCTGCTGTGCCTCTCAGCCCTCCGTCACTGCAGCCCTCTCAGGCTCTAGAGCCCCCGTGCTGGCTCAGGCCCATCTCTCAGGACCTGTCTGCGCGTCACCATCATCTACCAGGGTCTCATCGGACCGGTTGGGTGAGTTGGAACAAAGCAGGCTCTTCTGTAGCTGCCGGCCTTCTTTCTCAGGCACATTCCTCAGCTTGGGCTCAAGCTAACCCCTGCAGGGTCAGGCCAGCCCTGGTCTGCCGCCAGGAGAGCACAGGACAGCACTGTGAGCAGCCTCTCCCCTCCCCTCCGCTGTCAGCCCTGCACTCAGCACTGCCCCCAGACCTGCACCCAGCCCCGCCTCCAGCCCTGCACCCAGCCATGCCCTGTGGCACTCGGAAGGAAGGTCTGGGCTGCTGAATCCAGGGGGACAGAGTGGAGTGACGCATAGGGATACTGCTCGGGCCTCCGGATTCAAACAGCGCCTTCCCACAGCCCCCTGTCCACATGGCCGCACGTTATGTGAGTCTGGCCAGGCCCTGGCGCCCAGCTGTCAGCCAACCCAGCGAGGGGCTGCTGGGCAGGTCTGCCACAGACATGCTCACATCTGCAACCAGCTGGCTAAACCTCCAGCCCTGCCCATGTGGCTCAGTGCACTGGGCGTCATCCCACACACCGAAAGGTTGCTGGTTCGGTTCCCGGTCAGGGCACATGCCCAGGTTTCGAACTGGATCCCGGGGCGGAGGCGTGCAGGAGGCAGTTGATCAACAATTCTCTCTCATCACTGATATCTCTCTCTCTCTCTCTCTCTCTCTCTCTCTCTCTCTCTCTCTCTCTCTCTCTCTCTCTTCCTTTCTGAAATCAATAATATTTTTTAACCAAAGAAAGAGAAGGGGCCACATGCTGACCTGACCAGCTCAGGGAAGGCCTGCATGGAGATCTGCAAACTCAGAGACCTCAAATAGCCACACCACAACGGATGATCTGAAGTGAAGGCTTTAACTAATGCAGTTTACGGTGGGCAGTCCGGTCCTAGGCCGGTGTCTTCACAGACACAGATCCTCGTTGACCTTAACTGAGCCTATCTTTATTTTACTTTATTTTTTTGCATCTATGATAACACACCTTGGGAATGTCAAGGTAACCTGTCACTTCCCTTCTTCCAGATCCCTCGGGGCACAACCAATGCACCGGGACCCAGACCACAAATCCCTCACTGGTGCTGCTGTCCTGCTGACGGGCACGGGTCCGTCATTTACTCTTTACCCAATCGCAGAGGCGTCCGGCTTGCTCCCTCCCGCCCACGCCGCCCTGTGACTCTAATGTGGGAAACAGGTGGAAAGCGGCCATTCTCCGGAGGGTGTCCCAATCCAGCGAGACTGCTCCCGGCAACGGCTCACATTTTGGCTCAAATAAACCCACAAAATTTCTCCCCAGGTTTGAATGTTTCTTATGTTAAGAGATGTTTTTCTCTCTCTCTCTCTCCCTTCTTCTCGCTCTAAAAGCCAATAAAAAGTCTTAATAATAATAATAAATAATCCTATCTAATAAAGAGGGGATATGCTAAATGACCATCACTCCATCACAACAATGGCTGCACCCACAGCTGAGGACAAGTTCCCATAAGGAGCCTGAACGAGCAATCAGCAGGGACCTGAGGCTACGCCCTCCCCCGCCCCTGGGGTTTGACAGGGCATCTCAGGCCGTGTCCCCCCCTGGGGGGACCTCAGGCCACGCCCCTAGTCCTGGTGCTGGGCCAGGGGCCCTGAGGCTACGTCTCCTGCCTGGCAGGGCTTGACAAGAATGGGACTGGCCGGGTCTGGATCTAGGCCAATGGGGACGGAGGCTGGCTGGGTCTGGGTCTCACGTGATTTTGAGACGCATGTGGGTGGGCGGGGACTTGACTCTGGGTCCTGTGGTGTGCCCCAGACTCTGACAGGAGGAAGGTTTTCATATACATTTTACTAATTTTCTTTCATCTCTGACACTTCTATTATAAGGAAAGGGCAGATAGCAATATTAAATTATTTCCTCCAATTAATCCCCTTTTCATGTGCACACATTTTGTGCACCGGGCCACTAGCAATAATAATAAAAAAGAAGCCCTTCCATAGTGTGGTGGTGAGCAGGGAAAGGGCCTCCTCAACCACGGAAGCCTTCAGAGCCGACACCGAGGCTTCGGGGAGAGACAGTCATTCTGTGCTGCAGGCGAGGGGTGGACGGGAGGCATTGAAAGGGACCCCAGTGCCAAGGTGAAGAAGCAAGCCCAGCGAGGCCCCACGCCCACGGCTGTGCCTGGGGCAGCTCGCAGAGCTCTGAGCTCCCCTGTGGAGAGAGTGACTACCCATCAGGCACAACCCCTGGGGGGCGGCCACACCAGCTAGGAACCGCTGCTCCTGACCCCGAGCCTCTGGCCAGCGGCCCCTGCACAGCAGAGACATTTGTACTGGGGACAACGCACAATGAACAAAGACGAGCCACAGTGCGCCCTGCAGAGAAGGCGAGGCTGTCCCAGGGAGGCCAGGCGAAGGCTGCCCGGGATCGGCTCAAGGCCACGGGATGGGCATCCCGAAGGGAGAGGGGGCGCTGGGCTCCGGCCTGCTCTGTGCACACTGCCTTCCCAGCGCCTCCTGCCAGGCTCTGGGGACTGGGCCCAGAGCTCGGGCCCAGGCTGGCAGACCCTCCCTGTCCTCCCTCTGCTGCTCACAGTGCTGTCCCTCCTCTGAGGCCCAGCTCAGCGCTTCCTCCTCAGCCTGGGATGCGGCAGCATCCGCGGCCCCATCACTCCCCTCCTGGCAGCCGCCCGAGTCACCGCTGGCAGGCGGTCTGGCCGGTTCTGGCGCTGGCGGGACACACAGTAGGCCTCATATGCTCCCGCACCCACTGTGTGCTCAGCCTAGGCACAGATGGGCTTTCGGGAGTCTCCCCACCCTTCACACCCAGGGGGGTGGGTCCTGCAGAGGCCCCGGTGCAGCAGGCGAGCCCGGTGCCTGGCCCACCGTCTGGCTGCGGGTCCTCTGGAGGGTGCCGGTGAGGGTGCCGGTGAGGGTGCCGGTGAGGGTGGCCTTAGGCCCTGCACCGGGCCACTTTGGACCTGGCTCACAGTGGCTGCTCACAAAGCTAGCCCCTCCAAGCAGCAGTGTTCCCCGGTTTCCAGGCCGCGCTGCCCCCTGCGGGCCTTGGCCCAGCACTGCGGGCCCAGTGCCCTGAGGGCCCCCTTAGACCAGCGGCCCCTCCGCCCAGGCCTCCCAGGTCCCACCCCGGGATCGATTCCCCCGCAGCAGGGACGCCAGTCCTCCCAGGGAGCCCTCGGGGCCGCGGGCTGACCTGGGGCTGTTCTGCACCGTCTTTTAGGAGGGGCTTGAGTGCCTTCGGGGGTCCCGGAACCCACCCCCTGGACACAGAGGTTACATTTTGGGGGGTCAACCATTACCCTCGGATTCTGACTGTGCTGGGGTCGGTGCCCCCACCCCCCACCGCTGTTTGAGGGTCGACGGTACCGGCTCCCCGGTCAGTGCTAGACCCGGGAGGCTGCGGACGGGACGGCTCCCGCTCTCCCTCCCCGGGGAGAGGCAGTGTGATGGCGTCAGGTGCTGCTCCAAGCCTTCCTGCCCGGCCCCACACAGCCCGGCCCCTGCATGGCCGCCGCGGTTGGCAGCGGGCACCTACAGCGGCTCCCGCCATGAGGCAGCGCGGGTGCCGGGCACCCCGCCCTCGCCGTGCCCCTGCCCGCCCCGCCTGGTGGGGACTCTGGGCGATGAGTGTGGAGGCCCCTCAGAGCCCCTCAGAGGAGGGCCCGCCCCGAGCCCTCACCTCCAGTCTCGTCCGGTCCACGTCTCTGGGCAGCTTCACGCGGACTCGGTTTGTGACGATGAGGGCGTCATAGGGGTAGACCTGGGGGGACGCAGAGCCTCAGGCGGACACGCACGCACACGATGGGAGGAGCTGGGCCGGGCGGATGGGGTGGGGAGGAAGGTACATACTGGCGTCTGCTTGGGACATGCATTTCATAGGAAAAGCACAACAAAGGGAACTTTTAACCTGGGCAGGCGCGGCCGGAAGAGGTCAGAGGTCAGCGCAGGCGGCAGCCCTTACCTTGTATTCTGTAAGAGAAGGAGCAGAGGCCACGGGGCTGGTGAGAAAGCGCAGGGGCCCATCCCAGAGGTGGAAGCACCGCCCCCCCACCTCCCCACCCTCCCACCTGCAGTCAGCTGGCCCGTGCGGCCGTCCCCCAGCGCCAGCCCTGGGGCCGTGGGCGGAGGAGGGAGCTGCCCGTCCCAGGGGGAAACCAAGAGCCAGAGGCGGGCAGGAGGCTGGAGCCAGGCTGGGAGCTGGACACGGCACTGTCTCCCCTGCCAGGCCGAGCCGCTGAGAACACTGCCTGCCTCAGTTTACCCCCGTGGAGTGGGCCTTCTGGTGGACGTTTTGTTGGGGAGACTCAGGGCCTCCCAGGGCCTCAGCCCCCGCCTCTAACTTCCTTCCTTCTGGACGTTCCGTGCCCCTGAGTTCCTGAGCTGGGACGCAGTGCTGGGAGGTGACCGTGGACCGGGCCTTGTTACACCGTGAGGTCGCGGGGCCGAGCCTGGTGAGCCCCAGCACCCACAGAGCAGACCCTGGGACCCCGGCCACAGGCCTGTCTCGGGAGAGTCCCTGGCAGGGGCCCAGGCGAGGGGCCGGTCCCTGAATTTTTCAACGCGACACGTGAGATTCCAGACATGCCAGCTGGGAGCCCGGGACCTGGAGAGCCACGTGGAGGGAGGGAGCAGCTTCGAACCCCAACCTCCACGCTGCAGCGCAGCCCCGCCCGTGAGAGTGAGCCCCCCCCCCCCCCCCTGCACCATTGCACTCGGGTGACAGGGCGAGGGAGCATTGCCCGGCCCGTGCAGGCTTAAGGCCGGCTCCCAGCGGGCAGAGCCTCCGACTGGCACTTGCCACATGACTAGGTCCCTGCCAACCTCCGGCAGGCAGCCCGCCCCCTGAAGTGCCCAGGCGAGCGAGGGGGTGGTGGCCCAGCCCGTCCGGGGGCCTCCCCCTGTGACTGGCTCCCTGGAGGCAGGGCGGCCTGTGCTCTGACACGGACAGCGTTCCCACAGCGGGCCCTCTCCCCCGGGACCAGAGACAGACAGGCCAGCGGGGGGCTGCGGGAGAGTGGGAGCACCTCAGCAACGTGAGGCCGGAGTGAGCTGACCCCCGAGGGGAGGCGCAGCGAGCGGGGGTGGCGGTGGGGGGTGGTTTTAGGACAAAGTCTGTGGGACCGTGTTAGTGCCCCTGCCCCAGCCAGAGACCGAAGGTCCCCGCTCCGTGTACCTCGCGTGCCCCAGCTGGCATCCGGGTCTGCTCCACAGGGCGCCAGATTGGCGTTCTGGAAGAGAAAGAGAGAGGCAGCAGGAGGCAGGCCAGGCCTGGGCTGGGATGGGGCAAAGTGGGGCAGAAGCTGCAATGGGTGCCCCCACTCCCTGGGGTGCTGCCCTCGGCTGGCAGCTCTGCTCCAGCCGCTGTGGCCTCCCGGCCTGCGCCCACCCTGCCTGTCCAGGTCCAGGCAGCTCCTGGGGGACCACCTGTAAGGTCACCCCGGAGCCTGAGTGGGCACGCCCCGGGGGTGGCTCAGCGTGGAAGCGTTTCCAGGGCCCGAGCCCCCTCCGGCCCTGCCATCCTGGGCTCAGGGGCCGGTGTCTGCATAGCCGCTGGGACAGAGCCCAGCATGGGAGAGCACTCCCCCCCGCCCCCCGCCGTCTCAGCTGCCCCCCTCAGCTGCCCCCGCTCTGCCATCTCACTGCCTCCTGCCCTCGAACGTCTGGGATCCTCTCCCTCCTGCCCACCCGCAGCAGCAACCCTGCAGACCTGGAAGGTTCCTCCATGGTCACCGAGCCCGTGGGGTTCCCCACCGCCCTGGCACAGCACCTCACAACTGGCTTCAAGTTCACAGGAGAGGGACCCACCGTGGCCAGGGTGGCCATGGGCTTCCAGCCCTACCTCACAGCGGGGGTGGGGGGTTAGGGAGTCAGGCCCACCGCCTGGCGAGAGGCACAAAGGCCTCAGAGGGCAGCCAGGTCGAAGCCCTTCACCCCAGGGGGGAAAATGAGGCACGTTGAGCACAGGGCCAGAGCCAGTACTGTAAACATTTGACATTTGGTTCACGTGGGCTTGTCTGCTTGAATCTGGATTTCTGAAACGGTTGGGTTAAAACGCATTGGTCTCGATTACGGAGTCCTTTGGTAAGTGCCTCGATGACCGACCTCCTCTGGCCTGGAGCCGCCGGAGGCTCAGCACCCCGCCCGGGGCGGACTCCGGGACAGAGCGCGTCCCCTGAGTTGCAAGAACCAGTTTTGGAGACATTTTCTCAGGACCCTGACAAGCACTCCATGTGCACCCGTTGGTTAGGGAGCCTCCGCCTGGGACAAAGCAGGGCACAGGGCACGCCCACCAGCCACCAGCCACTGGCCTCCTCCCCTCTGGGACACAGACGGGAAAGGCCGCCCTCTAGTGCCCGCTGTCCTGCATCACAGGACATCCAGGCTGGCTGCAAGGGCCACCGTGGGCAGCGGGAACCCTTCCTAGGGCCACAGCCAGCTTCCTCCGCTCTCTCAGGCCCTGAGGCCAGACAGAGCCTCCCGGGAGGGAGGGCGGGCACCGCCCGGGGGCAGAGGGGAGCGGAGGGTCAGCCCGGGCTGCCCGCTGGGCCTGGGGTCTTCCTGGCCTCTCCGGTGCGAGGGAGCCTTGGGCTGTGGCCCCATGTGTGCTGGCCGGAGAGCGGCGTGGCCAGGGGGGTGATCCCACAGGGCTGCACCTGGTGGGCTCCCCGCGGCTCTCAGCAGAGGGTCACAGGAGGGAAAAGCCACAAAGCGCTGACCTCTCCCCCTCGCCTGGCGGGAGTCTGTGCCAGCTGCTCTTACAGCCACGGTCACTGATCTCCATGGCCGTCCCAGGAGGTGGGCACAGCATCCCCATTCTGTGGACAAGGCTCAGAGAGGGCAAGCACCTGGCCCAGGATCACACAGCACATGCACGGTGCTGCAAAAGGTTTCGCTCGTGAGTTGTACTTTTCAGGAATTGCTAATAGAAGGAGCCAAACGGCGGCCATTCACACCGGCCGGCACTTTTCCTCCCAGTCACGTGGGATCTGCCACTCTGCCCCACGGCCACGTGAAGCAGGGAGGGCAGGAACGTGCTTCGGTAACTCTTCCTCGTGTGGGGACCGGGCTGCAGAGCGGGTGGGCGTTTACAGCCACCGTGTCCGCACACGGTCTGAGAGTGAGGACACATTTGGGAAGACCCAGAAATGGACATCCCTTGCCCAGGCACCCCCTGCCCCCCGACAGAACGCGGGGTGTCTGGTGCTGATGGCCGTGCTCTGTCCAGCTTTCCAGCCGGAAAACAGGGGCCTTCCTTAACGGGGTAAGGTGCTCTCCTGGTCGCACGTGGACGGACATGTGAAAGTTGCTTGGAAAGTCAGCCACGGTTCTCACGTGCCTTGTGTGTGTGTGTGTGTGTGTGTGTGTGTGTGTGTGTGTGTGTGTGGGTTGCCGTCCGCATGCTTCTATTGCTCCGTGTGCTTTTTATCACTTTCACCAGATCTGCTGTCACATCGCCCGCCAGGCTTGCCGCCACCACAGCCAATGGCCCTGCATGCTATCGGCTCGTGGGTTTAGGCTTGTGAGTATTTAACCTGCACAGCGAGGTTAGTACACCGTGGGCCGGGGACGGGATACCTACCCGGTGGTCCAGGCCATTCTTTCCGTGTCCGGGGAGAGGGTCAGATTTGGAATAGGGGAACCCTGCAACAGACACAGCACAGCGTCACGCACACGGCAGGCGCGGCCCCGTGGGCAGGCCAGGGTGCGGGCCGGCGGGGGGGCGCCGGAGGGCTCGAGGGCCAGGCCCTGCCTCTGTCCTGACCTCTGTCCCCAGGGACTGAGAGAAGCCAGGGAGGGGGGCTGCCCAGGGCACCGGGGGCACCTCGGACCTGATCCTGCCCACGCAGGCGCTGTGTCTCCTGACCACGGGATGGGGGGATGGGGGAAAGGCTGTGCCACCTGGAGCCGGAGGGCATGGAGGCCACCACCAACCACAGACCATTTTACTAAAAATAAACCCTCAACTCCTGAGGCACGGCCCTGCCTCCTGTGGGAGCCCATGGCAGGCCCACCTGAGGCCCGCACCGCCGCCTGGCCACCTGGGACTCACACTGACCCGCCTCGCCGAGACTGCAGAGCGGAGCGGGTGCCGCAGGGCCCGCCTGGCGCAGACATGAGCGAGGTGTGCCTCCCGGCTCCCTGGAGAGGCAGGTCCCACCCGGAAGCACCTCAGGTGGCCTGTCCCAAGCTGTCAGTCCTCCCATAGCCTGCGGGCCCCACGGACAGAGCCCACGTCTGCTGATCTGGGGTCTGTGCCCCCGTCCTGGCCGGCACCCAGGTGCTCAGGGCCAAAGGCCAGCGCCCGCCTCAGGAGCCGCCGGGCTGCCCATGAGGCTCAGAGGGGATGCGGGTCCCGCCCCTGGGTGTTCAGAAGGCGGGTGCCGCGCAAGGGCCGGCCCACCCACCCCTTCGGCACAGGTGACCTTCCTCACGAGGGTTCCTGGAGAACTCAGGGAGGACAGGAAAGCCCTGTACAGGCCGCATCTGGGGAACTGCCTCCACCAGGGTCCTGCCTCGGGGACTTGCTGGCCCCCTGGCCTTCGGAAGGTTCCGGTGCAGGTCAGGAAGGGCCTTTTGCAACATCTAGGTCAGAGTTCCCAAACTCCTTCTAGCAGAGGAACCCTCTTGTCACCTGAAATCTTACGTGAGCTCTGACACACACAACAGGTGGGAGTCGGGCTGGAGGCAGAGTGGGAGAGGGGCCTGGGCTGCCCCTCCCTCCTCCTGGCCTCTTCCACGGCTGCTCCAGAAAAATGACTTGGCCGGCTCCTCCCATTTCACAGAGGGCAAATGGAGGGGCAGACGCAGAGGGACCTGTCCCAGGTCACCCAGCCCCAGGCCTGCACAGCAAGGCCTCCTTTGTCTGAGAATATCTATTGCCAGTCGTGCCTGAAGGATACTTTCAGCCAATCAGAATTTACATCCACAGCAATTGTCTGCCAGCACCTGAAAAACACGGTGCCACTTCCCGCTCACCTCCATCGTTTCTGGCGAGAGATCGGCTGTCCGGGGGACTGGTGCTCCCCTATAGAAAATCTGTCTTATTCTGCTCTGGAGAATTTCCCCCTCTATCTTTAGCTTCCTGAAGTTTAGTTACGAAGTGTTTTTGGAGTAGGTTACGTTTGGTTTATCCTGTTTGAGGTTCACCTATTCTTGGACTTGTGAGTTTATGGGTTGTGTCAAATTTGGTCAGTTTTGAGCCATTATTTCCCTGAATACTTTCTCATGCCCACTCACCTCTCTTCTTCTGGGACTCTCATGATACAATGATTGTCCCACAGATGGAGGCTCTTTTCTCTCTGTTGTTCAGATTCTCTGATTCTCTCCTCTGTCATCATCCTCTCTATTCTGTTATTGAGCCCACCCAGAAAAACTTTCATTTTGGTTATTTTCTTTTTCAGGCCTATAACTTCCATTTGGTTATGTTTTCTATTTCTTTGGTGATATTTTCTTCTTTTTTTCCCTCCCCAGTTGTTTCAAAAGTATTTACAATTATTTGGTGAAGCATGTTGGTGATGGTTGCCTTGAAGATCCTTGTCGGGGACCTCCAACCATTTGATTCTTCTTGGTGCTGCTGCATCTGCTGTCTTTTCTCATTCAAATAGTTATCTTCACGGTTCTCAGTGTGAAGACCAATTCTCTCTTATTCCTGGACATCTGGGAGACTCTGGGTTCTAGCTGAGTCTCCTATTGAGCAGGCTGCCACCCTGTTTAGGTTTTCTATGTAGGGCCTGGCTTATTATGGGCTGTGGTTCTAATGACAATTTAGTCTTCAGAATGCTTGTCCAAGTGTTCTCCTGAGCCCACCTGGTGTGGGAGTGAGCTGTACTTCCCGGGATGCTCTGTGCCCCGAGGTGGGGTTGGAGACAGCGGCAGTGGATGGAGCGTGTTCCCCTGGGCCCACTCTCCAGGTGGATTGGTGGATGTGGCTGGTGGAGGGAAACACCCACCTGGTCACCATATGCCACTGCGTGGGCCGTGACCCATGGAGTCCTGTGTTTCTCAGTCCCCGAGCCAGTCCACCTTCCCCATCCCTCCTGCAGAGCTCTGTGGCTGTCTGCTGCATTGTTTCTGGATTTTCCCATTGCACTTCATGGGGGAGAGGCAGGAGAGAGGGGTCTCCACTGTCACCCCCCGAGGCTGCCCTCTGCACCCATTAAAGTGGCCTCTCCTGGGGTGCTCGTGGCTGGCTGGCCAGCAGGTCGCCGTCAGTTTCAACAGACCCAGGAGTGGTTTTCTGTTCAAGGACGTGTGGGTAAGTGCAGCTGCGTGGCTCTGTACGGGCGTGGGTCTCCTCTCTGCGCCTCTGGGTCCCCGTCTGAGGAAGGAGGGACCTGGAGCCCCTTTAGCCCTGAGTGACTTTGGACAGGAGGCCCCTTGGTAGGTCTGAGCTTCCGGCTTCAGAAGCAAGCCGGGGGGCCGCGGAGGGATCGCCAGGGCCAGGCTTGTCATCTTGACCCCACTCTGCCATGACAGCCCACAGGGCCCAGCACGGAGGACGCTGGGGTGCCCACCTCGGAGCCCTGAAGCCCAGCTGCTTCCTGCCAGAGGGCTGGACCACCCCCCTTTACAGACGAGGTGATTTCAAACACAGAGATGTTCGCCCTCACGTCCAAGGTCACATGGCAAGGGACAAGCTCAACCCCCACTGGACTGACACCCCGATTTTGTGGATTCCCCTGGCCCTCACGTGATCTCGTAGACACCATTGCTGCCTTGTGTTAGCTGAGGCCCCTCTCCCTTCCTCTGCCCCCCCATTCCCTCACCCTGCACCCACAGAGCAGTGCTGGGTCCCACCAATGGGAGAAGGTGCCACCCCTTTCCCTGCAGCACCCAGCTCACCGATACAGCCTGTGCCACGCAGCCCCGAGCACCCGTGTGCCAGGCAAGAAGGCAGATGCCAGCTGTCCATCATGGACGGGCAGCAGGAGCCTCTGCGGGGGGATGTCTTATGGCTGAGGAGCGGGGGTCGCTCTGGTCTGTCACCGCTGCCTGATGGGCTTCTCGCTGGTGGGGGTGGGGACCGGGCCATGCTCACCGCCTCCTCTGGCTGCCGAGCACCAGGCCCAGCACACAGTTGTGTTTGGGGACAGACGGATGAATGGCTGAATGAATGGAAGCTGGCAGGCCAGAAGGGTTCCTGGGGGAGGGTCTCAAGAGCCGTGGCAGAGTTGGGGTGGACAGAGGAGACCTGAGAGGTGTGACTCCAGACATGGGCTCCTCACTGTGAGCTCCCGAGGGACCTGTGCCCGGCTGATGGCTGTGCCCCGCCGACAGCACCAGAGGCCACACACTGTCTAGCCCAGTGGTCGGCAAACCATGGCTCCAGAGCCACATGCGGCTCTCTGGCCCCTTGAGTGTGGCTCTTCCACAAAATACCACGGCCTGGGCGAGTCTATGTTGAAGAAGTGGCGTTAGAAGACGCTTAAGTTTAAAACATGCGGCTCTCCAAGGAAATGTCAATCGTTGTGCTGTTGGTGTTTGGCTCTGTAGACTAATGAGTTTGCCAACCACTGGGTTAGCACGCGGGTCGGTGGGCAAGCCTGCTGGGCACAGGGGGCACGGGGGTTGTTGCTAAAAGTAGGGCCCAAGCCAACCCCGTGAGTGGCAGCGGCTCCTGGGCTTGGAGTGGTCTCTCCCAGGGAGGGGCCTGCAGTGGCTCTTCCGGGGCCAAGGGTTTCTCCCTGACGTCTGGGGCTCCCACCACCCTGGGGGCCAAACACAGGGAGGGGCCAGGGTCCCCGGTCCGTCCAGCTGGAGGTCAAGGCCTCGCACAAAACCCCAGCCAAGTCTCTCTCCAGGAGTGACCTCCTGGCCCCCGCCGGACACTGGGGCTGCTGGACCCAAGCCCTCCAGCTCCCCCCGGCCTTTCCTTCCCTGCCCTTCTGGCTGACAGCTGCTGGCTGCCCCTTCCAGCTTTCTGGGCCCACTCCACTTTTATGGCGCATCCATCCCTGGTGCCCTGCCCCGGCCACCTCTCTCCTTCCTCCTGGTTCTGTAGAGAGGGGGATGGGAGGGGCCTGGGAGTAGCTGGGTTGGAGCAAGATGGGGACAGGAGTAGCTGGGCTGACTCAGGAGAAGGACCTTAGCTGGACTGTGGGCCCTGCTGAGAAAGTAACATGAGCTCAGAACACGTTTTATCCAGCACTGGACAGGAACGTCCAGGGACTTGGGCCGCCCACGGCCATGAACCAGGCCAATGTGGGACTCCATCCCCAGGCCAGGCCTCCTTTGAGCTCCCGGCCCACCCCTGGCAGGTGCCACAGCAGGAAGAGCCCACCTTGCTGGCCCTCTGCACAAAGGTGCCTCCGCCAGCGCGAGCCAGAGCAAGCCCGCCTCATCCTTCCCCCGCCCCCATCCTCCTCACCGCCATTCAGACCGTCCAGGGCTCCCCAATCCCTTCCCCTTGCCCCAGCAGCCTACAGCCTCACCACCCAGAGCGGGGCGTGAGAACCTCAAGAGAGGGGAAGGGCCTGAAGGGTTAGGAAGGTGGGACCCCGAGCAGCGCAGGCCCATCCATAGGGTCCAGGCCAGAGGGGGCCCATCCCCTCAGCTCCCTGGGGGCCACGGGTCTCCTCTCACAAGATAATAACAAAACATCAGGGCCACCCTTCCCCTGCAGCACCCAGCTCACAGATACAGCCTGTGCCACGCAGCCCCAAGCACCTGTGTGCCAGGCAAGAAGGCAGATGCCAGCTGTCCATCATGAACGGGCAGCAGGACCCTCTCTGCGGGGGTCACTCTGGTGTCACCGCTGCCCAATGGGCTCTCGCTGGCGGGGGTGGGGACCGGGCCATGCTCACCGCCTCCTCTGGGCTGCCAGCACCAGGCCCCGCACACAGTAGGCGCTCAGTAAGTGTGTGGGGACAGACGGGTGAATGGCTGATGAGGACTCACCCCAGGGAGGCGTGATGGTGTCACAGTGGGATGTGGCAGTGGGATGCGCTCAGTAAATACCCGTTGAATGTAATGCGTCTCAATTCCACCAACGTTTATTGGGCACCCGCTGTGCGGGGTGTCACAGCCCTGCCCCCCCTGGCGCGGTGGTGGAAGGGACCCGTGCGGGCGGGCGTCCCTGCCCTGGGCAAACGCTCTGCTTAGTAACAGCGGTTCGCCAATGAACGAGTGATGAACTCACATTCGGGGGCTCACAGGAACCCCGAGAAGAGGTGGAGAACCCGCTATGCCTGTCTGCCCACATTTCTCCGGAGGCTGGCAGGGAGCAAGGTGCGGCGGTGGAGGCGGCCAGCAGCCGGGCCCTCGCTGCTCCCTTCCTGCACGCAGGAGGCCAGGCAGGGCACCAGCACCGAGGTGAGGTCACAGCAGCAAGGCTGGCACCGTGGTCTCCACTCAGTCAGAGCGCCAGCGGAGGCGAGCGGAGGACAAAATGTCACCATCACCATAGGGAGTGTCAGCGTGGCGGACACACACACACACACACACACACCACTCACATACACACATACACACACACTCACACACTCACATACACACACACTCACACACTCACACACACTCACACACTCACACACACACACTCACACACACACTCACACACACATACACACACACTCACACACACACACTCACACACACACACTCACACACTCACTCACACACACACACACACACACACACCACTCACACACACTCACACATACACATATTCACACACACACTCACACACTCACACAAACACACACACATATACAGACTCACACACACATCACTCACACACACACACATACACATCCCACTCACATACACACACACTCACACATACTCATACACACACACTCACATACAACACACACTCACACTCACACACACACTCACACACACCCTCTCACACACACACTCACACACACACACACCACTCACACACACTCACACATACACATACACTCACACATACACACACACTCACACACACATACACACACACTCACACACACACACTCACATACTCACACACACACTCACACAAACACACACACATATACAGACTCACACACACACCACTCACACACACACACACACAAACACCCCACTCACATACACACACACTCACAATACTCATACACACACACTCACATACAACACACACTCACACTCACACACACCCTCTCACACACACACTCACACACACCCTCTCACACACACACTCACACACACTCACACATACACACACACTCACACACACTCACACATTCATACACACACACACTCACACACTCATAACACACACACACACACTCACATTCACACACACTCACACACATTCACACATACACACACACATACACACTCACATTCACACACACTCAAACACATTCACACATACACACACATACACACTCACATTCACACACACTCACACACAAACTCACACACACAAACTCACACACACTCACATACACACACACACACACTCACACACACACACTCACACACACACACTCACACACACACTCACACACACACTCACACACACACTCACACACACACACTCACACACACACTCACACACACACACACTCACACACACACTCACACAAACACTCACACACACACTCACACACACACACACTCACACACACACTCACACACACTCACATACACACACATACACACACATACACACACACTCACACACACACACTCACATACTCACACACACACTCACACACACACTCACACACACACACTCACATACTCACACACACTCACACTCATACACACACTCACACACACTCTTACACACACACACTCACACACATACACACTCACACTCACACACACACTCACGCACACATATACACTCACATTTACACACACTCACACACACACTCACACACTCATACACAAACACACTCACACACACACACTCACTCACACACACTCATATACTCATACACACACACTCACACACACACACTCACACACAAACTCATACACACACACACACTCACACACACACTCACACTCACACACACACACTCACACACACACTCACACTCACACACACTCACTCACACACACTCACACACACTCACACACACACTCACACACACACACACACACACTCACACACACTCACACACACACACACTCACACACTCACACACACACTCTCACACACACACTCACACTCACACACACTCACTCACACACACTCACACACACTCACACACACACTCACACACACACTCACACACACACTCACACACACACACACACACACACTCACACACACTCACACACACACTCACACACACACACACACACACACTCACACACACTCACACCGCCGTTCTCTGGATGGAGCGTCCATGTGGGCCGTGCCTCCAGCCCGAAGGCAGACACCAGCTGTCCGCCATGACCGGGCAGAGGGAGCCTCTCAGAGGGAGCCCCCTGCCGAGGAGCGGGGTCAGTGGTCTGTCACGCTGCCCAGTGGGCTTCTCGCTGACAGCGCCGGAGCAGGAGGAGCTGGAGGATGATGGCTGCCGCCTGGTCAGGAGTGTGCCCGTGGCTCTGTGACCAGCCTTGTACCACGCAACCTGCCTGCTGGGGGGACGGGCAGCTGCCGTACCCCTTCAGACCGGCTCCGGGACAAGCCCCTCCGGGGCGTCTGGGGTCACCTTCCCGTGCTGACAGCAGCGTGTGCACGGGCTGCGCCCCAGGAGGGACAGAGTGTGGGTGCTAAGACTCCCGCTTACAAATCCATACACAAACAACGACCTTCCTTCGTTTGAGTTTTTCTTTAACAACGACCGGGACCACTCTCCAGCACGAGGATGAGGGGGAGGATCAGAACGGTCTGTTTCCTGAGCACCTACTATGCGCCCGGCTGTGCACACGTACCCCTCCTCAGGGCTCAGACACCGGCCAGGCACACAGCGGGACTGACGCCCAGCGGCAAGCGAAACGCCATGCCACGCCACGCCATGCCACGAGGCCGGTCATGGCGAGTGGGGACTTAAACCCAAGACTGTCTCAGGCACCTTTCCTCCATGTTCTCGGGCCCACACCTGTCCCTGTTCAGCCTCTTCTCCCCGCTAAGCCTCAAGCTGGCCCCAGAAAACCACATCCACCTCGGGACCCTAGAGCCCGGCTCCACAGTGCACAGCCTGGGAGCAGGGCCCCCGAGGCTGTCCTGCATCTCAGACGGCTCCCAGCTCAGGCTTTGACGTCACCTTGTCGCCCAGCCCCCTGGGGATCCCAAGTCCCAGCGCCAGTCCCTGGCTCAGGACAGGCGTGGTCCTGCCGCCATCGGCTCCGAGTCTGGACCCGCTGCCTGGACTGTGCGTGCGTCTGCTCCGGAGGGAAACGGGCCATGTCCAGCCAGCAGCCTGGGGCCTCCCTGCCCGGCTCTCTGCCTGCCTGCGGCTCTGGCCCTCGAGGGAAGAGTGAGCAGGAGGGCCACCTCCGCCCGCCCCTCAGGCCTGCGGGCTCCTCCTGCCCATCTCTAACGCCGAGGCTTCCACCCGGGTAGCGGCCCGGGGTGCTGGGCCCTGCGACGGGGTGTCTCGGGTCACATGACGGCTCCAGGCTCAGAAGAACCACTCACGTGAGTAGAAGCCGGCTCCCGGGCCCGTGGGGAGCGGGTCTCGGTCGGCCCCGCTGCTGTGGGACAGAGCCTGGCTGTCGGGCGAGTCGGTCCTGGTGTCCGTGTCCCCCTGGAGGATCAGCCAGCTGCCCTTCTGTGAGAGAACACGGTCGCGTGAGTGTCCAGGTCAAATGAAACGGCCCGCCCACGGGACAGATGAGGAGACCGAGGCCCAGGGAGGCCCAGGCCCAAATGGCTGCACACAGGGGAGCCAGCCTGGGCTCTTCCCACACACACCTCCTCCTTAGGAACAGGAGGGGCTGCAGCTCCCGGGCCTGAAGGCCACGCCCCCCGCAGGCTGCTGGCGATGGAAGCTTGTGGGGACACAGCCCTCCCCTGCCCTCTGCCCCCTCGCCCCCATCCTGGTACATCGCCTCGGGCTGGCATGGTCCCCAAGCCCGAGGTGTCTCCTCTGGCCTCTTACTGAAAACGCCTGCCATGCCCGTTCTAGAACAATCCTCCCCGGTGCCCGAGAGCGCCCTGCGGCTCTCTCTCCTCTCCTTTCAGACACCGGCCAGTCACTGAGCCGTGAGCAGGCCGGTGGGCGCAGGGGGGACCGGGAGGGCCGGGCGGGCCCCGAGATCAGAGGAGGCTGCAGGAGGACCCTCCTCCCCTCTGCTCTTGCATCCGGTGCCTGTTCCACGGGCCGAGAGGGACCTCCCAGGAGCATGGAGGAGGAGGACCGAGGCGGCAGGCTGGACGTGCCCCCAGGCCCGATCTCCCCTGCACAAGCCGCTCGGACCAGTGGCCGCCTTACCTTCCTGCCGTCCTGGTCGGAACCGCCGTCCTCCCCGTCCAGGCGCCTCGAGGCTGGAGGGAAAGCCGCCCGTCAGGAACACACCGCCCATCCGGGGACCCACGCCCAGTTAGGCTCAAACCCTGGGAACAGCCATGCCGCCAGCGGGGCTCAGGGGTTGAGCATTGACCTATGAACCAGGAGGTCCCGGTTCGATTCCCGGTCAGTGCCCAGGCCCAGGTTGTGGGCTCGATCCCCAGTGCAGGAGGCAGCCGATCCATGATTCTCTCTCACTGATGTTTCTCTCTCCCTCTCCCTTCTTCTCTGAGATCAATAAAGATATATTTTTAAAAATGGGAAATAATCAAAGACGAGGCCCCAGTGGGGGCTTCTGAAGGGCGGAGGCGCCAGCGGGGTGGAGGGGCTGGGCAGGAGCTCTGGGTGCCTGTGCCCCTGCACGCCAGTCTTCACCGCCGAGGCCAGGGGGGTGAAGTAGCCCTGCTCTCTGCCAAGGTTCACGCAGCCGCACTTGAACCTGCGCGGGCTGGAAAGCGAGGGAGGAGGCCTCTGAGGGGTGGGCCCGATGCCGGGCTGTGCTCTGCCAGGGGCTGGCGTTCAGGGCCATCAGAATGCCCCGTGGCACCTCAGCTCTGAGCTCTGGGCTCTGGGCGGCCTGTGCCCCGCTGGGAGGCCTGGCTGTGCTGCCGCCAGCTGCCCCACAGCCGGCACTCCTGCTGATCCGCTGCTGCCCGCACAGGGGCCGGGGCCCCCCGTTTAAAATGCCCCATTTGTTTCCTTTTGCCTCCTCTCTTCGCTTCCTTATTCTTTCACTTTAAAAAAGCCGTTCCCTCGTAGCCGAGCAGAGTGGGAGCTGCTGCGGCACAAACCACTGAGGGGCCTCCCTGCCGTCCAAGGCGGCCTAGCAGGCGGGGGGTCAGAGGTCAGGGGGCAGGCAGCCTGGGTGTGGACCTCAGCTTGGCCACGGGCCCGTCACTTCACACCCGACCTCAGTGTCAGGAGGAAACGAGCCCTGACGCTCCCAGTGGCGGCCTGAGAGCGCTGGTCCTCTCGTCCCCCCCTCCGTCCCCTCGCCGAGGGGCCTGGCCGCCGCTGGCCGGAGGAGGAAGGCTGGAGCCCGGCAGACAGTGTGTGAGCGGGACATGGAAGCGGAAAGGACGTCGATGGAAAAGCTAAGCCTCGAGCTCGCAGAGACCACGTCGGACGAACTGAACGGCCGCCACACGTGGTCCCCGCGTTTGTCTCAGGAGCTCGTGGCTTCGCCCGCCCGCGTTGTGCTCCTCCGCCCCCCACAGGCGCTGGCTGGTCTGTTTGCTGAGACTGGGGGCGGGGGTGTTACATGCCTCATGCATGGTGTCACACACATGCTTGCATGCTCACACACACCTCTGGCAGGGCGCATGCCGGCGGGTGGGGAAGCCGTGTCTCAGTCACACACCTGCCACGGTTGGCGCTCAACGGCAGGCCACTGCCCCTCCCCTCCCCTCCCCTCCCCGCCCCCGGACACGGGCTCAGCGGGGCACGCCGGTGAGGTCAGTCTGCAGCAACCCCGTGCCGGCCCGTGTGCGTCTGAGAAGGCGCTGTACGCTGATCAGTTCACGGAAGCGCCAGCAGGCCCCGATTCTGGGATGTGCCAAACAACCAGGTCACATTGGAGCGCCTGGCCATCGGACGGAGGGGCATTTATTTCCGGGGGGAACAGTGACCCCAGAAGGTCCCTGCTGACCCCCTCTGACCCCGCCGTCGCAGCTCTGTCTGAGGTCTGGCCAGGCCACCCTCCACAGCCAGGTGGTGGCCGCACTGACTGCTTCTCCCCTCCTCCTGCGCACAGGCCGCCTGTGAGGCCGACACGGCAGCTGAGCACGGCCTGCGTGCAGGACGGGACCTCGGGGGCATGACTGAGGGACATGCTTCCTTCAGCGGGGCCTCCGTGTCCCCGCCTGACCCTCGGGGAGATCTGGGCCTTGGTTGGGAGGCAGCGGGAAAGGTCATCGCCTTGGAAACCAGGCTGTCCCTCCTCATTTCCTTCTCGGGAAGAGGCAGAGACCCACCCGTACCAGGCGCCGCCCGCCGAGGACAGCAAGCCGCCCGAGTCTGCACCCGGACCTGACTGCCAGCGAGCCATTGGGCACACGGGTGCCACCCCCCTGGGAGGGTCCAGCCAGGTGTCCGTGTGGACATGGCTGTTTGCTGTCTGCATCCGAGCAAGGATCTCCAGTGTGGACATCTGCCCGTCTCCCTAGCAACGTGGTAACACCCACCTCCCACCCAGCGCCTCAGGGTTCAGGACGTGTTTCCCACCCGTACAGCACCGGTGTTCACCTCGGCCCGTGGAGGGCAGCGTGGGGGCCCCTTCCACTTTGCAGATGAGGACAGGCTCACGGTGTGATGCCCCAAATCACCCAGAAGTTCCGTGCAGACAGAGGGGACCCCGTGAGCCTCTGGCCTCCCGCCTCCCTGCCCTGGCCCAGCGGCTGCGCCTGTGCACCTGCCCACAGGCCCGGTGGAGCGGCGGGGGGACCCTCTCTCCATAAGCACCGCAGCCCCTGTCTGCTGAGGCAGGAAGCCCCTCACGGGAGGCCCGGCGTCCATTCTCTTGCCAGTGATTCTCACCGCGCCAGGCCTCACTCCCACACGGGGAGGACTGACCAGCTCGGTTTTCCTGTTTCCCGCTGACGGGCTGGCTCGGACTGCAGCCCGGGACACCTGCCCCTCACCCCCTCGGCCGCGGTCAGCCTGGCTGCTTCCCTCCAAGTAGCCAACTCCAGCCACCGGGGCCAGTTCTTGGCACAATGCCCCCCAAGCCCCCACCCCACCCAGCCTGGCCGTGAGCGTGTCCAGCTCATGCAGAGGCCCTGCTCTGGGCCTGCAGTGCATTTACTCTTCAGGCCGCAGGGCCTCGGCGGGGAGCGGGGGGGCATCAGGCATCCACACAACCGAGCAGGGACCCAGAGAGCGGGGTGGGCATGCGGGGCCACGGGGCAGGAGGCACGGTACCGTGCTGCTTGTAGATGGGGGGCTTCCGGTAGATGTTATCTTTGACGCCGGTGTCTGGGCGAAGGAAGGCGTGAGGGAGGAAGGAAGGGAGGAAGGAAGAAAGGAAGGAAGGGGAAAAAGAGAGAAAGAAGAGAAAGCAGGGTCAGCAAGCAAACGGATGGCTGGTCAGCAATCCCCAGGCGCCCGGATTCAGGATCTCCAGAAAGATCCGGGACCCGCCCTCGGCAGACACCCAGGCCCCACCACCTCAGACCCAGCCTCAGCCAGCCCGGTGCCAGCCCCAGTGGGACACAGCGGGCACCCTGCCTGCCCAGGCAGCCCTTCCCTCCAGCCCGCTCCCCGGGGGCAGTATCTCCCTGGTGTCTGTGGGCCTTTGGAGACAGGAAGTGGGGATGTGCACACCCATTTGTGATTTTTTAAGCATCTTAGGACGGGGGTGGGGGGACCAAGAGGAGTCCCGCCCCCGCTGGGCGCGGTGGGCCGCGGGGGGCCTACCTGGCACGTGGAAGTGGCGTGGCGCCTGCTGGTAGGTGGCGGGCGGCCTGCCGTCGGACAGCACCGAGAGGCTGGGGGTGCTCCGGCCGCTTTCGCTGCCTCCAGGCCGAAGTGCAGACAGCGGGAGCAGGGGAGGGGGTGAGCAGAGCAGAGGATTTCAAGCAAGAAAGCTTACTCGGTGACCCCGTGCCCCTGCCGTGGCCCCCCGCTCCCGCCCGGCATTCCCACCCGGGCCCACGACTGTTAATCCAACCTCGCGCCCACCCTGCCCGGGCCCCGTGGCGAAGGCACAGCGGCTCCGAGGGCTGGGAGCCAGGGCTCCTGGTGCCCGTGAGGGTGGGCCTGGCGCCTGGGCAGAGCCCGCTCCCCTTGGGGGTGGGGGTGGGGTGGGGGGCACGGCGGTCTTCTTGGGGAGCATGCAGTCTGCGGCTCTGCGCGCTGGCATTTGACTGGCAAGGCCCCTGTCGAGCTGCCCTCTTTGGAGAGGCCACGTTGGCATCCCCCCGGGACCCAGCGCACCTCGTCACCGTCTGTCCGCAAAGCCACGGTGGGAGTTCAGGGCTACCGCAGCCGCCCGCTCCCGAGGCCAGTGGGTGGCAAACTAAAGGGAAAGCTCCCCAAATCGGGCTCCCACTCCTCCCCCCGCCTGGGGGTCCCCCTGCTGTTGGCCAACGAGGCTGGATTATCAAGTCGCAGTGTGGACGGCCCTGTCCCCAGGGGAGCCCTCCCCGACCCCCCCCCCCCCCCCGTGGTTACGGAACGGCGTGAGAGACAGACGCAATGGCGTGGACCTGGGAGGACCATGAGCGGCCCCTCCCCTCCCGGGGCCTCGGGGGGCCCGCGGCCCTCGATGGGAGCTGGGCCAGGGCAGGCCACGGCCACCCGAGCACCCCTGGAGCTGCAGCTGCTGGGAGGTGCCGCGGGGACGCATGCTGGCTGCCGGGGCGCCGGCCTGAGAGCTCTCCCTCGGGGGGTGTGCGGGGCCCGGGGCTCACAGGGTGGGTGGAGCTCGGCTCCAGGAGCCACACCCAGGGCCCCCACCAGGCCGAAGCCACAGAGGGGCCGCTGGTCCTTCCCAGCATCGCCCTGTGCCTGGGCCGATGCCACCTGTCGGCACTGACGGGGCATCAGGGAGACAACTGTCCAGCCCCTCCTGGTGGGAGCCGGCCTTTCCCTGGCGGCCGCACCCAGCGCCATGTGGCGCCGCCCCGAGCTCCCTGCCTGCGCACCGCCCCAGGGAGCAAGGCTCCCAGGCCTCCCTCCCTCCACGTGTGGTTGTGACTCAGCGGTACCAGCCCACAGGCTCGGAGGCCAGAAGCGTGACCGCAGCTCCCCCGGCACCATCCCCGGAGCCGAGGCCTCCAGGGCTCACTCTCTCCCGGAACCCATCCCGCCCCGGCCACGGCCCCACAGGCCCAGGTCTCCGTCCCCGGCGCCCAGCCGCGGGCAGCGGCTCCCAGGTCCCTGGCAGGACTGTGTGTGGACAATTCTCTGAGGAGCCACCAGCCTCACCCGGCGCTCAGGGGCCCAGACCCGGGGGCAGCTGGGACACAGCCGTGGCGGCCCCGCCCACCCCGCCCTCCTCCTCCGCCATCAGGGGCTTCCACACCAGCCACCGCCTGAGACCTCAGCCCAGCCCCAGACGCCTCTCTGCTCACATCCTTTCCTCCTGGCCGCCCCTCGCCTCCCCCTCGTGCCCGCCTGGAACCCCCTTCCCCATCCTCCCCACGTGTCCACACGCTTCCTTCGCCGCCCGCTCACGGTGAGTCCGCGGTAATAAACCGTGTGCCAGCCTCTGCCCCGCGAGGCCACGTGCACCACTGGGCATGTCAGCTGCCAGAATGTCCATGACAGCCTGCAGGGTGCGCACTCCCGTGGCCTCCTCCGCGGGAGGAACAGGGCAGAGAGGCCTGGGGAGGCCCTGGTTCCCGCCCGGGACCAGCCGCCTCCGGGCCGTGGCGGTGAAATCCCGGCTGGTGTCCCCGTGGACGGCGAGAACCGAGGAAAAGGCACAGGTCTCTCGGCCAGGCTCGCGGCTCCTGAGGGAGGGGGCCTCGGACATCTGCCGGGAGGCTCGTCCCTCAGCGAGAAAGAGAAGACGGGGACGGTGCTTCTGGCGACGGGAGCCCGGCCTTTTAAAAGTCACCTCTTTGACTTGAGGGACGGGCACTTGCCAGGCATCGCGGCCGCGGTGCTCCGTAAACACCGCGGTTCGGCGTTCCCCCGTTTTTATCGGAAGAACTTTCCTCCCGGGATGCCTGGACACACGTCCTGCCCAGCTGTCCCTCTCCTGGGCCCTCGGCCGCGGTCTTTCTCAGATTCTCCTTCCGACACCTCGGCTCTGTGTGGCTCAGATTCTCCTTGTCTGACACCTCGGCTCTCTGTGGCTCAGTGCTCTGCCAGAGGCTGGCAGCGGGGACTCCCCGGTTTCTCCTCAGACCAGACGAGGCCATGGTTCTTGGGAGAAGGCCACAGAGGCGCCCTTTCATCCCGTCAAATTCAGGGCACCTGCTGTCACATGACCCATCACGTGATGTGGACCCGGGTCCCCTGGCCGAGGTTGTGGTGGTGCAGGTTTCTCCACCGGAAGGGTCCTCTCTTTGCCCAGCCACACCGTGCCCCAAGGGAACGGTCACAAAACGCACCGTTTCTGGCTTGGCTGCTTTTCAAGAGTCAGTGGGTCCAGCAGGGGCCGCGGCGGCAGGACGGGCGCTCCAGGAGGAGGTGGTCCCCGGGACCAGGGGCCTCTCCTCAGCCCACCTGAGAGGCCACGAGAAGCCACGGAGGGTGACCATCTAAGGGAAGCCAGGAGCCTGTGCGGTGGCCATCAGGGGGCAGTGTAACCAGCAGGGCCTGCCTCCTCCTGTCCCCCGGGGCCAGAGGGCAGCACAGCACGCTGCTCCTGCTCCTGCCGAGTCTGTGGTGTACTAGTCAGCGAGGGCTGCGTAACAAACACCTGGGCTGAGGGCTTAGATAACGGACATCTCCTCTGCCCAGGTCCGGAGGCTGGAGGTCAGCGGCAGGCGTGGTTTCTGGTGAGAGCTGCCCTCCCGGCTTGTCAACAACCCTGTCTCCACGTGGCCGGTCCTCTGAGCGCAGGCGGCATGGCGGAGAGATCTGTGATCTCCCCTCCGCCTCCAACACCACCCATCCCGCGTGGGGCCCCACCTGTGTGCCCTCATTCGGCACTAACAACCTCCTGAAGCCCCTTCCCTGAAGCGGGTCACATGGTGGTGGTGGGGGACTTCACCATATGGATTCTGGGGGACACAATTCAGTCCACAGCGTGTGGGAGAAGAGCTCAGCCATGTTCCTAGAGGGATGGACACGCGATCCCGTGCAGGGTCTGGCCCTGGGAGCCATGCAGGGCGTGAGCCTCCTCCCCCACCCCCCTGCAGGCTACGCTGTGCTCTGACTGTGGACATGGCCCTGCCCCCTTCAGCCTCAGTCCGTGGGCCTGGTACCCGCCGCTGGCATCCCTGCGCCCGGGGAGTGGCAGGTGGGGAGCAGAATGAGATGATGTAGGTCCCAGGGCAGGCGATGAAGAGGCCTAACCTCTGCCTGCACCCTCTACCCCTCTCCTCACCCCCATCCTTCCCACAAGCTGTCTGCACGTCCCCCGCCCCGGGAACATTCACACATTGACGGAAACGGAGCTGGACTCACGAGACACAGCGAGGAGCACAGGCATGAGACACGGGGCTCGGGAAGCCATGCGGCGACACGGACATGACACACACGTGTGGCACACGCAGCCGCAGCCCTGCGCGCCTTACCTCGGAAGTAGGGGACGTAATGGTGCCTGAACACGGACGTAGGGCTTGGGTGTTGGGACAGGGACAGGCAGCTACTGGTACCAACACTCACAGTACCAGCTGCAGGCAACAGAGAGCAAGTCAGAGTCCGCCAGGAGGCAGCACCTGCTTCCTCGCCAAGGACGCAGACCTGAAGGGGGGCGTCCCCAGCGGTGCCCTCCACCAGTCTGCTCTGGGCCCCCTGGGCACAGGAGCTTCTGCCCCTGTGCCCGGCCCGCTCCCCTCCTGGGGGCTCCTCGGGGTCAAGCAGCAGGTGGAGGGCCGCTGGCTAGGCTGGGTGTGCCCAGACTGTCCCCCAGCAGCCACAGGCATCGCCAGCCCAGATCCAGGTCTTGGCTCTGGGGTTACCACTGGCTGGGGACAGTCCACAGCTCAGGTGACCCCAATACAGGGGTCAGGGTCAGCAGAGGGCCCTTCACTCCCGGACTCACTTGCTTACACGTTCTATCACTCTCAACTCACTGATTCACTTCCTCCTTAGTCATCCCCTCACTCATTCATTCTTTCATTCACTGCCTCACTCAGGCATTCATTTATTCACTTACCCACTCATTCATTCCCTCCCTCACTCATTCATTCCATCACTCAGTCATTCTATCACTCATTCATTCTTTCATTCACTGCCTCACTCAGGCATTCATTCATTCATTCTATCATTCATTCACTTACCCATTCACTCATTCCCTTATTCCCTCATTCACTCACTCACTCACTCATTCATTACGTCACTCACTCATTCTATCACTCACTCATTCCCTCACTCATTCATTCCCTCACTCACTCATTCACTCACTCACTCACTCACTCATTCATTCCCTCATTCACTAACTCATTTACTCATTCCCTCACTTACTCATTCCCTCTTTCATTCATTCCCTCACTCACTTATTCACTTTCTCACTCAGTCATCCAAACACCTGTTCCTGAGCAGATGCACCAGCCGCACTGCAGGGGCAATGGAAGAGCTTGGCCAATGAGTGACTGTGATTTTTCCACAGAGGCTGCGAGGCTGAGCGCTTTGTCGATGGTGTGAAATGGCGCCATGCGCGGGGCCGAGGAGGAAGCAGTGTGGAAAAATCCCGCAAAAAGGCAGCGCCCTTTTGTGCGTGGCGTGTCCCTGGGACTTTGACACTCTGAGGCGCTGGAGGCTCAGGGTCAGTCGTCCACAGCAGGCACCAAGCAGGGATGGGTCGGGCGGGTAGAGGGCCACCTCGGCTCCCCCTGCTCTGAGCAGGCGATGGCGGCCTCCTGCCCATTTCCTGTCCTGGGGCCACACCAGCTGCGGGTGACGAGCCAACGGGACCTGACTATTTCCTGGGCTCTGACTCTCCTTCCCCCTCCCGGACCCCGGGAGCTGGGAACTGACGGTTCCTCCCGTCTGGGCGACTCTGTCTCCTGGCGTCTGCTCTACAGAGATCTGAGTTCCGAGAGCGAGGGCCCTCGTGCCCAGATGTGCCCGCGAGCTCCGTGGCACAGCCCCTCTGGCCACAGCCGGACAGCTGCCCTTGGTCACCCTCCCGCCGGACACGAGGGGTCCTCCTAGTGGGCGGGTTCCCTATGGCCACCGGCAGCCACACGGGCCCGAGTAGGTAAGAGACTGATTTAGCAGGAAAAGCAACCAGAGAGCCCGCTCCCGGAGGGCCGCAGAGCGGGGGGCCCAGTACCTGGCCGGCTGTAGTGCTGGGGCGACCGCGAGGTCGGGGTGTAGCGCCCGAGGCTGACGGACCCGGCGGAGCTGGGGCTGGAGGTGCGGCACTGCCTGGAGGAGCGGTCGTCCTGGTCTCCCTGCGGGAGAGACACGGTGAGCCCGGGCAAGCACGCCCGCCCCTCCGCTCGCTCATTCCCTGCACCTGTGGGCACCGAGGGGGAGGCAGAGAGCTGGCCGTGGTGCTGAACTAACCCTGCAGGCTGAGCAAGGTGCCCGTGCACCCCGTCCATGTCACCCCTCCACCAGCCCCACGTGGCTGAGGCGCTCATGATGGAGCTGCAGGCACCCAGTCCTCCCACACCCTTCAGCTCCCCTCCTGCAGTCCTTCCCAGCACCCAAGGCTCCTTAGAACACAGTTTGAGAACCACTGAGGTTCTGTGCTCTCCCCAGCCCCAGGAGAATCCAGGCGTGGGCCCCGCTGAGCCAGACCCACAAGCACGGACCATGCGGGCTCCGATCAAGCGGGATGAGCAGCTGCTCGGAGCGTCAGAGTGGGCGGCAGGCGGCGTGAGATGGCGTGGCACGCGGGGAGAACAGGCTGCGGCTCAGCACGAGGTGGCCCTGAGCCCTGACACCCCGGCCCGGTGTCTGGCCGCCCAGGATGCAGCTGTTCTGGTCCCTGAGGCCAGTGGGGGGACGAGCAAAGTGAGAGTCTGGGCCTGGCACTCAGGCCCACCCTCCCCAGGCTTACCACCACCCCTGGGGCTCGCTCTCCAGCCAACGCATGAGCCATTGTCCCTGAAGCTTGCCCTGTTACCCCTGCCCCCAGGCACCCCAGCTCAGCCAGGCCTCCTGCAGGTGCTGCACCCCGAGCCCTTCTGCCCGTCCCCGCCTTGAAGATGGCACACGCTGGGCAGCCAGTCCCACGCTCCATCTCTGACTCGGGCGTCCTCTGCCAGCCCCAGGGCTGGTCACACCCTCAGGCGTCCTGTCCTCGCCTCCCCTGCCCCTGGGTCCCAGGGTCCCAGGGTCCGAGGCCCATGCAGCCTGGAGCCTGGCTGGCCGCTCCCGCTCTGTTCTCATTAACCCTGGGAAACAGGAAGAGCAGGCTGCCCGAGACCAACAGAGAAATGCCTCCAGAATGTTCCACTGCAAGGACTTCCGGGATGGCCCCCGCGGAGGCGCAGGCGCTGGGCCCGTGCCCGGTGCCCGGAGTGCCTCTGAGGAGCCGTGCCCAGCCCAGGCCGGGTCCCGGGCGTCCACACCTGCAGGGCCACGGGAGCGCCAGGGCGGCATGCAGGGTGGCGCGGTCATAAAGATACCCAGCGCCGAGGGGCCCCGGCGCCACGGCCAAGGCCCCCCGCCCTCGGGGCGGCAGGTGGCTATGTTTATGACCCGGGAGCACGCGAGCACGCGTGGGGCGCGGTTACCTCGATCGGTGGTGGCGAGAGCAACTGGGGCGACTGTGGACACAACACAGAGCAGCCTGTTAGCCCGCGGCCGCGGCTGCTCGTGGGGACACGGGCAGACTCACACCCTGGGACCCCAGGCCTTCTTTCTGGAGAAATGCGGGCAGGGAATGGCACCCCGAGAAAGAGGCAGGGAGCGCCCTGCTCCCCGAGAAGCTTTCCCAAAGGGGACTTGGTTCGGGGCGTGGGGAGGCGGTGCCCTGGAGTCCGAGGAGGAGAGGTCGTCTGGGGCACAGGGCGCGGGGTTTGGGGCTTGGGGCTTGGGGTACAGGGTTCGGGGAGGCCTGCCCTGCTGGCGGGGGCCTTGGGAGCAGGCAGCCTCCCAGCCGGGGGACCCCCCCCCAAAATTAGCGTAGGGAGCACTGTCCACCCCACAGACATTGGCTCCAGGGGGTGCTGGCCAAGTGGCTTGGCCTCCCCACCCTCCCCCAGTGCCTCCAGCGAGCCGACCACTCAGGAAAGAGGAGGCCCTGCCTGCCAGGCTGGCTCAGGTCGTGGAGGAGGGAGCCGGTCAGACCTGGTCAGACCTGCCCCGCTGCCCTGACCACCGGCCTCTTCCTGGGACTGACATCAGATCCTGCAGGTCCTCAGAGACAGAGCCAGGGAGGAGGGGCCCTGCTGGCCTTACCCTCCCACCTGCCGGCCCTGAGCTGCCGCTGTGCCCAGCCACTGTGCCTGCACACGCAGCAGGGTGCGGGGCTGGCGCCAACACCATCTCCACGTGGCGCCCGCCCCAGCCCCCCTCCCAGGCAGCCCTGCTGGCAACTGTGGAGGGAGGGGCTCTGCTCCCAGGCCGCCCAGTCGCCTGGCACACATACTGGGCTGCCGGCTGGCAGACACCCTTGTTGGCCACAGGCAACAAGGGCACAGGGGAATCCCAAAGCCCCCAAGGAAGTGGACACCCAAGGCGCCCGCAGTTAACCGAGGACGGCTGAGGCTGAGCGTCCGCCATGGACGCTGCCCATGGACCCACGGAGTAAGTCCTTGGTGGCAGCGGTGCCAGGGACACGGGGACAGGGGAGGGCCGGCTGGGGATGGGGAGAGGCTGGAGGAAAACGACATCTCACACGTGAAAATCGACCTGAACTCAAGAAGCAGATGCGACTCCGTTTCCATCATTTCCTGACACCGCCCACACAGGGCTTCCTGGGCTCAGCCCCAGGGGCTGCGTGCATCTGCCAGGAGCGTCTGGGCAGATCCCAGCCAGGACTCCTCAGAGGATGCCCACCGTGAGAGCAGCGAGGACAGTGAGGGGCCAGACAGTGAGGGGCCGGGACAGTGAGGGGCCGGACAGTGAGGGGCCGGGACAGGGAGGGGCCGGGACAGGGAGGGGCTGGACAGTGAGGGGCCGGACAGTGAGGGGCCAGACAGTGAGGGGCCGGGACAGTGAGGGGGCCGGGACAGTGAGGGGCGGGACAAGGAGGGGCTGGGACAGTGAGGGGCGGGACAGTGAGGGGCCAGACAGTGAGGGGCCGGGGCAGTGAGGGGGCCGGGACAGTGAGGGGCGGGACAGTGAGGGGCCGGGACAGTGAGGGGCCGGGACAGTGAGGGGCCGGACAGTGAGGGTCGGGACAGTGAGGGGCCGGACAGTGAGGGGCCCCCATGGTGGCCGTACCTCGAGGCCGCTGGCCCGGTCCCCCGCGTGGCTGACGTAGGGCGAGTAGGAGATCATGTCGGGCCGGTCGATGTTGTAGATGGCCTTGCTCTTGGGCAGAGCAGCCAGGTCTCTGTAGTCCAGGATCTCGTCCCCCAGCCTGGCCTGGGGAGGGAAGGGCGGACGGTCAGGCTGGGCTGAGGCAGTGTGTGGAGGAGCCGAGCCTGCGCCCCGCCCGAACCCACGGGAGCCACAAAGGGCCGCCTTCCGGACGGAGCCCTCGCCTCTCCACAAAGGGGCGGAGGCGGCCCCACTGGATTGCTTCGGGTCGACACGGGCAGACAGTGATGCTCAGTCTGTGTCTAAAAATACAGACACTCTGTGTGCACATGTCAGAACACATATGCATTCATGTCCATACATTCAGACACAGCCATATGTGCAGACAAGCAAGTGTTATAAATACGAATGCATGCCCTCGCCGGTGTGGCTCAGTGGATAGAGCGTTAGCCTGTGGACTGACGGGTCCCAGGTTCGATTCTAGTCGAGGGCGCAGGCCCAGGTGCGACTCAATCCCCAGTGGGGGCCGTGCAGAAGGCAGTCAATCAACGATTCTCGTTGCTGTTTATAACTCTTTCTCTCTCTCCCTTCCTCTCTGAAATCAATAAAATTATTTAAAAAATAAATACCAATGCACCCACACATGTACACTTACAAACACACACACACACACACACACACATACACTAATACACACACACACACACACACACACACATCCTCTTGAATGGAAATGGGTACATGATACGTGATCCTCCACACGCTTCCCGAGGCGCACGCTAGGGGCACTGCCCACGCTGACACGCACAGATGTGCAGGGCGCTCACGCCTGCCTGACCTGCGTTCAGGACGCCCGGTGCAGGGCGTGGGAGATGCCACTTCCGCGCCGCCGTCGACGGCAGCTGTGAGCGCCTCCTGGCGCCCTCGTTCCCACAGCCCAGGGCACGGGGGCTCTCCGTCCACAGAAGCTCCACCCAGCCCCGTGCAGGGTGGCGGCCCTGGCCCCGCCCGCAGAAAGGGCCCAACTCACGTAGATGACGCGGCTGGGGGAGCCCGAGGTGCTGGACGCAGGCACCGAGATGATGCTCTCGGAGGACGTCCTGGTCTCCTGGGGGCGAGGGGGCAGGCGGAGAAAAGAAAACAGGACGGGTCAGCGGAGACCGTCCAGCGGCAGCCGTCAGTCACGGCCATGGAGGCCGGCTCCCGGCGGTGACTTCCCGGTCAGGGTGAAGGATTCTCACAGCAACAGGCACTGACGGACAGCGGAGACTCAGACAGACCGCTGACGCTACAAGCCGGCGGGGTGGGCAGCGCCAAGTGCCGAGCTTTCGTGGCGCAGAGAGGCCCCGCTTCAGGGGGCCAGGAACAGGCGAGGCTCTGAGCGCCGGGGCCAAGGCCGCCTCGGACCCAGAACCAGGCTGCTCAGGGACTTTTCCGCCCAGATTACGGGGACGTGGGGCAGCGTGTGCAGCAGCGGCTCTGCTGTCAGACTTGGGGGGATGGTCCCCTGAACGGAAAGACCAGTCTCAGCCCCAGCCACAGCTTCCCCAGGCGCCTGGCTGCGCGCCTCGCCTCTCTGGGCCTGGCAGGCTCTGCGGGAGCCGCGTTGGGTCCCGCACTTCAGTGAGGTCTCAGAGACAGCCCCTCGAGGTCACTGCTGGCCTTGCTCACACTGCGCCCGTGTCTTGGCCCGGGGGCTCCGTCACTCGTGAGACCTGCCCCGAGTGCCCACTGCGGCGGGAACCCTATCCTGCACCCTGCCTCTCCGAGCACAGCCCCTGCTTCCCCCGAGGTGACGGCACCCGGTCACTGTCCCCTCTGCTCTCCACGGCCAGCCTGCCCGTGTCCACGTGGACACTCCTTCTCCGGCTCCCGCCCGATCACCGCACCTGCGTCCATCCGGCCTGCGGGGCGTGACGTGGCCGCTCCCCTCACCCGGCCCAGTGCGGCCCCGCCTGGCCCAGCCCCCCACTAGCCCTCCCTCTCCCCGTCTAAATAGAACCCTCCCCTCGCAGGGCCGCCCAGCCAATAGCACGAGCCCCTCTCCCCGCCCCCTGCCCCCTCCCCTCGCCTTTCCTAGGCAGACCCTTCCCCCCATTCAGCACCCACACGGCGGCAGTGCCAGCAGCCAGACGGGGCCTCGTTAGGGCTGAGTGGTGTCCCCCGATGGGCAGGCGAAGCCCTCACCACAGGCCCCGAGCGGCTGTGTTTAGAGGCAGGGCCATCGGTTCCTGGGCCTTCAGGGTGGGCCTTGACCTCACATGACAGGAGTCCCCGCCAGGAGGGGGTAGCCCCCGCTTACGCGTGTCACACCGTGGCCTGCGGCCGTGCGTGGTCACGGGAAACGCTCATTAACGATGATTAACAACGACTCATTTATCTCCGCCCTGTGAATTCAGCCTGTCTCTATGGAAATAAACCGACGTGTCTATGAACATTTAAGCTTTTGGTTTCTTGCGGCCACCTCCACTTACACCTGGCTCAGCGGGGCCGCGTTGGCCTTTGAGTGTGACATGCTTGCCCTAGTGGATAGGTTCTGGTCAAGGGCACATGCCCAGCTGTGGGCTCGATCCCCAGTGTGGGGCGTGCAGGAGGCAGCTGATCCACGAATCTCTCATCCTCGGTGTTTCTCTCTCCCTCTCCCTTCCTCTCTGAAGTCAGTAAAACATATTAAGAAAGAAGAGACGAGGACACAGACACACACGGTGGGACGGCCCTGTAGGACACGGGGAGGAGATGGCCATTGTACACACCACGGAGGGGCCTCGGGAGGGGCCGCCCTGCCCGGCCTCCGGCCTCCGGCGGGGAAAGAGTGTCTGGTGTCGGCCCGGGACCCTGACTCACACAGACCGGGGGACCGCCCCTCCCGGCGGAGCACGCCCCGCCCCTACACACAGCGGACAGCAGCGAGGACGGGACACCTGGGCCAGCTGTCAGGCACAAACCTGGAAGGCACAGGGGGTGGCACCCGGGCAAACCTGCTTCTGCATCTGGAAGGGAGAGAGGGGACAGGGCGTGATGCTCGCCGCTCACCTCTGCAGGGCGCCCCCTGCCCCGTCAGCCTGGCCCCCCCTTCCACGCCCCTGGCTCCTCCGGGATCGAGCTTGGGCCGCCGCCTCCGGGAGGCCTGCCCTGCTTTCCCCGGCCCCTGGACTGGGCTCTGCTTGCCGAAAGGGGTGTAGTGGTGGGACTGCCTGTCCCCACAGACCACAGGCTTCCGAAAGCCGGCGGGGCCAGGGCTTTCCCCCAAGCTCAGCCTGAACCCACAGCGCAGTCCCAGGTCCCCAGCCCGACCCCCCAGTCCCCGGGTACGATGGCCACTCCGAGGCAGGTAACTCGGGTCTGTTCTTCTCGCCATCCCTGCGGCCAGGAGGCCTGTGTCACTGACCACAGGCGATGTCCACACACAGTTCACACGCCTGCACCCTCTGCCCCCCCGCTTTCCCCCCCGAGGAGCCCGAAGCCGCTCCCGGGGGGCTCCTGTCTGACGGTGAGAGGAGCTGGGCTCCGAGGTCACCTCCCTCTCACCTCAGGCCCCGCTGGCCACGGCAGGAAGCCCGAGCGCCGTGGCTCTCCACCTTCCTGACGCCGCGGCCCTTTGACCCGGCTCCTCGTGTGGTGGTGACTTCATCCCTGTCATTTTGCCACTGTTATGAACGGTCGTGTAAACATCGTGTCTTCCGATGGTCTTAGGCGGCCCACCGGCGGCTCCCACCCTGTGGTCGGGGTCACCACCACACGAGGAGCTGGACTAAAGGGCCGCAGCGCGAGGACGGTTGAGAAGCGCTGGGTAGACCCGCCCGGGGTGCAGCAGTGGTGGCCCCGCGCCCCCCGCGCCCGGGAGTGTCCCCGCCCGGGAGGGCCCACAGGTCCCCGGGCGCGGTCCTGACCGTGCGCTGGGCCTGGGCCTGGGCCTGGGCCTGTGTCAGCAGCAGCCCCGGCTGTTTGCACCCACAGTCGGAAGGGGCCACAGCTCCCCGCCTTTCTGCCCCCCCACTCAGCCTTCCCCAGGAAGCACTGACTACAGAGTCACAGCGGGCGGGGTCTGACACCCACCGGTCTCCAGGTTAAAGCTGAGGCCCAGGCCCAGAGAGGGCTAGTGATCTGCCCGATGTCACACAGCTGGGCGGAGGCACAGCTGACTCCGAGGGCGGGAAGGGGCCTCCTCTCGGGGCCCAGGGCCGGAGCAGAGGGGCCACGGGGGAGACTGCTGAGACGATCACCAGGTCACTGGCGCCACCTGACCGGGCGGTTTCAGCGGTTCACGAGGCCATGACCGCGGCCGCCCTCCGGAGCCCACCGCACCCTGAGCTGCGGGCTGGCAGGGCTGGCAGGGCTGGCTGGTCCATGGTCATTAACTGGCGCTCTCTTCCTGCCTCCCCGTCCAGAGCGGCCAGCTGGCTGGAGAACTGTCCCTGGACCCATCCCCAGGGAGAGCCAGCTGACCCATCCCTCCGCCTGGCCACCCAGCCCCAGACACTACCTCACTTCCTGGGCGAGACAGAGGCCTGAGGGCTGGAGGGGAAACGGGGGATAAGCAGGGCATGGCTGGGCCCTGGCCCCCGGCCCCAGGCACCGAGGGGCAGGCCAGCCCCGGGCACCGCGCCGAGGAGGCAGCCGCACCAGCCGCAGCCTGCCCCAAAATGCTCCCAAAATGTCTTGGGAACGGCCCGGGAGCCACGGCTGCGCAGCTGCGGGCGTGACCTGCCCTCCCTGTCCCTCCCTCCTTGTCCTTCCCTCCTGTCCCTCCGAGGCAGAGCCTCCGGGTGCAGAGCCTCCACGGGGCTGTGGCCACGGGCAGCACGGTGGCCTCCGGTGGAGAGCAGAGGCTGGCGCTGGGCTCCCTCGGGCCCGGGAGCCGCTGTGGCCACCCTGGCTGTCCCCGCGTGGCCTCTGTGGTCTCCCCGGGCACACGCCGTGCATGCGTGGGGTCTGGAGGCCACTCACGGGGGCCCCCTTGGGCAGGCCTGGGCTTGGCCTCCGGGATGGAGGTGTCCACGGACAAAGGTCGGGCCTGGAGGTCACCGCAGGGTCACGGACTGTGGCACTGGGAGGTGGGCGTGATGCCCGGCTCATCGGTGAGACCGGCGGCACAGGCACCGTGGGAGAGGGTGACGGGCAGCTGCCTCGTGCGGCCACAGGACACAGTGATGGTCAGGCCTGTCCCCACGGGAGGCCAGGCAGCGTCCCCACAGGCTCAGGCCCTCACTGCCACACCCGCAGCTGCTGCCTCGTGTGGCCACGGGGACTGCAGACCGACTAAGGGCCAGGGAGAGGGGGGGCGCTGTTCTGGATTCTCGGGGGTCCAGAGTGACTGCAGGGTCCCTATGAGGTGAGGGGATCAGGGCCCGGCCCCAGGGAGGTGGCAGCGAGGAGGAGGAAAGAGGTGGGGGCCGTGGGGGGGCTGCTCTCGTGTCAAGCCCCTCGGCCTGCCCTTCTAGTGACCGTTCTGGGAATGGAGCCAAAATGGCAGTGACCGCTTGGGGACTCGCCAACTTCAAAGTTGTCCCCAAAGGTATGTGGCCGTCAGCCTCCCGAGCAAATGAGGAGGTCAGAGGACAAGGGGAGCTACTTGCACCGACCCCAGACCCACTGTTTACACCTGACACCCCCCCCCCCCGTCCCGTCCACTCCCCTCAGCCCGTGGACGCTGCCTGACACACCGAGCACGGAGACGTGGCAGGGACATCGGACACGGACCCACCTTGCTCTTGTCCTCCGTCCTGGCTGCTTGTCGGCAGGCGGGGTGCCAGATGGAGGAGCCTGGGGACAGATTCCAGGGGGTCAGTGCCACTCCCCGAGGCAGGGCCTTGGGGGAGTCGGGGCGGGGGAGGGGCTCACACACGGACGGATGTCCACTCGGCCATCACCTCCGAGGAGCCCCCGGACACGCTCTGAGCTGGGCCTGGACAGGCCAGTGCAGCCCTGCCCCAGGGGCCTCACGCCCAGCGCGGGGACGTGGCACGGCAGACACACCGCAAGCTCGCGGCTCCACGGGGGCTCCCTGCCGTGGCGTTTGTAATGCCCCCGAGGCCTGTGGCCACCCCCCCTTCGCCCCACCCGCCAGGCCAGAGGCCCGCGGCCTCGAAGCTAGGACGTAGGGTATGGGGACACGCCCTTGGCCAGCGCCGTGGGCACAGAGGGACCGCTCCTTGTCATTTAACCCGATGATCCTGAGCGCCACACCCCGGCCGGGCTTACGGGGAGTCTGGGCTGGGAGGCCGCCCGGGGACCCTGCTCCTCAGAGCGTTCCTGCCTGGGTCACCTGCAGGTCACACCCGCGTGGAGCCCCGCACCTGGCAGACCAGGCAAAGGGTCGGGGATCCAGGCAGGGGAGGGGTCCTGGGGTCTGTGGCTTGGAGCTTGAAAACCTCGTCCTGGTCAGACCTCATCTAACCCCCCGGAGACCGAGGCCGGGAGCGGGGTGGGCCGGGGAGGCCCCGCAGAAATCAGTTTCCCCCTGGCGCCCGCCTCAACCCAGGGCCCGGATGAGTGTCTGTGCTGACACGGGGCCCCCGTGGGGTGACTTCACGTCCCCAGCTGCCGTCCTGACCACCGGGCTTGGGGCAGGAAGGACGGATCGCGGTGGGGGCGGGCCCTGGGGGGCACCCCTCCCGCCAGGCAGCCCAGCCCTGCTGTCGGGGCACAAAGGGCCTCTTGCACGGGCTCTGCCGCGGGGACAGGAGGGACAGGAGGGGACGCTGGGGACCGGCCATCCTGGCTGACATCACCCGTGAGGCTCGGCCGCAGCAAGAGAGGCCTGTGTGGCAGCTGGCCCAGATGTCGCCGCATGCCATCACACAGCCCCTGAGCAAACGCGGGGCAGTGTGCGGCCTGGCCCTGCCCGCCATGCCCGGTGGCCCCTAACGCTGGGCACAGAGGGATCATTGAAAAGAACTTGCAGCCAAGGAGCTGGGTCTCGCCCGGCCCTGCGACTCAGTGGTGAGCTCTGACTCCCGAACAGGAGGCCACAGTTCCACTCCCGTCAGGCCCAGGCCCGGGCTTCAGGCTCCGTCCCCGGTGGAGGCGTGCAGGAGGCAGCCGGTCCGTGATTCTCTCATCACTGAAGTTTCTCTCTCTCCCTCTCCCCTCCTCTCTGAAATCAACACAAATCTATTTTAAAGAGATGGGTCTCGATACCAAACACCCTCCCCGAGGCCTCTCAGGAGGGTCCTGTCCCCCTCCAGGCAGACCAGGCCCGTGGGCTCTGCCTCCCACCATGCCCTCCGTCCATCCCACCCGCCATCCTGCCAAGCCGCTCAGGAACGCCTGCCTGGGCCCGTCCCCGCTCCCGCTGCCTCGTGGGCCCCCTCACTAGCGGAGCACACCCGTGACCCCCAGTTCACACAGCGTGTGCGGTGGGCCTGGGCGATGCCGGACCTGCCCCGGGACAGGCGGTGTGCCCAGCTTACCTTGAAGGTACATCTCCTCGCCCTCGGCGAACATCCGGCCGCACCGGACGCAGAGCGCGCACAGCGGGTGGTAGTGCTTCTCGCCGGCCTGTGGGGACAGAGCGAGGGCCCTGTGGGTGCAGCCAGTGCCGGGGTGCGGGCGGGCATGCTGCCAACAGGGAGTCCCAGAGCCCGATCGGGGGAGCGGCCGGTGCTGTGGGTGCCAGCTGGCTCTGCCCTCTGGGAACCACGTCTGGGCACAGAGGCCTAGCCAGGCCACTGGCGTCGGCAGCGCCGACTCAGCCGTCCGAGGGCAGCCTCCCTGTACCTCCCCCAGGAGGTGGAGGGCCAGCCAGTCACTGGTCACCTCTGTACCAGGGAAGCCCAGGGGAGAAAATTAGTAGTTTTCTTAGGCATCTCTGCATTGCTTGATTTTCTCTCTTAGCATTTATGACTTTCATGATTCTTAAAGCCCATTAAATTAGGTTTACGTGTTAATACTGAAATAACCTAAACTAATTACACCCACTGGTTCTGCTTAGTTCTGCATGGTGCCAAAAACAAACAAATAAAGTCCAAACCACCCCCAAAGCATTGTGTTTAAAGTACTGTCTCACTTTATAGTGAGTATTTCTTACCCCTGCAGGGAAGGGCGGGGGCTGCAGCCTGTGGCTAAGAGTGGATGTGGCCCTGGCTGGTGTTGCTCAGTGGATAGAGCATTGGCCTGTGGACTCATGGGTCCCAGGTTCGATTCCTGGTCAAGGGCATGGACCTCAGTAGCAAGTTCCCCAGCCCCAGCCGGGGCAGGAGGCAACCACCGATGTGTCTCTCTCACATCGATGTTTCTCTCTCTCTCTCTCTCTCTCTCTCTCTCTCTCTCTCTCTCTCTCTCTCTCTCTCTCTCTCTCTCTCTCTCTCTCTCTCTCTCTCTCTCTCTTCTCTCTCTCTCTCTCCCCCCCCCCCCACCGACTCCTCCCTCCCTTCCACTCTCTCTAGAACTAACGGAAAAAAATCCTCAGGTGAGGATTAAAAAAAGTGGGTGCTGATCCCCATGGCTCACTCTTTCCTGAAACGGGAAGAGCCCACAACCTCTCCCTGGACTCGCCTGAGTCAGAGTCACTTTCCCCTCGAGCGAGCGACAGGGTGAGCTTCATCACGAGCCGCCCCCCCCCCCACTGTCAGCGGGGACCAGGCCCAGGTGACCCCGCGTGCGGCGAGAGGACCCCAGACGGGCTTGGAACAGCCAGACACTAGGAGGGCTCCATCCCCACAAACGGAAGCACTCTCAGCCGGGGTGGTGGCTGCCTGGGGGTGTGGGGGCCCCCCGGTATTAGGGTTGCTGACACACTCTTGTCCGGGGGCTGGTGGCACAGGGTCCAGTCTGTGAACATGTATGAAGCTGCGTGTCCGGTGCGTGCTCTGCTGGGGCTAAGACACGCCCGGCAAAGCTTGCCCCCATGTGGCCCAATGTGCGAGCTACACGCATGAACTCAGAAGGAAGCACGGGGTCCTCTGCACGGCTCCCTGGCAGGGGGTCCTGGACGGGACCCACACACACGAGCAGCACCCTCACTGGAGGGCGGAGGGCCGCCGAGGCAGGTGGAGGTGTTTGCCATCACAGACCGGAATGTGCCGGCACCCTTCCAGCCCGGACCAGAGCACAGCCCTGCCGGCCGGCCACGGCGCGGGCATCGCCGGAGAGGACGTCCGCGTGGCCCAGGAGCAGGGGCTGTGCCCCCGGGCCACGAAGGAGCCGGCGCCACACCCCGAGGCACCCGCACCCCGAGGCACCCGCACCCCAAGAGGCACCCACACCCCACAGGCACCCACATCCCACAGGCACCACACCCCGAGGCACCCACACCCCTAGGCACCCACACCCCACAGGTACCCACACCCCACAGGTACCCACACCCCGAGGCACCCACACCCCACAGGCACCCACACCCCGAGAGGCACCCACACCCCACAGGCACCCACACCCCGAGAGGCACCCACACCCCACAGGCACCCACACCCTGAGGCACCCACACCCCACAGGCACCCACACCCTAAGGCACCCACACCCCACAGGCACCCACACCCCGAGGCACCCACACCCCGAGGCACCCACACCCCGAGGCACCCACACCCCACAGGCACCCACATCCCACAGGCACCCACACCCCGAGGCACCCACACCCCGCAGGGACCCACACCCTGAGGCACCCACAACCCTGAGGCACCCACACCCTGTGGGGCACCCACACCCCATAGGCACCCACAGCCCGAGAGGCACCCGCGCCCCACAGGCACCCACACCCCGAGGCACCCACACCCCGAGGCACCCGCACCCCACAGGCACCCACACCCCGAGAGGCACCCACACCCCGCAGGGACCCACACCCTGAGGCACCCACACCCCGAGAGGCACCCACACCCCGTGGGGCACCCACACCCCATAGGCACCCACACCCCAAGGCACCCACACCCCGAGAGGCACCCACACCCCGAGGCACCCGTGCAGCCCGGGGTGACGCTGGAGCAGAGCGAACCGGAAGCAGCTGGCGTCGGGGAGCACGTGGAGGAACGGGGCCCGGGCATCGGGAAGGTAACGGTGCAGCTGCCTGGAACCGTCAGTCCCAGAAAGCGGAGAATCGCCAGGGGACCCGGCGGCCCTGGCCCGGGCCGCGGGAAGGTGAAGAGGCCAGAACAAGAGAGAGGAGGACGGGGTCCCCTCAGCACCGCACACGGACGCTCACGGCAGCATCGGCCGTGTCCATGGGCGCAGGAGCGGGGAAACGGATGACAAGGCGGGCGGGGCTGGGCGGCCCCCCTCCCACGGGGTCTCCTGCAGGCAGGCAGGGACCCGTCCCCACCTTCTCAGGAAGGCGGCCCAGCCCGCGGGGCCTGCGAGGGGAGTGTGGGCTGAGGAGGGAGGAGGCAGGCAGGGAGGGAAGGAGGGAGGGAAGGGTGGTCCCAGAGGAAACTTGCTTTCTCGTTGCCATGGGGACAGCGAGGCTGCTGACACAGGTGGGGCTCAGACAGCAGCACCCCATCCTCGCCTGCTCCCCTATCTGGCGGCTAATTCTACTGAGAACGGAATGGGGAGTGAGGTGGGTGTGCGGGGGGTGAGAGCAGGTCCGCTCCCCCTCACTCGGCTGATCTGGAGGCTCTGGCTGCACTGCTGTCCCGGCCGCTCCCCAGCCCCTCCTGGCGCTCTCCCTGGGCGCCTCCATCCCCGGAGCCCAGCGTGGGACAGGAGCTGCTCCAGGACCCACCTCTGCCCCAGGTACCTCGGTCCCCCCCAGCCCCCTCCCGCCCCCACCACCAGCCCCTCCCAGGCCCTGCAGGCCCAGCAGGCTCCTCCTCCCGGTCCAGCATGGAGCAGGCCCATCAGGACAGACCCCGACATGCAGGACTCGGGGACCGGGGTACAGGATGCCTCCGATGTGAGAGAGGGAGGCGGGGAGGGAGTGCCCCCTGCCGCTGAGGCACACAGCCGGCGGCAGCACTGAGGTGGGGCTCTGCCTGGGCACGCACAGCAGGTGCGGGCAGACCGGGGCTCCTGCCGGCAGCGAGGACAGGGCCGGCTGCTCTCCCGCTCTGGCTCGGGGTGACAAACATCTTGGGGGCCAAATGGGGGGCAGGGGGTGACAGGTGCCCCTGCTCCCTGCAAGCCCCCACCTGCAGCCCCGCACGGCGCCTCTGGCCTCCCCGCCAGCCCTCGGGGGCACCTGGCCAGGCTGCCTACCTGCCGGGGTTCTGGTACCAAAGCCCCGTCCGATCAGCCGAGCCCACGGCCTGCTCCCGGGACGGGCCTGGGCGGGCAGCGTGTCCGTGAGGACGGCCACCTGCCTCACCCCGCGGCCAGCGGCCTGGGCCTTCCCATCTCTCTCAGGTCCTGCACCTGCCACTGCCGCCCGGCCCGCTGCCCGCACAGCCTCAGGGGCGCTCCGGCGGGCTCCGGGCTCCGGGGAGCCGCCAGGGCGGCTGCTCTCCCGCTGCCAGCGGCTCGCCTCCCCCGGCTCCTCTCCGCCCGCCCTCGCTGCCGCCTCGCCTCTCCCGGGAGGGAGCAGCCAGCCCGGCTCCGGCAGAGAACACGGGCATCCATCTTCCCGCAGCCTCAGCCTCCGCAGGACACAGAAGCATTGTGGGGGACGTCTGGGGGAGGGCAGACAGCGCACCCCGTGCTGTGCTCGGCTGCAACCCAACACCGTCCATCCGCTTACTCTGCAGACTGGTCGCCTTCCCTGGTGCCTCGGGTCCACCCAGGGAGGCCTGCGGGCTGCCCCGGCCCCCCTATCAGGCACCCCTGGCCTGCCCTGAGCTGGGGACAGCTCCCAGGCCCTGTCCGTGCGTCCCTGAGGACAGTTCTGGAGCCTCTGTGGGGCCAAGAAGCGGGCAGGCCGCGGGCTGGGGCAGGTCTCCGCTCCGGGGCGCAGGGGCATGGCCCACGGCTGTCGGGAAGCCGCCAGGTCACACTCCTGCAGCACCAACTCGCGCACACACGTGCTGGGGTGGGTTTGTCCCTGGTACAGGATCTGTATTGGCGCCGTGGGCCCACCACCCAGTCCCCTCTCCTCCCGGCACCAGATACAGTGTTAGGGCCCCCTCCCCCGCCCCCGCCTGCCGGCAACCCCCCTCTGCCGTGTGTGTTCACGCGCCCCAGTTTCCTGTCCCCGTGAGCGAGGCCACAGCGTGCTGAGCGGCTCCTTTCACTGCCCTCGAGGTGGAGGCAGCCATTAAAATGCAAGTCAGTCCCGAGGATTCCCTTGGGGGTGTGGGCAGCTCTGCAGTCTCAGCCCCAACCTGTCCGCTCCCCAGAGGCCGCTTCTGGGACCTGGGCTGGGTCCGCCGCCCCCCCATTCCCACCCTCCACCCCCCCCCCGCACACACCCTCCACCCCCCCCCCGCACACACCCTCCACCCCCCCCCCGCACACCCTCCACCCCCCCCACACCCTCCACCCCCCCCCCGCCGCACACACCCTCCACCCCCCGCACACACCCCATGCTCAGCTGCTTGCCTTTCCCTGAGGTCCTGTCACCCCGCCTCCCCCAGGGACCACGGCAGCCCCAACAGCAGCCAGCAGCCCAGAGCCGAGGAGGGGTGGGCTGGGTGAGGGCGGCAGCCTGGGCCCCGGGCGCGAGGGCTTTGGCCTGCAAGTGCTTCGTGACCCAGCCTGCCGGGCGACCAGGCCCCTCTGCCCCCGGCACACAGCCTGCCTGCGGCGCCCGCTTAAGCCCTCCCGGCCTCCCCATCTAGGCCTCAGGCTGAACCAGGACCTCCGGCCTCGCACCTCTCCAGCTCCAGCAGCTCGTCAAGGGCACAGGGAGAGGCCCTGCAGCGCTTCCTGGAGGAGGTGGCTGGCTCCCGGGTCCCCAGGCAGGGCGGGAGGACCAGGCGGTGCAGATTCTCGCACACACACAGGCCTCACCTCCAGCACGTGCCCCGTGATGTACTTCTCGCAGCCGTCACAGCGGACGCCGAACTCGGCGTGATAGTCCGTCTCGCAGTAGGGCAGCCCATCCCTGCAACGAGCCAGCAGTCAGGGCGGGCGCCCCAAGACCCAACCCTCGCCCGGGAGAGGGGCTGTGGCAGAGGGACAAGCCACTTCCTCCTCCTCCCGGTGACAGGCCCGCCCTCCAGCACCACGCCAGCCCCACGAGAGACCGTGAGGACGGTCCCGTTTCAGGGAGGGAGAAACGAGGTGCAGAGCGCCGGGCCACCTGCCCAGCTCAGCGGCAGAGGGAGGGGCTGGCGGCGCCCCCTGAGGTGCACAGCGGGCCTATTCGGCGCCAGGCGGTGCCCGTGGCGGTGGTATTAGTGACGAGTGACGCACCGTCTGGGCACTGCCCCTGGGTATCCGGACAGCCTGGGGCAGGTCGCTTAACCACGGAGCCCCCACAGAGGGGGGCGTGGGAAAAAGGACCCGGTGCGCATGGACGGGAGATCACGCAGGCACGGCGCTGGGTCCAGCATCTGCCCACCCGGGAGCTCATTTCTTTTCTTTTTTTAAATTTCAGAGGAAAAGAGGGAGAGCAAGTTGGGACATCCATGATGAGGGGGAAACCCTGACCGGCTGCCTCCTGCACGCCCCACACTGGGGATGGAGCCTGCCACCCAGGCCTTGCCCTGACCGGGAATCGAACCGTGACCTTCGGGTTCCTAGGTCGTCACTCAACCCCTGAGCCGTGTGGCTGGCTGCGAGCTCATTTGAAAGTGACTGTGATTATCCTGATGATCAACCTCCTCTAGACAGGGTGTCTGCGGAGGGGCGGGGCCTGCGGTGGGGGCGGGGGCGGGGGAGGACAGGCCCTGGGCTGCAGGGGTGCCTCTGCCCGGGGGGGAAGCCTGGGCTCACAGGCCAGGGAGGTAGAACCCGGGCCGAGGAGCCACTTCCAAAGGCCGCCAGCCTCGGGCCCTGCGATTCCCACAAACAGGTGGGCGTGCAGCACACCCCTGAGGCTCAAAGATGGTGTCTCCATGGTGACGCCCAGGCACCCTCCTCAGTCTGGGGCAGTCGGAGGCTGCTAGGTAACAGGCAGTGTGGGCGGGGCAGGGCCGCTGCCTCCCCAGGCTGGACAGCTGGCTTCCCTTTCACACAAGCTGGCCGCCCTCACCTCGGCGCTCCTCCCTCTCCTCCCGGGAGCCGCAGGGACCAGGGGCTGCCCCGCACGAGGTGCTCCCCTGAACCGTTTGTCCTGAGGTAAACAGAGGCACGTGCAGGTGAAAGAGAGAAAACAGACCCAGCAAGGCCTCCTGCAGAATCTGAGGGAAGGCACCAGAAGTGATGGGGTCCACCTCCTCTGTGTGCATGTGTGTGTGTGTGTGTGTGTGCCAATATATGTGTGCGCACCAGCTTGTGCATGTGTGGGCATATGCCAGCATGTGCCAGTATACATGTGTGCCAGCATGTATGTGACAATGCCAGTCTATGTGTGTACTAGCATGTGCCAGGATAGGTATGCACCAGCAGGTGCTAGCATGTGTGCATGTGCCAGCATGTGCGTGCACGTGCCGGTGTATGTGTGCAGCGTGTGCGTGTGTGCACGTGTGTCAGCATGTCTGCGTGTGCACGGATGTACCGGTATGTGTGTGTCAGTGTGCACGTGCATGTGTGCTGCATCCGTGCCGTTTTATGGCAGGACTTCTTTAACCGCCTGTCCCTGGGTGCCCTCTCCCCTGGGGCACGAGAACCGGCGGAGGTTCCAGAGCTGCGCAGAGACGCTGCTGCTGGGAGCCGAGGCCGCGCTGCACCCCCCCCTCCCGTGCCGGGCTCCCTGTCTCTGTCCGGGCTCTGGACGAAGATGTGTGCCCTGGCACACAGGTGCCCGCGCAGGGCCAGCTCTCCCTGAGGCTCCCTCCCCGCTCCAGCCATCGGCCCCCGGAGCGCACAGGAGCGCTGGGTGGGCCTGCGCAGGAGAGGGCTGAGCCCGGGCTGAGGTGTCACGCTGTGACCACGGAGACTGCACAGCCCTCAGCCCCTCACGCAGGACTGGCGTTGGCTGCTGGCCACTTTGCATTGTGCAGGAGAGCCGGTGCCAGCAGGGGGCAAATTCCCAGGGCGGGGGGGGGGGGGTGACCTGGAGGATGGGCTCGGGAGGCATGTGACTGTCAAAGATGGGAGCGTGACATCTGCTCCGTCAGCAAAATGAATGGCGTGGCGTCTCTGCAGAGCCCTAAGGCAGCCAGGCTGCACGGCGTGGGACAGACGCCAGCCCGGCCAGGCTCCCGCCTCCCAGTGGAGACGGGAAGGAGCGGGGAGGCAGGGACAGGTGGGGCCCACCCCGAGGCTCCGGCCCAGCCCGCTCACTTGCTGATGTACTCGGCGTTCAGCTCCTTCCCGCAGGTCTTGCACTTGAAGCAGCCCAGGTGCCAGTGCTTGTCCAGGGCCACCAGGGACTGGCCGTTTTTTATTTCTGCGCCGCAGCCCCCGCAGCCTGCAGAGAGGACACAGGTCACCGCCGGGCCCAGGGGAGGGGGAGCCTCAGCGCCGGGTCTCGGGACACCCCAAAAGCAGTGAGTGCCCTGGGGAGCAGACGGAGGGGACAGTCTGGCTGGTGTGCTGTGGGGACCTGCTACAGGGCAGGGGGCGCACATGTAAAAAACAAGTCACCAAGCTAGTTCCCACGTGGCTGAGCTGACTGCATGCACCGGGCCGTGGCTGAGCTGACTGCACACACTGGGCCGTGGCTGGGCACTGACTGCATCCACCGGGCCGTGGCTCGGCGCTGACTGAATGCATGGGCCGTGGCTGGGCACTGACTATATGCACTGGGCCGGGAGCTGGGGAGACAGAGGCCTGCCTGCCAGGGGTGGAGCACCTGGGCCTGGGCAGGTGCACCCTCCAGCCAGAGCCATAACGGTCCCAGGGCTGCTTGCAAGCTCTGGCTTTCCCAAATTATCACACCATCCAAACCATATGCAACTTTGGAAAATGACTTTAAGACAGACTCTAGCTCCAAGGTCCAGCGTCTGAGGGATGGGTGGCTTTCCTCCACTCGCTGCCCAGGTGGGGGGAGGGGGAATGAATGAATGAATGGATGGATGGATGGATGGGAACCACGTGGGCCGGAGGAACCAACACTGGGCAACGGCCCGGCTCCGGAAATCAGCAGGAACCCCCACGCTGTCCCAGGCCACGTGGCCCAGGTGCTGGGACACCACAGCGACCCCACACGCAGCGGGGGCTCCAAACACCACCTCTGCAGTGGGATCGAGGCAGCAGCAGGGCCCGGAACGCTGGGGCCCCGGCCCCGGCCCCACATCCCTCTCGGTCACCCCCGCCGGCAAAGGCCAGCACCTGCCTGCGCCTGCCCGATCTCACTGTGCCCACACCCACAGGCAGCTGGCGCTGCTGCTTTTAGAGGAACGATCTCCAGCTTCTACATGCAAGAAGCACATATTGAGCACCTACTGCATATGCACCCTGACCAGGCTCCTGCAATGTGCAGCCCCTGACCGCAGGAGCCAAGTTCAATGCTCTTTTAAGGGCTTTCCAAGGGGCGTCTAGAAGGCCTGGAGCTGATGGTTGGGGGCCGAGTGAGCAGGAGGGAGAGGACGAGAGGCAGGCCAGGAGGGCTTCCTGGAGGAGGCAGGCCAGAGCTGGGCCAAACAGGGAGGGAGGTGGGTGGAAAGCAGGAGTGGCTCACGGGGCAGCGGGCACAGCCCGTGCAAAGGTTTGACGGCACGAATGTGCCGGAGATTTCTATCCCGGTTCCCTTCCTTACGATCCCCCCACCTCTGGTCAGCACCTCCCCCACTTACCCCCCCTCCCCCCGCCACTCAGCGCCCACTCACTCCAGAGGCCCTGGGACGGGTGCGCGCTGCCCCCCGCGGACTTGGGCAGGGAACACTTCTGGCACATGCATTCCTTCCCGTTGAAGGTCACGCGGTCTCCGGGCGGGAAGGGCAGCCTGAAACGAGAGAAGGAGTGACAAGCCAGGACCCACGGCCCACACCGCCACCTCCTGCCGGTCCCTCACCCAGTGCTGCCGCGTCCCTGCGGGTGCCCTCAGGCCAGCCCGTGACACCGGAGCCGCAGCGCCTCACCCTCACCAGCAGACGGAGCCGGCGGGCCCCGCGGAGGGGAGGTGCGGGGTCACAGGCCACCTGTGTGACCTGCCAACTGCCTCCCCCGGAGGCGGCACCCTTCGGCGGTCCCACCAGGGTGCCCGAGAGCTCCTTTCGCTCCGGTCCTCACCGACACCCCACACCCTCCATCTCAGTTTCGGGCATTCTGGGGGCTCTAGGATGGTATTTCACCTGAGTCCAAGCTGCCTCCCCTGGTGCGGACGATGCTCAGCCTCTTTCTCACATACCTATTCCGGGGAGCACATGTTAAACGCGTTTGCCCACTTTTTAATAGGGTTTTCTTTTTTCCCCCATTTCCTTCCTCTTCTAATATTGACTTGCAGAAGCTCTTTATATATTGTGGACACCAGTGCTCCAGGACACACGTATTATCTACCAGCTGACAGCTTGCTTTTGCTTCTTCTCAGTGTCTTTTGACGCGTTCCTTCAGCTTGAAAAGTTGCCTCTAACTGTGTTGCAGGTGCAGGACTTATGGCAACACATTCTCTCAGCGTCTGTGTGTCTACACGTCTTTGTTTTCCGACTGACTACTTCACTGACACTGCTGTTCGTGTACACGCTAACAGTGACATCCCACTCGAAGGTTGATAGGGAATTCAACCCGTGCGACCATCCCCACAACCAATTTGAGGAAGTTTTTTATCACCCCCCGAAAAGAACGCCATACTCTTTACCGGGCTTGCCTTCATTTTTGAAGGGTTGTGTGGTTTCTTTTTATAGATTTTTTTCAACTCTTTAAAGATGCTATTCTAGCCAAAACCGATTCGGCTTAGTGGATAGAGCGTCGGCCTGCAGACTGAAAGGTCCCGCGTTCGATTCCCGTCAAGGGCATGTACCTTGGTTGTGGGCACATCTCTGGTGGGGGATGTGCAGGAGGCAGCTGGTCGATGTTTCTCTCTCATTGATGTTTCTAACTCTCTCTCTCTCTTTTTCTCTATAAGAAATCAATAAAATATATATTTTTAAAAATAAATAAAGATGCTGTTCTATTGTCTTCTGGTGCACCGTTTCAGATAAGAAGTCTGCAGTCATTCTTTCACCAGAGGCCCAGTGCGTGAAATTTGTGCACGAGCAGGGTCCCTATGCCTGGCTGGTGATCAGGGCCGATTGGGGCTCACCGGCTGCTGGCTGGAGCCTCCCTTCCCTAGCTGCCGGCTGCCAGCCAGGGCTTTCCTTCACTCCATGCCACCCCCTGGTGGTCAGCACATGTTATAGTGAGCGTTAGTACTCCCAGTCTCCTGAACTCCCGTGGGGACACTTTGTATATTAGCCTTATACATATATACTAGAGGCCTGAATTCGTGCACAGGTGGGGTCCCTCTGGGTGGCCTGCAAGGATCAGACTGAAACCCGCAGTCCAATGCCACTTGCAATTCCTACCTGCCGCTCTTGCTCTTCCTGACCCCATTGTGCCTGCTGTGGGCTCCCGCCCAATCAGTCCCGATAGGAAGAGTCTCACCCACTGTGAGCCCTGCATCTGGAACCCTCCCAAGGGGAGTGGCCTGCAGGATCGGGTGAGACCAGCTCTCTGACATCCCCTGAGGGGTCCCGGAAAGCAAGAGGGTGCAGGCTAGGCTGAGGAACCCCATTGGTGCACGATTGGGCTGGGGAGGAACTGTGGGAGGGCTTCAGGGCGTGGCTGGTCCATCTTGCTCAGTCCTGATTGGCTGGACCCCAGCAGCAAGCTAACCTACCAGTTGGAGCATCTGCCCCCTGGTGGTCAGTGCACGTCATAGCAAGTGGTTGAGCAGCCTTAGCATATCATTACCATATTACACTTTGATTGGTTGTTCAGTGGTTCTGCCGTTCAGTCTATTTGCATATTACCCTTTTATTATATAGGATAGATTCCACTGTACATATGTGGTGATGTTTTTTCTCTTGCTGCTTCTAAGATTTTCTTCTTATTGTTTCTCAGAATGTGCTAGAGTCCACAGATTTCTGTTTTGTTTATTCCCATGGGGTTCACTGGGATTCTTGGAACCATGTGTTACCAGTTTTCATCAAATTTGGACATTTTCCAGTCTTTATTTCTTCAAGTCTTCTCTCGTCCCCTGGGTCTCCGCTCCCAACCCAGAGGGACAGACAGATAGATCTATATCCACAGACCACCCGCCTCTCGTCACATATTCAGTCTTTTTTTTTGGTCTCTTTGCTTTAGATAAGTAGTTTCTATAGTTATGTCCAGTTCACTCATCTTTTCCTCAGCAAAACCTACTGCTCATTCCTCCCAAGGAATGTCTCCTTTCAGACATTGCAATTTTCATTTGTAGACGCTCCATGTGGTTTCTTCCAGCATCTTCTGTGACTGTCTTACGTTTCAGCTTTCCCTCACACGCCTGGCCACACGACAGGGGTGTCTCCGAGTCCCTGCCGTGCGTCCCGCTGTGGCTCTCCCTCCCGGGCCCCTGCCACTCGGGTTTCTCTCCCGGCTCCGTGGTGCTCCTGTGCCTGTTTGTGAGCCGGGCGTTGGGTGGAAGTCGGACATGGTCAGTGTCACACTGCCGAGGGCGGGGCGCTCCCGTGCCTGTTTGTGAGCAGGGGCGTTGGGTGGAAGTCGGACATGGTCAGTGTCACACTGCTGAGGGCGGGGCTTGCTTTTCCTCCCACAGGGCGGGCTGCCCTGTGCTTTGGCGGGCGGCGGCCGGTTTGCTGGTCAGCCTGGCCTCTCTGAGGCTTCTCCTGCACTCTGCTGGCTCCGTCCACTGACAATGCGTGGATGGCCCTGATGGTGCCCCTACTGTGTGCTGGGCATTCAGCACGGACTGTCCACCTGGCCAGCACCAACGCCTCCCAGACCTGGGGACGGCTTAGCCTACAGCAAGCCGGCCCCTCTCTGCCTCACCCCGTGAGATGCCGCGTGTCCACAGGGCTCTGTGCCGGTCAGGACTCGGTGGCCCCTCCATGGCTCCGGAGCTCTGGTCCATGCGGCTCTCCCCTCCGCAAGCTGCTCCGTCTCTCGGAGCCCCGGCTCCCAGCTCAGCGAGAATGCCAGGCACTGGCGTGCCTCCTGGGAGCGGGCAGCGGGCCAGGCCGGTCAGGGCTCCCTTCCTTTGCCCTCCTCCTCTCCAGCCTCAGCTGCCTGGGCCCCATGTCTGCCAACAGGTGCTCTGTGCCTTCTGTCCGGTGTCCTCGGGGTTTATAGTGGACGGGGGTCCGGGCCCAGCAGGACGGAGCCGCCGGTGTCACCCCCAGCTCAGCAGACTGCCCAGAGCCGGTCTCCCAGCCTCACGGTGACGTGCCAGCCTGGTCTCTAAGCAACGCGCCCAGAAATCACCGACAGCCGCGGGACTCTGCCCCCCGCACGCTGGCTAAGACACAGGGGCTCCTTAGAAACGGCCGGCCCGGCCACGCCCCCTCTGCCCGCAGTGCCGGTGCAGACACGGTGCCCGGACAGCTCCTGTGGGACTGGGTAGGGGGCAGAGGAAAGAGCACACACGCCCTTTGTTTAGTTTTCCAGAGAGAGGAAGTGGGGGCAGAGAGAGAGAAACATCAACAATGAGAGCATCACGGACTGGCTCTCTCCTGCACGCCCACAGGGGGGTCAGCCGGGCACGTGCCCTGACTGAACATTGAACTGTGACCTCCCGGTTCGTGGATCGACACTCAACCACTGAGCCACACTGGCCAGGCCACACTAGGGTTTTCATTCTTTGTTTTCCAGAAATGAGACATCCCCTGGGAGCAGTGTGGCAGTGGTGGGGGAGGGAAGGAGGGAGGGAGGAGGGGAGGGTTGGGACCTGGTCTGTCCCCCTCCCCCCCACATCTGTCACTGTACCCCGTATGGTGTCGGGCCCCTGCCCACAGGGGGTTCACATCAAGCTGCTTCAGGGACACGATGCTAGAGAGGTGGCCCAGGACAGGATGCAATGGAGGGGGGGTGGCGCCTGCTCCGGGGGGGGGGGCCCGGAGGCAGCTGCCTGCACTGCGGGGTCGGCCTGAGCCCGGGTGTCCGCTGATGCGCCCAGTGGCCAGGCCTGGCCTGCGAGGCTGTGGGAAGCTGGGGAGTGAATGACGGGAGCTGCCTGGAGGCCCAGCCGGGCTGAGGTGGGTGGAGACCCAGAACCTGTGGGCAGTGCTAGGCAGAGGGGAGGGACCTAGCATGGAGACCATGGCGGCCCCTGAGCAGGATGGTGGCGGGGAGGGGGGTTCTGGAGAGGGAGGGGTCCTGGAAGCCGCCATGCTGGGGCTCACATGCCCGGTGGCTGGGTGAGGTGTCACAGGCCGGGAGGCAGGAGGACATGAGCCCGGTGGCTGGCTGTGGTGCTGAGGGGACACAGGAAGGGGACACGTGCCCGGTGGCTGGGTGTGGTGCTGTGGGGGCACAGGAAGGGGGACACGTGCCCGGTGGCTGGGTGTGGTGCTGTGGGGGCACAGGCAGCCGAGGAGAGGCAGAGGCAGGGCAGGAGGTACAGGGCCCCGGGTGGGCACAGAGCCCGGGGTGGGCACAGAGGCCGGGGTGGGCGCAGGGTCCGGGGTGAGTGCAGGGCCCAGGTGGGCGCAGGGCCCCGGGGTGGGTGCAGGGCCCGGGGGGGAGCAGGGCCCGGGCGGGCGCAGGGCGGGCTCACTCACCGGCAGGCGGCGCACACGAAGCAGTCGGGGTGGTAGGTCCGGCCCAGCGCGGACACCACCTCGCCCTCGATGAAGCGGTCGCAGGCGAAGCAGCGGGTGCCGTACAGGCGCTGGTAGTCCCGCGTGCAGATGTGCTGGCCCTGCCGCACGAAGAAGCCGCCCTCCGCCAGGTCACAGCCGCACACTGGGGAGTGAGGCAGCGTCAGGGGCCCTCCCCGGGCGGGACCCCCCCGGGCGCCCCTCTCCCCGGGGGCCCCCGCAGACACCCCCACCTGATGCAGGCCGGCGGTTCGCTGGGAAATCCCGGCCGGGGCCAGGGCCAGCACCGCTCCGCTCTGCCCTCGCCTGATGGTGTGCCCTCCCTGTGGACGCTTCCAGAAAGGGCGCCGGCCTGGGCGGACCCTTCGCGCTGCTGAGGGCCGCCGTCTCCCTCCCTCGCTCCGGGACCCACCAGGGAGGTCTCTGAGGCCCCCCCCCCTCCCCGCCGGCCTGGCTCCTGTTCCCGCGGGACAGAAGGATCAGAAAGCACCTACTCCACGCGAGGCCGCGGGTGGGAAGGTGCCCGTGGCCGAGGACCGGTGAATCCGGGTCCTTGTGAGCTTCCTGGCCCTCCCCACTACCCCCCCCCCCCCGAACTGTGGACACGGCCAGGCCTGCAGGAGGGACCCGGGACACCTGACACAAACCCTTCTGTCCCCTGGCCCCCAACACACAGCCGCTGCCCCAGGGACCCGAGGGGCCGGGGACTCTGCTGGGTGGAGACCGGACACCCAGCCTCGGGGCAGCCGGTCCCTCAACCACCGGGACGCCTGAGCCTTCACCCCACCCGTGCCCCTCCTGCCCCAGGGACACGTGGGAGCCAGGCAGGGTTTCAGAGGGAGCGCTGCCCGGACACCCCCTCCCTGCTGGAGGCCCCAGGCCGCCCAGGGCAGTCCCAGCACCTGGGCCAGGCCAGTCCTCACAGGTCAGGGCCTCTCGAGGCGTGAAAAACCATGTGGCCCTCAGACCGTTTTGAATCGATCCCTCGGCATTTTTGTTAAAATATTAACTGATGGCAAAGGGTGAGTTCCCAGTACTGGGCCTATGTGGGGTTTTGTTAGCTTGGTGTTTAATCTTCATCCTGCCTGGAACCGATTCCATAATTACAGGAGTCTCGCCAAAAGGTTGGTAAGGTTCAGGTGGCTCAACAGGGAGCCTGGGACAGTCCTCCCTCCTCTTCTCCAGGGGAGGCCGGCTCCCCGGACAGGCCAGGTTGGCTGAGCGCCGAGGCCCGGCCAGGAGCCTCCCGGACCTGGGCCCCGGCCTCCTCTGAGGGAAGTGGAGCTCAGAGGAGCCGGGCGCTGTGCGTGCTGCAGGGGGCTGCCAGGCCGGGCGTGCCGACATCGCTCACACAGAGCCCGGATCTGAACCGGCCACGCCCACAGGAGCCGGGCCCTTTGTGGTCTCCATCACCGCGGAGGCCGACGCGGTGCCCTCGGGAGGAACAGCTCGCTGGGCCTGCCCGGAGATCTGCGGTCTCTTCCTGCAACACCCTCCCCCCTCCCTCCTCTCCCCACCCCCCATACCTATGTGGCCCTGGACACCGGCCTCTGCCTCCGGCTGTTGTCCTATTCTTCCTAAGGGCGTGGCGGCCAGGCTGCCCCCCGGAGGGCAAAGTGTGTGATGGGCCTCTTGTCCCGTGGGAACTGGAGTCTCGGCCACACCAGCGCCCGGACAGGGACTGAGGCCGCCCCGGCCGGCCCGTCACGCCTGCCCGGGGCAGCTGCCCCCTCCTCCCGGCACGGGGCTGCCGATCGACCCCGGCTGCTGTGCTCACGGGGTTGGTACGGACAGGCTGCTCTAAGTCCAAGTTCGAGTTCACCAACAATTGAAAAACTCCTAACTCCGACAGCTGCCAGCACAGGCTCTCTGTCCACTGGGCCCGTCAGGAGTGCCCGGGGCCGCGGGGCAGCGGGGTGACCTGAGCTCAGCCCTGGCACTCGCTGAGGTCATTCCGAGAAGCGGCCAGGAGGGCGGCCGCGGGGAAGGCACTTTCTGGAACCCCATTTGGCACGGACTCTAAGGAATGTGAGAGCCGCCCCTGCCCTCTGACCCAGCGACCTCCTGACCCCGGGAGGAAGTGACCAGGCCCCCGCAGACGGTCAGCACTGCGCTGGCTGCAGGTCACACAGCCCCTGCGGCCAATGGTCCCTGGGGGCGCCGGGGCTGGAATCCTCCCTCCTGCTCTCCCCACTGTGTGGCCTGGGGCAGGTCACTGCACCTCTCTGAGCCTCCAGGTCTTTGCTTGTAAAACAGGGTTTGAGGTGCCCCCCTGGCGTGGCTGTCGGAAGGCCTCAGAGATGAGGTTTGGGGAACCGACTGGCTGTGTGCCCAGGTGGCATCGACGTAAATGCCCGGCAGCGGAGGGCGGGCCTGGTCCGTGTGGGCCCTGTGTTCAGAGGATCCGGGCAGATGTGGGAGCACGGTGAGGAGCGTACCTCATGGGGGTGCTCCTCTGCCCTCAACATGAATGTTTCCGAGACAGACGTGTGTTCCACATGTGAACGCAGTGCCCAGGCCAGCTGGTCAGGGCCCGGACGGCAGCCCCAGGGCCGGGCCTCCGAGCTAGGCCAGGAGGACGGCAGCCCCAGGGGCGGGGCCTCTGAGCTGGGCAGGGGGACGGCAGCCCCAGGACCAGGCCTCTGAGCTGGGCAGGGGGACGGCAGCCCCAGGGGGACGGCAGCCACAGGACCGGGCCTCTGAGCTGGGCAGGGGGACGGCAGCCCCAGGACCAGGCCTCTGAGCTGGGCAGGGGGATGGCAGCCCCAGGGGGATGGCAGCCACAGGACTGGGCCTCTGAGCTGGGCAGGAGGACAGCAGCCCCAGGGCCGGGCCTCTGAGCTGGGCAGGGGGACGGCAGCCCCAGGGGCGGGGCCTCTGAGCTGGGCAGGGGGACGGCAGCCCCAGGGCCGGGCCTCTGAGCTGGGCAGGGGGACGGCAGCCCCAGGGCTGGGGCTCTGAGCTGGGCAGGGGGACGGCAGGACAGAGCCCAGCAGAGGACCTGAGCGGGAGGAGCTGGCCGGCTGGAGGGCTTGCTGCCCGGTCTACCCTGACCTCGGCCTTGGCCTGGCACCTGGAATAACAGGCGTGTGTGTCATCGGAGATCCCTCCCAGTGACTTCCCTCTGCTCTCCCGCGGGACCCGGGTCCTGGCGCGCCCTGCTGGGGTTACCCCTGGACAAGCTGTGCCGACGGATGTCACACTGTGCTCTGTGCAGCTTCCCTGGGCTGTAAGCTCCGGGGGGGGGGGGGGGGGGGGCTCCCACTAAGGCCTGGAACCTCCCAGATGCTCGCTCCCTAAGCCCGCCCCCCCCCCCGCCCCCACAGCTGACACAGGCCCTGGGCCTGGGCCCCACAGCCATGCTCCGTCCTGGACCGAGTCCTCGGGGCGCAGCTGCGTGAGGAGGCCTGGACCCGCCCCGCCGTGGGTGACGCCGCAGGAGGAGGGCGCTGTGGAGGCAGGCTCTGGGCGGCACCTCCTGCCCGTGTGCCCGCTCCGGGGCCGCCCGGGGCCGCCGGGCTGGCAGCCGGATCGGAGACACTCACCTTTGCAGACGAAGCACTTGAGGTGGAAGTACTTGCTCTGCACCCGCAGCACCTCGCCCCGGCACACGCTGCCGCACGTGGTGCACAGGATGGCCGCGCCCGCCGGCTTCTCCAGGGCGCCCAGGGCCGCCGGGGGCTCCGACACTGCTGGGGAGAGGGCGCGTTAGCGGGGACAGGCAGGCGAGCAGCCCGGGGGGCAGGGACTCAGGCCCCAGCACAGTCCCGCCCCCCCCAGCACAGTCCTGCCCCCCCAGCACAGTCCCGCCCCCCAGCACAGTCCCGCCCCCCCAGCACAGTCCCGCCCCTCCCCAGGGGCCTCCCTAGCACAGTCCCAGGGCCCCCCCAGTACAGTCCTGCCCCCCCAGCACAGTCCTGCCCCCCCAGCACAGTCCCGCCCCCCAAGCACATTCCGGGGGCCCCCCCAGCACAGTCCTGCCCCCCCAGCACAGTCCCGCCCCCCCAGCACAGTCCTGCCCCCCCAGGGGCCCCCCAGTACAGTCCCGCCCCCCCAGCACAGTCCCGCCCCCCCAGCACAGTCCCGCCCCCCCAGCACAGTCCCGCCCCCCCCAGGGGCCTCCCTAGCACAGTCCCGGGGCCCCCCCAGCACAGTCCTGCCCCCCCAGCACAGTCCCGCCCCCCAAGCACAGTCCCGGGGCCCCCCCAGTATAGTCCCGCCCCCCCAGCACAGTCCTGCCCCCCCCAGCACAGTCCCGGGCCCCCCCCAGCACAGTCCTGCCCCCCCAGCACAGTCCTGGGGCATCAGGGGACTGTGGGAGTCAGACGTGATCAACCCCAACGAGGGGCTCCTGCCCGCTCCCTGTGAGCACCCTGCAGAGGGGGCGATCACTGCCTCCCCTGGGTGGCCCGCCTCTGCAGCCTGGACCTGGCATGACCCGGTCCCAGGGCCTCAGCACCCAGGGCAGCGGGCAGGCCTCTGCAGCCGGGCCCAGCTCCCTCCAATGCAGATGTCTTAAGCACAGTCCTCTGTGGCCCCCCCTCACCCCCACCCCTGTTCCTGTGCCCGGACATGGGCCTGGGTACTGCTGCGCCTGAGCCCAGGAGGCGCAGGGAGGTGCGGGTGAAGGGCTGGGCGGACTGTGGGCTCCTCACCCACACCCCCCGACAGCCCTCCGGAGGCCAGCCTGCGGGGCGCGGGCCCAGGGCCTGCCGAGGAGCTTGGTGCTGGCAGCTGGGCAGGGCCATGGGGGGGGGCAGGGGGAGGGAAGCCGGGGCTGGGACCAGCTCTCTCCCTGCGAGCAGCTGTTAGCTCAGGGGCCCACGCGGGGTCGAGGGGCGGGACCCCTTCCCACTCAGGACCCGTCCCTGAAAGCCACAGCTCTGAGCACCGGCACTGAGGCCCAGCCTGCGAGGCCCGCCCCACAGGAGCACACTGCTCCCTTCGGTCTCCGTGGGCCCTCCCCCGAGCCCCACCTCCGACAGCCCCACCGGCCGGGCAGGCTCCCCCTCCCCCGGCACAGCAGCCCTCCGGGGAGGCCGCTGAGTGCCCCATGGGTGCCAGCTGTCTGGGGGGCGGTGCGGGGAGACCGGTGGCACCGGGCCCGGCGTCAGTGCCCGCCCGGCGGTTCCAGAGGAGCCAGGAGACGGGAGCCACGGGGCAGGTCCGCTCTGGGTCAGCGCCCACGCCCACGCCCCCTCTCCCCACAGATCACTGCGGAGCCCACCCTCAGGGATCAATACCACCGATGGGTTTCCGTGGGGAACGGGCCACGCCGGCGAGGTTTGACGCCTCGGACAGAGTGCCCGCTGCCGGCGCACACAGCGGCTGCCCAGGGCTCCCGGGCTGACAGCCGTCCAGTGCCGTGGGGGCGGGGGAGGGAGGGAACCAGGATCCTCCACTGTTATCTTCTCACCCCAGGCACACAGAGGACAATACGGTCATCCCTGAGGGACACAGGCCCTGCTGCTGCTGGAGAGCCCCCCCTCCCTCCCCTCCCCTGCCCCTCCCCCTCCCCTGCCCCTCCCCCATCAGTGTCAGAGCCTGGGACCTGCAGGCACGGCTGCCGCGGATCAGACACTGGGGTGCAGCCCTAGCCACACCTCCTACTTGCTGGGACCCGGAGCTCCCAGACTTCCATCTGTCTGTTCCTCCACCCAGGTCCCCTGCCCGGGAGATGCCAGGGCCAGCCCAGGGTGCAGCAAGCCCTGTGCTCAGTACCCAGCAGCCACTGTCATTTTCAAGACCCTGCGGCCTAGTCACTCATTTCCCGGCTCCTGGACCCGTATTTGGTTTCGGGGAGTGGAGTGGGGAGGGGGGGGGGGCGCTGCTTTAAGACATGGTTTCCTGGGAGGACCTGAGGCCTGTGGGGGGGAGAGCAGGATGCTGCCCCCTGGTGGTGGGACATAGACACTGCATTGTGGTGACAGACACCTGTCCCCATGCAGGTACAAGGGGTGCAGGCAGGTGGCAGTCTACTTGGTCTGTGCCGTGTGGGGACCGGGGCCGGGGCCGTCCACCCCAAGACGGCTCACCCTCCTGCAGCTGCCCGATCGGCGAGGTCACCGTGCACCGGGAGCCATGCAGAGGCCGGCCCGTTACCACAGCCGGCGGGGTGAGTGCTGCCGAGGCCCAGAGCGCCGGCGGGGGACCCCGCATGGCACGGCCCTCCCCACGCGGCTCCCAGACAGGGTGGGCCGCGCTGGCCACGGCTCCTGTCCGTGTGAGGTCACAGAAAACCCCAGCCCAGAGCGGTGAGGACCGAGGACCCAGTGCACCCCCTCCCGGGGCACAGCCATCCCTCGCTGCCCGCCCCAGCCCACCCCGAGCACGTGACCATCAGCGTGCTCCCCAGGCCCAGCCCTCCCGGGCCTCCCCCGCGTGTCTGGAGCCCCTTCTTCCACCTCGGTCTTCCCCAGTAACGTTCCCTTCAGAAAAAGGAAGACGGGAACCCTCTGGAGAGGAGCCATCAGCCCGGAGGGCGTGGCGGGGACGTGGACGGGCGCTGCTAAGTGGGAGCCGCGGGAGATGGCCACACACCCGCTTCCAGCCACAGGCCACGTGGCAGGACACAGCACCGAGGCCACGGGGAAACCCAGCGCTTGTCGGTGGGGGCGCGGGAGGGGGAGCACAAGGGGAACGGGAGGGGGAGCACAGGAGAGCGGGAGGGGGAGCACAAGGGGAGCACGGGGGGAGCACAGGGGAGTGGGAGGGGGAGCAGGGGGGGAGCACAGGGGAGTGGTAGGGGGAGCACAGGGGAGCAGGAGGGGGAGCACAGGGGAGCGGGAGGGGGAGCGAGTGGGACGGGGAGCACAGGGGGAGCATAGGGGAGCGGGAGGGGGAGCACAAGGGGAGCACAGGGGAGCGGGAGGGGGAGCACAGGGGAGCAGGAGGGGGAGCACAGGGGGAGCACAGGGGGAGCACAGGGGAGCACAGGGGGAGCACAGGGGGAGCACAGGGGAGCGGGAGGGGAGCACAGGGGAGCGGGAGGGGGAGCACAGGGGGGAGCACAGGGGGAGCACGGGGAAGTGGGGGCTCTCAGGCAGGAAGCGGCTCCGGGACCCTGTGGTGTGGGCACCTGTCACATGCCTTAGTTTAAACCCAGAGAGCATGCAGCACCGGGAGCCCCTCGCTCACCGCAGTAACAGGACTGCAGGGGACACACACACACACACACACACCCGTGCGGCTGGGGCATATCAGGACGCTCCACTTCCTGTTCAGCTTTTCTTTTTAAAGTGGATTCGGAAACACTGCTTTTTTTTTTATTGATTTTTCACAGAGAGGAAAAGAGAGGAATAGAGAAACATCGATGAGAGAGAATCATCGATCAGCTGCCTCTTGCACACCCCCCACCGGGGATGTGCCCGCAACCAAGGTACATGCCCTTGACCGGAATCGAACCTGGGACCTTTCAGTCCGCAGGTCGACGCTCTATCCACTGAGCCAAACCGGTCCTGGCTGGAAACACCGCTTTTATTCCCATTGGTTCTTAAGGGTGGGGGGACAGAGAGGGAAACACTGATGTGAGAGAGACTCATCGATGGGTTGCCTCCCGCACACGCCCTGATCTGGCCGGGGGTCGAGCTGTGTACACACCCTGGACTGGAATCAAACCCGGGACCCTTCGGACCCCTCGCCGACTCTACCCACTGAGCCACACCAGCTCGGGCTGTTCAAGTTTGCTACAACCCACACACTGCTCTAAGAAACAGTCTGTAAAAACTTTCAGGGAGGGAGGGAGGGAAAGAGGGGAGAGAGACAGAGGTTGGGAGAAACTTCCAGATCTGAGGCCTCCACACCGAGGCGGCAGGCTGGTTTCACCGAGATTTCCGATCGGCTCTAACCTGTGGCTGCCCGGGCCTGGCTGTGCCAATAACACCAATAACACCAAACACACACGCGGTGGATGGACTGACCCCGAGGCCGGGGCCGTGTGAGCGGCGATAACAAACCCCGGAGCCGGCGCTGGGGTGGAGAGCGGGACTGGGAGGCCGCCTCAGGCTCCCGCGGTGGGTGAGGCGCAGGCAGGCGCGGGCCTGCAGGCAGGGGCCGTGACCGCTGGCCCTCCCGGCCGCCGGGCATGGTGGGCGCTCTGTCCCCGTGACGGGCCGGGGGCGCGTGCTGGGCCCTCCCTCCCGCCTGCTCTGTCCCTGTTTGGAGGTGGGGAGGGCAGGCTGGCCGTGGGGGCTCAGCAGAGTGTGAGGGGGGCTCCTTCCAGAGGAGGAGCTGGGAGAGACGCGCCCTGAGCTCCCACGGCTCCAGCCAGGCTTCCGGCCCTTCCTGGGGCGGCTCCGGCTTCCAGCAGCTGGTCCCGCCCGCGCCACCCACACCCAGGGTGACATTTCATCCCCGGAAGAGCCGCCTTCCGGGGATGAAATGAGACGGAGGCGTCTGCGGATCTCGTGGCTTCCGGAAGGTCACGCTTAGCGGGCATCTGGGCCCATCACCCCCCCCGCCCCCCCCCCCCCCCACACACACGAAAATACCAGGCCAGCAGTCTGGGCTGGCACTCGGGTCTCTGGGCCCCAGGCCCGTGCTTGTGTCTGGGTCACATGCCATTGGCCAGGCGGCCAGCACGCAGCACACAGCACCCAGCACCCAGCATGCAGCACCCAGCACGCAGCACCCAACACCCAGCGTGCAGCACCCAGCACGCAGCACCCAGCACCCAGCATGCAGCACCCAGCACGCAGCACCCAGCAGACGCCCAGTAAATGTCCCTTACGTCTAAGGGGAAGCAGGCAGTGCGCTGGGTGAGGGAGCCCGTGCAGTGCCAGGCGGGGTGGTGCACAGCCTCCGGGCACCTCCTCTCCCGGGGCCCGGGCCTGGGTGCTCCGGGCACTGCACTTGGCAACCTCCACCACCAGCCAGGCCGCCAGCAGAAACGGCAGAGAGCTCAGCCGGGCTTCGCCCGCGGCTGCAGGACCCTCCCTCCCCGTCAGCTCCCACCCAGAGGGTCTGAGGCAGCTCGCCTCTGCCCACCACGCACACCCCTACCATGGCGCCCCCAGCAGGCACTGGCCAGCTCAGTCACCAGCCGCCGCCCTGCCCCGGCCTCTGCCGATGGGGCCGCAGCCCGGCCCTCCAGATGGAGGGGGACCCGCTGGTTCTGAGTCACAGGAAGGAGCAGAGGGAGAGCGGTCACAGCGGAGTGTCATCTGGCCGCACAGGAGGCTGGGAGTCACCCTCCCGGGACCCCAGCCGCTCCCACAGGTCCCTGGGGGGGGGGCATCCAATGAAGGGGGTAGGCGCCTGCTCCGGGAAGGGGGTGCCAGAGAAGGTGCCTGTCAGTCACACCTGGGAACCGGGGTCAGGGGCTGGAATACTGCAAGGTCACGGAGATTTGGGAATAATAATCCCCTCAACCAAGGTGCTCGCTCTCCTGGCTCGTGTCTCACTCGTGGCTCAGCACCCACCAGTGCTCCCCCCACAGCTGCACGGCCCATGCCCCATAGGCCCCGCCGGGCCTGGCTGCCGGGCTGAGCTGGGCACACACTAAGCCAGCCCAACAGACTGGACCCCACCGCGCGGGGAGCAGAGACCTGGACCCCGGCTTCTCCGTCAGCCCCACTGAGGCTACAGCCACCACCCTCCGCGCAGGGCGCAGGGAACGGGCCCAGCGGCGTCTGCTTTGGGGTCGCTGGTCCACTTAATTCGAACGTCTTTCCTATGACCGGTTCAGACGTGGTCTCTACATTCCAGATGCAAGTTCCCTCATCAAATGCAGGGCGTGCAAACACTGTCTCCCATCCTGTGAGGTGTGTTTGCATTTGCAGCAAAAAAAAAGTGTCTAATTTTGATGAAATCAAACTCATATTTTTAAATATATTTTTTATTTTTATTGATGTCAGCGAGGAAGGGAGAGGGAGAGAGATAGAAACACCAATGAGAGAGAATCACCGGCCGGCTGCCTCCACCACACCCCCTACTGGGCATCGAGTCCCAACCCAGGCATGAGCCCTTGACCAGAGTCAAACCCAGGGCCCTTCAGTCCACAGACCGACGCTCTGTCCACTGAGCCACACCAGCCGGGGCTCATGCACATTTCTGTGCTGCGTATGCTGTGGGTGCCATGGTGAAGGACCCCACCCCCGGCCGGTGACGCTCGGCGGATTGAGCGTGGTCCCGTGGCGAGAGGGAGCCAGTCCGATTCTCATTCGGGACACCTGCCGGGCGGTGGGCTCCATCCCCAGTGTGGGGCGTGCAGGAGGCAGCCGGCCGGTGGTTCTCTCTCCTCGCTGATGCTTCTATGTCTCTGTCCCTCTCCCTTCCTCTCTGCCATCAATAAAAACATCTTTCTTTAAAAAAAGGAGAGAAGCCGGGATCGGTTTGGCTCAGTGGATAGAGCGTCGGCCTGCGGACTGAAAGGTCCCGGGTTCGATTCCGGTCAAGGGAATGTACCTTGGTTGCGGGCACATCCCCAGTGGAGAGTGTGCAAGAGGCAACTGGTCGGTGTTTCTCTCTCATCGACGTTTCTAACTCTCTGTCCCTCTCAATTCCTCTCTGTGTAAAATCAATAAAATATATTTTAAAAAAAATAAAAATAAAAAAATATATAAAAAGGAGAGAAACCCTGGCCCAGTGTGCGGCCACACAGGCCTCGCCCTGCACTCTCCTAAGGGGTCTGTGGCTTTTCGGTTTCTGCTCTCACAGAGTCTGGAGACAGGCTGGCGCGGGCCTGAGGGCAGAGCTCACTGCCTCGCTTCCTGTGCCGCTGCTCCTGCCAGGAGCTGCCATGGCCTCGCTCCTCGTCCGGGACAGGAGAGTCTGTCAGCTTCCAGCCCGTCTGCCCTCCGCCGCCGCCCCCCGGCCCGGGGAACAACGGGGCGAGGAGGACAAGGTGTCCTGGCGGGCGGCATGGAAATTCCATCGGAGAACCGGACACCGTCACGTGCCCCGATCCAGGAGCCCACGGGTATTTTCAGAACAAGCAGCGCCCAGCCCGGCCGGGGGGGCGCCAGCGGAGCTCAGAGGCCGCCGCCCGGGCAGGGCGGGCCCACGGGGGCCGGGGGGGGGGGGTGTGGGGGGAGCCCCGGCCGCCGGCTTCGGGAAGCAAAGCCCAGTGTCCGCTCTGCTCACGCCGGGCAGTCGGAGGGAGGAACAGTCACCCCTTCACAGAAGCCAGGACGAGCAGGACAGGGAAACCAAGGCAGAGCTAAGGGCCAAGTGGTTTACAGCCACCTAGCAAATCGCCAAATCCCCTCTTCTGTAACCAGGGACTCCCACACAGGGAGACAGACGGCGGCACTCCACGCAGGATGGGTGAGGCCGGGCGTCAAGCCTCCTACTGGCACATCGGCATGAAACAGATGACCATTCCACCGGGCCCGCCCCTAAGGCTTCGTCCAACCCCGCCTTCCGCACCCTCAGAACGGAGGTCCATGCTCTTCCTCCAGGAGCACGCGAGCGACACGCCCCTCCCCCACAGGCGTACCCGCGAAGGGACCCCCGAGACCTGCCACCAGGGGGCACTGGCCGCGGCTGCTCGTCCCGGCTCACCCCGACCCCGTCCCCAGGGCCCCTTCCTCGGACTCTTCAGTGCCCAGAGCCGCCCCTGAGCCCACTCCCCACCCAGGCCCTCTCCTGGGGCTCCCGCTGTCCCGGGCCCCTCCTGCTTCTCTGTCCCCGTTAGTACACCTCTCAGGACATCACCAGCCAGCGGGGCGGTCCCACGGGTGAGCATCCACCCAGGAACCAAGAGGCCACCGGTTTGACTCCCGGTCCCCAGCCCCACCCCTTCAGGGCCTAGATTGCAGGCTTGATCCCCTGTGGGGGGTGCGGGAGGCAGCCGATCCATGATGTTTCTCTCACCGATGTTCCTCTCTCTCTCTCTCTCTCTCTCTCTCTCTCTCTCTCTCTCTCTCTTTCTCTCTCTCTCTTTCTCTCTCTCTCTCCCTCTCTCTCTCCTCCCTTCCTCTCTGACATCTTTCCTGCCGCTGGCCGGCTCCAGGAGAGCTGCACTGGGCCAGGGCTGGGGTGGGGGGCAGGCCAGAGGGAGGGCACTGCCCAGCCCTGAGCTGCCCGGTCAATGCAAACCTTGCGGGCACGGCGCCGGCGGGAGGCATACACCGGGCCTGGCCCTGCGTCTGGCCGGGACCTGCAGCCGAGGAACGAGCCGTGGAGGGGAGGGCTCTGTCCGAGGCCCGAGAGGGGCGCTCGCCATGCACAGAGCTTCCTGTAGGACAGAGGGGGGTGCATTCCAGGTGGAGACAAGGTTGGCCCCCACCCCTGCACCCCCCGGGCTCACACAGGAGCTCCCTCTGCACCCGTCTCTGCCTCCGGGGTCCAGGCTCTGTCCCCCGCCCCTCCTCCATCTCCTCCGTGCCCCAGCCCCAGGCGCCCTCACGGCAGGCTGGAAGGAGATGAGATGCTGATGGTTTCAGCTAAGCTGCGAACAGCACCAGGACTGGCGTCTGTGTGATGTTCCCTAAAGCCAGCCTCTCAGCCTCGGCTCAGCGGGCACCTTAGGCCGGGCACCCTTTCGCTGGGCCTCCGGCACCGTGGGGAGCTGAGCGGCATCCCTGCACACCCCCCCCCATGCCCGGAGCATCCCCGCCCCTCACGCTGTGACAACCAGCAATGCCACCAGACAGTGCCAAGCAGGCCCTGGGAGCAGATGGCCCTGGGAGAGGACGAGAAGGGGGGAGGAGGAAGGAGGGGCCGGGGCAGGGGCTGTGGGCCCCGACACTCCGCCCAGCGGGGGTCAAAGGGCGCCGGATTCCGTTCCGGGGCCCCCACCTCACCTTCCCTGGGCCTCAGCTTATCCACCTGCAGAATGGGCCACTCCACCAGGTCCCAGAGCCGGGCATACAGTCGGCGCTCACAGTGCCGCACCCTCACTCCTCCCCATGGAGCCCAGCCGGACGCCTCCAGCCCTGTCGGGCGCCCAAGCTACTTCCTGGGGCCGGAGACTTCCCACTGGGAAAGGGCCTCCCGGGCCGGGCCGTGCAGAGGGGTGGGCCTTACCCGTCTCCCCTCCCGGCACCCCCATGGAGCACGCTCCTCGGAGGGCACCGCGCAGGCCGCGGGCAGCGGCTGGGCTGGTGCGGCGCCTCTACAGCCAGCAGAGCTCCGACGGGCACGGAGGGTCACGTGGCCGCTGTGTCCCTGTGCCCACACCCTGAAATAGCCGCTGGCTCCCGGCGCACCTGTTCCCGGCTCCGGGAAAGGGCTGGGGCTGGCGGGAGGGGCGGAGGGCTGGGGCACTCTGCCGGCGTGCCAGGGCCAGCAGGGCGGCCCCCACGCCCCCACCACTCGTCTCTGCCCGGGGCTGGGCTGCCCAGCGAGCCCACACGCGGGCTCCACCACGGACACGTGGCTCTCGGTCCCAGAGGCTGGAGGCGAGGCAGGGCTGGGCTCCCTCCTGAGGCTGCAGGGACGGTCCTCCTGCCTCTTCCAGGCGCCCCTCCCCCCCACCCCCATGGCTCCAGCCGTCCTGGCCCCGTGGCCACACAGCTCCGATCTCTGACACTGTCCCTCCGAGGCCTCGCCCTGTGCCCGTGTCCTTCCTGTCCCCAATGAGGACGCGGGCACCGGGCCTAGGGCACCCTGAACCAGCGTGATGCCCCTCCATCCTCACCTCATAGCATCTGCGAGGCCCTCACTCCACGCCGGGCCACGACAGGGCGCTGGGCAGACAGGAATTTAGAGGGTTTCCCCCGTGCATGGGGGAAACCGAGGCCTGGACGCTCAGTGACTAACGGGAGACCCTTGGGCATGAAAGACAGCACTGGGTCCTGCTGGTGGGGCTCAGTGGCTGAGCGCTGACCTATGAACCAGGAGGTCAGGGTTCAATTCCCGGTCAGGGCACAGGCTCGGGTTGTGGACTCCATCCCCAGCGAGGGGTGTGCAGGAGGGAGCGATCAACGGTTCTCTCTTCTCGTTGATGTTTCTCTCTCTCTCCCTTCCCCTTCCTCTCTGACATCAATACAAAGATTACACACACACACACACACACACACACACACACACACACACATATCATACACGTATACGTATATATATGTTTAAAGAATTCCTGTGCATCTGGCTGACGCCACGGTCCCCAAGGCGCCCCCCGTCCTCTGGTTTTGGCATTGAGATCTTGGGAGGTGGATGTGTTTCTGACCCGCCGCACTGCCCTGCCCTGGCCGTGGCCGCAGCGAGCAAGCCCCGGCATCCTCGCGGCTCCTGTGCGTGTGGCTGTGGCGTGTGCGCACCCAGCTGGAGCAGACGAGGCTGGAACCCCGCAGAGGCGCTGGGCATCGCGCTGACAGCTCCCGCCCGGACAGATGAGGAGCAGCTCAGCTCGGGATGTGAGGCTGGCCTCAGTGGTGCTCCCCGAGGCACCCTCCCCATCAGGTCAGCGCTCAGAGCGGGGGCGGGCCCTGGCTGCCCAGTCGGAATTCCAGGAGCCACCCCAGTGGACGGGGCTCACGAGTGGTACAAATCACGCTTCCAAGGCAGAGTGCCATCCTTTGGCTTAAAGGAGACGTTTCCCTGTCTATTCTGTGTCCGCCCTGCAGCCCTGCCCACGTGCCACCTCGTCCCCAGGCGGGACTCCATCCATCCCCTCTTCCCCCCGAAGGCCCTGAGCAGGGACGGCAGGTGGGCGGGTGCTGGGACCATGACGGGCGCAGGCTTTGAGCCCGAGAGTCCAGTGGGGGGCGGGGGTCTGCTGTGTGTTACCCGTGTCTGCTGTGTGTGACCTGTGTCCGCTGTGTGTGACCTGTGTCTTGTGTGTGACCTGTTCGCCGTGTGTGACCTGTGTCTGCTGTGTGACCCGTGTCCTCTGTGTGTGACCCGTGTCCTCTGCGTGTGACTTGTGTCTGCTGTGTGTGACTTGTGTCCTCTGTGTGTGACCTGTGTCCACCGTGTGTGACCTGTGTCCACCGTGTGTGACCTGTGTCCGCTGTGTGTGACCTGTGTCCTCTGTGTTCACTGTGTGTGACCTGTGTCTGCTGTGTGTGACCTGTGTCTTGTGTGTGATCTGTGTCTTCTGTGTGTGATCTGTGTCCTCTGTGTGTGACATGTGTCCGTTGTGTGTGACTCGTGTCCTCTGTGTGTGACCTGTGTCCTCTGTGTGACCTGTGTCCTCTGTGTGACCTGTGTGTGAGCCGTCCTAGCCCCGTGGCCACACAGCTCCGATCTGCTGTGTGTGACCCGTGTCTGCTGTGTGTGACCTGTGTCCGCTGTGTGTGACCTGTGTCTTGTGTGTGACCTGTTCGCCATGTGTGATCTGTGTCTGCTGTGTGACCTGTGTCCTCTGTGTGTGACCCGTGTCCTCTGCATGTGACTTGTGTCCTCTGTGTGTGACTTGTGTCCTCTGTGTGTGACCTGTGTCCACCGTGTGTGACCTGTGTCCGCTGTGTGTGACCTGTGTCCTCTGTGTTCACTGTGTGTGACCTGTGTCTGCTGTGTGTGACCTGTGTCTTGTGTGTGATCTGTGTCTTCTGTGTGTGATCTGTGTCCTGTGTGTGTGACATGTGTCCGCTGTGTGTGACTCGTGTCCTCTGTGTGTGACCTGTGTCTTCTGTGTGTGACATGTGTCCGTTGTGTGTGACTCGTGTCCTCTGTGTGTGACCTGTGTCCTCTGTGTGACCTGTGTCCTCTGTGTGACCCGTGTCCTCTGTGTGTGACCCGTGTCCTCTGTGTGTGACCTGTGTCTGACTACAGCTCCCCTCGTGCTCCTGTCTCTCCTCTCACACTTCCAGCTGCAGGTCAGGGGGTCACAGGGAAGGGGAACTGGGGCCCTGAAACACATAAACCTCGGGGTCCCAGGTCCGGGCTCCGTGGCTTCCACACGGCTCTGGCATCAGCACGGAAAGGACCACGCCATCGGAGGGGCTGGCCCACGGATGTGTGCCCTGTGGATGCTCGGGGTCCCACGGTCCCTGCACGCTCCCCCTCGCTGGCATCTGGGGCACCGGCTGGTTTGGCCATGGCACATGGGTGGTGACAGTGTGCCAGGCAGTGCGCCAGGCAGGGTCCAGGCTGCAGACCTCGCACCCGCTCGACAGGGAGCGTACTCTGGCTCGCGGGTCCCGGGAGGACGGTGCCAGACGGGCCGGGCCACCCCCCGGGCAGCCTCCAGCTGAGCCCGGCCGGCCGCAGGCCACGGCGAGGGCGCCGATGGCCAGTCCCTCTGGGCTCAGTTCGCTGGGGCCGCCATGAAGAAGCAGCACCCACGGGGACTTCAAAGCAACACACGTTTATCCTCTCCCCCTTTGGGGGCCAGATGACCAAACAGTCTCCCTGGGCGAAACCAGGCGTGGGCAGGCACCTCCCTCCAGAGGCTGCGGAAGGCCTGGCCCTGTCTGCCAGCTTCAGGGCCACGGGCACTCCTGTGGCTCATGGCCACTGCCACCCGTGGCTCGTGGCTGCCAGCATCCGTGGCTCGTGGCCACCGGCACCCGTGGCTCGTGGCCACTGGTATCCCCATGGCTCGTGGCCGCACCCCCCACCTCTGCCTCTGGCCTGTGTCTGTGTGCAGCCTCCCTCTGCCCTCCTCTGAGGACACCGTGGCTGCGTTCAGGGCTCACCGGGCCCCTCCCACTCAGCACCTGAACTCGGCGCGCGGGGCAGGAGGAGGACGTGCCGGGGCGAGGGGGGGACCACTCTTCAGTGGCTCTGGACGGTGTGTAATATGTGCCAGCCCTTGCTCCCGCGTGGGCTCTGCTGCTTCTCCATGCAGTTCAGCTTACGTAACCGCCGTGGCCCACTAATCTGGTTCTGGCCCCGAAGTGGGTCGCCACCTGCCGCGTAGGAAGCTCTCTCCTGACCCCACAGCTGTGCGTCCCTGCGGGGCGGGACCCAGGGGAAACCACGATGCTCCAGGCGTGGGGGGCCGGGCAGGCTGACAGCGCCGTGATCACTCCCCACCCCAGGGGGTGTCCTGGCGGCTGGCGTCGTGGACGGCCTCCCTGTGGCCCGCCTGCCACGAGCAGTCTGGCGGGGGCTGGGGAGGGGGCTCCAACCAGAAAGGCCCCGCTGCTTCCTAACGGGATCTCCGCTGCAGACACCCCATGCTGCCCCCGATCACCGCGGCCCGCCCCTGGCGCTCACTCATCCATCTCCCACTTCTCCGTACGTTTGAAGTGCTGCTCAGACAGTGCACAGTGCATGCGCCATCGATCAGAACGCGTGGTCCTCTGAAGGAGCGAGGGCTGGTGAATATGGCGGGTGGGTTCATACTTCCCAGGCAAGATCTTTTAACGTGTCTTTAACTGGTTTTGAAGTGTGCGATGGTGCATCCTCAGGAAGCAAAATGACTTTGCCGTGTCTTCTGGCCCATTCTGGTCGTTTCACAATCAAAGCGTGGCTCAAATTGATCATTTGTTGTCGGTAGTGATCAGTATTAACGGTTTCACCTGGTTTTAGAAGATCATAATACACCACACCATCCTGATCCCACCAAACGATTGGGCCTTGCAGTCCATGTTGATGGTTGACCTGGATCAACCCATGATTGTGTGCATTTGGGATTCTCAACATAAATCCACTTTTCATCGCCAGTCACAATTCGGTGCAAAAAAGACTTTCTTTGGTGCCGCTGAAGCAACATTTTACTGATGACTTTTCGGTTTTCCATGTGTTTTTCCTTCAGCTGATGTGGCACCCATTTCCTTCCTTTAAAATCCAATTGCTTGTAAACGATTGGAAATCGTTTGCTGAGCAATGTTTAATCTTTCTGTGAGTAGTTTTTGAGTTTGACATGTACCTTCATCCAATAACACTTGTAATTGTTGGTCTTCAAACTTTTTCGGTTGACCTGGACGTTCTTTGTCTTTCACATTGAAATCATCACTTTTAAAACATTTAAACCAGCGTTCTCAAGGATCTTGAGATGGAGCATGCTCACCATAAGCTTCCCGAAGTATTCAGCAGCACTTTTCTTCAAAATGAAGTAATGAATTAAAACTTCCCGCAAATGCTCCTTTTTTGGAACGAAATTTGACATTTTTTTAAATATATTTTATTGCTTTTTTTATAGAGAGGAAGATAGAGGGATAGAGAGTGAGAAACATCGATGAGAGAGAATCATCGATCAGCTGCCTCTTGCACACCCCCTACAACCAAGGTACATGCCCTTGACCGGAATCAAACCTGGGACCCTTCAGTCCGTAGGCTGACGCTCTATCCACTGAGCCAAACCGGTTTCGGCAGAAATTCGACATTTTTAAGTGTAAAAATATCTATGATGTTAACACCTTCAGCAAATTTGACAAAGTTTTAAAGCTTGTTGTCAATACAACACAACATCATACAAATCAAATCAGATATATATCAACAGATATGTAACTCCAGCTATTGAAAAAAGTCCACATCATTAACTGGTACACCTGGTTCACACGCACACACTAGTTCACACGCACATTCCGGCACACACACCGCTCTGGATCCCTGCAGGCCTGGAAAGGGGCTCGCCTGTTCTGTGTCAGTGCATGCGTCAGGCTCCCGTCCTGCCCGCTCCTGGCTTAACCCAAGGCAAGCGCTGAGCAGACCCCCCTATGCTGGAGCGCACGACTGAGGACGGGCCGAGGCCCAGGACACAGAGCCCCTGCAGGAAGTGATGGCGACGCTCCAGAGCAGAGAGGGAGGGCCCGCTGTGGGGTCCGGGTCCATCGCCCGTGGAGTCCCCGGGTCCGGACACGGGGGCCGAGGGGCCTGACAACAATGCCTGCTCTGACTCACGTTCGCAGCAGAGGGAAGCGGAGGAAGGAAGGTGCACATTTCCCAGCTGCGAGGCTAAATTTACCCCGGGCCGGGGTAGCGTGTGCGGCCGGGAGTCACCTCAGGCTTCGGGGCCCCAGGCTGCCGGCTCTCCGCTCTCGGGGGCCACTGCCCGGAGGGGCCGCAGGCACTGGGTGGTTCAGAGCCCGAGCCTGGGACCCCACGGCCCTTCTGGAGTCGCCGCTGGAGAGAGCGAGGAAAGGGGCACCCACGGCCGGACAAGTGGCTGAGCACCTGGCTCAGGGGGCGGGGGCAGGGGAGCCGGCAGGACGGTCCCTCGGGCAGCGCCGGCCCAGCAGGGTCTGTGCCCAGCAGGGGTGTGTGCCCAGCAGGGCCTATGCCCAGCAGGGTCTGTGCCCAGCAGGGTCTATGCCCAGCGTCGCTCACAACAGCCGAAGGCATGGGCAGCCGGGCCCATCGCGGAGGGAAGGACAGACAGACCCTGGTCCCTCCACCCTCGGAGCGCGTGCAGCCTCAGAGGGACATGTGACGCCTGCCGCGGACCGAGGGCTTGGAGCCAGTCACTGGGGCACACACCCGGGGGCATTCCTAGGAGGCCCCTGGGCGTCAGATCATAGGCAGGAAGTAGATGGCGGGGCCGGGGCTGGGGCGGGGTTATTTAATGGGGACAGAGTGTCACCGGGGAAGATGGAAATTTCTGGAGGGGTAAGGGGAGGCGGCTGCACAGCAGCCAATGTGCCTCGTGCCCCGGCCCCGGACCTCCTCACTCGGGGAGTTTTAGCTGTGAGTGTTTTACCACCATAAGAAGGAACTGGAATAAACTAAAGAGCATTCCCATGCCCGTGTCTGTCCCCTTCCCCCCCCACCCCCCCAGGGAGAGAGAGCGTGGAAATTAGCTGCAGAATCGCACGTGGGGCCGATGCCTGTGCTGCGAAGCCAAGGCGCTGCAGGAGACGCCACGGAGGGGAGCAGGGCGGAGCACGTGCTGAGCCTGGGAAGGAGGGCTCGGGCCCGGGTCTGTGTGCTGGAGCCAGGACCCTGAACCTGGGGTCGGTGGCGGCCCCACCGTCGGGGCACAGCCTGCAGAGCGGCTCCACACCCCAGGGCACCAGCCATTCTCCCTGAAGCCAGATCCCGGCCGTGAGCCCGTCAGGGAGCCGGGGGAATAGAGTTCTATTCCCGGCGCAGCCTCGTTCCCGGAACTGGGACAGCCGGGCCGGCGCGGTGGCCTCCCGGTGCGCCCGGAGCCTCCGAGCCTGCGGCTGGCCGGTCCACGTGGTCTGGGCCGCTCCCCGCCGGCTGCTATGAGCGCAGGGCCCTGGGCCTCATCTCACCGCCCCAGCATTGCGGCCCCCCGACCCCCCGGCCAGGCTGGCACAGCAGGCCCTGCATCCACGCGGGCACGGCAGCCAGGTGCCAGGGCTCCCCCTCAGAGGCAGCGGGCACGTGTCCTGACACCGACTTCATGGACCGCCCTCACCTCCTAGGACCGAGGGGCCAACAGGCGTAACCTGATGGAGAGTCCCAGGCCAGTGGGTCCCAAACTGTCTGCTCTTCTCCAACGAAATGACAGCCGGGCCCGCGGCTATTGATGGGGAGGTGGCGCCTGCTGTGTGGGCGGGAGGGGCCCTGCCTGGCGACAGGCCGGACGGTGCTGCTGCCCCTGAGCCCTGCCCTCCTGATCACGGGGCCCTGAGGCAGCTCGGCAGCCCCGGCCGGGAGCCCAGTTGGTTGAGCATCTCCGGCACCAAAGGGTCACCGTTTGATTCCCGGTCTGGGCACATGCCCAGTTTTGGGCTCGAACCCTGGTGGGGGGGCATGCAGGAGGCAGCAGATGGATGCTTCGCTCTCACAACAATGCTTCTCTCTCTCCCTTCCTCTCTCTCTAAAAATCCTATATAATAAAAGCCTAATATGCTAAGTGTCCAGTCCTCCGGTCGGCCGTTCAACCAATCCAAGTGTAATATGCAAATGACGTACTATTGCCATTCAACTGCTCACTATGACGTGCACTGACCACCAGGGGGCGGACAGTCCACCCATCAACCAGTCGCTGTGATGTGCACTGACCACCAGGGGGAAGGTGCTCTGATCAGTAGGTTAGCTTGCTGCTGGGGTCCAGCTGATCAGGACTGAGCGAGATGGGCCAGACACACCCCGGAGCCCTCCCAAGTCCCCTCCCCGGCTGGCCAACCTCCCATGTCCTTCCCCGGCCCTGACTGTGCACCGTTGGGGTCCCTTTGCCTGAGGGACCCCCCTCCCCCAAGTGCACGAATTTCCTGCACTGGGCCTCTAGCCAATAAATAAAATAAAACAGCTCCGCAGACACGCAGGGGACAGGGGTGGGCCTCAGCACCTGTCTCCCTCCAGGTGGGCACCGCCCGCCTCTCCCTCCTGTGCGGACAGACATTAAGCCGGGCTGGCACACGGCGACACCAGTGCCCCACACCTGGCCCCGCCTGGAATCGTGCCCCGGCGCCCCGTCCCGTCAGCAGAGCACCCGGGAGTCTGCGCCCTGCAGAGCCAGGCCCCATGCTCCCCGCTCCCCCTCGCCGGTGCCGAAACCGAGATTCTTAGGCTCCTCACACACTGAGCTCCTACCGTGAGGTAGGAAGGTGCAGGAGACCCCATGCATGGGAGGCAGTGTGCTTGGGTCCCTCCTGCACCCAGCACCTTGCCCAAGGCCACGCCTGGGGCAAGGGCACAGAGGATGCTTCTCGAACCTCCTTCCACTCTCATGTCTGGGGCCCTGTACCTGCTGCTGGACGTCCTTCTCCCACTGCATTGCCTGGCCAGCACTGACACAGTGGATGCCACCTCCTCCAGGAAGCCTGCCAGGATTTCCCTCTCTTGGCCGTTCACTAACCACCTCCTCTGTCCCCGCAGCCTCCTGAGAGGAGCTTTCTCACGGTGAGTGTTCGTCACGGACCGTCTGCTCTCCCGTTGGTCTGGAGGGGGAGCTGCCTGTGGCGGGGCACTGCCAGCGCCTGGCCCTGGTGGGCACGCTCACTGAAACCACCACCTCTGCCCCGCCCCCCCTCCCATGGGTGCTGGGCTGGTGGCTCCTGTGAGAGCAGTGTCTGTTCCGGAGACCAGGGGAGGGTCTCTGCGAAGGGGAGTCCTCTCTGATGTCAGAGACCAGGAGAGGCAGGCCCTCTGGGGGAGGAGCAGGACCAGGGAGGAGTGCCCTCCCGGCTGGGTGGTGGCTGGCAGGCAGGCGGAGGCCTGGGCGCCCCCCCCCAAATCCAGACCAAAGCCTTGCCAAGCTCTCCTCCTGGGCCACGGGGTGCCCCGCCCGGGTGAGGGGGAAAGCGCCAAGGTTCCGAGCTGCACCCCTGGGGGTGGGGGGCGGAAAGGCCCTCAAACCCCGGCGTCCAGCGGACGCTCCGTGCGAGCCCACCTGGCAGCGCGGGGCCTGTCAGTCAGAAAAGGGAGGCTCCCTGACGAGTGCCCGCAGGATGCTGCCCTCCACAGCCCCGGGTGGCGTGGTCCAGCCGCCCGCTCCCTCAGGCCAGGGCGGGCGAGACTCAGGGCGAAGAACCAGGTCAGGTGGCAGACAGCTGGGCCAGGCTGACCCACATCAGATGCAGGTTACAGAGGGAGGAAGGGGGAGGGAGGAGGGAGGGGAGAGGGAGGAGAGAAGGGAGAGGGGACAGGGAGGAGGGAGGGAGAGGAGGAGGAGGGAGGGGAGAGGAGGGAGGGGACAGGGAGGAGAGAGGGAGGGAGGAGGGAGAGGAGGAGGAGGGAGGGGAGAGGAGGGAGGGGACAGGGAGGAGGGAGGGAGGGAGGAGGGAGGGAGAGGAGGAGGAGGGAGGGGAGAGGAGGGAGGGGACAGGGAGGAGGAAGGGGGAGGGAGGAGGGAGAAGAAGGGAGGGAGGGGGAGGAAGGAAGGAGGGAGAGGGAGGAAGGAGAGGAAGGGAGGGGGAAGGAGGAGGGAGAGGGAGGAGAAGAGGGAGGGGAGGGAGAAAGGGGAGGGAGGAGGGAGGGGACAGGGAGAAGGGAGGGGGAGAGAGGAGGGAGAAGGAGGGAGGGAGAGGAGGAGAAGAGGGAGGGGGGAGGGAGGGAGACAGGAGGGAGGGACTCAGTACCAGGAAAGGAGGCTGCCAGAGCTCACCTGCCCCACCCCCGCCGGATCTTCAGGCAGGTTCCCGGGCATCATGGCGGCCACGGGAAGCACCCGCACGCTGAGAGGCGGCAGGAGGGACGCTGCCCGCAGCGCCAGAACCCCAGACCGTCCAGGACAGGGGAGTGATGCTTCCCACCGGGAAGGACCAGGAGACACGCTCTGGGGCGGGCTGGGCTGCTCCCAGAGCAGGGAGGCCGGTGCAACCCTCCCCGCCAGCCAAGACGCTTGGGCAAGGCACCCTGGTCCCCACCCAGTCTTCGTGCGAGCACCCTGTCCCCACCCCGTGGGCGGGGTGGCACCGGGCGAGCCGGCACAGCCTCTGCCGCAGAGGCGCCCGGGATGAGGCCCATCGGTCACTGCCCGGCGCGGGCAGGCGCGGGGGCCGGGCTCCACTGCCAGCCACGCCTGTTATGTGTAGCTCTGCCGGAGCCCGGGCACAGCCCTCCAGCTGAGGACACGCGCCATCGCAGACCAGCTCCGGCTCCCATGGGCGCCCCGGAGCCGGCTCCAGAGCAGTGTCCTCTCTTTATAACCAGATCATTCCCCCAGAAGGCACACACACACACACACACACACACACACACACGGTGCATGCACACACACACTCACACACACACACTCACACACACGGTGCATGCACACACACAGTGCATACACACACACACAGTGCATACACACACACATGGTGCATACACACTCACACACACGGTGCATGCACACACACACACACCAGGGCGTCCTACCGCCCTGCACTGGCCGCATGGCTACGCCGCCCACAGCCCTCGCTCCACGGCGAGTCCAGGTCCCGAACGGGGAAGCGTGACCGCAGCAGGGCGGCGGGGCCAGGCAGACAGCTGCTCTGGGACGGGCCTCCGGAATAGCGCCTGTCCCTTCACGTGCAAGGGAGCCGGCAGGAAATGTAACAGCCGGCGTGGGTCCAGGGCGGCTGCTGGGCCCTCCCCCCCAGAACTCCCCTCTCCCCCCCTTCGTGCTGCCTTTTCTTCGAGTCTTTTCTCTGCGTGTTTTGTAGAGAAACGCTGTCTCAAATCCTAGATCCCGTATCTTCCCTTGCCACCAGCACCGACACATGTCGCCCATGCTAATGACCACGTGATACTCTGTCTTCCATCTGCAGTTCTCAAAGTGTGGTCCGGGGGACCCTGGGATCCCGAGACCGATCAGGGGTCACCCCGGCCAAAGCCATTGTAAGAAGATCCGTGTTGGCGCCCACTCTCCCCCGAGTGCCCGGCGGGCTGTGCGGGGGCCACGGCCCGGGATACCAGGTCCCAGCGGCCGCTCTGAGCCAGAGAGGACGGAGATGTGCAAACCGCATGCCGGGCCCGTCTGGCCGCTGAGAACACGCCAGGGCCCCCAGAGAGTGCCGTTCTGAGTCACGGATGCACACGCCCCTCAGACCTCTTTCCATGGAACTGGCGACGCCGTGAGTACCAGCAGCGACCGTCAGACCAAAGCTCTGTGGGGTCCGCACTCCCGCTGTGTGGGGGGCACAGGCCCTGGAGTGAGAGAGCCGCAGCCCTGGCCGGGGGTCATTCCCCGTGGGGGACGCTGGGTGCGGAGCGGCGCCCCATCTAGAGTGGCTTCTGGGCGTAAGTCCCACTGCTCTCCAGAGCTGCCCCTCCCCCTGCTCCCACCACAGCGCAGGGTCCTCCGAGGGCTCCCGCCCGCCTCGGTGCCCCCTCAGCACACACACGCCACCCCGTCGGCAGCCTGTGCCCGTCCAGCCTGCGGGATTGGGGGTTTGCACTGAGCAGAGGATAATGGCTCTATCTCCGGATACGGCCATTAAGAAGGAGAGAGGCGCCTGCGGTGCCCAGATAAGGCCCCAAAGACGACCCCCCGCCCCCCAGGCCCTGCGCTGGGACCTCAGGCCATTTTTAAAGGGGGGGGGGTGGTCTTTGCAGATGGGGTTAGTTAAGGGGCTGGAGGCGGGTGCTTGCGGGTTATGGGTCGGCCTAAATGCCACCTGAGCGTCTTCCCGGGAGGGAGGCGGGGACTGGGCACGCACCGAGGGGCAGCTGTGTGCAGACAGCACGAGGTTTGGAGGGAGGCGTGCAGCCAGGAGCCAAGGGATGTGGGCAGCGCGGAGCGGGAGAGGCCGGTCAGAGCCGCCCTGAGCCTCTGTGGGCCTGACTTCAACACCCTCCGCGGTGCAGCACCTCCAGGGATGGGGCGACTCCCCCTCCCTCCCCCTCCCCGCCCCCCTCCCCCGCCCCCCTCCCTCAGGGCATCACCAGTTAGCACCTCCCTGCGCTGTCCCTCGCCAGAACCCACTGCCCCCCCCCCCAGCCCCAGGGCTCAAATATGCTCACTCCTCTTAGTGCCCGCACAGGGCGGAGGGAGGTGGTGTGGGAGGGGCCAGGGGGCGGAGGGGCGGGAGAGGCAGCACGGGGCAGAGCCAAGCTCTCAGACCTGAGGCAGCTCCAGGCCGTGCGGGCGGCCTGGCCGGAGCGGGCACTAGGGGTGGCTGGGAGGGCGGCAGGGAGAGCAGTCCAGCTCAGAGTCCGGGGTCCTCCCGGGAGACGGGGAGGAGCACTGGCAGCACCCTCCTCCCTTGCACCCTCAGCACCCACCAGCACTGACCCAGGCCTGCACCCCGGGAGGCCGGCCCCAAGCACACAGATCGCATTTCCTGATCTGAGCTGCGGGCGCGTGGCGGTGGCTGTAACTCTGCACCCGCAGCTGTGCCCGGCGCTGGGCGGCCCGGCTCAGGTTCAGACAGGACCGCGGGGCAGCCTGTCCGAGGCCCTGAGGCCCGGGAGCCCCTGGGCTGAGCAAGGAGCACGGGGCTCCCTCAGAATCCGGGACCCCACACTGGGCTGGCCCGGCTCCCACACCTGGGGGACACGGTGCTGGCCCACTCCCCACACCCAGGGGCAGGGGAGACTGCGCCCCAGAGCTGGACACCCTGCACATGTGGCTGACTCACAGCTGCACAGACTTTTGGGGTTCGGGCACCCAGGACTCAGCGAGAGGTGTGGACGATGCTGCTGAGCAGGGTCTGCTGCCTCAGGCCGGGAACCGGGGCTCCCAGCTACAACATCCGGGTCTCCCAGGCAGCGGCCGCCCACCCGCCACGCCCCTGGGGTCACCTCCAGGGAGACCACCTGCGCCCAAGGCCTGTCACTCGGGAACCTAAAGTGAGGCAGCTGCGGGCAGAGGTGGGGCAGAGGCTGGGGCAGAGGCGGGTCCTCTTCATTCATTTGAAAGTCGCCACCAAGGAAGTGGGGCCATGAGGGAGTCCTTGTAAGTCTCCCTCTCAGAACCCCATGCCCACTGCAGAGGCACCGGGCATCACGGGTGCCCTTTTCCTGTGAGATCCTCGGGACACTGAGGTCAGGGCACAGGCCTGGGCTGTGGACTCAATCCCCAGTGGGGGGTTCAGGATGCACCCGTGCATGGTTCTCTCTCACCACTGAGGTTTCTCTCTCGCTCCCTCCCCTTCCTCTCTGAAATCAATAAAATAAATATTACAAAAATGAGAAGATGAGCTGGGGACTCCTCGCTAAGAAGCATCGTCATGATCAAGCCTTACCCACCCAGACTCGCAGCCACAGACCATGAGGAGCCAGAGTCACCCTGGCAGCGGCTACAGAGGGAGGACGGACAGCGCCCGCCCTGCTGGGGAGACGTGTGCCTGGGCACACTGGGGTTCAAGTCCAACGCTGCCCTTTACCAGTGCGGTGACGCCAGGCCACCCACAGGCCTCCTGGGCACTCACCCCCCGTTTGCATTGGGGACGCTCTAGTTGCCCCGGGAGATGCCTCAGACCTCACTCCGGAGCCCCCGAGGCACGGCGCTGGACACCGAAGCAGGTGCCATGACACCCTAGAGACCGCCTCCCGCGATGGAAACGCCGGTAAACAGAGACTCATCGGGTTGCAACGCGGCTGGGGCAGCCCTGCGGCTGGCTCCCGGCTCCCGGTCCCCCGGGCCGCCCCCAAGACCACATCACCCTCGGGAGAAAGCACGAGCCGGTCCCCTGCCTGCACCTGCCTCTAAGCAGCCCCCCACGCCCCCCGTGCTCAGCCCTCGGCCCCTCGGCCTGTGGGCACTGGAAGGTGGCACTGGAGGCTCAGAGGAGCCCAGGAGCCCACCAGGCTGGCAGGTGGCAGAGCTGGGACTGGAGCCCAAGAGACTCCAGCTCAGGGAGGCCCTCCCCCGTCCTGCCAGGGTGGGGAGTGGGGAGCAGGGAGTGGGTCTGTGCAGGCAGGGGGCCGGGGGCCGGGCCCAGCTTCCAGCCAGCAGCCCAGAGCCCCGGCAGCTGGCCTGGCCCGAGGACCAGAGGCAGCACGCACGCCTCCACAGGCTGGACCCTGCCCCTCCTGTCACCGCCATGTCCCGGGGCCCTCACTGCTCTCCCAGACCAGGTGACGCTCTGGAGCTGGGGAAGAAGGGGGGGCAGAGAGGGGGCACAGGGATGTCTGGCCCAGGGCCTGTAAGGCCCGTGGTCTGGCCCTGCCGAGGCATCGGGGGTGAGTTCACGAATGTCTGACCAGGCACCGCAGGCTGGCTTCCAGTGGCTGATGGTGTGTGGCCCTCGGATAAGCTTATTAATATCCACCGGCCCTCGGCAGAAGGGTTCCCCACGCCTGCCCTGCAGGGTCAGGCCTCCGACAGGCGACTCCTCCATAGCGAGCTTCACTCCCACTTCCCCGGGACAGTAAGACCGGGCTTCCCCGCCTCCGCCAAACTGGGAACGTGATGGCAGAAATGCGCCATCTGCCCCCACACTGCCTCACCGTGGGAGCCAGAGGCCAAGGGTCCTGGGTGGCCGCTGATGGTCAGGACGCGCCCCAGTTGTGAGCTCGGGGTGCCCAGGCTGCGCTGAGCCGGCCGGGGTTCTGCGACCACCGGCCCTTTCGGAGGTGACAACGTCTGATGGCTGCCTGGGTCCGGAGGCCCCGTCAGATGGAGCCTCAGGGGAGCCCGCACCAGGGCCACCACCGAGGACGCTCCGGATGGGTCTCCTGGGAGCCTGCAGGCCCAGCCGGGGCCTCTCCCAGCCCTGGGTCTGCGGCAGCGCACTGGCCTGGGACCGGCCAGCGGTGGTTCTGCTCTCACCGATTCCCGTGGCGGAAGGAAAGCAGGACGATGCGGAGTTCTGGGGAAGACGCAGGCGGGAAGGCGGCTCGCTCTCCCCTCCCCGGGCCTCGTGTGTGGGTGTCTCCTCCCGGGCTCCGCTCCTCCTCGGGGGTCAGAGGGCGCTCTTGGGGGATGCAGGTCGTGCGATGTCTGTCCTCACTGCTTCCTAAATGTGCCGTTCCTTACGCACTTTCTCCCTCCCAGTGCTCAGTGCCCCGCAGGCGCTCAGCAAGCATTTGTTGACGGACCAATGACCACACGCCCTGGATCCCCTCAATCCCCTGGCTGCCTTCGCCTTGAGGCAGCCAACCTTGGCTGTCATCCTTGATGCTCACGGGGACCCACGGTGGCTACGTCCCTGCCCGCACTGGCCGTGGTTTTGCTTCTCTGGGCCTCGGTTTCCCCCAGTGTCCTCCAGGTCCCCTCCAGCTCCCCATGCTAACACAGGAGCCAGCAGCTGCCCAGGCTCTCCACCTGGCCCTGCACCCCGTCCTGGGCTTAATCACATCCCCCCTCTCCCACCCCCCGCCCGCCCAATCCAGATTCAGCGTCCTAACCCCGGGACGGGGACGTGGCTGCACTGGGAGAGAAGGCCTTTGCAGAGGTAATTAAGGCAAATGAGGACGGACAACGGGCCCTCATCCAGGCTGCCCAGTGTCCTTATAGGAAGAGGCAATTAGAGCACAGACACACGCCGAGGGGACCCTGTGGGGACGCAGGGAGGATAGGGCCGTCTGCACACCACGGAGGGGCCTCGGGAGGCACCGACAGCCCTCCTGCCACCTCGGTCCCGGGCCTCCAGCCTCCTGGACTGGGGGATGGGGGGAAGGTGGGGGAAAGGTGGGGGGGAGATCAACTCCGTCTCCTCAGCTGGCTTCCCGCAGCTCTGGCAGGACAGCATGGCCCTCGCACGAGCCTCTGACCCTGGGACCCTGCCTCCCAGAGCCGCCGCGCCCAGGGGGGTCAGAGGCTCAGAGGAAGGGTGGGTCTTGCCCAAGGTGCCACGGGGCAGAGCTGGCACAGGAGCCCCTCCCAGCTCGGGGTCTCTCCTGAGCCCCGCTCGGACCCTCGGTGACCCCATGGGTTGCGATGCTGTGAAGCCACCGTGACACTTCCCATCTCGTCATCTCCTGGGGTCCCACCCCCTGTGGGCTGGCCCTCCATCCGATGGGGAAACTGAGGCAAGGGGAGCGCCCAGCTAGTGCGCTGGACTGGGATCCGACGGGTGCCCAGTGCCATCTCCTGCCATCTCCCGGCCCCTCGAAGTTGGCATGGCAACAAGCAAGTGCAACCTCATTATCCAACCGGGAGGGACGCTCCGCAGCCCCAGTGGCTCGGAGGCGTCAGCTGGCACAGGTGAGACCGCGGGCCCCTGGGCAGCTGGGGCGGACCATGTGACGCCTCCACACCTGCGGGCACCGGGCGCTGGGTGATGTCAGCCTCCGTGGGGAGCGAGGGCGGCCGGGGACCTGCCCTGCCAGATGCTCACAGCGGCCACACACCAGAGCCTGGCACGGGGGCCACAGCCGTGCCGAGGGGCTGGGGCTCCAGGGATGGTGCCGGCTGAGCATGCTCACCGCCCGCCCGTGGGGTCAGCTCAGGAAGACGGGGTGCACGCCGCATGGGCAATGTCTGTTAAGCTTTCAGGACCTACTCTGTGCGGGAAACCAGCGATGCTGCTTCTGCACCCCGCAGCCACCTGTGGGAGGGCGCCGAGCCCAGTGGGAGGGCGCCGAGACCACCGCGCGGGCAGGATGGTTCACATCCACCCCTTGCCCTTTCCATCCTCCGCCCCCGTGGCCCCGATGCCCACACTCCCCTCTGCCAGGGCGTCCTCCAGGGCTCCCTCTGAAGACAGGGGGTGGGAGGTACCCATTACGGTCTCAGGAAGCCCCCAATTACCCTGCGCCCTGCCATTACCCGCCCCCGTCAGAGGAGCGAGCTGGAGGTATGGGGTGTCTGGTTCCCAGGCCATTTCCGAGGACCCCTTCCAGAGAACGAATGCAGTGCTCCCCGCCCCCCACTGCCACCTGCTCTCCGCCCCTCTCCCAGCGCCCACAGCCTGCCATCCTCCTGCCTGGGCTGGAAGTGGGGGCTCCCTGGGGACTCAGTCCTCCCACCCCCACCCCCACCGGGGAAGCAGCTGCCCCCATGGGTGTTTGCAGCAGGGCCAAGGGCCACCCTGCAGGCTGCGGAGGGGCAGGAAGCACGGGTTCCAGTCCCCACCCGGCTGTGGGAACGGAGCAGGTGACTCCAGCGCCCAGGCCTCGGTCCCGCCCTGGAAAACAGGGCGCCGGCCCCTCCCCGACGGGAGAGTCAGGCAAGACCTCCGCCCAGGGCGGGCCTGGAGGTGTAAATGCAGGGTCTCTGGGGCCCTGATCCAGACGCCCCCAGACCCCGTTCGAGCCTCAGTTTCCCCCGCCCTCGGCGCTGCGGGCCCTGGCGGCGGGGATTTTCCAGCGCCGCGCGGAGGCCGCGGATCCGGAGGGCTCGGCGCGGGAGGCCGTGGGGTGCGCGGGGGGAGGCGGCGTGGGGTGCGCGGGGGAAGGAGGCCGTGGAGTGCGCGGGGGGAGGCGGCGTGGGATGCGCGGGGGGAGGCGGCGTGGGGTGCGCAGGGGGAGGCCGTGGGGTGCCCGGGGGGCGGCGGCCGTGGGGACACGCGGGGGGGGGGGCGGCGGCTGCCGGCAGAGAGAGGGGCGACCCGCACACACCTGCCGGCTGCGCGCCCCGCATCGGCCCGGGCGGGAGAGGCGCCGGGGATGGCTGCCGCCCGCCGCCCTCCGCCCGGGACCAGGCGCCGCGGGGACCATCCAGGGCGGCGCCCCCGCCGCAGAGCCCCCCGCGCCGGCGTCACGGTCTCCGCGCCAGGGTCTGCGGCGCCCCGCGTCCCTCCCTCCGGGACCCCGGCGCCTCCTGCCCCCGCGGCGACCCCGGGCCCCAGGAGAGGCGGCGGCGGAGCCTCCAGACGGCGCAGCGCAGCCACCGCCACCCGCGCGGCAGCTCCGTGCCCGGGCGCAGGGCGCAGGGACAGGGACAGGGACAGGGTCAGGGACAGCGGCGGGCTGCGCGCCGCGCCCTCGGGACCCACAGACCCCGGAGCCAAAGTTGGTGGCACCGCCCGGCGACGCGCCGGCTGCAGGTGCAGCGCCCCCGCCCTCTGCGCCGCGACCGGCTCGGCAAGGCGCGCCGCGGTGCCCACTCACCCGCACTCATCTCGGCGCAGCTCCGAGGCGGCCCGCCCGCGCCGCTGCAGCCCGCGCTCCGCCCGCAGGTGCGGCCCCGGCGACCCTCCGCCGGCGGGTCAGCGGCTGCGCGCACCGGCGCCGGCCCGCAGCCCCGCCGCAGCCCCGGGGGCCGGCCCCGCCCGCGGCCCCGCCCGCGGCCCCGCCCCCGGTGGCCCGCCCCGTCCCGCCCCCCCTCCTCCTAGAGGGCGAGACGCACTCTGGGAAGTGTAGGCGCCGCGCCCTCATCATTCCGCCTTTAATAGCCAAGACACCTCACGGACGGACTACAAGTCCCGGCAGGCCGCGCGCCTGGCGCATGCGCAGAGAGGCGACGCCGCTGCGGCCTCCAGCAGCCACTTGTGGGTCTCTGCAGAGCTGTCACCGTTGCCTGGCTGTCTGCCTGGCTGGCGCCAGCTGTTGGCAGCACGGGAATGCCGAGGAGGACACCCGAGGGGAAAGCGAATTTGGTGCGGCTCTTGAGTCCTAGAGCTGCAAAGGGTCTTGAATACCTACTGGGTCCACCCCCTCCCACCCTTTTGCAGAAGGGGAAACTGAGGCGGCGGCGGGGCAGGGCAGGATTTGGCCATTTCCGCGGCGAGGCTTGAGCAGGCTGTGGTTCCGGCCCAGGGCTCCTGACTCCAGGTTTAGGGCCGCACACCCCAGGCTCCTGGCGCTGCTCCTGGCACGCTGCACCTGCGGCCGCCTGGTCTGGCTGGGGCTGCTCTGGGGAGGGGTGACCCCAGGACAGGACGGGGCCCAGACCCCGCAGTGACCCTCTGTGACGGCAGGCACCCAGCACAGGCCGTGGGTATGGGAGGGAGGGTGGGGCAGGTGCACCCACTGGCGCCTTCCACTAAGGATAGGGCTGCAGGGGGTGCAGAGGGCCTGGGTGAGATCAGCATTCAGGAGGCAGGATCTCTGGGACCTGGAGCTGCAGGAGAGGGGCCAGGGCTGCTTGGAGGTGCTGTCAGCGAGGGCGGAGGGCGGGCCACGGAGATTGCGGACTCTGAATGGGATACCGAGGCAGAAGGAGACCTTTTCCTCTGGCCTCACGGCTCCTGGAGAGAGCTGGAGTCCTGCAGAGCCAGCCAGGGTCAAGGCCAGTCTGCCCCAGCCCCGCACACCCTGAAACCCGGAGGCCCGCTGGGTGGCTGGGCTGGCAGCTGCAGGGCTCCGGGGCCTGCCCGCTGGGGCCTGTTGCCCAGAACACGTGTGATGGGATGGAAGGAGCCCTTCCCCTGGTCTGCTTGTTCTCACCTGGCCCCGCGGACAGCGATGACAGAGCACCTGGGCCCCAGGTTCGATCCCGATCAAGGGCATGTACTTTGGTTGTGGGCTTGATCCCCAGTAGGAGGCGTGCAGGAGGCAGATGATCTATGGTTCTCTCTCATCGATGTTTCTAACTCTATCCTTCTCCCTTCCTCTCTGTAAAAAGTATATATATATAACATGCAAATATGTGCTTTCACGAACACCTTTAAATATATAAAACCACCTGCTTTATTTAAAAGCACAGTTGTTCAGCCATAGCCTGTTTGGCTCAGTGGATAGAACATCAGCCTGCAGACTGAAGGATCCCAGGTTCGACTCCGGTCAAGGGCATATGCCTGGGTTGCAGTCTCAATCCCCAGTGTGGGGTGTGCAGGAGGCAGCCGGTCAGTGATTCTCATCATGGATGTTTCTCTTTCTCTCCCTGAAATAAAAAAAAAATAAAAAAGGAAAAACTACTGCACCAGGTCAGCAATCACAACCAGGGACCGTTCTGTGCCAGAGAACCTCCATCATCGTCATCGTCATCGTCCCATTTTACAACATCACACACGGAGTCCTTTACCCAGTGTGTACCGTTGCCTTGTGGAGCTGCTGGTGTACCGCCAGGCCCTTCTGAAAAGGGAGCCCGTGGCCCCTCCCAGTTCTGTCATCCTCCACGGGGTGAGAGGCCTGGGGCGGAGGTGAGAAGCACGGTGCAGAGGGACTGTTCACAGGCCCAAACCTCGCCTCCGCCCCTGGGAATGCCCCACTCTCGCCGCAGACTCACCCTCACCCTCCGGGCTTGGCTGCAGATCCCCCAGTTGGGGGAACCCCTGACCCCCCAGCTAAGCCAGGGCCACCTCTGCATCCCGAGGTGCAACGAGGGCTCCCACTCTCCCTCAGGTCACTCCATCATCTTGCCAGTTGTCTTTATCCTGGCTCCCTGGCCAGATGTCATGTCTCCTGAGGGCGGGGTCACCTCATGATGGGGGCTCCAGAACATTCTGGGGGATCCAGGCATCCCGGGGGCTCTGGCACATGCTGAAACCCTCAGCACAGAGGGGAGCAGCCAGTGAGCTGTGGGGTCAGCTTGCACCCACGGCGTCTCCCTGGCGCCCCTCACTCAGCAAATGGAGGGGAAATCAGTCCGCTCCCGAGCCCCTCCCACCACTCCTGCCCTGCCTGTCTGCTGGGCCCCCTCAGGCTGCTCTCCTGGCCTCACGGAGAGAAGCGTCGCCCCCAAACCCAGCTGCACAGAAAGCCTGGGGTCGCAGGTGCCCGTGCCCGGTGCCCGGGGAGCTGCAGCGTCCGGGGCCTGGGCAGCTCAGGGCACCGCCGCGCAGCCTCTGGCCAAACTGCAGGCCTCTCTGCCCTCCGGGCCTGCAGAGCAGCTCAGACATTGATTGACTTCACGGCCAAGTGCAGAGCAAATGAAAGATGATTTCATTGTGGATCTCTCCAGCCGCTCAATAATTTAAGCCCTGCCACGCGAAACCGGGGTAAAAATAACATGTGACTCACAGGCAGAGCTCCCTCTCCACCGGCCGCCCCCTCAGCCGGGTCCCCGCTGACTCAGGCCCGGCCTCCCGGCACACTGGCGGGTCACCTGGTCTCCCGCCGCCGAGGGCACCGGGGCCGGGGGCTGACTCACACAGGGACTCCGTGGCCCGGCAGCTGGGGCTCTGCCACCATTCACCTGCCCGGGCAGCTCTGCGGGCTTGGTGTCTGGTCAGCTCAGCAAATCGCGAGATGGTTCTGACCAGTTGGTTCTGAAAAGCCATTCTTGTCACTCAACTCTGCGCCCAGCACAGAGACAGACAGGAGAGGTGGGGGTGGGGGAAGGAGAAAGAGAGAGGGCATGGGGAGAGGAAGCTCAGTGGTGAGCGCCGACTGCATCCCAGGTCCCCTCTGGGAACGAGAGTTGGAGCGCTGGCCGACACCCCACCCCGGCCCTGAGGGTCCACAGCGCCACGTGGACCCTTTCCTGGGGCCGCGGATCAGAACCACAGAAAACGGTCCTGGAGGCCAGGCAGGTGGCTGGAATTCGGGTATTGGGGGCGGGCACTCCTGACAGCTCTGGGGATCCCCCCGCCTCTCCATCCCCCTCGCCTCCCTGCGCTCTGAGGAGCTGATGGAGTACCATCTGCTCTTGGGGGCCAGGCCCGCACCACCTCACTCACCTGTGGGCGGAAGGGCCGCACACTCCGCCCCAGGCTCCGGAGGCCGCAGGGCGGGTCGCACCCGGAGCCGGAGGACGCCCAGGAACTGATGCCAGGATTCCCAGCTCAGCCGGCGGGAGGAGGCCCTCCTAGCCCAGTGGCTATGGTCAGTCTTCACCTCTGACCTTGTCCGCAGTCCTGTGTCCCTGAGATCACATGCCTTTGACATGCCTGCTGTCTGTGCACCTAAGACAAGGGGCATTTGAAACAGCAGGTTTCCTGGGTGGCTTTCTCCCGCCCTTACCTACCCCCGGGGTGTGCTGCGCCCCTCCCGGCCCCTCCGATTCCCGGCAGTCTCCGCCCTGAGAGCTGCCTCCCGCAGTTGTCCTCAGCCTGCCTCAGGGACCGCCTGGGCTGGGCGCGCTCGTGGGCAAGGCTGTCGCCTGGCTAAGAATCGAGGGTCTAGCCCTGACCGGTGTGGCTCAGTGGATAGAGCATCAGCCTGGGGACTGAAAAGTCCCAGGTTCAATTCTGATCAGGGGCATGTACCTTGGTTGTGGGCACATTCCCAGTGAAGGGCAGGGGGCAGGAGGCAGCTGATCGATGTTTCTAACTCTCTATCCCTCTCCCTTCCTCTCTGTAAAAAAATCAATAAAATATATTTTAAAAAAGAATCGAGGGTCTAGCCTGCAGAGAGAGCCGGGGACCCGGTCACCACCCCGGGCAAGCCCCGTCCCTCTGGTCCGTGGAGGGGCGGCTACGGAGCGGGTCCTCCAGGCGCCCCATCAAGGTCACTCAGAGGGTCTTACCTCAGGGATCCTAGGACTCAACAGTGCTTGTGGGCAATCTTCCTGCTCGCCACTAGAGGGCAGTGGTGGGCGGAGCCTCTGCTCCAGCTGCTGGCTGAGCAGTGGGGAGCTGGGACCTGCAGGGAGCATCCTGCCTCCTGTGTCTGGGGAGGGCAGCAGAGGCCCCGGGGAGAGACTTGCCCAAGGTCACCCAGGAGAACTGACACCCCTCCAGCTCCTGGGGCTCCTCACGGGGCTTGGGCTGGGGGTGGGGGACACACCTAATAGATCGAACAGTGGGGGCAGGTTGGAATCCAGGTCAGGGACCTGGCAGAGGCCCCAGGAGCCCGGGTTTTGAGGACAGGTGCCTGGTGTGCCCCTCCTGGGATGGCAGCGCTTCCGTTTATAACCTTCTGCCCAAAGATGGAGTTCACCATCACACAGTCACAGCTGCCAAAAAGACCATCTGATTATGACCATGATTACAACCTGATACACACTGAAGTACACACGGAAATACACGCGGAAATACACACAGAAATGCAGCAAGTCCTGTCCAGTTTCTGTCCTCTGAAGTGACCCCCCCTTCTTTCTTCCCTCCCCTTTTATTGATTTCAAAGAGGCAGGGAGAGAGAGAGAGAGAAAGAGAGAAACATCAATGATGAGAGCGAATCATGGATCGGCTTCTGCACGCCCCACCAGGGATGGAGCCCCAAACTCGGGCCTGTGCCCTGACCGGGAATGGAACCCTGACCTCCTGGTTCATAGGTCGGCACCCACCCCGGAGCCCCACCAGCCGGGCTGAAGTGCATTTTGAAAAGCAAACACGGGCTGCAGCCATCATGGCATTTTGAAGCCCGGCCCCCCTCAGCCTTGGAGGAGAGAACGTTACCTGCTCCTGTGGCGGCCGCCAGCGTCAGTCCGTGTCAGAAATCCCTCCGCCCCTGGCCCGGTGGCCTGGGACCTGCATGCGGTCCCCCTGCCCCTGTGGCCAGTTCAGGACCAAGTTCACGTCCTTAGGGTGTTGCTCAACCTCCTTTTCAAATGTCAGGAGCTGGTCCCCCTGCCTGTCCCCCCAGCCCGCAGCCACGGCCTCTGCTCCTCTTCCTTGCCCCGCTCCGGGCCCCTCTGGCCGCTCTCCCAGAAGGAGACAGGCCACGCCATCCATTTCTCTTGTTTCACTTATTGATCTGAGAGAGGGGGTGACTTGTGGTTGCACGGATCATGCATTCGTTGGCTGATTCTCGTCTGCGCCCTGAGGGGAGTGAGCCCCCACCTTGGACCACACTCTGGCCCCCCGCGGCCGGCCGGGGCAGCCGTGCGTGCAGTGCCGAGCTCCTGGTGCCCGGGCCTGCAGGCTGCTCCTTTTCCTGGACCTTCAACTTCCGGGTCATCATCCCCATCCCCAACGGCTCCTGCGGGTCCCGAGGCCACCGCCGCCTCCCTGTGCCGCGCACCCCGACTCCTGCACGTGTAAGAAGCCCCCCTTGAACAGGGCCTGTCCGTCAGGCCCCTCGGGCTCAGGTGGCCTGGCCAGCCTTTCAGGGTCACGGCTGGTGGAAGGAGGATGTGGAGCCGGACAGGGGGTTGAGCCAGTTCTGCAGCGACAGGGTTGGATCCCATATGAGCGGTTATTGCAATCCCGCTGGCAGCAGGGAGAGCGGCCAGTTTTCCCCGGGAATCTGCTCTGTAACCCCCTCCCCCATAAGCCAGGTGCCTCTGTGCGGAGGACAGGGTTACTGGGAAAGCAGGAACCACAGGGAAGTGGGCAGGTGGGCTGGGTGAGGGTGGGAGAAGGCTCCATGGTTTGGGCAACGAGGTTATTAATCTTTCCGTGAGAGTGGGGACGGACACATTCCAGGGTTAGTGCCGGGCCCAAGGTTAACTCCCAGGGGCAAGGTGGAGCCCCAGGGGCAAGGCTGACTCCTGGGCCCAAGGTTAACTCCCAGGGGCAAGTGGAGTCCCAGGGGCAAGGCTGACTCCTGGGCCCAAGGTTGACTCCCAGGGGCAAGTGGAGTCCCGGTCCGGGGACATACAAGTCCAGCCGGGTTTGAAGGTGCCTCCTTTCATCAGAACAAAGCACTCGCTTAACAGAACATGATTAATATTTCCTGTTTTATTCTTACAACTCAGAGCGAGGCCCCATGTCCTATTTCTGCCTTCACAGGTGCTGGTGTGTTTCTTCTTTGAAGCAGGATTCCTAAAATGGTCTCGGAAGGGATGGGGCCAGGTTTGGGTGCGGATGTGCTTGATTGGCAGTGAATCTGGGCTCCGCAGCCCAGACCCAAGACATTCACAGCGTCACCAGCGCGCCAAGGGCCCTGTGCAGAGAAGGCTGCCTGCACCTGGCCGCTCAGGGAGCTGGCACCCTGCACGCTTGAGGCCACGGAGCCACAGGGCCACGGGGCCACGGAGCCACGGGGACAGTGGGATGGAAGCCTTTGCCTAATGCGGTCGTGGCGGGTCCTAGCCGGTCTCTCCCGTGACCAAGGTCAGTCTTCACCTTCGGGGAGCCTGGCTGTGGTCTCTGCAGGGTGCTGAGATGCCTCTGAAGGTCGGAGGAATCCCCCTTCCAGACCCGCAGGGCGCAGCCTCCCAGAGTGGGGAGCCCCTCTGCTCTGTTCCCGCCCCGTCTCCTGGCTGCAATGGCCACGGCTGACCCCGCGCGCGCGCGCACACACACACACACACACACACACACACGCACACGCATGCACACCCCGTGCAGAGCGTGTCTCTGATTCCTTCCTTCCCGATCGCAGGGCACCCGGCTGGCGTCCTCCGGCCCCGCCACCAGCAGCAGATCACGCACCCCTCGCTTCCTCCCCTCCGTTCCGTGTCCGGAACAAGCAACACAACTGCCCCTTCCTGAGCCTCCTCGGGAGCCGTGGAGACTCGCGCTTCCTGGCGACTGTCACCAGTTTGGCTCAGAGAGACTCAGAAATCCTCGACGGTTTGGACTCTGCTATGGCGACCCCCCTGCTTCCTGCAGGAGCCCCGAGCCCGGGCTAAAGGCGGCGGGTGTGGGAGCGCTGGCTGTGAGCGGATTCTCTCCGGCAGAAAGGAGGGCGTCCCTCCCCTGCTCAGCCCTCGGCCAGGACTCCGTGGAGCCCACGGGAGCCGTGGTGGGTGGGCAGGCTCCTCTGTGCGTGTGAGCCACCAGCCCCCTCCCCACCCCCGGCTGCGGACGGGGACAGTGAGGGGCACCACCTGGACACAGGGGCGCTGAGCAGACCGGGCTGGGTGGTTGAAGCCTGAGCAAGGTGCCCAGCCCCTGAAGTTGGCGAGGGAGGGCCCTCAATAGGTGCTCAGTAAATGGCTGCACTGCCAGCCAGCGGCCCCCACCCCGGCTGCGGGCTCTCAGCCCCGCAGGGCGAAGTCCCAGCCGCTGTCCGAAGGCCCAGCCCCCCTCCTGTCCCCTCTCCCCAGCACACCAGGTGGGCCTGGAGCCCCAGCTGCCCAGCCCGCCGCCTGGGGCCGCTCCCAGCCCCACTCCGGAATGCGGAGTGCCTGCGGACCTGGAATGCTGACACCTCCCAGGGCGATCCCCCGGAGAAAGGTCACTGGGAGACTGGGCCCCTCCCTGGGGGGCGGGGGGCCCAGGCACAGCCAATGACCAGGGGGACAGCTCAGGCCTCCGGGTGGAGCGGCAGAGCCGGGCTCCCTGAGATTCTGTGCGCCCTGGCGGTGCCCTGGCCGCTGCCCTGCCGGTGCCGGTGCTGCGTGGCCGGTCCGTCCGGAGGGCCTGGAGCCTCCTGCCTCCCCGTCCTCGGCAGCGGCTGCCCCTGGCAGGGTAAGTGCTGGCTGGGCCCCGGGGCCAGGTTGCCCAGGAGCAGCCCTCCCCATGGCTCAGCCCCGCGCCCAGGCTGGGACCCCAGTGGGAGCAGGTGTGTGCGCCCCAAAGGGGCCTGGCTGGGAGGAAGGGCTGGGAGCCGGCAGGTGGAGCGGGACATGGTCAGCCAGCACCTGTGAGGTGGGAGGCGCCGCCCCGGGGCGGGGGGTCAGGGGGCCCAAAGGGGGGGCCTGGGGTTCTGGTGTTGTTGCAGCCGAGCCTGGGTTCTGTCCGCCAGAGGGGCCGCCGTGCTCAGCAGAGGGGGCCTGGCTCCCCTCCCTCCTCCCTGGGGTCAGCACTCCCCTCCTTCCCCAGCCTCCCTCCAGCCTCCCCCCTCCCCCAGAGCCAAAGTGCCTGCTGACCTGGAACTGCCCTGCTTCCCCAGGCGGGGCGGGGGGTGCGGGGTGGCTGAGAGGGGAAGGTGAGGGGGTGGCTGAGAGGGGAAGGTGAGCAGGGGGGTGGCTGAGAGGGGAAGGTGAGGGGAGGGGGTGGCTGAGAGGGGAAGGTGAGAGGAGGGGGTGGCTGAAAGGGGAAGGTGAGGGGGGGGGTGGCCTCAGAAAGAGGCCCTGCCCCCCTGGCCCTGGGGCCCTGGCTGTGGACTTGGCTCAGACTGACCAGGTGGGGGTGGGAAGCAGCTCCAGGGCCCCAGGCGAGGCTGCACCTGGGCCTCAGTTTCCCACGTGCGCAGGGAGCTGTGGCCCCTCCCTGCCCCTCGGGGGCTGTGGGATTGATCCCCAGGGCGCTGCTTTCAGGGCCGTCCACCCAGGCGTTCACTAACGTCAGACGGACTCGGCTTCCTTCGCACTTGGGGTGTAATGTGACCGAATTAACTGTGGCTCAAACGCTCCCGGCCTCGGCGTGGGGAGCTCTGTCCCGGGCTCCTCTGTCCCTGTGCCCCCTCCCCCGGGATTCCAGGCTCCCTCTCCTCACTCCTCCGTCCACTCCCTCCCTCCCTTCTCCGGCTGCGAGCGGGCTCTGGCCAGGTCCTGGGATCACCTTTCCCGGGTCCTGACCCCGGAGCTGGAGGAGGGTCTGAGGGACCCAGGTCCCCGCACTCAGGGGCGGGCGCGGGAGCTCCCGGCAGCTCTTCCCTCCGGCCCTCTCTGCTGACAGCCCATGCCTGAGCGTGTGTGCCGACCTGGGCACGCACTGTACCTGCTCCGTGCGAAATGTGCTCACCTATGTACACACGCTGTCTGTAAGTCAGCACATGTGTGTACTGACCCATGGACATGCAATGCACCTAATACTTTCTCTCTTGGGAACACGTGTGTCTGTAGTAAGCTGTGAACCCACACCTCCATGTCTCCCACTGCCACTCATCGCCACCGGGGGCGCTGCAGCCTCTCCTGGATGCTCTGGTTTCCCACTGCCCACAGGGACACAGCTGCCTCCGCCACCGCTGTCCTTCCTGTCCGCCGGCTGTTCCATCCAGCACAGAGCAAGGGGTTTGGAGCCAGGCCCCGGGGAGCAGCGTGGCCGGCCAGAGCCCGGGCCTCTCGGCTCCTGGACCCTCCGTGGCCAGAGCTGGAGGCCGCGGCGTGCATGCCAGCCGTCGCTGTGCTGTCACTCTGCATCCAACCTGGGTGCTGGCCTCCTGAGCGCCTTTTCATTACGCACGTTAAGGCCTGTGGTTTCTGTGTAAACGTTAGTGTCTTTTTAAAATAGGATTTTTATTGATTTCAGAGAGGAAGGGAGAGGGAGAGAAACATCAGTGATGAGAGAGAATCTCTGCTTGGCTGCCCCCTACAGGGGGTGAAGCCCACAACCGGGACATGGCCAGGAATCGAACGGTGACCTCCTGGTGGGCCGATGCCCAGCCACGGGCCCATGCCGGCCGGGCACCTTCAGGGTCTTTGACAAGCGTGGAATGTCGTGTCCCCACCATCACAGCGTCACCCAGAGGAGTCCCACCCTCAACCCCTCTGCCCTCGCAGCCCCTTCCCGTTCTCTCCTCCCAGCGGCCAGCACAGGGGCGCCCGGGCTCCCCGAGAGCAGGAGGGCCCCCCACGCTCCCACTGCAGGGCCTTCCCGCCCTGAGCAGTCTATATGTAAGGAGCAGGGTGTCATGTATGTAAGGCAGCAGGCAGAGGCCCTCCTCTCTGCTGGCTGTTTGTGGAGTTGTGGGGTTCCTGGCATGGCCTCCGGGCCCACCCCTCAGGTGCAGTTTAAGGAAAAACAGCTGCTCTGAGGGCAGGTCCAGTTGGCTCTGGAGGAAACCAGCCACAATCTGGTTGGTTAAAAATTAAAGGAAAATACCAGACAAATCTCACTGAAGTGCAGGCACACTGAACCCTTCTTCTTACATATGGACACCCTGCTCCTTACATACATACCTGCTCTGTCCTCCCGAGGCGGGGCCTGGGGACAGGGGCCTGGCCCACCCACTCCTGAGCCTGCCCTGGGTGGGACCAGGTCGGGGAGAGAAAGATCAGGAAGGGGGAGGGGGTGGAGGAGGGTCCTGAGGTTCGGGAAGGCGGGGAGGATGGGAAAGGGGGTCCTTGCAGGGTGCGGGCTCAGCCTCAGGGCGGGGATGACCCTGGGTTGTCAGTGTGCCTTGTGCTGTGGCTCCCGCCTCTGAGAGGTGGAGGGGGGGGAGGGGAGGAGGCAGGAGGGTGTGAGGGAGACTGGAGGGTGGGAGGGAGGCAGGGGAGTGGGAGAGAGGCTGAAGGGATGGGAGGGAGGCAGGCAGGTGGGCGGAGCCTGGAGGCAGGAGGCGGTGCTGGGAGGGGGTGTGGCCACTGAGAGACCAGGGAGACAAGAATGGAGGTGACCACTGCCCGTAGCAGCTCAGTGGCTGCTGGGGCCTGGGCAGGACAGATTTGGGTCAGGTCAGGTGGGGTGGGGTCAGGGTGGGGAGAGTGGGGTGGGTGGGGTGGGTGGGGTGGGGTAGGCAGGGAGAGGCTCTCAGAGTGCACAGAGGGCTGGGGCTGCGGCCAGGGACTGAGGCGTCTCGGGGTCCATGGAAACTCCCAGCCCTTCTGAGCCGGCTGGCCTGAGGGCCCGCCCTGATTCCAGGGAAAGGAGTCCCCAGGAGGCCTGAGGCTGGGGAATATCTGCACACGCCAAGTGCAGGGTCCGCCCTGGGCCTGGCCCGAGAATGTCCGAATTCCAGCGGGGGCAGGGCAGGTCCCACACCCCGAGTCAGGAACACGGGTTCTGGGGAGTGAGGGCCGATGGAGGGGTGTCCCTGGGTAACGTCTCAGATAGCTGTGAAGCCCAGGTCTGTCCCCCCTTTCCCCTGTGCAGCCCAGGGCCTCGGCCTGCCCGACAGTGAAAGGGGGCGTCCAGCCTGGGCCCTGTGTGGGTGCCAACACGGCTGAGTGCCACCTGGCCAACTCCTCCCAGTGCCATGTGCCATTACTCGGGGTGGGGGATGGCGCACCCCCTGAACGCTGTCTGTGTGGCCCCTCGCACCCTGAGTACCTGGTGAAGGGTCCCTAACACACAGGCCTGGCACCTGCCCAGCTGGCTGAGCCGCCCGGTCAGCCATGCCCGCCTCAAGGGCCACACCTGCCCACAGAGCAGGACGGGGCCAGGCCGGGCGGGCAGGCTGGGAGGGAGGCGCCCTGGGTCCGGCCCAGGCTGGAGGAACTGCTGACCGCTTCCTGCCGCTGGCGCTCCGGCCCGGCCAGGCCCCGGCATCTGGACAGCCTGTGGCTCCGACAGCCTGCGGCTCCGACAGCCTGTTTGCAAAGAGCAGCGTCGCTGTCACAGGCCCGCCCTCTCCTCGTGGACCGGAGGGTGTCGGCCATTGAGGCCGGGGAACAGCACGGAGCTTGGCTGGGTGCGGCCCTCTGGCCCTCCCCGCGGGCCTGGGCGGCGGGCCTGGGCGGCGGGGCCAGGCAGGTGGCTCGTCTCCCTGGTGCCTCCTGCGCAGGCGGCTGCGGGGAACCGACGGGCAGGCTCCCAGGCCGGGCCCTGTGGTGCCTCAGAGCTGGGGCAGGAGTGTGCCCCGGGAAGGCGGTGTCTGTCGGTGTCTCTCTGGGACACGGCCTGTGGCCGGCCACAGCTGCTGTCACCCTGGTCGGCCAGAGGCCAGGACGGTCTGGGGCTGCAGGCTGTGAGGCTCAGCGAACTGTGGGCCCGGAGTGAGCTGGGTGCTGGGGCCTGGAGCGGCCTGGGTGCTAAGGGCCCGGAGAGAGCTGGGTGCTAGGGGCCCAGAGTGAGCTGGGTGCTAGGGGCCAGAGCGAGCTGGGTGCTAGGGGCCCAGAGCGAGCTGGGTGCTGGGGCCTGGAGTAGCCTGGGTGCTAAGGGCTCGGAGCGAGCTGGGTGCTATGGGCCCGGAGCGAGCTGGGTGCTAGGGGCCCGGAGCAGCCTGGGTGCTAGGGGACCCGGAGCGAGCTGGGTGCTAGGGGACCCGGAGCGGCCTGGGTGCTAGGGGCTTGGAGCAGCCTGGTTGTTAGGGGCCTGGAGCGGCCTGGGTGCTAAGGGCCTGGAGAGAGCTGGGTGCTAGGGGCCTGGAGCGAGCTGGTGCTAGGGGCCCAGAGTGAGCTGGGTGCTAAGGGCCCAGAGCGAGCTGGGTGCTAGGGGCCTGGAGCGAGCTGGGTGCTAGGGGCCCGGAGCGAGCTGGGTGCTAGGGGCCCGGAGCGAGCTGGGTGCTGGGGGCCCGGAGCAAGCTGGGTGCTGGGGCCCGGAGCGAGCTGGGTGCTGTGGGCCTGGAGCAACCTGGGTGCTGGGGCCCGGCGCAGGCTGGGGGCGAAGGCCGGCTGGGTGTTGTGCTGCTGGTCGCCCTCCCCCCCGTCCCCACACCCGTTCTGGCAGCAGCAGGGTAGTGAGCGCCACGGCACTGAGGGCGCCCAGGCCCAGCCCCACCCCGGGCAGGGGGCGGAGACCGGGAGGGACAGGCTACCCGGCTTGGCCTCCAGTGGGGACTCCTGTTGGGAGAGCCCTCTGACCTAGGAGGCTCGTTCTTCCCTGGAAGCCTGTTGGGGTGCGCTGTGCAGAGTTGGGGTGCGCTGTGCAGAGTTGGGGTGCATCCTGTGGAGTCCGGGTGCACTGTGCAGAGTTGGGGTGCACTGGAGTAATGTGCTGTGCAGAGTCGGGTGCCCCTGTGGAGTTGTGCAGAGTTGGGGTGCTGTGCAGAGTTGGGGTGCACTTGCAGAGCGTTGGGCATTGAGCACAGCTGGGGAGGCTCCGGGAAAACCCCTCTGGCCTTGGCCCGGGCCCGGCTGTGGACAAACAGGATGCGGGCCGTAGGCCGGCGCAGCAGGACAAAGGCCAGGAGAGGAAGCCCCTGACCCATGGCCGGAGCGGCCGGCCCTCTCCACCGTTTCCCGCCAAACAAGGCGAGGGGAAGCTCCATGGCTGCCCCGCGTGGGGCTCCGAGCACCTGCAAAGCTCATCCCACAGATAGGCCTCCAGGGGGCGGGCTCGGCGCTTCTCCCCGCAGCCCCCAGCCTTGCAGGGAGTCCTCCTCCGGTGTCCCCCTCGGTGTCCTCCTCCGGTGTCCTCCTCCGGTATCCTCCTCCCGTGTCCTCGTCCCGTGTCCTCCTCCCCTCCTCTGGTGTCCTCCTCCCGTGTCCTCCTCCCGTGTCCTCCTCCGGTGTCCTCCTCCGGGAGTCCTCCTCCCGTGTCCTCCGGGAGTCCTCCTCCGGTGTCCTCCTCCCGTGTCCTCCCGTGTCCTCCTCCTGTGTCCTCCCGTGTCCTCCTCCGGTGTCTCCTCCTCCGGGGTCCTCCTCCGGTGTCCTCCTCCGATGTCCCCCTCCCGTGTCCTCCTCCCAGTGTCCTCCTCCGGAGTCCTCCTCCCGTGTCCTCCTCCCGTGTCCTCCTCTGGGGTCCTCCTCCCGTGTCCTCCTCCCAGTGTCCTCCTCCCGTGTCCTCCTCTGGGGTCCTCCTCCCGTGTCCTCCTCCCAGTGTCCTCTCCCGTGTCCTCCTCCGGGGTCCTCCTCCCGTGTCCTCCTCCGGTGTCCTCCTCCCGTGTCCTCCTCCCGTGTCCTCCTCCCGTGTCCTCCTCCGGTGTCCTCCTCCCGTGTCCTCCTCCCGTGTCCTCCTCCCGTGTCCTCCTCCGGAGTTCTCCTCCGGGGTCCTCCTCCCGTGTCCTCCTCCGGGGTCCTCCTCCCGTGTCCTCCTCCGGGGTCCTCCTCCCGTGTCCTCCTCCGGGGTCCTCCTCCCGTGTCCTCCTCCGGTGTCCTCCTCCGGTGTCCTCCTCCCATGTCCTCCTCCTGTGTCCTCCTCCCATGTCGTCCTCCAGTGTCCTCCTCCGGGGTCCACCTCCCGTGTCCTCCGGTGTCCTCCTCCGGTGTCCTCCTCCGGTATCCTCCTCCCGTGTCCTCCTCCCGTGTCCTCCTCCCGTGTCCTCCGGGAGTCCTCCTCCCGTGTCCTCCTCCCGTGTCCTCCTCCGGGAGTCCTCCTCCCGTGTCCTCCTCCGGGTGCCTGCAGATTGCCGCTGCCGGCCTGGGGCGGCCGGACCCTGGCGTTTGCACCGGGACAGACTGCGGTGCGCTCTGCGTGGCCTGCTGGGCCCATGGACAGCCCCGCCCTGGGCCCCCGTGAGCAGACAGACGCCAGGCCGTGCCACCCGTGAGCCCCGTGCACAGCGGACAGTGCCCGCGGCGGTCCAGCTGCTGCCCGTGCGGCGGTCGGTGCTGCCAGTGGGGGCGCCGGGCCTGACCCGCGGACCAGGCAGGAAGGGGAGCTGCAAGGCCCGGTGCAGGGGGAGGGCGGGCGCCGACGGGCTGGCGCTGTCCGGTCTGTGGGCATGCACCCACACGGCCTGGTGCCCCTGCTGAGGGGCGTGGCCATCTGCCTCGGCGGGGACAGCAGTGTCGCCCAGGGGAATGGCCTGGGAGGAGCCCCGGGTTCGAGAGGCACAGGCAGGGCCTGTGAACGGGCAGTGGGCCCGGTGCCAAGCTTTGCAGGGGCTGCGGGGAGCCGGGCAGGGGCTGGGGCGCGGGAGCAGATGGGGGAGGCGGGCATGGAGTTGGGGTGGCGAGGCCGGGGCCTGGAGGGGCTCCGGATGGCACCGGCCCCTGTTCAGGCCTCCCTGAGGCCGGCGGCGGGAGGACTGCGGGCGGCTGTGCGTGATGCGTGATGCCTGGAGCTGAAGAGAGAAAGGACAGGTGGCGGGGAGGGGACGGGAGCATGGGCGGGGGGAAGGGGGGGACGGGAGCATGGGGGGGACGGGAGCATGGGCGGGGGGACGGGAGCATGGGGGGGGGACGGGAGCATGGGGGGGGGACGGGAGCATGGGGGGGACGGGAGCATGGGGGGGGACGGGAGCATGGGGGGGGACGGGAGCATGGGCGAGGGGGGGGACGGGAGCATGGGGGGGGGAACGGGAGCATGGGGGAGGGGACGGGAGCATGGGCGGGGGAGGATGGGGAGGGAATGGGAGCATGGGCGGAGGGGGAAGGAGGGCGATGGGAGCATGGGCGGGGTGGGGGGGCTCGGCCTCACCCCAGGAGAGCTTCGCTCAGCCCTAGCGACCTCGCCCTGGAGGCGAACATCTGAGGCGCCTAGCTGTCACAGTTGGGGGCACCGGGCAGAGGCCGGAAGGGGGGGGCTGCTAACACTGCCCAGGGCAGCGCCTCCGGGACCAGGAGCCCGCCCCGCGCCAGCGCTGCCGCCGTTAGAACCCGGCCTCGGGCTTCCGTGTCCGCCAGACACCGTGTGTCCTGCTCCTCTTCCAGCTGCCCCGCCCCGGCATGCCCCACGGCCTCGCTGAGCCTCGGCGCTCCTGTCTGTAAAATAGGCGCGTTACCACTGAACTTGGCAAGTCTCCCTGGTGTTGCCAGGCCAAGCGTGAAGGTCACCCACTCATCTGGATTCCCAGGGCTGGGCTGGGACCAGAGCCCGCCCCTCGGCAAGGCTGGGAGGGTAGACCGGAGGGTGGGGCTGCGGGGGACCCCAGCTCGGTGTCCACTTCCTGTTGGAGCCAATGGGAGACCCAGCCCCGGCTCCCTAGCACTCAGGGCCATGTTCCCTGTTCTCAAGCCGGGTGGGGCCAGTCCCAGCCAGAAAGGAGGGAGGGAGAGCGGTGGCTGACCCCTGGGTCCCAGAAGAGACCTGTGTCCTTGCACATGTGGGCGGGGGGGGGCCTGGGTCTGTGCACATGTCAGCGGGGGGCCTGCGTGAGCATGTGCACGTGTGTCTTGTGTGTATGTGCGTGTGTGTGTGTGCAGAAAGTGGAAGAGGAACAGAGCAGGCCGAGGCTGGCAGGGAGGCTGGCAGCTGGCGGACTTCCCCAATCCCGGGGCGAGGCGGAGCGGGCACCTGGGGGCCGGGCCGGGAGGCGGAAGGCTGGAGCCGGCCCAGGAAGGAGCTAATGATCAACTGGCCGCTCGGCAGCCGGTCTCTCCCAGGCCCGGCCAGGGAGGAAGTGGGGCAGGAAGCAGGGGGCGGTGTCCGGGAGGGCGGAGGGCGGCCGGCCGCTGCGGGGAGACAGCCTGGGCCCGTGGGGAGGAGCGCCGGGGCTGCGTCTGGCGCTGCCCAAGGAGCAGGCGCAGGTACGGGGTGTGGGGCGCTGGGCGGCGGAGGTGACGGGCGTGGACGGGCCGGTGGGCGGCGCCTTCGGTGGAGCTAAGAATAGCCTGTCCTCGCTCTCTGGAAGACGGGCTGAGACGCAGGGGTGGGGAGCGGGCGGGAGTCTGGGGGCCCGGGGGGAGGCAGGAGCGCTGCGGGGTGACCAGCCGTGACCAGCCCTGCTGATGGCGGTGTGGTAAAGCTCGGGCTCTGGCTCTGCTGACCTCGCCCGTCGAGGGCTCAGCGTGTCCGGAGCCGGCGGTGAGGGAGGCCGGGGGCACAGAAGTGCCCGGCCCGAGGCGGCACTGTCGCCGTGACCGGCCACTCTGAGGTCACCACCCCGCACCTCCTTCCCGCATCAGAAGAGGAGGCGCCCTCCACCGGGGGCACCCCCAGAGCTGGAGGGAAGGGCACTGGCCAGGCCCCGGCACCTGTCTGCCTCGGGCACTGGTCCACGGACCCCCTCCTCCCGCCCAGCCCCTTGGCGAGGCTCATGGAAGTGACGGTTGGTAGAGGGAGGTCGGGAGGTAGTGGTGCGGCTGGGGCTGGGCTTGGGTGCCCGCACGTGGCCCGGCTGTGAGTGGGGTGCCTCTGAGCACCCTGTCCGAGGAGCTAACTGACTGAACCCCGAGTTGGAGGCAGGCGGGGGTGGGGGTGGGGAGGGGAGGTGGGTGAGTTCAAGTTCAGACAGGTGCTGGAGGGCTGGATTCAGACCCACCTGGTTCACATCTCACCTTTCAAGCCTCAGGCTGACGGTCTGTGAAATGGGCGCAGGACAGCCCTCCAGGCCCTGAGGGGCAGACGGTGGTGGCTGTGGGTAAGGGTGACGCGTCCGTGTCGGGGTGGTGCCGTGTCTGGTGTGACAAGTCCTTTGACTCTGCTCGCAAGGTGAGGGTGACCCCGCTTCCCCCCGGACAAGGTGAGGCGCAGAGTCTCGGGTTTGGGGGGCGGGGCAGCCGTGACCCAGCCCTGCACGTGGGCTCACAGTGGAGACTCACTGTCACTGGCGGGCGGCCAGGCCTGAACCAGTGTCAGCAACTCCGGGAGGCGCCTTCCTGCCTGCTCCCGCCGCTGGGCCCCAGGTGGCCCCCCTGCAGCCGTCCCCGTGGTCACGTGGCCTCTGTGTGCATGTCCCTCCAGGCCCAGCCTGCCCCAGTGTCACTGCAGAGACCCTGTTTCCAGACAAGGTCACTGCTGAGGTCCAGGGGGACACGGGTTTGGGGGACACTGTCCACCCCAGCACAGCCCGGAGAGGTGCTCCTGGCGGAGGGGCGAGGCTGCAGGGCCCAGCTGGAGCCCAGCATGAGCTCCGGCCAGACCCCTCCTGCACCCCGGTTTACTCCAGGCCACCTGTAACCGGACCCCACTCTGACCACAGCCCCCTGCGAGGCTGTGTCTTCCGCTCCGCTCCGGTGAGGGCCCTGAGGCTGGGCGTCCGGGGCGAACCAATCCTGGGTCGGGCTGGGCCCGGCTGCAGGCGCTCCCTGGGCTGTCCCCACCACAGCCGAGCTCAGAGGATCGAGGCCGGAGGAGGGAGACCCTCCGGGGCGGCCCCGGGTGACTGCCAGCTGTCCCCAGAGTCCTGCAGCCACTCTGCAGCTGAGCGGGCGCCCCCGGCTGAGCCCCCGGCCGAGCGAGGCCATTTCGGGAAGGAGGGGGGGGGAAGGGGGGAAGCACTTCCGTGGAGATGGCTCCCACTTCCTCACAGACTCACTGGGAACTCTGCTCATGGCTGTCACTGCAGCCCCACCCACAGGCCAGGCCCCGCCCAAGCAGCAGGAGGGTTCCTCTGCAGAGCCTTCCCTGTCCCTGCCCCCAGCCCCACCCCTGACCCAGTTCCCATCCCAGTTCCCGTCCCAGTTCCCCTCCCCAGCCCTAACCCTGTCCCCAACCCCGCCCCCGAGCGCAGGGCAGGCCTGCCCGGGAAGGCCAGCAGGGACAGGCATAGCCTCAGACCTGGCCTGTTGTGCTGGGCACCGGGCTGCAGGCCCTGCTCCGTCTCAGGGGCACCGGACGTGGCCCCTGAAGAAGGTGGCAGAGGGGAGGACAGAGACCTGGTGGGGAGGCGGGAGGACTAGCCCCCTCCCACCCCATACACACACACACACACACACACACACACGCGCGCGCGCGCGCCCCGCTCTGTGAGACCCTCAGGAGCAGATGGACCCCGCTGGCAGCCCCAGCTCCCTGTCCCAGTGGTGTGGGCAGAGGGGCTGGGCTGGTCCAGGGTCCGGGCCCAGGCTGCGTCCCTCAGCCGCCCCGTGCGCTGTTCCTGTGGCCTGTGCCTCCCTGCCCGCCTGAGAGTATGTGGTACCTGTGCCCTCAGTGGGTGGCTGAGCCTCAAGCCCTCGTCTCCAACTGGGGGCGGCGGGGCAGGGTGGCCCTGAGCTGTGTCCTCGGGGACTGGGGGCCCCTGCCCGCAGAACATCCAGCCGTGGCCAGGGGGCATTGGCCAGGCCACCAGGCACAGCCGGCCCTGGGCTCCCACCGCCCGGCCCTGGGCTCCCACCGCCCGGCCCTGGGGGCTTGTGCTGGTCGGAGGGGAAGTGACCGCCAGCCGACCCGAGAGGGCTGAGCGGGGCCCCCAGGCATGGAGGGGGCTCTCTCCTCCGCACCCCAGCTCTGGCGGCAGCATCTGTGCTGGGCCCGCGGCCCCTCTCCCTGGAGAGGTCTTCGCTGACCACCCCTTCTCCTCTCCCCACAGCGGCCAGCCCGGCAGGCCCAGCCCTGGGCGCTGAGGCCACGGCAGGCATGAAGGACCCAGCGGAGGCGGCTGCGGAGGAGCCTGACCCGACGGGGACAGTGGCCGGGCCCTCGGGCGGCGGCGGTGGGAGAGCATTGGTCAGCTGGGCGGGGCCAGGACCCGCGGAGGCCCAGGCTGCAGGCAGAGACGGTGAGTGCGGTGCACGAGGGAGGGAGAGAGAAACGTCAGTGATGAGAGAGAATCATAGAGTGGCTGCCCCCTGCACGCCCCACACTGGGGATCCAGCCCGTAACCCAGACCGGTGCCCTGACCAGATCAACCATGACCTCCTGGTTCTTGGGTCGATGCTCACCCACTGAGCCTGCCGCCGGGCTCGGGGCGTCTGATGAGTCACAAACAGGCCAGTGTGTTGTTCAGGGCACATCAGTGACCCCACACCGATGGCAGGGGTGGGGGTGGGGGCCCTGGGGAACTCTGGAGCAGCTGCCCTGCACGTGTTATCGGACCTGTCCCAAACCTGCGCACCCTCAGCCCTGCTTTGACCGCAGGGCATACTCCCGGGGTGCTCAGGCCGGCCGCCCCCGGCCCCCGGAGACAAGCCGAGGCCAGAGAGGGAGGGGCCTGCTGCCTCTGTCTATGTGGGCTCCTGGAGCCCAGTCCCTTTGGCGAGTGTATTTCCTAAACTCAGACGTGCCCAGGCAGCGGGGTCCGGTGGTGAGCCTCAGGCCTCCCTCAGACCCTGCCGACGGCTGCACCCTAGCAGCCGGGAGAGCCTGGCCGTGCCGGGCCTGAGCCGTGTGGCTGGTGGATGTCTAAGACCTCGCCGGTCACTCTGGAGCCTGCCCCCGCGATGCCGGTCCCGGGCCAATGCCCGCGAAGCACCGTGTCCCATCGCAGCGTGGCCGGAGGCCGTGGGACCGCCTGGCTCCCCACGGGGACGGTGGTTTTGCTGCCTTGGCTCAGGGTGTGGCGCAGACTTCCCCTGCGTCCAGCATCGGGTTCCTCTGCCGTCGCTGCGTCCGGGAAAGGTACCCGAGACGAAGCCAATGGCCGCTCCTGGCGCCCTCGCAGCGGCATCCCGTCCCCGCCTGCTTCTCGGCAGGATGAGGATTATTGTGACGCTCCTCCATGGTGGCCATCTCACACGTTGTCCCTCCACGTTCACCGGGGACTTCCTGTGCGAAGGACACCGGTCCCCTCTGCCCGCGGTTCATCATTCACCTTCCTGAGGGCTCATCGGTGTTCACTGTGCTCTCGCCTGTGCCGGCTGCCATCTTCATTTCTCATCCAAACTGCTTCGCTCTTCTGACGTCTCCATCACACTGTGAGCATGGGGTCTCTCACATCTCCACCATCCTGTGAGCACGGGGTCTCTCAGTCTCCATCATCCTGTGAGCACGGGGTCTCTCAGTCTCCATCATCCTGTGAGCACGGGGTCTCTCACGTCTCCATCATCCTGTGAGCACGAGGTCTCTCAGTCTCCACCATCCTGTGAGCACGGGGTCTCTCAGTCTCCATCATCCTGTGAGCACGAGGTCTCTCGCGTCTCCACCATCTTGTGAGCACGGTGTCTCTCAGTCTCCATCATCCTGTGAGCACATCCTGCTGGGGAGACCACAGACGGCCTTGGAACCGGTTGTGTCTCAAGGGCCTGGGCTTCCGAATTGGAGGATGGTGCTTCGCCAGGACCTGGACCCTGTGTGCTCTTTGGATTTGGCAGGTTTTCTGAGTCTGTGCTGCCTGCCCAGCGCTGAGGCAGGCCCTGGACCACAGAGCAAGCAAGGCCTGGCTGTGAGCGCTGGCTACCAGGCAACAGCACAGCGTGGGCTGGCACACCGCAGGAGCTGGCACACTGCAGGGGCTCGAAGATGCTGAGAGGAAGAGAGCAGAAACGAGCACCATCGTGTTGTCCAGTCCACAGCTGGGCAAGCAGTGCTGTGCCCAGGGCTCTGACGGGAGCATCCTGCAGGCGCTGGGGACAGGCAGCCTGAAGGTCACACCAACTGCAAAAATCACAGGCTCTTCCCAATCACACCGTCCTTGATCCTAAGGCCCTGATTGCTCAGCCCATTTTACAGATGAGCAAACTGAGCCGGGCAGAGGCCCAGGACTCCAGCCAAGGTGCACACTGGAGCTGGTCTCCCGATGAGACAACAGGGGAGGACTGAGCCGCCCTCTGCTCTGGTCCCAGCGTGGGTCCCCCTCTGACCCTGAATCTCGGGGTACCTCACTAGTCCTCGCCAGGCTGTGAGCCCCACCCCACAGCCTCACAGGCACGTGCAGCCGGATCAGGACACAGCTCTGTCTGCTCCAGACCCCGAGCTCCTCCGGTTGTCGCCTCCCCTGCATGGCCAGCAGAATAATGCCCCAACGAAGGCTCTCTGGGAGCCTCAGAGGAGCCGCCATGCCCACCCCTGGGTTTTAGCCAGCCCCTCAGCCAGCGCACCCTCAGCCAGCCCCTCAGCCAGCCCCTCAGCCAGCGCACCCTCAGCCAGTACACCCTCAGCCAGTGCACCCTCAGCCAGCCCCTCAGCCAGCCCCTCAGCCAGCCCCTCAGCCAGTGCACCCTCAGCCAGCCCCTCAGCCAGCGCACCCTCAGCCAGCCCCTCAGCCAGCCCTTCAGCCAGTGCACCCTCAGCCAGCGCACCTTCAGCCAGCCCCTCAGCCAGTGCACCCTCAGCCAGCCCCTCAGCCAGTGCACCCTCAGCCAGTGCATTCTCAGCCAGTGCACCCTCAGTCAGCCCCTCAGCCAGTGCACCTTCAGCCAGTGCATTCTCAGCCAGTGCACCCTCAGCCAGCGCACCCTCAGCCAGTGCATTCTCAGCCAGCCCCTCAGCCAGTGCACCCTCAGCCAGCCCCTCAGCCAGCGCACCCTCAGCCAGTGCACCCTCAGCCAGTGCACCCTCAGCCAGCCCCTCAGCCAGTGCACCTTCAGCCAGTGCACCCTCAGCCACTGCACCCTCAGCCAGTGCACCCTCAGCCACTGCACCCTCAGCCAGTGCACCCTCAGCCAGCCCCTCAGCCAGTGCACCTTCAGCCAGTGCACCCTCAGCCACTGCACCCTCAGCCAGTGCACCCTCAGCCAGTGCACCCTCAGCCAGTGCACCCTCAGCCAGCCCCTCAGTGCGCCTCTGTGGCGCCCAGGACAGCAGGACAGTGTCTGTTGTTTCTGAGGCCGTGGCGCTGGGCTGGCATATTTTTTATGTTTATTAAATGCATATTGTTATTGATGTCAGAGAGGAAGGGAAAGGGGAGATAGAGCAGCAATGATGAGAGAGATCACTGACCGGCTGCCCCCTGCACGCCCTGCACTGGGGATCGAGCCCACAACCCGGGCCTGTGCCCCCGGGAATCCAACCTGATCTCCTGGCTCATAGGTCGACGCTCAACCAGGGAGCCAAGCCGGCCGCTCTGGTTTCTTGCAGCACAGGGGAGGTCACGGCTCCGTCCTCAGGGCTGTGTGACCTGCCTGCGGGAAGGCGGGGGTGGGGCCTGAGCAGGGAGGGGCTGCTCTCACCTGACCACAGACCCCTGTGTTACAGATGCTGCTCCGGCCCCGGGCGCCTCCCAGCGGGACTCTGGGACGGCTCCGGGTCCGAGGGGAGCGTACCCCACAGGTAGGCATCTGGGACTCCGGGTTCTAGAGGCCTGAGGGGCTGGCTCCTCCCGTGGGTGTCCTGTTGGGCTGGCAGTGGGGAGGTCAGGCTGGAGGTCTCGGTGACAGGACCGCCTGCCAACAGCTCCCGGGGCCTGTGCCGGGGCGGGAGGGGGCTGCCCACCGCTCTGGAGGGAGCAGGCTGCAGCTCGCCCTCCACGAGAGAAACCGGGGCTCGGGGACCAGGAAGACCCGGGGGGGAGGGGGTGGGGGGGGGGAACATCGCACAGGGCGTCCACCGGCGATGCCTGAGGTGGCATGGAGCCCGGGCCCGCCGTGGCTGGGCTCTTGGGGCGGACTGCCTGACCCTGACCATCCCCGCAGACCTGACGCTGCAGCTGCAGGCGGTGCGGAGGCGGAGCGGGCAGCCGGACCCCGGGCTGCAGCAGGCCCTGCGGGCCCGGCTTCGCCTGCTGGAGAGCGACAGCCGCGAGGTGGCCCGCACGCTCGGGGTGAGTGGCCCCAGGGCCGGGACCTGCCTGGCGAGGGCGCCAGGAGGACAATGCGGAGGAGATGGGGGGGCGGGGGGAGGACAGGTTCAGCAGGCTGAGTGGCCGTGAGTCCAGGCCTCCAAGGGGCCAAGGCCCTGGGCGGGGGGCCGCCCTCCACCTCCCCTCCTGGCAGCCTGCAACGCGCCCCCGCCGACCCCCCTGGATGTGTGTCCCGGGACCAGCCGTCCCTCCTGCAGGCGCAGCCACACGGGGGCCACCGAGTTCCCGATGTCCCATCCCTCCTCCAGCACCTCCCTGGGCTGCGACGGCCCCTTATGGGGAATAAGGACCTGGGCTGACCTTACTCTCTGGTCTGCGGGATTGGGTGTTGGACAGAAGGCTGGAGGAGGAGGGGCCGGGTAGGGACAGGGGCCACCCTCTGACCCTGCCGCCAGCCTGGCCCGAGGGAGCGGTGTGCGGGCCACCCAGCGGCCTGGCACTCTGTGCTCTCAGCAGCGGGCAGCCCCGGGGCCCGGTTAGCGCGGCAGGCTGAGCCCGGCTCAGGCTGAACCCCTGCCGTGCCACGCACAGGAGGCCAGGCACAAGGGAGGCCAGCGCCTCCCTCCCCCGCCAACGACACACGTGCCTGGGCTGTGAGGGGTCTGGTGCCCCTTCCCATGGCCAGAGGGGCGGGCATGCTGGGCCTGCGCCTGGCAGACAGGACGGGAGAGGGAGCCAGCGCGGAGCCGGGGCTCTGGAAGGGGCAGGCGTGCCCAGGTCTGGGAGCCGCAGGGCCTGGCGCGGAGGGCGCACTGGCTGTCGAGGGGGCAGCTGCGTGTGGCACCGGCCAGAGTCTCGTCTATAAAGTTTCTGGCGGTGCCTGGCCCTGACGGCAGACGCTGCAGCGCCGCGGACGCATCTGACTCCTGCTCCCCCGGCAGGAGCTGTCGGCCAGGCTGCTGTCCATCCACAGCGACCAGGCCCGGCTCGTGGTGACCTTCAAGACCTTCGAGGAGATCTGGAAGTTTTCCACGTACCACGCCCTCGGTAAGGCCGCGGGCACGGCTGCCCCAGGCACTGGCCACGCCACGCCTGCGTGGTACCGCCAGGCTCGGGGGCAGCGGGGGAAGGAGGGCTCTCCTGTGCTCAGATGGGCTGCTAGGAGGGGGCGCGGGGCTCCAGATGCTCAGGGCTATGCGGCCTCATGGCCTCCTCCCAGCGCCAGCCCTCCCAGCTCTCTGACCGCCCGGCCGCCGAGCACGGCCCAGGAACTCATTTCAGCCTCACCCGTGGCGCTTGCTTTCCGGAATATTCCTCGTTCTAGGGAGAGGCGTTTGCAGGGTCCCTGGGGAACATGCTCTGCACCCCTTCCCCCAGCCTGGGAGCCAGGAAGTTTGAAAATAAGAATCAGCAACAATTTCCTGCTGCCCCGAGCAGGACGGTCCCCCCCACCACCACCCCTGTGGGCATGCTCTGTCCCGTCTCACAGACCAGGACACTAGGGGCCTACAGGAAGTCACTGTCCTCTCGGAATCTTCCCGAGGCCCAGGGCGGTCAGGGTCACGACTGGTCCCTGCGGCTACGACAGGGAGACAGCCGCCCCCCCCCCCCCCATAGCCCCGGGTGGGCACGGCCAGGCGGGTGTCTCCCGGAGCCCGGTGGGTGCCGGGCCGGCCGCCCCGAGCCCGCGGTGACCGGCCGCCTGCTGCAGGCTTCACGCACCACTGCCTGGAGGACCTGCTGGTGGGCCCGGCCTTCTGGCTGCGGGCGCCCGAGGAGCAGGAGGAGGCGGCCGTCCGGGTCCGCGTGGACGAGGAGGCGCTGCGGCTGACGCACGAGAGCCTCCTGGTGCAGGAAGGTGAGCCGCGGGGGCGCGGGGCCCTCAGCTGGGCGGTGCAGGGGGACCGCGGGGCTCGGGCGGGGACACTGAGGGGGGGTGCCGGGCTTTGTCACCGGTCAGCTCCCCGCCGCATAAGAGGAAGGGGGTTGGCAAGCACCACCCCGGCCCCCCCTCCTGACGTGGGCCCATCGCCTGTGAGGTCTCACGTCTGGCCCTTCGCACAGCAGAAGGGGAAACTGAGGCCCCCAGAGTGTGAGGGGGAGCCAGGCTCCCAGGGGAAGGCCAGCAGAGCCAGGACCCCAGCCCAGGTCCAGCCTCCCCGTGTGGTCCTTGGGGTCTGGTGCCTGGCAGCTGCGGGTGAGAGACGGGGGGTCAGGGGCGCCCACACCTGTGTCCTGAGGGCAGCGTGAGTCCCGCTGCAGAGGGCTGCCTCCGTGTCTGGCCCCCCTGAGGGACCACCTGTCACTTCGCAGGGCCTTTCTTCGTCCTGTGTCCTGACGGCTCCGTGAGAGAGACCTCCGGTCCGCAGGGGGCAGGTGGGGGCCCCCAGCCCCTCAGGCCGGCTTCGGGGGCGCCCCGGGGGGAGGCGGCCCCGGCGCCGGGCTCCCCGGCCAGCAGGCTCCGCGCGTGCTCCGAGGAGGAGGAGGAGGGTGAGGAGGAGGAGGAGAAGAAGGAGGAGGCGGCCGAGTCCACTGCAGAGCCACTGCCGCCGTTCCATCAGTAGGTACCGGCCTCCGTTCTCTGCTTCCCGGCAGCCCCACGCGGGGGCCAGGCCTGGGCTGTCCATGGGGGCGGGGGGAGGGGCCAGACCCCCGATCCTCCTGCCGCTCCCAGGCCCCTGCCCAGGAAAGCTGTGTGGGAGCCTAGGGCGAGTGCCCGAGGCTGGGAGCGCACGGGGCCTGCACCAATGCCACCAGGTGGGCAGCCTGAGACCACGCTACCCACGTGCTGCCCATGGGCGTGAGCTCGGCTGGGGCTGCCTGGCCGCCACGGCACAGAGAGAGTCCGTCCCCGGTGCCCACTGTGCCCAGCTTCCCTCCTGGGAGGACGGGCCCGGTGGGAGCCTGGGGAAGGCGGGAGGCACCTGGGCAGGAGGCAGCACGCGCCTGGGCCGGGCCCGCCTGGGCCTGAAGGCCACACCCCAGGGCAGGTGCGTGCGAGTGTGTGTGTGTGTGTGTGTGTGTGTGTGAGTGTGTGTGTGTATGTGTGTGGGTGTGTGAGTGTGCGTGTGTGTGTGTGTGTGGGTGTGTGAAAGCCAGTGATGCTGCAAGAACCCTTTGTGTGTATGTGTATGTGTGAGTGTGTGTGTGATTGTGTGTGAGTGTGTGTGCGTGTGTGTTGTGTATGTGATTGTGTGTGTGTGCCTATGATTGTGTGTGTGAGTGTATGTATGCGTGTGTGTTGTGTGTGTGATTGTGAGTGATTGTGTGTGTGTGTGTGTGTGCGTGTGATTGTGTGTGTGGTGTGTGAGTGTGTGTGTGAGTGTGTGTGTGAGTGTGTGTGTGATTGTGTGTGTGAGTGTGTGTGCGTGTGTGTTGTGTATGTGATTGTGTGTGTGAGTGTGTGTATGCGTGTGTGTTGTGTGTGTGATTGTGTGTGTGCTGTGTATGTGATTGTGTATGTGTGCATGTGTGTGTGAGTGTGTGTGTGTGGTGTGTGTGATTGTGTGTGTGAGTGTGTGTGATTGTGTGTGTGTGTACGTGTGTGTGTTGTGTGTGTACATGTGTGATTGTGTGTGATTGTGTGTGTGTGTACGTGTGTGTGTACGTGTGTGTGTGGTGTGTGTGATTGTGTGTGTGATTGTGTGTGTGTGGTGGGCCAGGTGGTGGGACCCGATGAGTCGGGGGGCTGCTAACTCACCCCCTGCAGCAGTGACCCCCCCTCCCGCTGCAGATGGGCTCTCAGAGTCGCCTGGGACCCCTTCGAGGACTCTGTGGGTGGACGCATGACGCCAGACACCCAGCTGATGGGTAATTGTCTCCCCTGGGGCAGTGGGCGGGCACCAGCATTCTGGAAGCTTCTGCACTCCCCTGAAGGTGCCCCAAGCCAGAAGACACACAATTCTCTCCAGTTCACAAGGCGATAACTGAGGCTCGAGGCCTGTGGGCTGGTGCAGGACCTCCCCCACCCTCCATCCCTCCCCCCCCACCCCCTCCCCCACCCCCAGCACCCACACCCCACCCCACCCCACACCCCACCTGCCCCCACCCCAGCCAGGCGGGCTGCTTGCTCCGTTACACACTGAGCCTGGGACCGCGGGCCGGGGCGGGGCTGCAGTGCTATGAAGGCGGCCAGGCCCGTGAGGCCGGGTCGTGTTCAGGAAGCCAGCGCTGCCGTGACCCTGGCTCCGGCCGGCGCGTCTGCTCTCCCCGCGCTGCCTCGTGTCGGCGGCCATGTCCCTGTGACATGCACACGCCCCGTGGGAGGGGGGTGAGAGGGACCGGCGTTCACAGCCCCGTGCGCCCTGAGTGGCCCTGGCCGGCCTTGCTGGCGAGGACTGGAGGGAGGGCCCTGGCCTGGGGGCCGCCCCCCAGGCCTGTTTCCCAGGTCAGCCTGAGGTCACAGCGCCCTCTCTGAGGGCCACACGGATGCCAGCCCTCTGGTGCGGTGGGTGGCCAGGCCTCCCCACACGCGGGCAGGTGCCACGGGTCCCACGGCAGGCAGGACGGGTGCGCCTGGCTGCGGCTGTCATCTGCCCGGCCGGCCCCCCGCAGTGACCGTGCCTCCCTCCGCAGCCGTGGGCCTGGCCTCCGCCGTGGCCGACTACCGGGGCGCGGGGCCCGAAGAGCTGACCTTCCTCAGCGGCGACGGCATCGAGATCCTGGGCGCGCGGGTGCCCGGCCTGCCCTGGTTCCTGGGCCGGCACGTGGGCTCCGGCCGGATCGGCTTTGTGCGGACCGGCCTCGTCAGCGTGCAGGGCGGCGCGTCCGAGTGAGTGGCCGAGGCCCCCTCCCGCCCCGCCCAGGCCCCGCCGCTGCCCGCCTGCCTTCGGGGGACAAGCCCACGCCTCCCGAGCCCCCTCCCGCCCCGCCCAGGCCCCACCGCTGCCCGCCTGCCTCGGGGGACAAGCCCACACCTCCTGAGCCCCCTCCCGCCCCGCCCAGGCCCCACCGCTGCCCGCCTGCCTCGGGGGACCAGCAGCCCGGCTGGCCCACACCCCCGAGCCTGCTCCCAGCCACGCCCCGGGCTGGGGGGGGCCGGGCTGCCACCCGCCCCGGCCAGGGTCCCTCCTGTCTGGGCCTGGAGGCCGTGCTCTCGGCGCTGCCAGGGTCTTTCTCGGGGGCCCAACTGTGTGTCTACGCACCAGCCTCCTCCTGGGGTTTGGACCCACCAACGTGGCTTCTCTCGTTCTGAGGCCAGACCACCGCCAGGCGCCCGGGCTGCTCCATCCGCAGGCTGCAGCGGGTGTGTGTGTGTGTGTGTGTGTGTGTGTGTGTGTGTGTGTGTGTGTCCGTCCTGCCTCCTCCGCTTCCCCAGGCCTTCAGGGTCCCCTGTGGCCCCGTCCCCCCGTCTCCTTGTCTTCCCACGGCCTCGTCCCCCATGTCTCTCATACGGACCGGTCCTGGGCTTAGAGCCGCCGAGCGGCCATCAGTGCCGCGGCTCCGGACCGCACCCTGACAGCGCCTGCAGGACCCGTTTCCAAATACGGCCCCTGGGACCGGAGCTTCCATGCCAGGATCCCCTCAAAAAGCCCTTCAGAGCCTCCGGGCCTGGCCAGTGAGCCCGGTTTCACAGCCACCATTCACCATCTGCCCCCTCCACCCCCCGGTCCAGCTGTGAGGCTGGCCCGCCCCTCCTTCCTGGCCCTTTCCTGTAGCTCCTCCCTGGGGACCGTCATCCCGGCCCGGCTCCTCACTGTGTGGGTCCCCCTTGCCCCGTCTCTTTTATTTATCATTCATTTTTGTTTGCTTCTTATCTTTATATATATATATGTATATATATATATAATTGATTTCAGAGAGGAAGGAAGAGAGAGAGAAACAATGATGAGAGAGTCATGGACCGGCTGCCTCCTGCACTCCCTACACTGGGGCTGGAGCCCTCAGCCCGGGGCACATGCCCCGCCGGGAATTGAACCGTGATCTCCCGGTTCGTAGGTGGACGCTCTATCACGGAGCCACCCGGCCGGGCTGCGGTGGTATCTTAACCCAGAGGTGTGCCGGGCCGGGCCTGCTTAGCAGGAGACCCCGAGCACTCCCCTCGCCACCGGACAGAGTCGCTGGCATCTCTCCGCTCAGGCCGGGCTGTGCCTGCGTTTAGGAGCCACTGGTGCTGCCTCTCCCCTGACAGCCTGTGTCCCCGGGCCTCGGGGAAAGGTCGCGGTGACAGCACTAGGGCCCCGCACCCTCCCCCAACAGCCCTGGCCCACGGGACCCCACGCTTTCTCCTCTTTCCTCCACGTCCAGGGTTCCTCCGCCCTCGAGAGGGAGCTGAGAACATGATGTTCTTTCCCCGAAACCACTCTGTTTTCAAAGCCAGACATCCTCTTGCACAACCCGTCTGGCTGTCAACGGGAATGAACCCCGACCCGTCCTCACACACCGCCCCCCTTACACGCCCAGTCCTCACACCCCGTCCTCACACCCCCTACCCTCACACCCCCCATTCGGATTCGCCAGTTTCCCATACGCCCGCTCTAGCCAGGGAACATTCCAGACGGCGTGTTCCCAGCTGTCCTGTCTCCTTGTCTGTCCCCTTCGCCTGCGGATTCCCGTCTTTCTTGTCTTTACGACACTGACACCTGTCACTTATCGTGCCCGATGTCCCACGGCTGCTCTGAGGTGCTCTCTGCCTTCTCAGAACAGCACCCTCTGAGCTCGAAGGTGCAGGTCCAAATTCCACCCTCTGCGGGGACCTCATCCTATAAGCCAGTGACGTCCTCCTTCCCCTCCTCCGCCTTCCCTCTGTGTGCTCTGGCTTCCCTCTCCCCAGCCTCACGGAGCACACGCGTGTTTGTGTGGGGTACCTGGGAGCACGGTGGGCCTGTGTGAGGAGCTGAGTGTGTGGAGGGATCCATTCTGCCTGCACCGTCACGCCGGCCTCCAGGGGGGCAGGGGGAGGGCATTTGAGGTTGGGCTTTGCAGGCAGCCCAGGAGCTCTGTGACCTGCTGCGTCTGTCCCAGCCCCGGCTCCGAGCGCCCGCTGCTGGGCTGGCAAGGCGGGGCTCCCTGGAGGCAGGCTGTTCAGTTTTGTTTGTTGTCTGGGGCCTTCCCTGCTGGGCACACAGTAGGTGGCTGTCTGGGGCCTTCCCTGCTGGGCACACAGTAGGTTTGCTGTCTGGGGCCTTCCCTGCTGGGGCCTTCCCTGCTGGGCACACAGTAGGTTTGCTGTCTGGGGCCTTCCCTGCTGGGCACACAGTGGGTTTGCTGTCTGGGGCCTTCCCTGCTGGGCACACAGTGGGTTTGCTGTCTGGGGCCTTCCCTGCTGGGCACACAGTAGGTTTGCTGTCTGGGGCCTTCCCTGCTGGGCACACAGTAGGTTTGCTGTCTGGGGCCTTCCCTGCTGGGCACACAGTGGGTTTGCTGTCTGGGGCCTTCCCTGCTGGGCACACAGTGGTTGCAGGGACTGGTGGAGGGAGCGCAGTGATCTTCCTGGCGCGGCCGAGGGCGGCGGGTGAGGTGAGCCTGTGTCTCCAGGCTGGAGAACGTGCTTTTCCTGGACGAGGAGGAGAGGGCCTTCCTCGGCCGGGCGGGCCGCTTCTCCGAGGAGGACGCGCGGCGGCTGCTGAGCCGGACGGCGGGCGCGGACGTGTGCGTGGCCTACAGCTTGGGTAGGTGCGGCCGGCCCGCGGCCACTCCCAGCCGCGGTCCCGGGCCCCCTCTCCCCGCGCTGGGTTTCCCTGAGGCCGTCCGGGTGCAGGGCAGAGGACGGGGGTGTGTCCCCAGCGACAGAAGGAAACGGGATGGGGCCGAGGCCGGGTCACGAACGTGGCTCACGGCTTCCTCCCCCTGGAGGGAGACAGACACGCGTGGGTGCACGCCTGCATATACGGACAGACACACATGTGCATGTGCACACACTTACATGCCTACACACACACTCACATGAAGACATGCACACCTAAATATACCCTGGCACAAATAGCCACACACACACACGTGTGTGTGCGCACACACATCTGCCTGTTGTGAACATGTGTGGCGAGACGTTTCCCCAGGCAGCAAGTGAGAGCCCCGCCACGCAGCCCTGCTTCTCTGAGCGCTGACACTGGCCGGGCCTGGTGTGGGGTCTCCCTCTTTCCGGGACCCCCACTGGGCCCCGGTTCTGGGGAGGCGTCCGGGGTCAGCTCTCCCTGCCGGACGCCGCGTGGTCTCCGGGGCCAAGTCTCCGTGCGGTCTCAGGCGACAGCTCACACTTTGCAGGTCTCCGTTCCGCTCTTTCTCATGAGGTTCCTGAGGTGGCTCGTGTACCCACTCCACAGAGGGGAGCACTGAGGCTTGGGGAGGCACTGCCCTGGGGGAGGGGGCCCCCTGTTCCCTGGGAGAGCCGCAGCCTCGAGGGTGGAAGCCACAGCCCCTCGTGGGAGAGAGCCCTGCAGTGATGCTGGTGGAGGCAGACCCTGGGGGACCCAGCTTCTCGGCCCCTCAACGGTGGGCCCCTGAGCCCCACGGTGGGCCCCTGAGCCCCTCGCCGGCGCTGGAGTTGGGAGCGTCACTATCTGGGGCCACCCCCTCTGCAGCACACGGCCCAGGGTCAGAGGGCACTGGCCGGAGGCTGACCCTTCTCTCCTCCCCTTTCAGACAGACACGGAGACACTGAGGCTGAGCCGTCGGAAGAGCAAGGTGGGCTCCTCTGGGCACGGCTGGGCTCAGGGCTGATGCGGGGCAGAGGCCTGGGGGCTGGCTGCCGTGGGTGCTGGGCAAGCCCTCACTCCCTGTGGGAGGGCTTGGGGGTCCTGCCTGGAGGCTGCGTGAGGTGCCGAGGAGCGTCCTCCGCTGTGACAGCCCCTGCGGCCACGGACCTGGGTGTTTTCCTGGCAAATTGAACATCGGGTCAGACGCAGCTAGTGAGCCACACTCCCTGTCCTGACTCCCGACCGCACTGGCCCCCTGGCCCCCCAGTCTGGACCCCTTCTGCCCGTGGGCCTCAGACAGAGGCTCTTTGCTGCTCTCCTCCCCAGCGCTCCCCGGAGCCGTGTTTTCCCAACAGGAAACGGCGTGTTTGCTCAGCGACTGGCCTGGCCTTCGGGCCTGGCTCTCCAAACCCAATGGTCCGGGCGCCGTGTGCTCCCGCGCCCGCCAGCCTCCTGGAACCCGCTGGCGGCTGTGGCCTCAGCACCCCTAACCGCTCAGGGCGGAGGGAGCGGGCGGGGCGGCTCCACTCCTTCTGGTTGGAAATGGTCCCGGGAGAGAAGGGGCTCCCTCCCCTGGGCCGGTTCTCTCGGTTCCACATCTGGCTCTCTCGGTTCCGTGGCTGGCTTTATAGCTCAGGCTAAGCCCTCCTCTGATTGGCTCTTGATGATGTCACAGGACCGCTGCACCTGAGTGGTGTCACGTGGGCAGTTGCAGCACTGAGTGGGTGTCCCATTGAGTGGCTTTGCAGGGAAGGGGCCTGTGTGGTCCCAGAGCGAGGACACTAGTCTCCTGCAACTGCTCTCAAACAGGGAAGATGAAGAAAAGGAGCCAGACTGGCCTGTGTTCTCCTGTAACCATGTGCTGAGCCCCCATTGTGTGCTGAGCCCCACTGTGCGCTGGGTGCTGGCATTCCCCGGGGGAACTGTATCTGCCAAACGCCCACAGAGACGCTGCGCCTGGGGAGGGACGTCGCTGCCCCGTCTTGGACTCGGAGCAGACCTAATCCATCTCCGGTTTTGGTAACGCAGAAACGCCTCTGCCTGGCCCGCACCCGGAGCCACACGAGACCCTGCAGACGGTGAAGAAGGTTCTGGAACGATGGAAGTCCTGCCACCGCTGCCCCGAGGAGCCAGGGTCCTGGGGTCTCAACTCGGCGTCCAGTGAAGCGAGCTCGCCGGACCCCGAGGAGCCCCCCTTCTGCCTGGACGCGGGGGACGACTGGGCGGACCCGGGGGCCCTGGGCCCCCTGCTGCGGTTCCTGGACGCCCCCGGGTTCGAGCCCGGCTTCCGTGGCCTGTACGACGCCTCCCTGCCGGCGCTCGGCGCCGCATTCCGTGGCTTCACCGACGAGGAGGAGCTGGCCGGGCGCCTGGCCCAGGCGCGGGGGGCGGCCAAGAAGGCAGAGCTCCCCATGGCGCTGGCCCGGCTCTGCTTCCTGCTGGGGCTGCTGTGCGCGCGGCGCCTCAAGCTGTCCCAGGCCCGCGTGTACTTCGAGGAGGCGCTGGGGGCCCTGGGCGGCCGCTTCGGGGACCTCCGCCTGGTGGCGGCTCTGTACGCCAACCTGGCCGCCGTCCACCTGCGGCAGAGCAACCGGGGCCGGTGCGGGCAGGTGGTGCCCAAGGCCTGCGCCCTGCTGCTGGGCGCACCGGGCCACGGCGGCGGCACCGAGGCCGAGGCGGAGCTGCTGCGGCTGGCCCTGCGCCGGGCCGTGGCCGCCCGCAGCCCGCAGGCCGAGGCCCGCGCCTGCTTCCTGCTGGCGCGGCTCCGCGTCCGCCTCAAGCAGCCCGAGGCGGCCCTGCCCTTCCTGGAGCGGCTGCTGCTGCTGCACGGCGCCCTGGGCCGCCCGGACGCCGCCTGGCCGGCCGACGGCTACCTGCTGCTGGCGGACACCTACGGCCGCCTGTGCCTGCCGCGCCTGGCGCGGGGCTGCGTGCGGGCGGCCTCGCTGCGCGCCCCGGGCTCGCTGGCCGGCGCGCTGCGGAGTGTGGACCTCGTCCTGCGGAACACGCCGCGGCCCCCGCGCCTGCCCCCGCAGATCGCGCCCTACCTCCGGCAGGCGCTGGCCGCCCCCGCCCCCGGCCCGGCCCCCGCGTGGCGCGGGCCCCTCTACGCCAGCCTGGCCCGGCTGCACAGCCTGCACCGGCAGCACGGCCGGGCCATCACCTTCATGACGCGGGCGCTGGAGGCCGGCGCCGAGGCGGGCGGCCGCCGGGTGGTGGACGACCTGCTGGCCCTGGCCTGGCTGCACGTGCTGCACGGGCAGAGCCGCGTGGCGCTGGGCATCCTGCGGTCGGTCGTGGCCGTGGCCGCGGCCGGCGGGGACCGGGAGGGCGTGGTCGCCAACATGATGGCCGTCGCCCTGAAGAGGACGGGCCGGACGCGGCGGGCGGCCGAGGGCTACTTCCGCGCCCTGGGCGTCGCCCGGCGGCTGGGCCAGCGGCGGAACCAGGCGGTGGCCCTGGCCAACTTCGGGGCACTGTGCCTGCAGGCGGGGGCGCGCGGGCTGGCCCAGCACTACCTCCTGCAGGCCGTGCGGCTCTTCGCCGGGCTGCCCAGCGGGGAGCGCGGCCCGGACCTCACCCACGTGCTCCTGCAGCTGGGCCAGCTGTGCACGTGCCGGGCCCTCGCCCAGCGGGGCAAGTGCTACTACGAGTGGGCCTTCCTGGTCGCCGTGGAGACCGGCCACCTGCACGGTAAGTGCCGCCCAGCCCCCTCTGACTTCCCGGAAAGAGTCAGGGCGCGCGGGTGTGGGAGTCACAGGCGGGCGGCAATGTCTCCACCCCGACAGCGCTGAGTCATGGAAACCGCCCTGTGCAGGCGGCTCCCTCGTGGGGGACGGACAGGCAGGGCCACCAGCATGTCTGCCCCTTACCCACCCGAGCACCCCCACCGTCACGGGCATCACCGGGGCTGATAAAAACGGGTGCCATCTCTCCAGCACCCATGGCTGCCCCGCCTGGCCCCAGCGTGTGACCTTGGATAGCTGCTCGGCCTGTCTGGGCTCAGCGTCCGACCCGCGATGACCCAGCGAGGGGGGTGGGAGCGCGGCACACACAGGGCCCGCCCCCCCCTGCGGTGAGTGACGGCCGTGTCCCCGCAGGCCAGCTGCGTGCCGTCCAGCGGCTGTGCCACTTCTACAGCGCGGTGCGGCCCCGCAGGGCCCAGTGCCTCGTCTACCACGAGCTCCAGCTGGCGCTGGCCCGCCGGGCGGCCGACACGGCGCTGGAGGGGCAGCTCCTGGAGACCATCAGCCGGCTCTACCTGGCCCTGGGCACCGAGCGGTGAGGGGCTCCGCGGGCAGCAGGGCGGCCAGGACCGGAGGCTGTGCCCGCCTCCCAGGGGCCCTCCCGGGGGGCCGTATCCTTCCTTAGCGCCCGGGGGCGGGCGGGCGGAGGAATTGGCCAGCGCCCGGGGGCCAGTTCTGACCGTGGCTCCGGCTGCAGGGCCTACAAATTGGCGCTGGACTACACTAAGCGCAGCCTGGGCATCTTCATCGACCTCCAGGAGAAGGAGAAGGAGGCGCACGCCTGGCTGCAGGCCGGCAAGATCTACTACCTCCTGCAGCAGGACGAGCTGGTGGACCTGTACATCCAGGTGGGCAGTGGGCGGCGGGCGGCGGGCACCTGTGCCCGGGCAGCACTCCTTCGCACTGAGCCTCTGCCAAGCGGCGTGCCCGGGGCCCGTGCCATCTCCCCACGGCCCCCGCCCCACTGCCAGCATCTTTCCCAGCAGCCTCAGCTCCCAGGAGGCCGAGGCGTGTGCCCCTCGCGGTGCCCACTCCGTGTTGGCCCAGCAAGTGCTCCATTCCCGTGCACGCGGTGCCAACAGCGCACACAGGAGACCTCGCCCCAGCAGCACATGGCTTGTGCCCCAGCTTGAAACATGGCGCGATCTGGGGCGAACGGAGACTCCTGTCCTTGCGAGGCTGCTCCTTCCTGAGCTGCTGCCGGGCCTCCCAGGCCGGGGCCGGGCTCCGGGGAGGGTGCGGCTGAGGGAAAGGCTCCTCGGACAAGGCTGACTCGGCCCGGGGCTGTGGCGGGCTGGGGTCAGAGGAGCAGGAGGGCAAGCCCTTGCCCGTCTGCGTCACTGAGGCTGTGAGTTGCATGAGGTGGGCAATGCCCACTGGGAGGGGGTTCGGGCAGCAGAACACAGGCACAAAGGCCCGGGGTGCACCGGGCTGTAGGCAGGGGCTAGTCCATCACTCACTCGGCGGTATTCGTTGAGCACCTACTATGCACCAGGTGCCGTGCCAGGCCCCCGACGCAGCAGGGAAGCTCACGGCCTTAGCCCTCTGGTGGGAGAGGGGGCAGACATGTGCCATCAGGAGTGCCAAGGGGACAGAGGGGACATGGAGGCGAAGGGGCAGGGAGTGAGAGCCCCGTGGGGCCAGAGGGGAGGACGCCTGGGCCAGGCGTGGCTGTGGGCTCAGGGCCCGCCCTGACTCTGCGCCAGGCTCCTCAGCAGTCCCGCCCTGCTGGCCCCGAGCTCCCCACGGCCACGGGCGGGAGCGATCACCCTCACCCCGTGGGTGACGGGGACCCCACGAAGCCCAGGACCGCCCCTCCGGTGTGTGAGAGGGAAGAGGCCCGACACCCTCCTTCCGCCGCCCGAGGGCCCCGGGGGGTGGGATGTGGCTGGGAGGGTCCCACTGGGACGGCCCCCGTCCCGCGGGCGCACGGTGGGTCTCACAGGCCCCCGTCCCCGCAGGTGGCCCAGGACGCGGCCCTGTACACGGGGGACCCCAACCTGGGGCTGGAGCTGTTCGAGGCGGCCGGAGACATCTTCTTCAATGGGGCCTGGGAGCGGGAGAAGGCCGTGTCCTTCTACAGGGTGAGGCCCGGCGGGCGGGCAGGCGGGGAGCTCAGTGGGCGGCCCCGGGCGGGCGGGGAGCTCAGTGGGCGTCCCCGGCGGGCGGGCGGGGCAGGGTGCGGGGCTCAGTGGGCGTCCCCGGTGGGCGGGCGGGGAGCTCAGTGGGCGTCCCCGGTGGGCGGGCGGGGCAGGGTGTGGGGCTCAGTGGGCGTCCCCGGGTAGGCAGAGTTGCATGCACAGCCGGAGCGGCCCCCTGGGAGGCAGGGTCACTCTCTGCACTGTCTGGGGTAGCCCTGACCCCACCCCCACCCCAACCTAGAGGGACAGAGAAGGGACACATTGTGTGAGCGTCACAGGCAGCTCCCGGCATGCAGCTCGCATCCCTGTCATCTCCAACAACCCAGAGTGTGCCTGTGCCCATTTTACAGATGAGGAAACTGAGGCTCAGAGGAGCACAGGGTGTGCCAAAGGGCACAGCATTCCAGGGGGAGGATCAGGCCCAGGGCCCAGTCTGCATGAGCCCCCGGGGAGGGCAGCTTCTCTCCTCCCGTCTGCCCCACTGCGGGTCCAGATGGGCGTGGCGTGTCAGAGCCCAGAGGGGGTGTCGGAGCTCCTGTCAGGTCCTCGGGGCCGGAGGGGAGGGTCTGGCTGGAGTTGTACAGTGTAGACAGGGGGGCTGCAGGCCGCGCCCCAGCTGCTCACGCCGTGGCCCTGGGGTGTCAGGGCCTCTGGGAGCTGGCCTTTCTCTCGGGGGACAGAGCTGCGGAAGGACCCGGGGGCCGTGGCGGGCAGCTCCCAGGGTGGGGTGGGGCTCTGAGGGGGGTCCCGGGTGCGGGTAGACAGAGGCGGGAGGAGCCTGACCCCCCTCCCGCTCCGGCAGGACCGGGCGCTGCCCCTGGCTGTGACCACCGGGAACCAGGAGGCGGAGCTCCGGCTGTGCAACAAGCTGGTGGCGCTGCTGGCGGAGCTGGGCCTGCAGCAGGAGGGCCTGGAGTTCGGCCACATGGCCCTGGCGCTCAGCATCACCCTGGGTGAGCCCGCCCGGCCGGCCCGCCTCGGGCATTGGGGGGAGGGGGGCTGAAGGGCAGAGGCTGACCCAGGCCCGTGCGGGGTCTCAGCAATGTCACGCTGCGGCTGTGGCCTCCTCGGTCCCTTGCCACCCGAGACCAGCCATCCCAGGTGTGCCGGCTTCTCACTGGTCCCTGGCGGTGCCCGCCGCATGCCGTCCCTCCCTGCACGTGGCTAGCCTGCTGGCCTTGGCTCATGGCCCCTCAGGCCCCTCCAGACTCTGGTCCCTCGATGCCGGGCACCCTGTGTCCGGTCCCCTAACTGAACTGTCCCAGGCCTCCGTCCCCCAAAGATGGGAGCCCCAGAGGGCCAGGCGCACAGCAGGTGTGAGCGCGGGTTCCCGTGCTGGCCCCCCAGCGCCCCCCTGGGGCAGGGACCTGGCACAGCCTGGTCTGAGGGCGTCCTTGAGAAAGGGCGTGTCCACGGCTCATACTCCAGGAGGGTCAGAGGCCACGGCTGAGGTTGCCTGGAGCCCGGGTCTGACCTTTGGGGTCTTCAGGTGGCTTCGTCAGGCAGAGGGGGGCCTCCAAACCCCCCACTGGCCACATCCCCACGGCGGGCGGGGAGCAGGCCCCACTGCGCCCACTTCACAGATGGGAAGAGTGAGTCTCGGGTGGGAGGTGATGGGCGGGAGGGAGCTGAGGCAGCTCGGACCGGCCTGTGCTGCCCCCCGCCCCCCGCAGCGTGTCCTCACCACGGCCCCCGTGCCCGCAGGGGACCGGCTGAACGAGCGTGTGGCCTACCACCGACTGGCCGCCCTGCACCAGCGGCTGCGCCACGCCGAGCTGGCCGAGCACTTCTACCTCAAGGCGCTGTCGCTGTGCAGCTCGCCGCTGCAGTTCGCCGAGGAGACGCTGTACTACGTGAAGGTGTACCTGGTGCTGGGGGACCTCATCTTCTACGACCTGAAGGTGGGCCGGGGGGGGGCTGGGGGGAGGGGTGCATCGCCCGCCCGGGTGGTCGCCACTCAGACCCCCGAGGCTTGGGCCCGCCCTCGGTCCCAGGGAGTCCAGGCCCTGGCCGCTCCCGAGCCGGCTGTGGGGAGCATGTGGGGTCAGCCATGAGGCCAGAGCTCGGGGTCCGTGGAGGCTGTCCTGTGAACACATGGCAGCGGCCTTTGCTTCCCATAAAGGACCAGATGGAGTGCAGTCAGGGGGGCCTCCCAGGGGAGGTGACGGCCAGGCTGAGTGTAGACAGCCAAGCAGGAGCTCGGGATGGCCTCAGAAATGTGGGAGGGGAAAGGGTATTTGGGGAGCGAAGGCGGGGCTCACCACTGCCCCACGATGCAAGGTGCAGCCCCCGAACCCGCCCCTCCGCCGGGAGGGCGGCCCTTCGGGCTCCGGGGACCCTGTACCCCTTGGCCCCCCAACGTCGCCTCTCGGGCCAGGACCCCTTCGACGCGGCCGGGTACTACCAGCTGGCGCTGGCGGCGGCCGTGGACCTGGGCAACAAGAAGGCCCAGATGAAGATCTACACGCGCCTGGCCACCATCTACCACCACTTCCTGCGGGACCGCGAGAAGTCGCTCTTTTTCTACCAGAAGGCCCGCACCTTCGCCTCCGAGCTCAGCGTCCGCCGGGGCCGCCCGGGCCCGCCGCGGTGCTGGGGGCGGGCGCCCTGGCTGGCCCCCGGCCACCCGCCCTGAGGCCAGGCGCCCGTCCCCGGCGCGGTTTCCCGGAAACAGAGGCAGCGGCCGAGCGGCAATTTGCACTCACCTTTGCACTCACCTCCCGAGTCTGCGGCCCCTCCCTGTGGCCTCCTGGGGGCCTCCTGCTGCTGCACCCCGTCCTCAGGCATCACTGGGTGGCCCGTGAGGCCAGCAGACCAGGCAGGGCACTGCCAGCCACTCACGGTGTGGCCGTGGGCACGCTCCTCCCGTCTCCCATCCCGGACCCCCCTCCCCCCCCACCGTGTGTCTGTCCGCACGGCTCTGCCCTGACCCGTGAGCCTCCTGTGAGGGCGGCCTGGCTGGTCCCCTTTTACAGCCGAAGAAACAGGACCAGAGAGGCTCGGAGCTCTGCCCACGGCATCACAGCCGATAAGTGGGAGGGCCATGGGGGCCCCACTGCTGGCCACCCACCCCTGCCCTGCCCCCTGCCCCCCGCAGGCGCCGAGGGCAGGAACCCAGGCATCCTGCTGCCTCACAGGGAGGGGTGCCCGGGGCTTCTCGCCCACAGGCTCTCCTCCGGCCCCTCTTCTTCCCGAACCCATTTTGTTAACAAGGTGAACGTCACACAATATAAACGGAACGGTTCCACGGGGCCCGTCAGGGGCTTTTGTCCTTCCTGACGCTGTGCAGCCACCACCCGAGGAAGCCTGACCGCGGAACCCCTCTCCCAGGCCCCTCATTGGGCAAAAGGGGGCCCCGAGGCCTGGGGAGGGCCTCACCGGGGGGCAGAGTGCGGAGCCCTGGGCACGGCTCTGTGCCCAGGACGGTGGCACAGCGGGAGGTCCCAGCGTGGGCGGGAAGACGCCACCCTTCCTTCCCCTGGGCCTGGAGCCCCAGAACCTGCACTCAGAGGCGGCTGCCGGCCCCACCAGGGGGCAGCAGAGAGCTTTCCAGAACCCCGCAGGGTGAGGTGAGGGCAGGGGCCCAGCAGAGCTGTGCACAAACAGTCCAGGCCTGACCTCCGGCTGCCCTCCCTGGGGCTGGCTGAAGGCGGGAGGAGGCCACAGCAATGGGGAGCAGGAGCCCTGGGCAGTGCCCAGCACAACCGCACGGCCTCAGGCCGCCGGCCAACACCAGGTCGGGCCTGCCGGCGGGAGCACCAAGGGACCCAGGCCACCTGCCAACAGCAGCCTCCAACCATCAGGGCCTCGGGATCCGGGCCTTCCTGTCCTCCCTCAGGCTCATCCCCGCCCACGGTGGGCACTGCCCCCCGGGACCCCATGGCTCTCGGCACAGACCCGGTCGTGCACCCTCGGGCTCAGAATCAAGCCCCTCTTCCAGGCTGTGGGGTCCGTGGGAAGAGTTTATCTCTGAGTCGGAGCGGCCAGACCCTGTATGGGGTGAAGCGAGGATCTGAGCAGCCGGCCCGGCTCGGCTCCGGCGGCCGCCACCTGTTTCCTATTAATGAGGCCGTTGCTCGAGGACAAGTCTGTTTGGCTGCAGACACCGAGCCAAACTCCAGTCACCAGCCAGGCCGCTTCACCACTCAGACCCTCGGTCTCTTCTCCATCCGTACCCAGAGGCACGCCTCCAGGCTCTGAGGGTGAGGGCGACCGTGTGCCGAGCACCCAGTGGGTGCGCGGAGCTGGGCTGCGGCCTCTGCTGTGGCCGAGGCGAGGAGCAGGCCGGGAGGGGCCCGGGCCGCCCAGGCTCACGGCCCAGCCCCGCTTCGCCCTTCCGAGACTCTTCCTCCAGCAGCGTGGGCACCAGACGGGCATGGGCCGGGCACAGGGTGGCCTTCAGCCCTCGGCACCGGCGGGCACGCAGCCCGGATCCCGTGGCCTGGTTCAGAAGGAGGCGCCGTGTCTCCGCGGGGTCCGTCCAGTCTCCTTCCCACACCCCTCACTGCGCACCTACTGTGCGCAAACTCCAGTAACGCTGGGGCCGCTGCGGGGCTGGGCGGGCCGCTCCTGGAGGAGCCACGGGCTGGGAGGAAAGCACACTCCTTGCTGGGGTCCCTGGAGGCTCCCACCCACCTGCCCACAGCCCCGCCTCCTGACCGCCAGGTGCGGTGGCCCATCAGCCTGGCTGTGCCCCCTCCGCTCCGGCTCCCCCGAGGAGCAGAGGCTGGGCCAGGCCGGGTTGGCTCCGATGTGGATAAGGAAGCCGTAGCTCAAAGAGGGATTTCGACCACCCCAAGGCTGCCCAGCACCTGTCCCCATAGTCCCCATGGAGGCCTCAGCCCCTCACCGCCACGTGTCGGTGTGAGCGTGAGAGGGGTGCCCGGGCAGACTCCTCGGACATGAGAGGCGAGAGGCCCTCAGGAAGGAGTGAGCTCCCTGTCCGCTGAGGGGTCCAACAGCCCACAGAGGGCCTGCGCGTGGACAGGTGTGTCCAGGCGACCCCGAGAGCATGCCGGGCCCTGGGGAGCCCTCGGACTCCCTGCACCCCTGTGGTCCCCGCTGCATGTGGGGAGCTGGGGAGCGGGCGCTGTGCTTTCCTGGCCTGGGGGCTGCCTACCACGGGGGAGGGGGGAGGGTGTATGCAAGTCCAAGCTGGGCCTCTGACGGGGTGACTGAGCTCCTGCAGGAGGCGCCCCTCCTGTGCCAGGGGCCTGCCCCTCTTCTCCCCTCCCTCTCCCCCCCCCCCCCCCCCCGTGCCTCGGTGTTCTCATCTGTAAAAGGGGGCGACGGTCCTTGCAGACTGAAGATGCCCCCCTGGCACCCGCCGGGTCACCACACTCCCCCAGGCAGGAGGCAGAGCTCTGACATGGCCCTTTGGCCCGGGCTGGTGGCTCAGTGGTCAGAGCGTTGGCCCTGTCTTCATGAACTGCGCTCACCGACCCTCATGGCCCAGCCGAACCCAGGCCAGGATTCCACACGCCCTGGCTGGGGCGGCCCACGGCGTCCTGGGAGGGGAACGCGGGGCCGGGGCGTCTCCGGGAAACGGGAGCCCCTCCCAAAGACGATGGAAGCCCTCTGGGGACGGGAGTGGGGGCCGTGAGGCTGGGCTCCACGGGCTGGGCTTCCAGGAAACAGGAGGGGGTGGGGGAAACGTGTCTCAGGCTCAGGAGCAGGCCCGTCCGGGCTGCGGGGAGGCCCGGAGCGGTGGTGACCCCCATGCCTGCAGCAGGCCCAGTGCCAGCAGACACGCCTGTTCCCGGCCGGGCGGGGCCGCAGCGAGGGTGAGGCCGGCCACACTGACGTCCCAGCCCAGCACGCCTGCTCCCCGACACACCCGGGGCCCCTCGTACAGGGCGCCAAGGATGGGGGGCCGCACCCCACACCTCTGCCGGGTCTGTGCGGGAGGAGGCCGGGGGCGGCGCTGCTCCCCTGGCTGCTCCGTGGGGACTCCCCTCCCCCAGATCCTGCCAGTACCTGGGCAGTCCCCCCCCCCCCCCCAGCCAGCTCGGGGCTGCGGAAACGCTCCCCCCCACCCCCACCCATATGAGGGATGCTCTTGGCTTGAGGACGGCGCCTCAGCCTAAGGGTTTCCCACCCTATTGCCAGGGGCCTGAGAAGAGGTCAGCGTAAGGTCAAGGACAAGGCCAGGGCTTCCACCACTTCCCCCTAAGGTCACCTTGGCGGTCAGGGCCAGAGCCAGCAGGCATGGGAAGAGGAACAGACTGGAGGGGGACTCGGACGTCAGTGTGGCCCGCTCGCCTGGGACGGGGCAGCCGCTTCCTGTGGCTGCTGAGAAGATGACCACACACTTGGTGACATACAACCACAGAAATGCGTGCTCCGTCCCAGACGCCAGCGGCTGAGCTCAGGCTGCAGGCCGCCCCTCGAGGCTCCGGGAGGGTCCCTGCCTCTGTTCCCGGGTCCGCTGGGCGGTGGCCGCCTCGCCCCGCCCTGCCTCCGCCCCACGTGAGCTCCTCCCTGTCCTGTGTGTCCTGAGGGCCAGGCCCCGGGGCCTGGATGGTCTCAGGCATCAGGATGGACCCATCAGGCTGGACAGGGTCCTGACGCTCGCCTCACGGCGCCTCCCGGAGGCACAGGCGCAGCCTCTGGCGTTAGGGGTGGACAGGCCTCTCTCGGGGCCACACGTAACACACGAGGGGGGCTTCTGTAAATGTTTTTTAACCTGGCTTTAGAGAGGCAGGAAGGGAGAGGGAGGGAGAGAGAAGCATCTATCAGCTGCCTCCTGCACACACCCTGCCTGGGGGTCAGACCCACAACACCCCACCCCATGCACAGGACAGCACAACCAGCTGAGCCACACCGGCCAGAGTGGGGACACTTTAAATATACATACATATGTATACACACATATATACATTATATGTGTGTGTGTGTGTGTGTGTGTGTGTGTGTTTCAGAGAGGAAGGGAGAGGGAGGGAGAGAGAGAAACATCAATGATGAGAGAGAATCATGGATCGACTGCCTCCTGCACGCCCCCAACTGGGGATCGAACCCACAGCCTGGGCCTGTGCTCTGACCAGGAATTGAACACAGACCTCCTGGTTCCTAGGTCAGTGCCCCACCCCTGAGCCACCCAGCCGGGCCTGGGGAGACGGTTTAAAGGGTTTCCTGTGTTCTCTGCTCCTTCCTCCATGCTGTGATGATCAGACAGCCAGTGATGACCGTCAGGCTAGCAGCGAACACGCTGTATAAAACAGGAGTTCTTTCCCCAGTGGGAGAGCCAGGCGCAGACGGGGTGGCTTCAAGGGGGTGACAGGGGTCCCTGTCTCCGGCCCGGGCAGCCGTGTCACGTGTCAGGGGGACGTGGCCACACAGGCGTGTCCTGAGCCGGCCAGGCCCTGGGGCTCGCGGAGGGCGGGGCAGGGCAGGCGATGCTGACCGTGGGGAGCAGTGGACAGACTTCGCCCTGCCCTGTGGCCACTCAGGTCCTGGGGGAGGTAGGCGTCACCCACTGGGAAGGCAAGGGCACGGTGCCTCCCCCGCCCCTCTCCTCTGGCCCCGCCGGCCCGGGCAGTGCTGGGCAGGCGGCTGCAGGACCCGTGTGCAGGCCTTGCTGAGCGCCGACAAGGCCTGCGCCTCGCTGGGCCGGCTGCGTGCAGCGGTGCCAATCAGTGCACTGGGCCCGGCTTCTCCGGGCAGGGCTCGTGTCCGATGTGTGCCCGTGTGACCAGTGTCCACCCTGGGGGTTGTCAGGCCTGTGGCTAAGGGCAGGGGAGGAGGGCCTGTGCTGCCCACTGGTCTGCCCTGCCTCAGTGTCCCCACCTGTGTGCCCCTTAGGGTGGACAGCAGAGCAAGTGGCCGCCCCAGGACCCCGGCCTTCGGGGAGCTGGGGTCAGTGCCAGCCTCAGCCCCCTCCTTCCTCCTCCTGGAGAGAATCCCAGGCCACAAGCCGGAAGAGCCTTCCTCCAGCCGGGGGCGGCTTGGGGATCAGAGCATCCGGGTGAGCAGTGACACATGCCAGGCAGCGAGACGCCCCACACAAGTCCATGTACCCATCACACATACCACGTGCAGTGCACACAGCACGCACACTGCATGCACACGCACATGAATGAGAGCACACACGCGCACATGGCTCTGAAATCGCTAGGAAGTCACCCCCTCGGACGTGTTCTGGCCGGGAGGTGGTCCACAGGAGGCACCCGTACCCTGTGCCCCGCGCCCCGCGCCGGGCACCCCGCAACCCGCACCCCGTGCCAGGCAGCTGGGGGATGCCTCCAGGTGTTGGCAGAGGGGTGAAGGGTGAGCTGTCTTTCTAACCATCAACCTGGCGCAAACCAGCACCTGGATGTCAGCTCATTCCACTGACGGAGGTGGCGGGCCTTTCACGTGCTGGAGGCATCCTGCTGCCACGCCCGCACACGCCACGCCCGCACACGCCCGCACACACTCCCCCCACTCCCGTCCACTGTGTGGCTGCTATGGCGCCGAGGTTGGAGGCCCCTGCAGCAGTGAAAAGCCGTCTGTGGAAATCCTCCCTCCCTCCCTCCCCCCTCCTCCTCTCCCCCCTCCCTCCCTCCCTTCCTCCCCCCCTTTCTCCTCCCTCTGTCCTTCCCTCCTCCCTCCCTTCCCCCCTCTCTCCTCCCTCTGTCCCTCCCCCCCTCCTCCCTCTGTCCCTCCCTCCTCCTTCCCTCCATTTCTCCCTCCCTCCCTCCTCTCTCCTTCCCCTCTCCCTCCCTCCCCCTCTGGGTGGATCCCCGGGGCCTGGGAGCAGCCTGCTGGTCCGTCCCTGTCTGCACTCTCCAGCCCCCCTCTTAGGCCCAGCACGGGGCGCTGGGGCCCCCGTGGGAAGGGGGTCTGGGAACCGACCTTGGTTTTGTACAAGTGACCGCACGGCTCTCCCCCGAGGTCCCTGTGGCCAGCGGACCACCCTGCTGTGTGAGAGTGGCTGTCCCTCCGTCCCAGGAGGAGCAGGCAGGGCAGCGGCCGGGAGAGGAGCCGGGCCCGGGAGCACAGGACAGGGAGCCGGGGAGCCGGGAAACAAGGGGGAGAGGCCTGGGCAGCCCCCGTAGGGCGGCCGCCAGCCCGGTCCGCACACAGGCAGGAGCCCGGGCCGCGGGGAGGAGTGGGTGCGGAGGGCATGCCTGGGGGGTGAGGTCACCGGGGCTGCGGCCAGAGCGGCGGGAAGTGCTGTGTCTGCACAAACCGCTGGAAGGGGGGGAGGGGGGAGGGGGTCCTGGCGTGGGGAGCCGCGGCGGCCGCGGGCCGAGGCTTCTGTCTGTCCCGCAGGGAAATCACAGGGGCGGCTGTGGCGGGCCGGAACCCGGGCTCATCCATTCCCACTCTGCTCCGTCATCCGGGTGGTTTCTCCCACATCACCGGGAGCACTGGAGGTCAGAGGGCATCGGTCTGCAGCTCAGGGTGCCACCAAGGGCCGAGCAGGATGTGGGCGCCGGGGGGACAGAGCCTGGTGGGGCCTGTCCTCTCGGCTCTGGCCTCACCCTCCGCCACCGTGGCTGAGCCACCCTGAAGGCCAGAGCCCACTCCCCACCTTCCAGCGTGGCACCAAGTGGCTCCCGGCCACCCTCCAGCCCCGCTGCAGCCGGGCAGCCCCCTGAGGGCTCGGATGGTCCCCAGCCATACCCTCTGCTCCCTCCCAGAGCTCCAGGCTTGGCATGCCCAGGCCTCCTCTTCCCTGGAGGTGTCACCCAGGGTGCCTGGTGGCGTCCCCAGGCCCGGGGGTCCGGGTGACCAGGCTCCGGGCTCCGGGCTCCGGGCTCCGGGCTCCGGGCTCCGGCAGGGCCCAGGGAGGAAACGCACGGCTTGCAGTGAGTCGGAGCCAAGTCCAAATCCCAGCTGTTGGTCCTGGGAGGGCCCTTCGCCTGCCCTGTCTCAGGGCCTCACCTGTCGAACGGGGACCTTGTGCGTGCATGAAGGAGACAGTGCCCAGCACACAGTAGGCGCTCTATAAAGGGCTGGTCACAACCCCTGCCACCGCCAGCTGACCTCTGGTGAATATGTTCACTGTCAGGGCCTGGCATGGCCAGGGAACCACAGGAAACCCAATCAGGCTGACTCAGCGTTACGTACAGAGGATGTGCTGGGTCCACCGGCCAGAGCGGAGAGAGGATGGCTTCAGGAACAGCAGGATCCAGGCTCCAGGCCAGCTGCTCTCTCTCCTCTCGGTGCCCCTCAGGGGCCTCCAGATCCCTCGGGTCATGGGGGGCTGCCAGCCACAGCTTCTCCTGTCCCCACGGCCAGGGAAGGGGTCCCTCCGGGCAGAAGGAAACCGCTCCAGGGGATCTCCTGTGGAATGGGACTCACCCCTAAGCCAATCCCTGGGGGCGGGGGGCGGGATATGCAGATGGGCTTGGCCAATCAGGTTTCAGTCCCACCTGAGTTTCCTGATCCAGGAGAGGACGCAGGCCTGGCTGGGGACTGGGGGGCACTCCCGGAAAGGCTGAGCGGAGACGCTGGGTGAGAGCTGCCCGCAGACAGATGTCCGAGGACAGAGCCGGAGGCCTCGCCAGGGAGTGTGGGAGGGGCTCCATCCTGAAGGTGAGCAGCAGGCTCTGGAAGACACGGGGGGGGGGGGGCATGACCTCCCGGGGCTCCTGGCTGGAGCATCTCACCTTCGTGACCACACGACCCACCTTCGGCACTCCCCCCCCACCCAGCCAGGCCGACTGTGACCGGGGGCAGGTCACTCCCTCTCTGAGCCTCGGCTCTCTTCCCTGTGACGTGAGGACGGCGGGTGCTCCTACACCAGAGCCCGGGGTCACCCCGCGGGGGGGGGGGGGGGCGGTGCCCAGGGACCTGCCGGGATGGGGGTGGTTGGGGGGGGGCGAGGGTGTCCTGTTAACGGAGTTACAGCTTCGGGGGAGCCTGGGAGGCCAGGGGCTTCCTGCTCGCCCTCCGTCAGCCCAGCAGGCCCCCGGGGCCCCTGGACACAGCTCAGGGCCCGCCCTGCCGACCGGCCCATCACCCCTGCCAAGCCCGCCGTTCCCAGCAGCCTGGGTGGCCAGACCGGCCGTGGAGAGGTCGGAGCAGACCAGGGCCTCAGGCTGCCAGACTGGTGGGTCCCAGAGGGCAGAGTGGATGGAGGCCGGAGGGCAGATGGAGGCCGGAGGGTGGGTGGAGGTCTGGCAGCTTAGGAAGCAGGACAGATGGACGGGCCCAGTCAGTGGGTGGGTGGGGCTATTGCGGGCCCAGAGCGGAGAGCGGCTGGTCCAGGAGTGGCTCCGGTCCAGTTCGGGGGTGGGGTGGGGGGGAGGGTTAATTTCCAAGAAGGGCTGGAGCGGCGTCACTCGGAGCTACGGCTGCTTCTTATGAGACACCAGCCCCTCCCTCCCTGCCGCCCGCACTCCACCCGCCAGCTGTCCTGTCAGCGCTGCAGCGTCTTATCTGCGAGGCATGAGTGCCGCTGCCCGGGGTCCACTCCTGGCTCTGGCTCGCCCGCTGTGTGCCCGGGCAAGTTGCTGGGCCTCTCTGTGCCTCGCTTCCTTCTCTGGGCACCAGCTACGGATGGTGCCACCGCCTCCGAGGGTGTGGGCACAATCAGACTCTGTGGTGTTTGCCCGATACACACTGGACTTATCCATGTGACCTGCAGTTACCCCTCAGCCCGCCGCCCCTCCGGCCTCAGTTTCCCCTCCTGTGAAATGGGCACGGAGCAGGATGGTGCTGGAGAGAGAGCATGAGCTCTGGGGTCAGATACGCTGTTCTCCCATCCTGGGTCCACTCCCCATCAGCTCAGGGGCCTGGGAGCCCCCCAGTCCAGCGTCTGTGCCCTGAGGGGGCAGAGCCCAGCCCTGGGTGCTGTCACCACATCCTAAGGAAGTGCCGGGGGGGGGGGGGACCAGCAAGGTGCCCCCCCTCCTCCAGGCGAAGAGCCCCTCCTGTGTGGTCCCCGCCCTCGGCCCTCACCCCCAAACTCGTTTTCTGTGGCTTCCAACACCTGTGGCCTCAGGGTTTCCCAGGCCGAGGCCAGCCGTGGCAGCCGGCCTGGGCTGGGCTCAGGTGTTGGGCTTTGGCAGAATTTGCTTTCTCTGGGCTGTGGGACTGAGGTCCCTCTTTGCTGTTGGCTGAGAGGATCGGGGGAGAGGGGTGTGGGAGGGGGCGTGCCCAGCTCCAGCAGCCCCCCTCCCCAGGGCCACACACTCCTAGCTCTCTGCACACGAAGCCTCAGACTGCGGAGGGCCAGCCCTGGGCTGAGGCCTGGCTGCCGCTCCCCCTCCCTGCGCCTGGGCGCTCGCCTGCAAAGTGGGGTCTGAGAGCACCCCCTTCCCAGGGGTCCCGAGAGCTGCTGCTGCTGCGTCTGCCTCGCCTCTCCCGCAGCCCGGCCAGGGCCAGGCGGGGCCCGTGTGGTGAGGGCCAAGGGGAGGCTGCAGACAGAGTCCCACGTCACCCCTCCCCACCCCACCCGAGCGGGCCCACCCTCTGAGTCACCCCCTTGTCCGATGATGCCTGTCGCAGACCAAGGTGTGGCTGGGAATGGGGGTCCAGGTCCCCAGAGTGAGTCAGCTGTGACCTCAGCCGGCACGCGCCCCGGCCTCCCAGGGGGCAGGCGAAGGGCAGAGCCTGCCCAGAGTTTGGGAGCATGACCCAAGGACTAGCGTGCAGCCCTGCTGGCCAGTTCTGCGCAGAGGTGGTCGCCTCTTCTAGAACCTTCTCGTCCTGCGGTGCTGTGTGCCGCCAGCCACGTGGGCTGGCCCGAGCCCATCCCTGTGGGCAGCGGATGGAGGTCTGCCTGTGCTAATGTGTTTCTGGGGGACGGAGGAGCCATGCTCCTGAGTGAAAGAGACCGATCCTCACCCCTTCAGTGTCACGAGCCCCTGCTGTGCTCCCCGGTCACTCTGCCTGGACACTGCGCTCCCCGGTCACCGCTGGCCGCGGAGCCCCCGCAGGGAGGGTCCCTGGGCCGTCTCTCCTCATCCCCCCGGAGGCGTGCCCCAGGGGGGCCCCTGCGACTCGGGGCGGGGGGGGGGGGCTGTCAGGACTTCCTTTCTCGGCATCTCCCTGGCTCCCGGGACCCTCGTCCCCTCCACGGGGGACCAGGATGCTTCCGGGCACAGCGTGTCCTCAGCACCCGCCCCTGCTTCCCGGACCCGGAGCCTCGGCGCTGAGAGGGGAGTCTCCCGACAAGAACCTGACCTCACCTCACCTCGCTCTCGTCCCACCGGCTCTCCTCCTCCGCTGTGCCTGGTTCGCAGAGAGCCTGACAGGTGGCGCAGGGACCAGAATGGGGCGGGTGTGGACCAGGAGCATCCTGTGGACCTGGAGCAGCCCCCAGCCTCGGGGAGCACGCACCTCGGTGACCAGTGCACCTGCAGGACCTGCGTTCCCTGTGCCCTGCCCGCCGAGGAGCCCACTTCCTTCCCGCCCCGCCTGGGTGCATGCCAGGCCACAGGCCCCTCGCCCGTGGGTGGCGGGGCTGGGGTAAGACGCAGATCCCAGGGAAAGGGGGTGCGGGCAGGAGAGGGAGCCCTGAGGGTGAGGTTTGCTGACCAGAGGCAGGAAGGAGCTGGAGCAGCAGGGGGCGCTGCTCCCTCTGTGTCCAGCAGCTGAGGGTTCCCATTGAGGGCACAGAGCGTCCTGGGCCTCTGCCAGCCCGCTCTGCAGCCCGGGGCCCAGCGCCATGTCCCCGCCGCCGTGTCTGAGAACAAAGGCGACTAAGGGGGCCGGCAGGGAGGGCAGCTCTGTGTGTCTGTCCTCTCGGCCTCCGCTCCCCGGCTACACAAGAAATGAGCGCCTCCTTGGCAGGGCAGCGGGAGAGGTCGGGTGGGGTGACGGCGGGCAGTGTGGTCTGGAGGGAAGCGCTGGGACTTGGCTGGCAGGGCGCCCGGGTCTGAGTCCCCGCCTGCCATGGGCAGGCTCCACCTTCCAGAGCCTTCCTCTGAGGGTCACCCCCGCCCCCGGGGGCCGTGGATGCGGAGTCAGGTAACACTGGGCTCGGAGCAGCCCCGGGCCGGGCAGCCATGCTGCCGTCCTAAGCTGCACAGGCCTGCAAGCGGGGCCTGTTTCCCCACCTGGCGAGGTGGGCTGAGAAGAGATGGAGCTCCTGATCCTTCCCAGGTTTTCTCTTTTCTGTGCAACGAAATGGGGGGGCAGGGGGGGGAAGGGGGGGCGGCACCCTGTTCTTCCCAAGGAGCCACCAGTTCCCCGGGACGTCCTGGACCTGCGGGCCACTCCCTCTGCTCCACAGGCCTGGGCCTGGCCTCCGGGTCTGCACGCCGTCCTCTCCTGATGTTCGCCCAGCCCCGGTCAGCACGCCGTCCTCTCCTGATGGACGCCCAGCCCCGGTCAGCACGCCGTCCTCTCCTGATGGATGCCCAGCCCCGGTCAGTATGCCGTCCTCTCCCCAATGGACACCCAGCCCAAGTCAGCACGCTGTCCTCTCCCCAATGGACATCCGGCCCTGGTCAGCACGCCGTCACCTCCCCAATGGAGTCCCAGCCCCGGTCAGCACGCCGTCCTCTCCCCGATGGACATCCGGCCCTGGTTAGCATGCCGTCCTCTCCCCGATGGAGGTCCAGTTCCGGTCAGCACTGTCCCCTCCCCGATGGAGGCCCAGCCCCGGTTAGCACGCCGTCCTCCCCCTGATGGACGCTCAGCCCCGGTCAGCACGCCATCCTCTCCCCAATGGACACCCAGCCCAAGTCAGCACGCTGTCCTTTCCCCAATGGACATCCGGCACCGGTCAGCACGCCGTCACCTCCCCAATGGAGTTTCAGCCCCGGTCAGCACGCCGTCCTCTCCTGATGAATGAGTGCTCGCTCTGGTTTGTTTTTGCGTCCGGAGCCTATGAGCAGGTGGGGAGCGGTGGTGGCCGGCTCCGGTTTGTCCTCCGTCAGCTTCCAGTCCCCTCACCACACCCAAACCCCACTCACCTTCAGAGGGGGTTCGGCCCTCTCCTCGGACCCTGCACCCCATCACAGTGGCTTCACTTCCTGTCCCGGCCCTGGGCGCCTGGGGCGGGGAGGGGCCCTCAGAGACTGTGGTTAATGAGGAGAAGCAGCCTCCAGTCCCGCAGACTGGGTGAAGCACTGCACCCCCCGCCTGCTCTGGGGGCTCCCCCTGCGCTCCTATGAGGTGCATGGAGACGGACCGAGGCAGAGCTGCAGCCCCCGCCCGGGAGAGGCACGCTCCAGCCTCCAAAGACCCAGGCGTCGCCAGCCGGTGGCTCGGTGCTTGAGAACCATCCTGTGAACCAGGAGGTCACCCAGGGGTCCCCTTCCCGGTCCGGGGATGGTGGGAGGACGTTCGTCAATAATTCTCTCACCATCGATGTTCCTCTCACTCCCTCTCCCTTCCTCTCTGAAATCCGTAAAAATCTATTAAAAAGGAAAAGATTCCCCCGCATGAGGGTTTGTCCCTGATGGAGGTGGGGGCGGGGGCAGGGGGCATCCATCCAACCCCTCAACCCCTGCCCTGCACTGAGGGCCCCCAGGGGAGGTTGTGGGGGAGGGAGCAGGCAGAGCGGGGAGAGGGGCAGAGACAGGCTGGGGAGGAGGGGGTCAGCTCGGGTCGCTGGAACCCTGGACAGGGGGCGTCTGGTGCAGGTGTCTCCGCCTCCCCATGGCCCCCCCAGGTCACCATCGCGGGGCTCCCAGCCCAGGCCCAGTGCTGCGCCGCTGGGTGGGTCCAGGCCCGGCCGGGAAGGCTGGGCGGGGGCCAGTTGGGGCGGGCGCGGGGCTGGCGGGAGGCCGGGCCGCCCCTTCCAGCGGGGCGGGGCCGGGCTTCCCCTTAAATGCGCCGGGCCCTCCGCCTGCAGCCGCGAGCCCCGGAGCAGGAGCGAAGGAGCGAAGGGAACGGAGCCCTCAGCCGCGGTCATGCCCCTGCGGTCCCGGCACCCGCCCGCCTGAGCCAGAGCCGCCGGCGCCTGTGGCCGCGCCCGTCCGCCCCGGCTCCCCGCAGGCGCCCGGCCCGCGGCCTCCGTGTCCCCGGGCCCCGGCCGCCCCCTCGCCATGCGGGCACCGGCGCTGCTGCTGCTGGCCGCGCTGGCCGCGCTGGCGCAGGCCCGGGAGCCCCCGGCGGCGCCCTGCCCCGCGCGCTGCGACGTGTCGCGGTGCCCGAGCCCGCGCTGCCCCGGCGGCTACGTGCCCGACCCCTGCGGCTGCTGCCTGGTGTGCGCGGCCGGCGAGGGCGAGCCGTGCGGCCGGCCGCTGGACGCGCCCTGCGGGGACAGCCTGGAGTGCTCGCGGGGCCTGTGCCGCTGCCGCTGGGCGCACGCCGTGTGCGGCACCGACGGGCACACCTACGCCAACGTGTGCGCGCTGCAGGCGGCCAGCCGGCGGGCGCTGCGGCTCTCCGGGGCGCCCGTGCGCCAGCTGCAGAAGGGCGCCTGCCCGCTGGGTGAGTGCGGGGCCGGGCCGGGCTGGTGCGGGGAGGGACGCGGAGGCTTCTCCAGGGGAAACTGAGGCTCAGCGCCAGAGCAGAAGGTGGCAGTCAGCTCGCCCGCCCTCTGGTGGGGAAACCGAGGCCCGGAGGGGTAACCGCAGCCTCCTGGGTCCATGTCCGTGGCTGCGTGACCCTGCTGCGTGTGTGGGTGTGGGGCGGTGGGGGGGGGGGGAGGCTCTCTCCTGGCCCCGAGCCCCCAGGCCGGGTGCCCAGACTAACAGTCAGTGTTTTCCTTCCTGTTCGCTGCACTTAGCATGTGCGTCTGCCAGCTGTGGGTCTGGGCGGTGAGGGCCCCCCCCCCCCCCCCCCCCCGCCGGGCAGAGGCTGCCCTGGGACTCCTCAGTCCCTTTATTTATTTTTAAACCTCACCCCAGGGGATTTTCCCATGGATTTCCGAAGAGAGGGAAAGACGGAGAAATATCCATGTGAGAGAAACACATCCATTGCTTGCCACATGCCCACGCCCCGACCAGGGCTGGGCCAGGCAGGAACCTGCAACCGAGGCACGTGCCCTCGGCCGGAATCAAACCCGGGACCCTCCGGTCCACAGGCAGATACGCTCTCCACTGAGCCACACCGGCCAGGGCCTAGGCTGAGGTTGATTCTTGCCACACGGGTTGCCCCTCGGCATGGAAGAAAATGCTAGAAAACCTGCTGACCCCGCTGGAGAGGGCAGACCATGAGCTGGGGCCCACGGTTGCGGATCAGGCCTGCACGGCCCGAGCGGGAGACGCCAGGGCGCCGGGAGCCCTCAGGGTGGGGGACTCCCCAGCGGAGGGCGCCCTCCCGGCAGCCAGGCGGCACGGCTGTGGGGCGAGCGGTCCTGTGCCCAGGGAGGCGAGCTCTGTGCAAGGGCAGGTGGGGAGCCACATAGCTCCGAGCAGCTGGTGCGTGGGGGTGTATGCATACATGCGTACATGTGTGCACGTGTGCTGTGTGTGCCCGTGTGTGTGACACCAGGCTGGCAGGGGTGGGATGACCCATGGCCACAGCATCACGCCTAGACTTCACTCTGTAGACCGGCTCTCCGGCTGGTGTTCTGGGAGTTAGCGTCTGAGGCCGGGAAGTCTGTCAGAGGTTCCGAGAAAGCCTGCAGTGAGAGCGTGCACACACGCGTGCACAGGCACACACACGTGCACAGGCTCACACACACGCGTGCACAGGCACACACAGGCTCACACATGCGTGCAAGGCTCACACACGTGCACAGGCTCACACACATGCACATCCTCATATGTGTGTGCACAGGCACACACACGTTCACAGGCTCATACACGTGTGCACAGGCTCACACATGCGTGCACAGGCTCACACGTGCATGCACAGGCTCACACACACGCGTGCACAGGCTCACACACACACATGTGCACACGCACAGGAGTGACAACGCCCGGCGTTTCCCAGGAGAATTGCAGCAGAGCCTCTCCTTCCGGCTGGGACACCAGGCGCTCCGGGCACATGGGGTTCCGGGGAGCTCCGTCTGGGAAGCACCAGCTGCACTTCCTGGTGACTGGGGAGAGTCACTGGGGGCCCTCAGGGAAGGGAGGGGGATGCTCAGACTCGGGCCTGGGTGTCGGGAGACGGATGCTGTCATTGAAGGGGTGACCGCTGACCCTCAGGCTCGCAGGTCTGGGGGCTGACAGTCCCCCAGGGTCACGCTCCCACCACTGGCCTGTGAGTGCTCACCTCAGCCAGGCCTCCGCCGGAGCCGTCCCGTTTGCTCTGCGTCCGGCCCGGCGTGCACCACAGACGTGCCTGGGGGGGGCAGCGCCAGGGCCAGCGCCTCGTCTGAGGTCAGTGGGCCAGGAAGTGCCCGTGCCAGGCTGGCCTCTAGGCTGCCGGCTCTGAAAGCCACAGGCTGGAGGTCCCGGCTTTCACCTGCAGCGGGGGCAGGGGGTCCCCGGGGCCTGGAGTCGGGTCAGGCCTGGGTCTGGGGCAGGGTCCCCTCTGCCCTCCGAGGGCCCAGCCGGACCGGGAAAGGCTGTGCCCGTCCGAGCTTTCACGCACAGAAGCCCTGCCAGCCTCCCCCAGGCCGGACTCCGCGGCCGCTTCGGAGCCGAACCCTGTGCCCTGCTGGCCGTGTCCTGGCTGCGAGGGCGTGTAGGTGAGAGCCTGCCACCTGTGACCCTCCGCTTCTCACTACTCAGCGCGCACCCACAGAGGCGGCTTTAGCTCGACCTGGATGCGTCCCCCAGCTGGCATGGCTCCCGCTCGCCCTGGCAACTCTGGCCTCCCCGTTCGTCCTCACGCCTCCTCCCTCTGCGGTGCACATGACCTCGACCAATCTGCCCTGCCCGTCCTCGGCGGGGTGCCCTCCACAGCTCCCTAACACTGACCCTGCCCCACGAGTGCCCGTGCCGTCTGGCTCTCCCACCCCGAGCACCTTCTCATCCCCTGTGCCCCAGCCAGACGGTCTTCCCGCCCCAGGCCCCTTGCACATGATGGGCCCGCTGCCCAAAGTCCCGTTCCCTCCCGCCGTGTGGCCTGGACAGCCCACCAGCCCTGAGCTGCCCCCCTGGCCACCCTGCCTCTGTAGCCCCCCTCAGCCTCAGGAGTGCACCCTGGCGTCCCCCCAGACCCTCATTCCGCCTGTAGACAGGGCCTCTGTCCATCCACACCAGGCTCTGAGCCTCACGGGGCGGGGGCGGGGTCTGTCTCTTCCCTGGGGGGGGGAACGGGGGTCAGAGCCTGGCGCACAGTAGGTGCTGTGAGTCACCACACGGTGGGGGATCTCCTACGACCCTCCCTGTCCCTGCGTGCCCCCCACCAGCCCCCGGGCCGGGGCTCACCACTTCCGGGAGGCAGTGTGGCCTCGTGGTGTGCGCACCCACCTCTCTAACAGAACCGTGAGCTCAGAGACCAGGGGTGCGGAGGGTCTGCCCAGGGCGGAGGCCTCCCATCCCCCCGGGCCCCGGGAGGCTCCCGGCCTCCGCCCCGCTGCAGGCACAGGCCTCTGAGCGCAGGGAACTCAGAACAACGTGGCATGTCGTAATCAGCTTTTATTTGCAACCCCAGCAGGTTCCCGCCGTGGCTCCCGGCGGTGCTTACCGGAGAGCTTTGTTGGTGTTTGATTTTTAATCCTCTTAGCAAGTCAGGCAAGATGGCCCCCCCATGCCGCCTCCCCCGCGCCCCCTCCCACAGGCAGCAGAGCTGAGCTGCAGGTCTGGCCCTCACTGGGCGGCTGGCGCCACGGCCCTGGGAGACGGAGGGCAGCCAGAGGGGAGTGTGAGGCCCCGGCTGGCCAGTGACTGCAGCCAGAACTTGGCCTAACGCACCCTCACCCTCCGCCTCCCTCTGGCACCACCTGCCAGCCTGGAGGGCAGCTGGGATCCCAAGGCACCCTCGGGCTCGGCTCTCCTCTCCCTCCTGACAGCCCACCGCCCGTGGCTCCCTCCGCCCATGGCTCCCACCGGCACCACCCCTGGCAGGGCCCCCAGGAATCCCTGGTCCGTCTGTGAGGGGCCGGTGAGGACATGCAGACCTGGAGGGGTAGATCAGAGAGGGCTTCTGGAGGAGGTGGCACCCGCCCGGCGTGGAAGGGTGGGCACCAAGGGCCCGTGCGGAGGAGCCTGGCAGGCAGTGCTGAGAGAGGTGGGTGCAGATGGAGCAGCCACAAGGGCGGCCCATCTTTTGGGTGGCGTGGGGGCCGAGGAAGTGTATGGGTAACAGGCATGTACAGGGGGTGCAGGGGCCCAGCCAGTGTCCCGGGTGCGGGAGCTGACGAGGCCTGGTGATAGCGGGGCAGGGGGGAGGGGCGGCCCCGGAGGCAGTAGGATGTCAGGGCTGATGGAGTTGGAGGTTGGGGCAGTGCCAGGGCAGAGGGATGGGGGCCCTGGGATGGGCTGATGGGAGAGCCAAGATGATGCGCTCTGGTGAGGTTCGGAGAGGGGGGGGGGGCGGCACGGAGGGTATCCGTGGGGGCTGGGCTCCGTGACTATAGCGTGGCCAACGTGTGGCTCTGTCTGTGGTCAGTGGTCATGCGCTGTGTGTGTGTGTGTCATCCGGAGGGTATGGCTCATCCCCTCGCCAGCCTGGGGGACTCTCTGTGACCCGGCCGCCCTGGCAGCCCCACCCCATCCCCCGCCAAAGCCAGGTCCCTGTCCTCGTCCCAAGTTCATGTGTGAGAGGCCTCAGGAGCCCCCAGCCTTTTGGAGGCGAACAGAGCTGCCTGCCACGGCCACCCCGAGCATCACGCGGGTGAGCAGGAGCTGAGTGTGCCCTGCTCGGCCCTGGAGTGAGCACCAGGCGCAGGGCGGGGTGGGATGGGGTGTGGGTGGGAGCAGGGTCCACCTGCCCTCTGTGTGCTTAGCCCCCGCGGGACCCAGTGCTGTTCCCCGAGCCGGCTGCGCAGGGATGGTCCCAGCTCAGCCACGTCCCAAGGCGAGACCCTGCCATCTCCTGAGCGCCCTCACCTCGGTTTTCCCATCTGTGAAATGGGAGCGCGGAGGTCCCTGTACCCGGCTGGCTGGACAGGGAGTGAGCCCAGGAGTGAAGAGTGCTTTGCGTGGTGTGAAGGCCCGTCGGCATCGGAGGAACAAACCTACATGCTGACAGACGGCGGGTTGGCAGACACAGGCCTGTGAGCGGGAGGAGAGGCGGGAGGCCCGGAAGGAGCCAGGCGTGTTTGCGGGCCGGGGCTGCCGTGGGCCTCGCCCAGGGAGCCAGGCAGGGAGGGCTCCCGGCAGGAGGAGGGCCCTCCCGGGCGTTGATGGCTCGGGGGCCGGTGGTGTCCTGGCGTCCCCCTGGTCTGCAGGGCCGGCGGGCAGACGGGCTGGTGAGGCTCAGACGGGCTGGCGGCCGGGCAGCCGCCGCTGCCGCCGCGGTGCTGGCTGCAGCCCCGGAGGAATTCCGAGCCGAGGAGCCAGGCTGGCCCCACGCCCAGGACAGCGGGTGAGCTCCCCGGGGCCGGCGGGCAGGCACATTGGCCGAGGACTGGCAGGGCCTGGGGCGAGTCTGGGGCAGAGGGCAGGCAGGGCCTGGCTGTGGGCTGGGGCGGGCCTCCCGTCTGTCTGCTGACCTCGCTGAGCCCTTTCCTCGCCTGGAGAGGAGCTGAGGACTCCTGCCTGGCAGGAACGCTGTGAGAGTCACTGCCATGGTCAGGGCCCAGCCCGGTGTGGGGGGCGTGGCCCGGGCGGGGGCGGGGCAGGGGCAGGAGCCTGGCCGCTCCAGAGCTGCAGCTGCGTGGGGTGGGATCCGCCCGCTGTCCTTGGCCGGAGAAGGCTCCTGGGGACCGGACGTTTGCAGGAGAAAGAAAAACACGGGGGCTGTCTGGGAATTAGCCCGGAGGCGGCTCTGGGGCTTCCCAGCTGCCTCTCCTGGGGCGGGGCTGGGGCGGGGGGCGGGGGGGGGGGGCGTGGAGGGCCTGGGCCGCTCGCCTGTCCCTGAGAACACTGCCCCCGCCCCCCTCCCCCCCCCGCGCCTTCTCTGTCACTCCTGCTGCCCGCGGCTGTGGTCGGGCGCCCAGGCCGCAGGGCGCAGACCCAGAGGAGAGAGAGCCCCTGAGCCCGGGTCAGGGCAGGCTCCCGGAGCGGGTGTGAGGGCTGCGGGGAGGGCAGAGGCAGGGACGACGGGAGCACGAGTGCTCAGGTCACAGAGGGGGCCAGCGCCGGGGCGGGAGGTGCGGCTGCGGCTCCAAATGGGCCTGGAAGCGGTGGGGGGCACTGCCGGCCGGTGCCACCCGCTCCCCGGGCCGGGTCCGTTCCGCAGACAGAGGGGACAGCCCGGGCCCCCCGGTCAGCCCTGTGGCCCTCGTGGCCCCGGACACAGCTGGCCACAGGGTGACGGGGCCTCTGGTCCCCAGGACCGGGCAGGGACCTGGACTGCCCCTCGTGCTGGGGTCCCCATGGGTGGCCCGGAGCCGGCTGTGTGCTCAGGGGGAGGTGGCCTGCGGCTGCCGGACCTCAGTCTCCCCGTCTGCCCATGGCCATCCTGACGCCCGTGCACCCGACCCCAGAGCAGCGGGCAGGGCCGGCAGGCAGAGCCGAGCGGCTCTCTCCTCCCGCTGCCCGCCTCCGGGAGGCACCTCGGGACACGGTAGCCCGATGGCTGCTCTGTGTCCAGCCTCCGGCTGCACCGCCCCAGCCCGGATGGTTTGTTCTGTGGGAAGAGGTGCTGCAGCTGGGTCTGCGGGGAGGGGCTGACTGCAGAGCCCAGGGTGGGGGCGGCCGGCCAGACCCCCAACAAACACGCCGCCCGCCCAGCCAGCCGCGCCGGGCTCCGTGTGGAAAGGGCGGTGGGAGCCCTCCCTCCTCCCGCTGACTCACAGGGAACTCATCCCCGGGACAGGAGGACCAGGAGCCAGGCCTCGCCCCCAGCACCCCTCCCACCGGCTTAAAGGGACAGGGCTGACCGGGGAGCCCCAGGAGGTGCCCCGGGTCCTGGGGTCCAGGAGGGCTCAGGCGCCGAGGTCCCCACCCCCGCCCAGCCACCTCCACCTCCGGCCTCGGTTTCCCGGGATGGGAAGTGGGCCATGCAGGCTGGTCCTGCAAGGCCTGCGTAGTGGGCTGGCTGTGGTTCCTGTGGTGATGCCTGCAGCCCTACTGTGTGCTGGGTCAGAGGGGGTCCAGAGGCACATCCTCGTCCTCCCCTGCCTCTCCCTCCCCTCCCCTCTCCTTCCCTCCCAGAGCCTTCCATGGGTCCTGCCTGAGCTGGTTCCTCGCCGGCCGTGGGGAGCACCAGGCTTGTCTCTGTCCAGAAGGAGCTTGTTGGTGACCCTGGAGCAACTGCAGCCCCTCAGGGCCTGGCCCTCCCCCCTCCGGGACAGGGTGCCACAGGGCCCTCCCTCCTGCAGGCAGGGTGCCACAGGGCCCTGCTGCCCTCCGGGACAGGGTGCCACAGGGCCCTCCCCCCTCCAGGACAGGATGCCACAGGGCCCTCCCCCCTCCGGGACAGGGTGCCACAGGGCCCTCTCCCCTCTGGGACAGGGTGCCACAGGGCCCGGCCTGCCTGCCCACCCTCTGGGGACAGGGTGCCACAGGGCCCTCCCTCCTCCGGGACAGGGTGCCACAGGGCCCTGCTGCCCTCCGGGACAGGGTGCCACAGGGCCCTCCCCCCTCCAGGACAGGATGCCACAGGGCCCTCCCCCCTCCGGGACAGGGTGCCACAGGGCCCTCCCACCTCCGGGACAGGGTGCCACAAGGCCCTGCTGCCCTCCGGGACAGAGTGCCACAGGGCCCTCCCCCCTCCGGGACAGGGTGCCACAGAGCCCTCCCCCCTCCGGGACAGGGTGCCACAGGGCCCTCCCACCTCCGGGACAGGGTGCCACAGGGCCCTGCTGCCCTCTGGGACAGGGTGCCACAGGGCCCGGCCTGCCTGCCCACCCTCTGGGGACAGGGTGCCACAGGGCCCTCCCTCCTCCGGGACAGGGTGCCACAGGGCCCTGCTGCCCTCCGGGACAGGGTGCCACAGGGCCCTCCCCCCTCCAGGACAGGGTGCCACAGAGCCCTCCCCCCTCCGGGACAGGGTGCCACAGGGCCCTCCCACCTCCGGGACAGGGTGCCACAAGGCCCTGCTGCCCTCCGGGACAGAGTGCCACAGGGCCCTCCCCCCTCCGGGACAGGGTGCCACAGAGCCCTCCCCCCTCCGGGACAGGGTGCCACAGGGCCCTCCCACCTCCGGGACAGGGTGCCACAGGGCCCTGCTGCCCTCTGGGACAGGGTGCCACAGGGCCCGGCCTGCCTGCCCACCCTCTGGGGACAGGGTGCCACAGGGCCCTCCCTCCTCCGGGACAGGGTGCCACAGGGCCCTGCTGCCCTCCGGGACAGGGTGCCACAGGGCCCTCCCCCCTCCAGGACAGGATGCCACAGGGCCCTCCCCCCTCCGGGACAGGGTGCCACAGGGCCCTCCCACCTCCGGGACAGGGTGCCACAAGGCCCTGCTGCCCTCCGGGACAGAGTGCTACAGGGCCCTCCCCCCTCCGGGACAGGGTGCCACAGAGCCCTCCCCCCTCCGGGACAGGGTGCCACAGGGCCCTCCCACCTCCGGGACAGGGTGCCACAGGGCCCTCCCCCCTCCGGGACAGGGTGCCACAGGGCCCTCCCCCCTCCGGGACAGGGTGCCACAGGACCCGGCCTGTTCTGTTTGTCCCCGGCCCAGCCCGGCCTCCGCCAGGCCCTCCTCTCCCCTCCCCACCTGTGTGGAGGCGTGTGCGTGTTTGCCTGGTGGTCACCGGGAAAGCCCATGGAAGACGTGCTCCCGTGCCGGCTCCCGGACATCCCCGCGCGCGACTGCGGTGCGGCCGCGCCTCCTCCTGCAGGGGGCGCCCTGTTCCTGGGCTGGCCGTCACCGCGGCCTCTGAACCTTAAACCCTCCAGGCAGAGGCTCCTGGCACCGTGGCCCCTGGCTGCCCGCAGGCTGCCCCCGTGGGTCAGGGAGGAGCCGGCAGTGGCTGCCAATGCGCCCGCCTCCTCGCCAGGCTGCAGCCACCCGACAGGCGGCCTTTGATTCAGGCTGACCGCAGTGGCCGGACCCTCTGGCCAGTGCCGCGGCTGCTGGAGGCAGACCTCGAGGGATGGGTGGGCATTGAGGGGTGGGAGGTGGGCTCTCCTCGCCACCTCGGACCCCAGGTCTGAGGCCAGCTCTCCTCCGGGCTCTGCGTCCCATATCAGACCTAATGGGCAGTGAGGCCTCGGGGGCCTGCGGAAGGGAGCTGGACCCCTCACTATCTGTGCGCCGTCCTCTCACAGCCCCGGTGTCCCCACTGAGAAATTGGGCGGTCCCTGGCGGTCCCTGAGTGGGGATTGGGGAGACACCTCTGCAGGCTGTGCCTGCTCCCCGCTGCGCCCACGCTGCCCTCGCTGCCTCTGCCTCCGGCCTCGGTCGCTCCCAGAGGTCACCTGGGCTGATGCCGTGCCGGGCTCTGTGGGCCGGGCCCCCTTTGCTCACCAGCAGGTGGCAGGGCGTGTGGCATGCCCCCCCAGGGAGGCGGGGTGTCCCTCAGCACAAGTCCTGTCCCCACCCGGCCCCACAGGAGGGGGGGGTCTTCAATCTCACCTTCAGACCAGAAGTCCAGGCCCAGAGAGGGTAAGCGATTTGCCTGAAGCCACACAGCGGAGCGTGGCGCCGCCTGGCCAAGCCGGGTGTGTGGAGCTCCGTGCCCAGTGCTCCTTCCGGCCGGGACCCCAGAGAGCAGTTCTGGGCCGCCCGCCCGGGTTCCGGAGGGCGCCGGTCCTGGCAGAGCTGGGGCAAGGGCCTGGGCCGGGGCCGGGGCCGGGGCCTCCAGCATGGGCCCAGCGGGCAGCAGTCCCGCTTTGCTGACGGGTGCAGGAATCTGAGCCTCCTGGCAAGTCCAGCCGCGGTGCGGCCAGTGGACTGAGGGTGGAGGCCCGGAGGGGCCCGGAGGCCAGGAGGGGACAGCTCTGGAGGGAGGACCTCACCCAGTCCGGCTCTGATGGCGGACAGGGAGGGACGGTGCCCTTGCGCCAGGGCGTTGCTGCGTATGGCAGAGCCGTGGCCCCACGGGGACCAGCCCCGGCCCAGCCTGACTGGCACCTCACGGCTGTGCAGCCCAGAGCGAGCGTCCTGACCTCTCTGAGCCCCCGGGCTGGCCCGCAGCGCCCGGGGGGGCGATGGGAGGAAGCTCAGCGGGCGGGCTCCTGGACGAGGGGTCCCTGCCCCTCGCGGTGGGACTGGCTGACGCCCCGTGTTCTTCCCGCCAGCGTAGGTCTCCACCAGCTGACCAGCCCACGGTACAAGTTCAACTTCATCGCCGACGTGGTGGAGCAGATCGCGCCGGCCGTAGTCCACATTGAGCTCTTCCTGAGGTGTGCCCCCGCCCCTCGCCCCACGCAGCACCCCCAATCTGAGCCCCGGGCCAAGCTCCGGGGCAGCGGCAGCCTGAGTGGCTTGGGGTCAGGCGGCCGTCACCCCGACGCCTGGCTGCCCGAGCCCTGACCCCGCGCCTGCCCGCAGACACCCGCTGTTCGGCCGCAACGTGCCGCTGTCCAGCGGCTCCGGCTTCCTGGTGTCGGAGGCCGGCCTGATCGTCACCAACGCCCACGTGGCCTCCAGCACCAACGCCGTGTCCGGCCGCCAGCAGCTCAAGGTGCAGCTGCAGAGCGGCGACACCTACGAGGCCACCATCAAAGACATCGACAAGAAGTCGGACATCGCCACCATCAAGATCCACCCCAAGGTGCGCGGGCGCGGGGCGGCAGGGGGACCTACCGGCTTCCAGAGGAGAGACTGGGCGCCGGCCTCCCGTGGACAGTCAGGGGGACGAGGCCCAGGGACCAGCGGTTTGTCCCTTCCCAGGTCCGATCGGCCGGGAGCTGGGCGGCCAAGTCACCATGTCCCAGGCGCCTCCCAGGCCCAGGGCACCTGTCCGTCTGGCCGCTGCAGGAATGGGCTGTGGTGGGTGGGATGGGGGCATGGCTCCTCCGAAGCCCCAGGCTCCCACACATCTCCCCATCGTGGGCCTCAGTTTGTGTGGGGGCACTTTCTGGGGATGGCGTCCGTAGCTCCCAACCGATTTCAGAGGGACCTGTGACCCACCAATGGGCTGGCTGGGTGGCCCCTGAGCGTCCCCTCACGCTGAGCCCCTGGGAGACCTGTGGGCTCCGTGGGCGCCCGCCTGGGCCAGCTGGAGGCCTGCCTGGCCTTGGCCTGGCCGTGGTCTTCTCGCCGTTTCTGGGGGCCTGGCCGCGGTCCGAGCAAGCGTGCACCGCCGAGCCTCCCTCCGCCCCCCCCCGCCCCCAGAAAAAGCTCCCGGCACTGCAGCTGGGCCGATCGGCAGACCTGCGCCCCGGTGAGTTCGTGGTGGCCATCGGCAGCCCCTTCGCCCTGCAGAACACCGTGACCACCGGCATCGTCAGCACGGCCCAGCGCGACGGCAAGGAGCTGGGCCTGCGGGACTCGGACATGGACTACGTGCAGACGGACGCCATCATCAACGTGAGCCCTCGGCGGCCTCTGCGCCCCCTCCTCCCCCCGGAGCCCACCCCACCCCTCACGTCCACTGGCCGGGGAGTCCCGGGTGCAGGCCTGCCCGGCTCCGTGGCCACTGCTCCCTGCATGGGGACGGCCCTTCGGGACGGAGAGACACAGACACACCCGGGTTACCTTTGCCCGCGCCCAGCGCCTGCCCCCTGGGTCCCCGTGGTCCAGGCCACCTGCTGGAAACGTTAGCTTCTGTCCCGCTCCCCGAGGTCCCAGGATGAGAGCGCGTGTCCCATCCCAGGGCCGCCCCGTGCTGCCCAGCCCCCGGGGGGCGGGGACATGGACGCGAGCGAGTAGTGAGCCTAGAAGTTTGTGCAGAGAGCACTGCCCGGGGCAGACCTGGTCATCGGCCGGCGTCTGCTTGGCCTCAGCCTTCTTGTCTGTGAAATGGGGATATGGGAAGGCCTTCCCGCTGCTGGGGATGAACGGTGGCTCTGTCGGTGCTGTTAGTGAGAGCTGGGCAGGGGTTCAGGGTGCTGGGCAGGGCCTCGGGGTGCTGGGCAGGGGCTCAGGGCTCGGCTAACGCTGTGTCTCCCCCCTGCAGTACGGGAACTCCGGGGGACCCCTGGTGAACCTGGTAAGTGTCCCCAGGGTGGGCCTCTGGGGGGGGGGTGTCAGAGATAGGGATGGGGGTCAGGAACGCTGCTGGGTGGGAGGCCGGGAGGACGTGACCCAGAGCCCCTGCTGCCCTGAGCCTACACCCCTGGGGGTGCGGGTGCCCTCGGAGGAGGAAGGGTGGCCCGAGAGCAGCCGTCAGGGTGCCGTCAGGGGCCTGGGGCAGGAGACAAGGCGGGCGTCATCCGCTCCCCTCCCTGTCCTCGGGTTTACATGCCGGATGCGGGGTGTCCTCATTCCCCATCCCTCCTCCCCGGCCCCTCCCCCAGGTCTGTCCTGGGCTCACAGTCAGGCTCATTCCCGCCCGGGTGAGGGTTCAAGATAAACCAAGACACTTAGTCCAAGGCTCCTGGGCCTTGGGATTGTCAGGTGTCTCACCCCCCCCTCCAGGGGGACCCCCACTGTGCGGGAGGGTTCACACATGGTCACGCCCAAGTGCACGTGAGGGGCAGGGAGGGCTTCCTGGAGGAGGCAGCCCTGACCTGGCGGTGGGGACTGAGGTCGGGGTGGATGGGGACGTGCAGGAGAAAGGAATTCAGGGAGCGGCACAGCCCAGGCGGGGTGGGGTCCCAGCCTGTGGGGGTCAGGGTGGGAGGCTGGGTCCAGATGGAGGGAGGAGGGAGTGGGGTGCTACTCCCTGGCCCCCCTTGCTCCCCCGTTTCCAGAGGAAAGGGTAGAGGAGGACCCGGTCCCACAGTGCTCATCACAGCCCTCTTTCGGCTCCAGCCCCTCAGGACCCTGCCTGGGGGTGTCCGGGTCAGTGGACACTGCTTCTAAGGGGCGCCAGCAGGCCCCAGCGAGGGGGCAGGCAGACGTGGACACGGCGGGAGGGAAGAGGGTCCCTGACCCGGATGTGACCAAGGACAGCTCAGGACAGCGTCTGGGTCAGGAGCTCCTCCGGCAGGTGCACGGCCAGGGCGGCCGCGGGGCCGGACACCGTGCTTCGCCATTGAGGCCCCGGAGTGACCGCCCTCTGACCTCCCACCCCCAGGACGGTGAGGTCATCGGCATCAACACGCTCAAGGTCGCAGCGGGCATCTCCTTCGCCATCCCCTCCGACCGCATCGCGCTCTTCCTGACCGAGGTCCAGGACAAGCACGCCAAAGGTAGCGAGCACCCGGGCTGGCGAGGCCGGGACGCTGCGCCAGGCTGGGCCCCACGGCCTCCTCCGTGCGGGTGCCCCTGCTCACTCCTCACCCACTCCAGGCCAGCTGGAGGGCTCTGACCTCACCGCCGCCTCCAACTGCTTGGGCTCCCCAGACGCCCAGTGACTGAGCTGCTCTGTAACTGTCAGGACCTGGTCCTTCTTTCTTTCCTTCCTTCCTTCCTTCCTTCCTTCCTTCCTTCCTTCCTTCCTTCCTTCCTTCTTTCCTTCTTTCCTTCTTTCCTTCTTTCCTTCCTTCCTTCCTTCCTTCCTTCCTTCCTTCCTTCCTTCCTTCCTTTCTTCCTTCCTTCCTTTCATCCACCCACCCATCCATCCACCTATCCATCCTGTCCATCCACCCATCCACCCACCCACCTATCTATCCATCCATCTATCCATCCATCCATTTATCCATCCATCCACCCACCCACCCACCCGTCCGTCCGTCCATCCATCCATCTATCCATCTATCCACCTCTCCATCCATCCACCCATCCACCCACCCACCCACCTATCCATCCATCCATCCATCCACCCATCCACCCATTCATCTACCTATTCACCCATGCATCCACCCTCCCTACCACTTATCTGCCTGTCCCTAAGTACTTCCTCTTTCTGCCCTTGGCCACGCAGGCTGTCAGGTAGGGTAACCTGCACTCCAGGAGAGAGGTTAGAGTCAGCTCACCCGTCCCAGCCCCAAACCCTGCTGAGGGTCTGACAGCATCATTGACTGGTCGGTTTGGGGAGAGCTGTCATTGTGACACTGCATCACCCACCCCGTGAACACAGGCTGGCCCCCCTCCCATCTGTCCTCCTGGCTTCTCTGGCCGTGGCCTCCCGCCGTGGCCTCCCGCGTGGCCTCCCGCCGTGGCCTCCCGCCGTGGCCTCCCGCGTGGCCTCCCGCGTGGCCTCCCGCCGTGGCCTCCCGCGTGGCCTCCCGCGTGGCCTCCCGCATGGCCTCCCGCTGTGGCCTCCCGCCGTGGCCTCTAGTTCTCCCTGTGCGGCCCCACACAGCGTTCATCTGCTTGAGTCCTAGATCCTGCCCGTGCGTGAGGCTCTCCTCGCTGGTACATCCTTTCAGATTTCAGCTTCTGATGTTACTGGACCCGCAAACAAAGCTGGTGTTGGGTGTGGGCCCTGGGAGACCCGGCAGCCTCGCTGACTCGCTGACGCGGGCGGAGGTGGCTGCGTGCGGGGGCGTGAGGCCAGCAGACTGGCCCGGGCTGCTCCCAGCCTCCGGACTAGCCCCGGGGAGCGGGAGCGGGGCGGGGAGCGGGGCGGGGGGGCAGGATGGCACAGCTCCCGGGGGGCTCCCCCCGCCCTCCTCAGAGGTCCTGACGGCCCTGTCCGTTGCAGATTGGAAGAAGCGCTTCATTGGCATCCGGATGCGGACCATCACCCCCAGGTGGGGGTCCGGGCGACTCCCCCCGCCGCGTCCCTCGTGGTCCCACCCGCCGGGTCAGGCGCACGGCCTGCAGGTGCCCTCGGCGGCCCCGCAGGCGCCGGGCGGTGCTCAGGCCAGGCCTCTGCCCGCTGTGCCTTCTCCCCTTTCCCCACCACCCTCCTCTCCCACTGCCATCACCCACCTCCCCGGGGGTCTCCTGAGGAGCCGTGGAGTGGGGACACGGGCAGAGCCAGTGGCCGTGCGGGAGGTGGTGGCAGAGCGGGCGGTGCAGGCCCACCGGGGTCCTGTCCGGTGGTTGAGGGGCGTCTCTGAGGCAGCCTCACAGCGGGTCTGCCTCCGCAGTTTGGTGGAGGAGCTGAAGGCCAACAACCCGGACTTCCCCGAGGTCAGCAGCGGCATCTACGTGCAGGAGGTGGTCCCGAACTCCCCGTCTCAGAGGTAGGCTCCCCGGGAAAGCGGGGGGCTGGCTGGGGGGCGGCCAGACCTCCTGGGGCCTTGCTGAGCTTCCTCAGAAGACGCGATGGCGAAGGACCCGGGGAGGGGTGGAGGGCCTGGCCTGTGAGCCAGGGCAGGTGGAGAGGGTGTGTCCCTCAGGGCGCTGGCTGTGCCCGTCCAGGACCTGAATGCCCCTGGCCTCGGGGGCCGGAGCGCTGCCCAGAGTCTGACCCTCATGGGCCACGGCTGGCACAGGTTTTCTGTCTTCCCGGCTGCAAAATGGACGTGCTCCAGCCTACCCCCCTCCCCTCAGGCCTGTCACCTCCGGTACTAGAGGAAGGGTGATGTTGCGACACCCTGAGCTGAGGCAGCTGCACCCTGAGCAAGCCCTGCCTTCTGAACGGAGGGTTCCGAGGCACGTGGGTGGGCTGCGCGGGCGGCTGGCCCCCAGCTGTCACCCGGGAGCTGGAGACAGTGTGTGTGTCCCCCCGCCCCCCTCCCCCCGGGCTCCGGGCTGCTCTGAGGCTGGGCGGTCCACACGCATCGTCTCAGTTACTTCGCACAGCAGCCGGGAGGTGCAGCAGCCTGTGCCCACCCATTTCTCAGATGGGGAGACTGAGGCTCAGGGAAGGGGCCCCTGCACGGCCACACAGCCGGCACGTGTGGGCCTGGGCACTGCAGGCCAGACACCCGACCACTGCCCCGCCCTGCCCGCCCTCTGGGTGGTGGGGAAGGTCGCAGTGAGTCCAGTGCAGCAGGCAGGCCAGCCGGCCAGCTCCGCCTCCCGGCCACCGTCTCAGGAGCCGTGACCGCGTCGGGGCCGGCTCCCGGGACCTGCTGCCCCTGCAGAGCGCACTTCCCTGCAGGACGGGACGAAGGCCGAGGCTCGGAGGGGCCGCGTCCTGGCCCCAGCGCCCGCCCTCGGGCCTCGGGGAGGAACAGACGTGTGCGTCCTGGCGTGTGAGGCCGGACGCACCTTCCCGGCGGGAAGGGCCGCGCGGTCAGCCTGCTGTGCGGGGGGCAGGCCCGGGGCGGCACACTGACCTCACACACTGACCGCGCACCTGCCTCCGCCGCCGCAGAGGAGGCATCCAGGACGGCGACATCATCGTGAAGGTGAACGGGCGGCCGCTGGCGGACTCGAGCGAGCTGCAGGAGGCCGTGCTGACCGAGTCGCCGCTGCTGCTGGAGGTGCGACGCGGCAACGATGACCTGCTGTTCAGCATCGCCCCCGAGGTGGTGCTGTGAGCGCCGCCGCCGCCGCCGCCGCCGCCGCCGCCGCCGCCGCCGGGCCAGGGCGAGGGGCCGCCGGGCCTCAGCACCGCCGTGCCAGCCGGGCCGCCCGCGACAGCCACGGGCCAGGCCGGGGCCCGAGCCCCAGCCCCGGGGGCTCCCCTGCTCCGGTGCCCACGGGCGGCCGCGGCCCCTCGGACAAGTGATCCCGAGGCCGCCGTCCAGTCCTCGAGACGCCGTCAGCCCCAGAGGCCCACCCCCACCCCTCGCCTCTGCACCGCTCCTCCCCACACCGCCCTCCCCACGCCCACCTCAGGGCTCAGCTCCCAACCTCCCCGGCCCCACGGCGAGTGACCAGGACCGCCTGGCACCCTTTGGGGAGAGCCTGGCCTGGAGCGGGCACGCAGGACCGCCCTGCTGCCCCGGGGCCCTGTGGCTGGCTGAGGCCCTCCCCGGGCGGGAGAGAGGCTGGCGGGGAGCTGGAACCTCGGGGGAGGGGGTGCTGCAGGACCGAGCGCTGAGCTGACCCTGGACCCCGGAGCAGCAGGAGGCACGGCCGTCAGCGGGGGCGCCGTCCCGGTGCCCGTGAGCTCTGGGGCCCAGTCCCTGTCGCGTGCCCGTGTCTCTCTACTGTACGGAATTAAAGTTTACAAGCACAGACCTCTCCTCTCTGCACCCAGCCAGGTGCTGGGCCGCGCCGCCAAGAGGAAGGGGCCTGGGTGTGTGTGTGGGCGTGTGTGTGGGTCCAGGCAGGGCTGGTGGGCTGGGTGCTGGGCGTGGAGGGCCCAGCCGTGACCTTGCCGGGCTGGGCCTATGAGAGGGGTCTGTGGCCAAGGCCAAGGTGGGGCCTGGCTCCCGGTTCCGGTTCCCTGCGGGCGGGCGAGGGCGAACCCCGTGGCTGCACATGGGGCAGCAGCCTCCTACGGCGCCCCAGCCTCGTCCGACCCCTCCCCCTCCGGAGGCCCAGCCCCAGACCTCCCCGCGGGCTGAGCTCAGCGTGTGTGTGTGCACTCGGGTGAGGGTCGGGGTAGGGTGGGGGTGGGGATGATTCAGTCCACGGCTCTGAGGCTGGGGGGGAGGGAGGAAGCCAGCGGGTGCGGCAGGAGCTGGCGGCCTCCTGGCCGGGGTGATGCCCAGACCTCTGAGGGGGAGAGCCGCTGGACGCACGCCGGTGCTCCTGCTCTCGCCGCCCTGGTCCCCGGAGCTGAGAGACGCTCGGGCGAGGGGAGAGGGACGCAGCCTCTGAGCTCAGAACTGCCCTTCTCAGCCGCAGGGGACCTGGGGGGAAGCGGGGGCAGGCCGGATCTTGGGAGAGGGGGATGGAGATGTTGGGGAGCCCAGCGCCCCTCCCCCCCAGTGAACACCCCTGGCCTCGTGCCCTTCCAGCACCCAGACGGCCCCGGCTCCTGACGAGGGGGGCCGCCGTGGGGGACACAGGCTCGTGGGGGACATGTCCCCCGCCAGCCCCGCCTGCCTGCACGGGGAGCGTGCCTCCAGCTGCTGCTCAGCTGTGCACCTGAAAAACAACTTTCTCAGAGCTGCAGCTGCCCCCATTGTGCAACCGCCTGGCTTTTAACCGACTCCTCCCCCCCTCCCCCCACTGGGCTCGCAGCCACCCTGCCTGCCTGGCCCCACCGAGGCTGACTGGCAGCACCTGCAGGGATAGGCACCCCTCTTGGCCTCAGGGCCCCTCCCTAGGCGCCCGGAACCTACAAGGAGTGCCTGGACAGAGCGTCCCGGTCCCGTGTCCTAAAGCCCCGTGGACAGAGGCGGAGACCCGGTCCAGAGAGGACGGGTCACGTGTGAGCCAGTGGCCGGCCTCCAGGGCGGGGCGGGCCGGCAGCTGTGGCTGCAGCTGCTCAGCACAAACATCCGCTGGGGAGGGCGTGGGGCCGGGACCTGCAGGCCGCCCTGTCCGGGAGCCCAGGCCGAGGCAGCGTCCCCGTCCAGAGCCCCTCCCCGCCCCGGGGTGAGCGGAGACGCTGGGTCAGAGTTCAGGGAAGCTGGGCGCCTCGCACCGCCACCCTGGCCTGGCGCAGTGGGGACCGAGCATGGGGCCACCTGCCAACAGTTGCCTCAGCTCCGTGTCCACAGTGTCCTGCCTACAGGGGCAGAGGGAGCTCAGAGGAGCATCCGCCACGCACGGCCCCAAGCTGCCCTGCTTGGTCCCGGTCGCCAGGACCCGGGGGACCCACTGCTGCTCTCATTTCTCTCCCCCGCCCCCTCCCCAGCCCCACCTTTGTGCAAGCCGCTCCCCGCACCTGGACCCTCCCCGAGGCTGCCCTGACCACACCCACTGACCACACCCTCTGTGGCTGGGCGAAAAGGGGCCCCACAGGGTCCATGTCGTAACCCTGAGGACCTAGGGGGTCCCGCCACATGATCGAGGGGACCTCACTGCTGTGGTCAGTGAAGGTCCTGAGGTGGGCGGTTACCTGGATTCTCCGCATCACACACACACACACACACCCACACACACACCCGTGCAGCCCCAGGGTCCTCGTCAGCGGGAGGCAGGAGGTCAGGGAGATGAGATGGCGAAGGAAAGGGCCGGTGACATGAGCCGGGAGGGAGAGACTTCCAGAGGCGGAGAGGCTGCGTCTCCTGAAGCTCGTTAACCGCTTACATTGAGATACCCAATCCAGCCCCGGCCCGTGTGGCTCAGTGGATAGAGCATCGGCCCCGGACTCTGGGCTCGACCCTGGTCAAGGGCACGTACCTCAGGTGCAGGCGGGAGGCAACCAATCGATGTCTCTCTCTCTGTGTCTCCCTCCTCCCTTCCACTCGCTCTAAAAGTCCATGGGAAAACTGTCCTTAGGAGAGGATTAACGACAAAATAGATGCGCAATCCAACAGCACTGGCTCTGCTCAGGGCTCGGGGAGCGCTCACGTTCATTCTCCCGCCTGGACGCGGGGAGAGCTGACTGCCCCCTCAGCATTTATTTCAAAGGCCACTCTCCCTCCTCTGTCTTAAACAAGCTCCGCCCTCTGGCAGGTCTGTTCCCACCCGCTTTGTCTCCTTTCTCTCTCTCTCTCTCTCCCCCCCCCCCCAGTCCCACGCAGTCTTCATGCTTAGCTTGGGGAGCTCTGCTGCTCAGCACAGGGACTGTCCCCGCTCACGCTTCCCGCCGGGCGCGCCTCCCCTCGACTCTGCGGCCTGTGACGTCCATCGCGCTCCACCTCCTGTGAACGGGCAGACGGCACTGACACTGCAACTGGGACTCAGAGAGGGGACCGACTTAGGGTGCGCAGGCCCCAACACGTGAACGTGGGTGTCCCCCACTTTTCTTATTCATCGCCCCAGTAACATCGCCCCAGTTTTGTGGGGACAGCGTATAGATGATATTGTAAGTAGCATCCTTCACATATCTTCTATTTTCTAACTACTGCTGGTATTATTTCTTCCACATTTTAAAGGATTTCTCTATCCTAGTCTTCTACCTGGCAACCTTTTAAATTCCCTGATGAGCCGAAACCGGTTTGGCTCAGTGCATAGAGCGTCGGCTTGGGGACTGAAAGGTCCCGGGTTCGATTCTGGTCAAGGGCATGTACCATGGTTGCGGGCACATCCCCAGTAGGTTGTGTGCAAGAGGCAGCTGATCGATGACTCTCTCTCATCGATGTTTCTAACTCTCTATCTCTCTCCCTTCCTCTCTGTACAAAATGAATAAAATATAAATACATACATACATACATAAATAAAATTCCCTGATGATCAAACAATGGGTCTACGGATTCTTCTGGGTTTTCTACATCATCAACCCCATCACCTATAAATAATGAGTTTTGTTTCTCCCTGTCCAATCCGCATCCCTTCCTTTTGCTTTTTCTTGCCTTATTGCACTGGCGAGCGCCTCTCAGCCGGTGGCGTGTAGGATGAACAGTGACAGCCATCTTCGTCTCAGTCCTGACCTCGGAGGAAAGCTTTCAGCTTCTCACTCTTCACAAAACATTTGCTGTCGGTTCTTGTCATTACCCTTCGTGGGCTTAAGAACGTTCCCTTTTATTCTCCATTTGCTAAGCACTTTTATTACACGTAACTACTGAACTTTTCAAAAATATGTGTTTATTGCCTTAACTGGTTTGGCTCAATGGATAGAGCATTGGCCTGCGGACTAAAAGGTCCCAGCTTCGATTCTGGTCAAGGGCATGTACCTTGGTTGTGGGCACATCTCCAGTACAAGGTGTGCAAGAGGCAGCTGATCAATGTTTCTCTCTCATCGATGTTTCTAACCATCTCTTTTCCTTCCTCTCTGTAAAAAAAATCAATAAAATATATTAAAAACACGTGTTTATTGGTTTGTAGAGAGAAAGAGAAACATTGACATGAGAGAGACACATGGACAGGTTGCCTCCTGTCTGTACCCCGGACAGAACCTGCAGCCTCGCTAAGTGTCCTGACCCGGCTTTGAACCCACGACCTTTTGGTGCACAGGCCCACACTCCACCCAGCGGAGCCAACTCAGCCAGGGCGGAGGGTTGAATTTTTCAGAAGCCTTTTCTGCTCCTACTGAAAGGATTCAATGATTTTCTCCTTCGTTCTGTTCATGTGGTAAAACCCCTTGCATTACTGAACACAGCCTCATTTTACGCCGAGGTGTCATCCTCTTTAAATATTTTCGTTACTGTTTTGCCTGGGACGTCGGTGTGCGTAAACACAACAGGTCTGTAATTTTCCCTTTTCCTGATGTTTGCATTGGCGCTGGCTCCTGGATTATCCTGATCACATTTGTGACTCGGCAGTGTTTACGCTTTTTCTGTTCTCCGGGAGAGTTTGTGCAAGACTGGTGTTATTTCTCTCATAACAAGGAAGGAGGGAGGGGGCTGGGGGGAGGGACGTCGCTTGCCTGCGGATCTGTCCGCATGCCCGCCCCCTGCAGTTGGGCCCAGGATGAAGCTGCCTTTTGACGAGATTGAGCACTCCTGCTCCTGGCATTTTTACTGTATTTGGGTAGGAAGCATCGATACATTGTCCCGTGCCAGGACTGCCGAGGCCCGACCCCCTCCATCCGAGGGAAGTCGCCGCCTCTGCCCCCCCCCCCCCCCCCCCCCCCGGTCCATGGTACCCACCACTTGAGGCGTTTCTGTTTTGGTCTCAGAGTGAGCCCGCGCTTGGATGCGGTCCAAGTTGGCCATTATCTTGACAACGTGTTTGCGTTTAGAGCTTAATTGGGTCTAAAAATAGTTCTGAAAGAAGTGGCTGCTGAGGCCGGTATGCTCGTGGCCGGCGGCAGGTCTGGGGGCCCGGGACAGGCCGTTGAGTTGAGGGAGCACGTGTGAGACGGGCCTGTGGGGCTCCGAGGCCCACCCTGACCACGCTCCCCTGACTCCCTAGAGCCAAATGCTCCCACTCTGTGGAGTCTCCGAGACCTCTGGGCTGCTCCCGCTGTCAGATTACCTGCCTGCCCCCCCAGGGGCCTGTGAGCTGGTCTCCTGCAGGCGTTCTTGTCCCAGCCTTACAAAGGTTCAACAGTCGGGAGAAAGGAGCTGCACGTAGATGACTGAAGAGGAGTCCGGAGATGGAAGATAATTTTAAAGGCCTTGGGGGTCAGAGGAGCTTCAGCTGAAGGAGCTAAAGACTCAACTTGTCTCAGGACCCTGTGCTTCTTATTAACACAATTTTTCCAAAGGCAAGATGGAGATAATATACTTCAAAGGGCAGGGTTCAGAAGCATTGTCAGTTTGGGGAATAGCCTACAGCTGTTCAGGTGTTTGGCCAACAGGAGGCAATAAAATGCCCTGAGCTGTCTGGCAGCAGACAGTCCTATTCAGGTTTGGGGGAAGTGCCATTTAGCCATTTCCAACAGGTAAACTACATATGTGGCTCACCCTTGTTGAGCTCCCCAAGTCCCATCAACCTTTTGATGGAACTCCTGGAATTATTATATCTGGAATTGGTTCCCAGCAGCCTCCCCAGGGGCCTGTGAGCTCCAGGGACAGGGCTGGAGGCTCAGCCATCTTCGCCTGCCAAGCGTTGGCCTATGTGCATGAGAACTCTGAGCTGGAGCCACCTGAGGTCTCAGCTTGCCTCTGCCACCAGCTGTGTGGCCTCTGCAAGTCGCCCTCCCTCCTGGGCCCTCGTCTGCACGTGGAAGCAGAGCGGCAATCCCTCCTCACAGGGTGGTTGTGAGTCTCAGAACTGACAGGTGCCCCCCGTCATCCCTCAACCCCCCCACCTCACTTTTCTTGCTGCCCTTGGACTCTTGTGTCCACATGAGCAGCCCCTTCCCCTGGGCATGGCACTCAGCACTGGAGAAATGATGATGTATACACCAGAGGTCTCATTCGGGTTAAAGGGGATAATTCAAGTAAATGAGTGAGGATCCCCCAAATATTAGCAAACAAGAATCATGATCACCACCATCATCATCACCGTCACCACCACCATCACCACTGTCATCACCATCATCACCACCATCACCACCACCATCACCACCATCACCACCATCACCACCACCACCACCACCACCACCACCACCATCATCATCACCATCATCACCATCACCATCACCACAATCACCGTCACCACCTTCATCACTATAACAACCATCATCACCACCATCATCACCATCACCATCACCACCTTCATTACCACCATCATCACCATCATCACCACCATCATCACCATCACCATCACCACCTTCATCACCATCATCACCACCATCATCACCATCACCATCACCACAATCACCGCCACCACCTTCATCACTATAACAACCATCATCACCACCACCACCACCATCACTATCACCACCACCATCATCACCATCACCATCGCCATCACCAACAGGCTCTGTGGGGCCATCTCTCTGGGTGAGCTGTTCTCTCCAAGCCCCTCACTTGCTGGGGGGCTGCCCGCTCCCTGCCCCCAGGGATAAGGACACCGTCCGGGCCAGCCGTCTCCTAAGCTTCCTGCCTCCAGTCCCCGGTCGTACTCACCAGAGTGGCCACCGTGACGCCGTGCTGACCACGCACCAGCTGGGAGGCATCGCTCCGAGCACGTGGCATCCAGGCCGCGCTGTCCCCTGATGACCCTGATGACCCGTAACTGAGTTTGTGTGCTGCTTATGCAAATGAGGAGGCGTGTTCAGAGGGTTAGGGTGTGCCCAGGACACACAGCTGAAATGTGGGCCTGGGTCCATCTGATTCCACAGCCACTGTGAGCCCCACGCACCCTGCCTGCAAAGTCAGATTTCCAAATCCCGCCCTCCCCTGCCCCACCCGCCCAGCCAGTGGGGATGTCGGTGGAGTTGCCGGGCGGGGACCAGGTGAGGACACGGACACTGAGGTGCAGCATTCTGCAGGCATCTGCCATCTGTTCACAAGGCGGTGCCAGCGCAGGGCGGCCGTCCCTAAATGCCACACCTGGTGCTGCTCTCTCCTTCCCCGGCCCCGCCCCGGGCTCGGCCTTGACCTTGGACTCTGGGCCTCAGAATGACAGACTCTGGGGTTGCCTCTCTGCTGGCAGGTCCAGCAGGTGAGGCCATTTCTGTGCCAGCCGGGTCCAGCCTGTGTGATGAGGTGGGCAGCCCTGCAGGAGCCAGGTGGGGCCCCAGGTGGCCTGTCCCGCCCCTTCCCACTGAGGCTGCAGCCCCAACCTGGGCAGCAGGAGGCACAACCCCTCTGGCCTCCCGCCCAGCAGACGGTGAGGGTGTGGAAAGAGGCGGTCAGGGGACGGAAGGTGCCGCTTGTTAACAGTGAAACACCCAAGGCCGGCGCTGCTGCACGGAGGTCACACGCAGAGGTCACACCGGGGCTGTGACGGGCAGCCCTGGGCAGGGGCAGCCCCACAGGCCCAGCCTGGGCGCAGGGAGGCCCTAGTCGTAGGGGGCGCGTCTGCAGAAGCTTTGGCGACAGGGACGTGGCCAGTGGGGGCTGCTCAGGCCTAACCCCATGGCTCCAGGGAACCTTCCAACTGGGGGCCCAGCTGTGCAGGGGAGACGCCTCCTGGAAACTCTGTGAAGGAGGTGGAGGGGGCAGAAGCCCGCCCCAATCCCCACACAGGCTCCTCTGCACCGGGGCCCAAGGAAGGGACGCCCCAAGGGCAGGACCTAGCGGTGACCCAGGGGTGACCCAGGGGTGACCCGGGCGATGACCCAGGACGGGCAAGTGGATGAGCAGGCCTCTCCCAGCGCCTGGCCGGACCCAGTGACCTAGACACCTCCGCCCACCAGCCACCGGCCCATCCGTTCACGCCACCCCCTCAGTCTCCTCTGGAGCCCAGCCTTGGGGACAGGCTCCTCCTCCCAGCAGGCCTTCTGGTCTCCGCCATCCCCGCCGCCCAGCCCGGCCTCCCACCCCGGCGAGCTGGCGGGCTCGGTGCTGGGGAGCTCCCCGGGGGCTGAGGAATGACGCTGCCAACGGGAAGGGTTCGGGCGGGGAGGCGACAGCCCTAATGAGAACCAGAGGGAGCTGGCCCCATCCTTCCCAGTGGGGCCCCGCCTCCCAGAATGCCGAGCGGCCGGCCTCCCACGCCCGCTCAGTGGCAGTTCTTCAGTGACTGCGAGGACCTACTGTGTGCTTCAGGGACTGCGAGGACCCACTGTGTGCTACCACGTGTTCGTCCAACCACATCTCGGTATTGATTTAATTTTCAAAATGGCCCTCTCCTCATTTTCCAGACGAGGAGACGGAGGCCAGGGCCCGGGGCCCACACGAGGAGGCAGCCGTGCGATCTGAGCCTGCTACCCCGTGTGGGGTCCGGGCAGTCCCTCCCCCGCAGACAGGGGGAGAAAGCAGACTCTTGGGCTAGTTGTTCCGGGGCTCTGCGGCCAGCTCAACCCGGACAAGACACAGAGTTGGGCATCGGATGAGAAATGAGCACATTTTCAAAAACAAGCCTAACAGGGCAGAGCCATGATGATGGAGGGGGAAGATAAGGCAGGAAGAGGCCTCAGTGGCCGACTTGGCTCTGCTAGTCGCATTAAGGGGTCACATGACTTAGGCCACCCCTCTCGCATGATGGGGGGCGCTGGGAGGTGGGGGGGCCGCGGGGAGGGGGGCGGGCAGCCCTGACAGTGCACAGCTCTTCTCCAGGAGGGAAGTCCGTGGGCGCGGATCGCGCTGGAAAGAAGACGCAGCAGCACAGACATGCTATTTTGGAATGCAGACATAAATGCGGAAAACTCAGCCTGACACAGACACGGGAGAGAGGAAGCGGCTGCCCGGGGGAGGTCGGAGCGGTGGGCAGAGGGCAGGGCGGCTGTTTGCATGAGGAGCCGGGAACCATGGACTCCTTACACAGCGCGCACACACGCCATCGTCCAAGAGACCGTGCGTGCGTGTGTGTGTGTGTGTGTGTGTGTGTGTGTGTGTGTCCCTGCTCTGTGGGTGTGTCCACCTCCGGGGACACACTTGGCTGAGTGCCCTGAGATGGGGGTTCCAGCTGCAGAGGCTGGGGGGGGGGGGCCAGGACAGGGACATGTGCACCTTGGTCTCTCCTCCCCCAGGTCCTATGGGGAAGCTGAGGGGGGCTGAGGGGGGCTACGCGCAGCGGCCACCACCCCTGTCCCCGCCCGCCCCTCCCCCCCTTCCCCGCCCGCCCCCTCTCCCCCCCCCCCCCCCGCCACGCGGTGCTGGGCTGTCCCCCGCCCTTGGGAAGCCAGCGCTGACCTCTTCCCGCTTGAAATGCACGGAAGCGGGAGCCAAGCCCCCTCTGTATTCTGAGAAAAGCACATGTCCTGGCCGCTGGCCGCGTGGGAGCAATCACGCGGGGGGGCGGGGGGGGCCGCCTGGCTGTGAGCTCACCCTCTGCCGCTGGGACCGCTCTGGCACAGCTGCCAGCACTGCTCTCCCGGGCCTCGCCCAGCGCAGGTTCGGTCTCTCACCCGGGGCCGCGCCAGCCTGGCTGGGTCTCCGCAGCGACGCGGGGCTGCGAGGGGCCCCCTGGGTGCTGGGCCGGCATCGGAGAGCCCGGCCCGTCTGTCCGGGCCGGCTCCGACGGCTCCCACCGCCTCCACGCCAGCCCCCGCTGCCTGGGTCTGCACCCTCCAAGCGGCACTGTCCCGCCTGCTCCCTGGACAGCTGTCTGCCGGCTGGGCTGTCCTCCCTCCCCGGCCCCCAGCACACCCAGAACCTTCTACCACCTGGGATGCCCAGAACCACCGGCAGCTGCTGACAGTGCAGGAGCCTCGCCATCTCCCTGCCCAGCCCGACCTGGGCTCAGCTGTGCCCCACCCCCACCCCAGGCTCCCAGCCCCAGCCTCCCCTGCCCCAGCCTCACTGCCCCAGCCTCCCCCACCCCAGCCTCCCCTGCCCCAGCCCCCCCTGCCCGAGCTCCCCCTTCCCCAGCCTCCCCTGCCCCAGCCTCCCCGCCCCAGCCTCCCCCACCCCGGCCTCCACTGCTTCACCAGCAGCTGCCGCCTGGACACTTGTCCCGTGGTCGCGGCTTGAGCCCCAGAGGAGGCCACCAGCCTCGGCCCCCACCTCCGCCGGAGCAGCCCCCAGACAGAAAGGCAGGGGGAGGGCCAGGCACAGCCCCGAAGGGAGCTGCTGGGAGGACAGGGAGCAGCCGTGCAAAGGCCCTGAGGTGAGGGTTCTGGGGGACAGCGGGTTGTAGGGGGGGCAGCCCCCGGCTGGGATTCCCCGCGGCCGCTCCTGCAGTGGGGCGGGGGGGGGGGGGGGGCATCCGGCAGCGGCCTGGCAGCGCGCCCTGAAACCCGCCCGTGTTTTGGTTTTGGTTTGTGTTTTTCTTTTTAAGGAAAAACAGCTGCCAAGCCGAGAGAGAATACGTTTTCAAGAAACTCCTGAGACCACAGGCGGCCGGTCCCCAGGGCCCCGCCGCAGGCTGGCCGGCTGAGCAGCTGCCGGGTCAGCACAGGGGACAGCTCAGGCTGCGCAGCCTGGACCCCGTGTGCCCAGGGCACCTCCCTCCTGCGGGCGAGGGCCTCACACGCTCCCTCAGTGTGTCTCCCTCGGTGACCCACTCGCCCTCCGGAGCCCGGCTCACCGGCCACGGCGTCCCCGGGCATGGGCCGGCCCCGTGCCCCGGGCGCCCAGCACCGTCCTCTGCGCCGTGACCTTGTGCAGCAGTGACAGCAGGTCCCCACGCACAGAGCCTCCGACTGTGCCGGGCCCACTGTCTCCTAGAGCCTTCCATGAGCATCATGGGTGATGCTGACCCATTTCACAGATGAGGAAACTGAGGCACCACCTGCGGCAGCACTCGCCTGGGCCGGGCGCCCTGACGTCAGCCTGTGAGCTCTTGCCTCTCCCGGAGACCTGGGTCCAGCTGGAAAGGGGAGAGGCAGTGGGGTTTGGCGGAGGGTGCCGGCCGGAGCCGAGGGGGGACCACAGGCTGGGCTCTGACGTCCATGTGGCCCGGGGAGGGCTGGGATGGAATGGCAGCCCCCTGTTTTGCACCCCACCCCAGTGCAGGACGGCAGGGCTTCACGTGGTTCCCCCATCAGAGTGAGAGGGGGTCCTTGGGGGTCTGGGGGGAGGCAGCAGGAGGCCCAGTCTGCGGTGGCCAAGGGCACGGCAGGGGAGGGAGACACGGGGAGGGCCGCAGAGAAGGGCCCTGAGTGCCCTCCCTGGACGGGCAGCACTGCAAGGCGGCACCTGGTGGGGGGGGGGGTCCCACTCGGAGGGACAGCCCTGACCTCTCGGAGCGGCTTCCCTGCTCGGCCCGGCTGGCGGGACAAGGGAGCCGGGGTGCTGGCTGCGTGGCACGCCCTGGACACTCACCCCGGCCAGCCTGATGCTCACACCGCTCACCCTCCCTCTGAGCGCCCCCTAGCCCTGCGGTGGTGGCACCGGGGGTAAAACCGGCCCATAGGGTACAGGGTGCCCACAGCCGAGGGACGGGAGACAGCTGAGCCACTGCCTGCCTCCGTCTCTTTATCTGAAAGGGGTGGGGTCACCGGCCCCCAGCTGGGCCCTCAGGTCACACAGGAGGGAGCTGGCTGGGCTGCCACCCCCAGACAGGGCTTAACCATGAACGTCATCCCCCCTCACTGGCCCCCACCCAGAGGCTGGACTCCAGGACCAGGTGTGGGCAGGGCGGGGCCTCCTAGGGCCTCCCCTTGGCGTGTGGACGGCCGTCTGCTCCCCGTGTCCCCCAGGGTGGACCCGTGCGTGTCTGTCCTCACCTCTCCATGAGGCGCCCGTCAGTGGGGTCAGGGCCACCCGTGGCCACATTTCGGCTCATCCCCTGTAAGACCCGCCTCCGAGGACAGCTGCCCCCTGAGGTGCTGGCTCAGGCTGGGACACAGGGATGTGGGGACACAGCCCCAGCTCAGCCCAGCCCCCCGCCTGGATGTGCTCTCAGAGGCGCCCGGCCGACCCCGAGGCTCCGGGACAGCGGCCGCGGCTCCCTCTGTCCGGAGGCGGGACCCAGGGTGCTGATGAGCAAAACAGGCCGGACACGAGATTTGTTTGAAACCAAGGAAACGGCGGCCAGGCATGCTCCATCCAGGCCGATGGCTCCCGGGAGACACCGGCACTGACGCTAGCGGCCCGAGCTGCGTGCTGGCTGAGGACGCACCGGCCCGGAGCGTCGGGGTCCGCGAGTAGCTTCAGGTCAGCCCGGCCCGGCCTGGCCCAGCCCAGCTCAGCTGCCTCCTGGCCATCTCGTCTGGCCGCTGAGCCTCCCAGGGTCCGATTCCCCGAGGATAAAGCAGGCCCACAGCACAGCTCTCCTCACACAGCGGCCGAGGGTCCGGGAGAAGGAGAGAGCTCCCCGCGTCAGGAAGTGCTCATTAAAGCAGCCACTCAGCCTGGCCGGGCAGGACACTGGTTAGAGCGCCACCCCCACGCCCAGGCTGTGGGTTCGATCTCAGGTCAGGGCACACATAGGAATCACCAAAGGGTGCATAAGAGGGACAACAAATCGATCTCTCTCCCTCCCTCTGTCTATCCCCTCCTCTCCCCCGCCCCCCATTCTTTCTCCCTTTTTCTCCCTAAAATAAACAGGTCTGTGTGTGCACGCCCCTTTTCTAGGCATGAAAACTGAGGCTTCAGAAGGCAACTTACTAGCCAGATAATTGCCAGAACCAGAAACCTGGTCGTTACAAACAGACGGTTTAAAATAAAAACAGAGAAAAAAATAATAATAAAAATAATAAAAACAGAACACCCTGCCCAGGCTTGGGGCTCTCCAGCTACCTGCGCCCCCTGGGCAGGGGCCACCTGTGCCTGCTGGGCTCCCGGGCACAGTCGGAAGGGCACTGGGGCTGCTGCTGAGGACACCCCCGCCTTCCACTGGCCAAAGGAAATGCAGACCGACCGGTGAGAACCAGCACGGCCGCCAGGCCCCCATCCGGCTTGTACACACGGTGCGTGGTGGGGAGTGCTCCCCGCCTCCTCCATCGGCCTCACTGATTGGACAGGCAACAACAAACAGACCGGGGCTGCGCCGAGGGCACGGGCACACATACATGCACACGCACACATACGCACATGTGTCAAAGGGTTTGCTGAGCAAAGCTCTCCGGGGCCAAGTGGGAACGACCGAGCAACGGCATGCAGCCGGCAGGCCGGGCTGGACACCAGACACGCGTGACCAGGAACTGTGTTCTTTGGGGCCATGTCCTGGGGGACACTGCCAGCTCCCCACCAAGAAGCAGAAAACCGATCTCCTTCCCTTAAAAATCAGGAACAGCCGAAACCGGTTTGGCTCAGTGGATAGAGCGTCGGCCTGTGGACTGAAGGGTCCCGGGTTCGATTCCGGTCAAGGGCATGTACCTTGGTTGCGGGCACATCCCCAGTGAGAGGTGTGCAGGAGGCCACTGGTCAATGTTTCTCTCTCATCGATATTTCTGACTCTCTATCTCTCTCTCTTCCTCTCTGTAAAAAATCAATAAAATAAAATAAAAAAAAGAACCAGGAACGGTGCCGTGCTGTGGTCCGCAGCTCAGACAGTCCTCACCAATTGATCCCGTGGGAAGGCAACAGCAGAGCATCACAGCACAGCGGCCAGCTGGCGAGGCAGCGGCAGCCCCGGCCGGCATGGGCCCCGGCCGGCATGGGCCCCGGCTGGTGTGGGCCCCGGCCGGCGTGGGCCCCAACTGGCGTGGGCCCTGGCTGGCATGGGCCCCGGCCGGCGTGGGCCCCGGCGCCCGGAAAGCCCAGGGGGAGCGGCGGCCTTGGTCCATGCAGGGAGATGTGGGATCCCTTTTCACGTCCCGGGGGGTTCAGGGTTCCGGTTCAGGGTCCGGGTTCTGGAGAAGGCCCCGCACGAATGAAAAAAGTCTAGAAGGCATTCATTTGGGAAATGGGGGCCAGGCGGGAGCCCAAGAGAGGACTAGTCCCCGCTCCGGCCTTGCCGTCCCTTTTATTGAGACGATGGGATACTCCCTGTCCCCCGGCAGGAGACTCCAATAACAGCCCGTCAGGCCACCAGGTGGAGGCGCTTCTGCTGCCCGTGTCTCCGCCAGAGGGTGATGGGCCCTGCCTTTCGGAGCCGTCACGCTGACCAGCCTCCGGGGTCCCGTCCGCACCCTCTGCCCGTGAGACAGCGACCGGCTTCCGGAGGGTTCTCCTGTCCAAGTCCACGGCCCATCGTCCGGTAGGCGCCATCACACAGGCTGTTCCCACAGCAAATGCCCCCGGACCCCGGGCTGCCCCTGCCCTGGGACTCCGGGGCCCAGCGGGAGGGCAGGCCCCTCGGCCACGGTCACCAGCGGGCGGCGCAGAGGCTTCGCGCTGGCTTCATGGCGGGCAGGAGCGGCCGCGGCTACAGCTTCGAGCTCGCAACCCCCGCGGCGGGCTTGCTGGCGGCGAACTCGGGCCACCAGGACGGCCGCTCCAGCACGCGGGGCTGCTGCAGGACGGCGCCCCACAGGTTTCTGTAGAGCTGCGGAAGGACAGGCCGCGCTGAGGCCGCCGCCGGCGCCGGCTGCCCCGGACGCTCTCCTCCCCGGAGCTCACATCTAACGACACCCACCCTTCCCGAGTGGGAAGCAAGGGGACGTGCAATCTGAAGGCCTGCTGGCAGGAGCATCCGCTGGCCTTGGCTTTGGGGATTCTCGCCGAGGACAGACCCTGTGTCCAGTTGGTGGGCCCACAAGGGGAGGGAGGGGGGTCTGCGCTCCGGGTTCTCGCTGAATCCCTCCCTGGCACCGCGCGGCCGCCGCGCTGGAGGCGCAGCCTCGCAGCAGAAGGACGGCCGTGGGGCGGGCCTCACCCTGTGGTCCCGCCCGGCCCCCTGGGCGGGCAGGCCTGGCACTCACTGTCCCTCCGCCTGCCCAGTCTCCTCCAGGACTTTCCAAACAGGCGGCTCCCAGCAGAGTGGCCCCAGGGGAGAGAGCAGCCAGCAGCGAGGAGGGAGCCACAGGGGCCACGGGAGCCACAGGGGGAGAGAGCAGCCAGCAGCGAGGAGGGGGCCACAGGGGCCACGGGAGCCACAGGGGGAGAGAGCAGCCAGCAGCGAGGAGGGGGCCGCGGGAGCCACGGGGCCACAGGAGTCACAGGGGGAGAGAGCAGCCAGCAGCGAGGAGGGGGCCGCGGGAGCCACAGGGGCCACAGGGGGAGAGAGCAGCCAGCAGCGAGGAGGGGGCCGCGGGAGCCGCGGGAGCCACGGGGCCACGGGAGCCACAGGGGGGAGCAGCCAGCAGCGAGGAGGGAGCCACAGGGGCCACGGGAGCCACAGGGGGAGAGAGCAGCCAGCAGCGAGGAGGGGGCCGCGGGAGCCACAGGAGCCACGGGAGCCACGGGGGGAGAGAGCAGCCAGCAGCGAGGAGGGGGCCGCGGGAGCCACGGGGCCACAGGAGTCACAGGGGGAGAGAGCAGCCAGCAGCGAGGAGGGGGCCGCAGGAGCCACAGGGGCCACAGGGGGAGAGAGCAGCCAGCAGCGAGGAGGGGGCTGCGGGAGCCACAGGGGCCACAGGGGGAGAGAGCAGCCAGCAGCGAGGAGGGGGCTGCGGGAGCCACAGGGGCCACGGGAGCCACACCGCTGAGGGCAGAGGGCCGAGTCTCCCCGCTCCAGCTCAGCCAGCGCCCAGGGCCGGAGCGGGCGGCGGGCGGGGAAGGAAGGGCCCGCTTTGTGTGACGGGCGGGACCCCGTTAGCTAAGGGCCCTCCCGCCCTGCTGGTGCGCCCGGAATGCTCCGCAGCGCCCGCTCCTCGGGGGTGAGCGTCCCAGACCGTCCCCCACGGCCGCGCTGGCTGGAAACGGGCTTCTCGCCGGCAGCGCCCGGTTCAGGCGTTAGTGTGGAGCCGGGAGGAGTGAGGGCGGAGGAGACTGCCCTGCCTGTGGCTGTGGGTCCGGAGCCCAGCGTGGGCATCCACGCTGGCAGCTGTGGGACCTCAGGCACGGCCCCCGGCCACCAGGGACCACGCTGTGGCGAGTGCGGCTCAGGAGGCGCCGAGCAGAGGAGTCACGTGGGGACACGTGGGGACACAGGAGTCAGAAATGAGCACTTTGAGGTCACACGTAGGGCAGAGTGGGCGGAGCCTGGGCACCTCCCCAGAGGCCAGCAAAGAGCTCGCTGAGAGGCAGCCGTGTGCTTCGCCCTGAGTGAAGGGCGGGGCCCCGGCAGCGGGACAGCGGGTGCCAAGGTCCTGCGTGGGACAGCCAGCAGCCCGGCGAGCAGAGGCCGCCAGCTGGAAGCCGGACGGCAGAGGAGCAGGGCGCTCGGAGACCTGGAGGACCAGCTGCGGGGTGAGGGCGGGGGGAGGGCTTGGCCAGAGGGGTGGCTGAGGACACCTGCTTTTTAAGAAATCATTGGGGCGGGGCCAGGGAGGAGATTAGGGGCACGCAGCGGCCTCAGGGAAGCAGGCTGCAGAGGTGAGGGCCCGGCTGCTGGGGAGCCAGCCCTGAGATGGGGGGAGCCAGGCCGGGAGGGGGCCGTGGGCCAGCGGGAGGGCGGGAGGTGCTGCAGGCCCGGTCCCATCACAGCCCACGAGGCCACGTCGCCCCGTTTCTCAGAGGAAGGCTCTGGGGTGAGACGCTCAGACTCCTCCTGCACGGTGAGTGTGACAGCCCCCCGCAGGCGCCCGGAGCCCCAGCAGGCGGTCACCCAGGCCCCAGAGCGGCCGGGACACCCGGCGCCCCACGGCACGGCGGCCTTACCTGGCCGTCGGCTCTGCCGATCGGGGAGTCCAGCACGAAGTCGGGAGGCGCGAGCACGTCCACCAGCGCGACTGCGTCGTCCTTCAGCTGCCGGGAAACACAGGCACGCGCTGGGCACGGCCCCGCGTCTCCACGGCGACGCGGGGGAACAGAGCCCCGAGTTTGTTGCTCGACCACTAGCAACGGGAACCCTAGCAGAGGCCGAATCCCGGGGCCTCCCCCGCCGGCCGGCGCCGGGCCTCTGAGTGCTCCGCCAGGCAGCTCCACGCACGCCTCCAACCCTTTGTGTCTCGTCACCGGGGAGGGCCCCTCGTAAAGGGGATGGCGCCTCCGGCCCCCCACCCCCCGGGCAGCGGCGGTTCCAGGCCGGGACAGCCGCCGGAGCCGCCGGGAGAGGCGCACCCTGCACCTGTGGGCGCACCGGCGGGCGTCTGCCCTGCACATGCGTTAGCCGTCAGGATGGAATTTACAGAAGACGCCAAGAATGTTCTTGAAATGCAAAAACACATGCTTTCTTAACACCCCTGTGAGACGCCACGGCCGTGCTGAACAGCAGCTGGCGGCACCCAGACTGTCTAGGCCCGTGGTCGGCAAACTCATCCGTCAACAGAGCCCAACAGCAACCACGCAGCGATTGAAGTTTCTTTGGAGAGCCGCGTGTTTTAAACTTGAACTTCTTCTAACCCACTTCCTCAGCACAGACTCGCCCAGGCCCCGGAAGAGCCACCCTCAAGGTGCTCGCATGTGGCTCGCGAGCCGCAGTTTGCCGACTGCAGGGCTGGAGGAAAGCAAGCGGTCAGCACAGAGCAACACGGCCCTGGCACACAGGCCAGGCGGTCCCCACGGGCGGACGCTGGCCTCCCGCACACGCTGCGTCCCACGGCCCGCACCCCCCCACCTGCGGGCCACGATGGCCCTGGACCCGGGGCGGGTGAGGAGGTGGCAGAGTCGTTATTCCTGCGGCCCACGGCCTTTGCCAGAGGGAGCGGCGCGGGGGAGCACCCGGGACAACGGCTGTGACAACGCAGCTCCAACGTCAGCCACGGAGGACGAGGCCTCGTCACTGTCCCCTGTGGGAGGGCAGGGGCGGGAGGGCTGCCCCCCTAGAGAGGGAGCCGCCCCGTCCTGCTCGGACCCACTAGCTGTCTGCGGGCTGGTCACCTGACCTCGCTGCCGGAGAACGGGCATGGCCCAGCGCCCAGGGCGTCCACGACCCCACGTGGAGCCGGGACTCAGGGCAGGCAGCTGCGTGGCCTGTGTGGCAGCCACAGCACGCAGGGCCTCTCACTTCAAATTAATCCCAGGAAAGAAGAAAAAACTCAGCCACCGGCCGCACCGCACGGCCACTCCGCAGTCGGCGGTGGCCACAGGGCCGAGAGGCTCCCCACACGCTGTCCCCATGGGAACTCACTGGACGGAGCGCCAGAGGGTCCCACAGACCCTCCCTGGTTCAGGCAGGAGCAGTTTCCCCGCTCGGCTGACGGCTGCGTGCACGAGGGGGAGTGTAGGAGCGAGGTGGGAGCTGAGAGCGTGGGTGCAGGGAGGCGTGTGGGAGCACCCGTCACAGGGGACATGGGTGCAGGGGGCAGGGGGACACCCATCACAGGGGACACGGGTGCAGGGGGCGGGGGGGACACCCGTCACAGGGGACACGGGTACGGGGGGCGGGGGGACACCCATCACAGGGGACAAGGGTGTGGGGGGCGGGGGGGACACCCTTCACAGGGGACACGGGTGCAGGGGGTGGGGGGACACCCATCACAGGGGACACGGGTGCGGGGGACAGAGGGGGACACAGGGGTACCCGTCACAGGGGACACGGGTGCAGGGGTTAGGAGGACACCGTCACAGGGGACATGGGTGCAGGGGGCGGAGGGGGACACAGGGGCACCTGTCACAGGGAACACGAGTGCAGGGGGCGGGGGGACACCCGTCACAGGGGACACGGGTGCGGGGGACACAGGGGCACCCGTCACAGGGGACACGGGTGAGAGGGACACAGGGGCACCCGTCACAGGGGACACGGGTGCGGGGGACACAGGGAACATGGGTGCGGGGGGCGGGGGGCACCCACTCACCTGGGAGCACAGCTCCAGGATGGCGTCCTCCAGCATCTTCCCGGCTCGCTCCCCAGAGAAGTAGCCGCCTGTAAGCACCGGCTGGTTACGGGGCTGAGCCCAGGCCACAGCCCGCCCCTTCGCCCCCCGCACCCCCAAGAGGCTCCCTCCTGCGGCTTTTCAGGTCAACCCTCTGGGAAGGCGTGTCACCCCCCCATCCCCCCCTGCCAGCCGAGGGCCGACCCCTTGGCGGACGCGCCCGGCAAGAGCGAGAGGCGGGCAGAGCGGGCCTGGGCGGCGGCCTGCGGGTGCCGGGGCGAGGTGCTCCCCGAGGCAGAGATTCGGGGGAGAGGGAGGTGCTTGGCGCTGGGCCAGCAGCCGGGGCTGGGGGCTGCCGGGCGCGTGCAGAGCAGTGATCCGGGCGCGGAGCCCTCTGGGAGGGGAGCCGCCCCAGCTCCTCAGCCTCGGCCCCGGCGGGCGGGCGGGCGGGCGGCTGCGGGGCAGGCAGGAGGCGGCTGCGCAGGGACGGCCGGCTGCAGCGCCTGCTGCGTGCTTTCTGCCGTGGAACCGGCGGCGCTGGCACGGGCGTCCTCAGCGGCCTCACCTCGGTACAGCAGGGCGGAGTGCTGGCTCAGGGACCACAGGCCGTAGAGCGCACTGAGCTGCCGGAGCACAGCCCGCAGCGGGGGCGGCACGCCGGGCTGGCGCGTGTGCTGGTGGAACCGGCGCAGTACCGTGAGCTCCAGGAAGGCCAGCGCCAGCGGGCGGCAGCAGTAAGCCTGCGGGCAGAGGCCCCGCGCTGGTGAGCCGCTGGGACCCCTCAGTGACCCGGTGACCCCGGCTGGGACCCCCAGTGACCCCGGCTGGGACCCCTCGGTGACCCCAGTGACCCCGGCTGGGACCCCTCAGTGACCTGGTGACCCCCAACGACCCAGGCCGGGACCCCTCAGTGACCCTAATGGCTCTGGCCGGGACCCCTCGGTGACCCCGATGACCCCAGCCGGGACCCCTCGGTGACCCCAGCTGGGACCCCCGGTGACCCCGGCTGGGACCTCCCGGGCCTGCCGGCCATGTCACAGCGACCACCCTGGAGCTGGTTAGGAGAGGCCGTGCCCACGGCGAGGCCGCAGTCAGAGCGCGGCTCCTGCTGCGGCTCCCAGGACGCGAGGACCCGACAGGCTGCTCAGTGTGAGCCCTGACCGTGGCCCCGGGGCCTGGGGAGGAGACAAGGACTGAGCCTCGGTGAGCCTCACCGATCCCCCTGCCGCTCCGCTGGGCGGGACCGCCTGTGCCCGGCCCCTCTGGTTACTGCCGGGCCCCCTCCAGTAACCCCGCTCCGGCCATGGGGCGGGCACCAGCGGGCACTTTAAACACGGTGCCCAGTGTCTTCCGCAGCCCCGCAGGGGGCTCCACCCCCGCAGACTGCCGGCCGGAGTGCTGGCCCCTCGGGGCCCGGCAGCACGGGCATCGGGGGAATAAGACACACACACCTGGGAGTTATTTCTCGCGTCGAAGTCACTGCTCCCGGCTCTCTTCTCCCGAGCCAGCTGCTGGCGGCTCTCCCGCAGCAGGTAGCAGACCAGCCACTCGTACGCCGCCAGCGGGACTGGGAGGGAACAGGGACGTGACCACCAGCTCCCAGCGGGCCCGGTGCTCGCAAACCCGAGCTCCCAGCAGGGGGAGCACCTGCGCGTATTGATGGGCGGGTGAGGTGGTGGCGGGACAGGCCCGGGGAGGGCGCTTCCTGCTGCGGAGCCACCCCCTGGCCCCCTCTCCTGGCAGCCCCCTCTGTGTGACCCTCCGTGGGGCCACACGCCGGCCGGCCGGGGCTCAGTGCCCTCGGCGTCCCCGGGCACGGGCCTGGGCATCAGGACGACTCTCCGGCACAGGGTGGGCTGGGCTGACCTGCCTCCCGGGGGTTCCTACCGACCAGGAACGTCCCGGAGCCCGGGGCCCTCAGAGCACCTGTCCTCGAAACGCCCCCCCTCCGAGGAGGACCCGGCAGGAGGTGCCCCGCACGCCCGGGTCTTTGCAAATAGCTGAGGGTCTCGTCTTGAATTGGGTGGGCCCAGCGCCCACTCCAAGGGAGCCAGAGGCACAGGGCCAGGTGCCCGGCCTGGCACACCGTGGGGCCCGTGCACACGGTTGTCGGAGCTGCAAACACTCAGAGCTGCAACTGCTTAACGCTTTTGCAAAGAGCCACGCACAGTGGCCTGGCATCGCTCAGCGGGCACAGGGCCGGGGCGGGCCCTGTGGGAAGCCCATCCCCCGCACACGCGTGTGCGTGCTCAGGGCCCGGACGAACCCGCCCCTTCCTCCCCATAACGTCAGAGCCCGGGGGAAGCTCCTGCCCCGCCCGCTCGGCCGATGCTGCAGAGGCCCGGCCGGCCCTCCGGCTCCGGCTCCGCTCGTAAATCTCCAGCGGCTCCCGGGGCCAGCTGGGGCGAAGGCGGGGCTGTGGCCGATGACCGAATGCCCCGGGGACGGGGCTGGCCGGGCGCTCCCCTCTCTGGGCTCAGGGAGGAGGCTGGGGCGGTGCCAAGTCGCTCTGGCCACGGGAACTGCAGTTGTGTTTTTTTCCTCCAGAAAATGTGTCGTTGGATCTCGCAAAAACTGGGGCACTCGGAGGAAAACAGATGACGCTGCCCTGGCGCCCGTGCGAGGCCGGTCCCTGCGCCCGGGGTCAGAGGGACGGCCCGAGGGGGGGTGCGTGCGGGCATGGCAGGCACACAGAGGCCGGTCACTGCGCCCGGGGTCAGAGGGGTGGTGCGACGGGGGTTGTGCGGGCATGGCGAGCACACGGAGGCCGGTCACTGCCCCCGGGGTCAGAGGGACGGCGTGAGGGGGGGTGCGTGTGGGCGCAGTGGGCACACGGAGGCCGGTCCCTGCGCCCGGACTCAGAGGGACGGCGCGAGGGGGGGGGTGTGCGGCACGGCGGGCATAGGAGGCCGGCCCGGGACCAGGGCGCCCAGGGGACATGCATACTGGGGCCCCCACAGCAGAGGCTCTAGGATCTGCGGACGGTGGCTCGGGCACCTGGACAGGGAGGCTGGGCGTTGGAGACAGCCGCCTGTGCATTAGCGCCTTGTCCTCGGGAAAGCCCGACGGGCGGCAACCGCTGTTCCCTGGGCGCAGGGGCACTGAGGCAGGAAGGGGAGGGGCGGGACGGGCCCGAGGCCCCATGGCTGGTGCCCATGCCGGCTCAGCATGGGCGCAGGGAGACGCTGGGAGACAAGGAGGCACACTGACACCCGGGCCCTCCTGGCACAGCCGCCCGCCGGCAGCCTGGTGCAGACGGGGGCGGGGGCTTACCCGCAGAATCCAGGCAGTCCTGCAGGCTGGCCGCCGCGAACCGCCGGCCGAGCAGGGCGGGGTAGGCCGCCAGGAAGTCCACGCTCTTCAGCGGGCTCTCGAAGCGGGCGCCACCTAGGAGCACTCGGTCACCGGGGTCGCCGGGGCCCCCTCCCTCCCTCACACACGGCCATCTGGGCGGAGCGCTCCCTCTGGGGGCCGAGAACCCACGCCCCTGTGAGGTCAGGGCCACCGGAGCTCTGTGGAGCCTCAGCTTGCTCCCCATTTCCCCCCAAGCCAGCAGCCCGAGCGGGTGCCCACCTGGGCCCCCCCTCACAGTCCAGCAGCCCAAGCAGGAGCTCACCTGGCTCCCCCCTCACGGTCCAGCAGCCCGAGGGGTGCTCACCTGGATCCCCCCCCTCACGGCCCAACAGCCCGAGCGGGTGCCCACCTGGATCCCCCCCCTCACGGCCCAACAGCCCGAGCGGGTGCCCACCTGGATCCCCCCCCTCACGGTCCAGCAGCCCGAGCGGGTGCCCACCTGGATCCGCCCCCTCACGGTCCAGCAGCGCGAGCAGGTAGTTGCTGGTCTGCTGCAGCAGCACGTTGTTGTCGCCCTCGTACGTGCTGTTGGGGTCGTTGTCGTTCCTGAGGTCGCCCAGGCGGTTCACTGCAAGGAGCCACAGGTCCCGTCACCTCGGTGCCCGCGGGGGAGAGGCCGTCGCCCTGGGAATGCCGTGCCCCCCAGGTGGGCCGGGGACGCGGCACCTGCTCCACGCCCCACCCCTCCTGGCCAGCCGGCCAGTCCGCTGGGACGGTGGCTCGGCCAGGACACACAGCGCCGGCCCGGGGGGGTGTTGGCGAGAGCCGGGCCGCCGTGAGCACGCGGCAGCAGGCAGGGCCGGTGGAGGGGAGAGCACAGAAAGGAGAGAGAACCTCTGGACGTGGGATCGCGGGCGGAGGGGGGGAGGGCACGGGGGACGGAAGGTGTGGGAAGAATTAAATTAAAGGGTCAGAGGCACGCCGTCCTCAGCGCCCGTCCTTGCAGGCCCTGGCAGCGTGGGGTCCTGAGTGAACCCTCGTCCACACGGGGAGCCCCCCCTCCGAAGGAAACTGTTTTCTTTTGTGGTCTCTCCTGCCAGTCAGTGACCCGGTTCTGCACGGCGTGCCCTCTGGGGAGAACGTTCTGGGACCCCGGCTGGGGGAGGGGCCGGCAGGGAAAGTGGACTCGGCTCCTGAGGGTCACGTGCTGCTGGGATGTGGCTAAGGTGACCAGACGTCCTGCAGTGTTTTAAAAGAGTCCCGATTTTTGGAAAATCGCCGCAGGACGCAGGACAAATTGTTAAAAATCGGGACCGTCCCGTCTGGTCACCTTAGACATGGCTCCCATCACACGGATGGATTGTTCCAGGCTCACGGCCCTGCCCGGACCGGACGCTGCAGGGAGGGCGGGAGGCCCTCGGGGAAGGAACCTGCAATCGCAGGGAAGCCTCTCGGGGCCACCCTCCCTGCGCCCGGCCCGGGGTGAGCCGCATCGGGCGTTTCTGTGGTCTGCGCTGCAGGACTCCATGTCCTCACTCTACACCAGCCCCAGCGTCTCCCTGAGCTACAACAGCAAAGACTAAGCATCTCGTGGGAGACGGAGCACGGAGGGGGCCCGTGTGGAGCCGTGGTGTCCAGCTCGCCTCGTGCAGAGAGGCGGAGCGTGGGGCGCAGGGCCAGGCCGGACAGGCCCCGCGGGAAGGTGACTGCCCACCGCCGTCCCGAGATGCCCCTGCGCAGCCGGAGCCCGGACGCCGCCAGAGGTGTGGGCGGCCGGGGCTCTGCCAAGCCTGATGCTCGGACGTGCACACAGCCTTCTCCGAGGGACGGTTCTCACCCGGCGGCGACTGGAGGTGGGGCCGCGGGGAGCTGGGGGCCGCTGCAGTGACAGTGACTGTCACCACGGTCATTCCCGTCACCACGGCCGGCAGAGGCTCCCGAGCACGGCCTGGACGCCGGCGTGGGCCGGACGGACGCTGTGCGTGTTAATTCCTGATCCGCGCAAGAACCTCCTTGGGGGGGGGGGGGGGCACCCATTTCACAGAGGGGAACGCTGAGGCTCCGCGGAGGCAGGGGCGAGGGCAGAGCCAGGACGGGGTCTCGCTCTTTTACCCACACGCCAGCTGCCCCGCCGCCAGCCGGGGCCACTGAGACTTCTTCCTGATGAAGTTTCTCATCGGAACAGCAGCTGATGTGGATGTACAGCCACGTCGTTAACCAGAGAGTCACGATGGAAGTGAAGAGGTGATCTCCTCCCCTCTCTGGTGTTTAGGGGCGCCCCCGGGTCCTCCACACCCCAGCACCCCGAGTTCCATGTTCCCAGGAATCCGGGCATCGGAACATGGGGAGCGTCCAGGGCAGGGGGGCGGCGAACGTGCGGGAAGGGCCGGACAGCGGCCTGCCGGCTCTGTCGGGACCACTGAGCCACAGCTGCCGTGGGAGCGGCCGTGGGACATGCAGAAGGCGTGGCCATAAAGCCGGCAGTGGCCGGTTTGGCCCGGGAGGCCCGGAGTGCTGACCCCTGGTCTGGAGCCGCGTGGGAGGGTCAGGACAGGACACGGTCACTCGCTTCTGCAGCACCTACCGGCCAGGTAGCCGTGTCCCCCGCACGCCTCGCGGCACTCTTGGATCCCCCGCTGGGCCGTCCACGAGGCCAGGGGCTTGCCGGCCGACGCCAGGGCGTGGATCTCCCGTCCCAGCTCGGCCTGGGGGACGAACCCGAAGGGAGCGGTGAGCAGAGGCTCTGACACCGGAGGGCGCTCAGGTCGGCCGGAGCGGCTAAGCCTCCAGTGTAATCCAACACACCCCTCCACAGGAGGCAGCACCCCACTTCCCGCTTGAACACCGGGGGATTCACCCCGGCTGGTGTGGCTCAATGGCTGAGCGTCCACCTATGGACCAGGCGGTCAGTGTTCGACTCCGCTCAGGACCCAGGCCCTGGTTTCAGGCTCCATCCCCGGTGGGGGGCGTGTAGGGGGCAGCCGATCCATGCTTCCCCCTCGTCACTGATGTTTCTCTCTCTCCCTCTCCCTTCCTCTCTGGCATCAATAGAAACATATATTTTTAAAAGCGAGTCCTCTCACCTGCCTGGCGCTCTGGTCGTCCCGATGGAGGCCCTGCTGGAGTGCCACCAGGTCCAGAAACAGCGACTTGGAGAAGTGGTCCAAGGCGTAGGCGGCCGCCAGGTACGGGAGCAGGCGCCACTGCTGCAGCGGGCAGACAGACGGGCGTGAGCCACCACCTCCGCTCACGCCGTGCCCCGGGGCGCTCCGAAGACGCCTGAGACTGGAGCTGAGGAAGTCAGCCCCACACCCCGGGGCTGCGAGGTCTCCCTGTCTCCCGTTTCCGAGATACTCGCCGGCTCTTCTCCCACCAAACCGCCCACACAGACACCGCCGTGCGTGTGCCGCCCACACGCCCGCCTCCCGCTGCCCACGGCGATGCCGGCACCGGGCCAGCCGCCGGGAGCCTGCCCCGCCGGCCTGTCGTGCCCAGAGCACACTGGCCCGTGGTGCCCGGTGCCCCGTGAGCCTAGGGGGCAGATGGGGACACCAAGGCTGTGAGAGCCAGAGGCCGAGGCGGGGAGCGGCGCAGTCAGGGCACAGGCAGGCCGCGTGGGCGGGGGGCCTGGGGAGGAGCCGGGTAGGGCCTGGGGACCGCCACCCCCGTGGTTGGTGCCCAATGTCATGTGCCCGACACTGTGCCACCTGCTTCTTCTGTACCAGCGTGTCTGATCCTTACACAACCCAGAATGGGGTCCTGCCAGTTCACAGGGGAGGACACGAGCGCAGAGGCCCAGGGCCTGGCTGAGGGCACTCAGCGTGGGCGTGGCCCTGGGCAAGAGCCCAGCACTGGCCCCGTGGGCTCCCCACCGCTGAGCCACCGATGCCCGGGCAGGCCGATGGGCGGCAACCTCCTGAGGCCGCAGGGTCAGCGGTGGTGGGGACGGGCCACGGCAGGGGGGGGAGGGGAGGGTTCAGGTGGTGGGGACGGGCCACGGCAGGGGGGGGAGGGGAGGGTTCAGGTGGTGGGGACGGGCCACGGCAGGGGGGGGAGGGGAGGGTTCAGGTGGTGGGGACGGGCCACGGCAGGGGGGGGAGGGGAGGGTTCAGGTGGTGGGGACGGGCCACGGCAGGAGGGGGGAGGGGAGGGTTCAGGTGGTGGGGATGGGCCACAGCAGGGGGGGGAGGGGTTCAGGTGGTGGGGACGGGCCACGGCAGGGGGGGGGGAGGGGTTCAGGTGGTGGGGACGGGCCACGGCAGGGGGGGGGAGGGGTTCAGGTGGTGGGGATGGGCCACGGCAGGGGGGGAGGGGAGGGTTCAGGTGGTGGGGACAGGCCACGGCAGGGGGGGGGAGGGGAGGGTTCAGGTGGTGGGGATGGGCCACAGCAGGGGGGGGGAAGGGGTTCAGGTGGTGGGGACGGGCCACGGCAGGAGGGGGGGAGGGGAGGGTTCAGGTGGTGGGGACAGGCTACGGCCGGGGGGGGGGGAGGGGAGGGTTCAGGTGGTGGGGACGGGCCACGGCAGGAGGGGGGAGGGGAGGGTTCAGGTGGTGGGGACGGGCCACGGCAGGAGGGGGGAGGGGAGGGTTCAGGTGGTGGGGACGGGCCACGGCAGGGGGGGGAGGGGAGGGTTCAGGTCGTGGGGACGGGCCACGGCAGAGGGGGGAGGGGAGGGTTCAGGTGGTGGGGACAGGCCACGGCAGGAGGGGGAGGGGAGGGTTCAGGTGGTGGGGACGGGCCACGGCAGGAGGGGGAGGGGAGGGGTTCAGGTGGTGGGGACGGGCTACGGCAGGAGGTAGGGGGAGGGGAGGGTTCAGGTGGTGGGGACGGGCCACGGCAGGAGGTAGGGGGAGGGTTCAGGTGGTGGGGACGGGCCACGGCAGGAGGGGGAGGGGAGGGTTCAGGTGGTGGGGACGGGCCACGGCAGGAGGGGGGCGGGGAGGGTTCAGGTGGTGGGGACGGGCCACGGCAGGAGGGGGGAGGGGAGGGTTCAGGTGGTGGGGACGGGCCACGGCAGGAGGGGGGAGGGGAGGGTTGAGGTGGTGGGGACGGGCAGGCATGCGTTTCTGACCCGCTGGAGGCAGGCTCGCAGCCACAGCGCAGGAAGCGCTAGGGGACCAGCTGGGAGTCACTCAACACGCTGCCCACGTGCGGCTCAGACCTCGCTGCAGCCTCCGGCAGGAGTCCCTGCCGGTCCTAAGGCTCACCCCCCACCCCCCACCCCCACCCGCCCCCGTGAACTGGGGCCTCCTCGCCTTGAAGCCCAGCAAGACCCCTGGCCAGTGCGGCTCTGTGGCTGGGGCGCTGCCGGAGCCCGGAGGGTCCTGGGTTCCACTCCAGGTCCAGGAGCCACCTGCCTCCCTCCCTGTGGCCGCCCACGGCTCTGGGCCTGCCCGACAGTTTGCTCGGCTCCCAGCAGCCCAAAGGCGGCTCCCGGGAGCAGAGCCTGTCTGTGGGCGCGAGAGGGGACGCAGTGACCCGGCTGGGGGGCCGACCTGCAGCTGGTATTCGAGCACCGGGATCTCCTCCCCGTCCGCCGGCCCGAACTGGCGCCGCGTGGCCGAGAACCGCAGGGCGATGCACACCGCCAGCTTCAGGTTGGCCACGGCCATGCCCACGATGCAGACGCGGCCGGCCGACAGCCCGCCCAGCGAGGCGCCGAAGCGCTGCCGGCTGTCCTGCGGGGAGAGCGGCGTCAGCACGGCCACCCTCGGGCGCAGGGACAGGCCCCCGCGGGCGCTCCTTCCTCCGCTCAGCGCGGGCGGCGCCCCCTCGGGCCCCGCCCAGGCACCCGCCAGACCCCCGGGCAGGCGGCCGGCGCAGGGAGCGGGGGGGGGGGGGGGGGGGGGGGGGGGGGGGGGGGCTGATGAACCCTCAGGGGGCGGGTGGGGGGGAGGCCCCGGGGTGCTCAGCTCCACAGGAGGGTCCCGGGGAGGGAGTCTGCAGGCGCCCAGGGAGTCTGCAGGGCGGGACCGTGTGGTGACTGAGCCCAGATGTGCAGGTGGGTGGCCCCGGACCGACAGTCCTCGGCTGGAGCCCACATTTCATTTGAAGAACACCTGCCTTTGGCCCCCAGAACCCCCAACCCCTCTCCCCCCGAGCGACCCCATGTTAAAGGGCGTGATGCTCATTCGTGTTCCTCTTAAAGCGACACAGTCAGTCGCCTTGTGGGCGCCCATGTTTCAGCTTCGCTTTCAGCTCCGAGTGCCAGCGCCGTGCCCTACAGAGCACAGGGCACCGAGCCCCAGACCCCAGGGAACACGCACCCCCGTTAGTGGACCAAGCCGCCTTCACCTCTGCACCCCATGTTAGGCGGGGCTCCCCAATCACCCCGAGGGCTGGCGGGGGCGGCGGGGAGGGGAGGCGGCGGGCACTGTCAGCCGGGGGTGGCTGACCCGAGCACCACCTTCCTTGCGGGTGGCACCGGAACCCAAACCTGCGAGGCCTGCCACCTGCCCCGGCGCCCGGGCCGACGCCGTACCTGGAAGCGGGTGACGTAGGTGCCCTCGGGGGTGACGTCCCCGGTGCGGTTGAGGAGGTCCTGGCGTGGGATCCGGACCTTGTGGAACATGGCGAAGCTGCGGGCAGGGAGTGGGTTACCACAGCCCCCCCCCCCCATGGCTGTGCCCGCCCCGCCGCGCCCCGTCTGCTCCCATCCTCCCCTCCACCCACCAGGGCCCTGCTGGTGCCCCCCACCTGCCCGCCTGCAGCAGCTGCCCTCACACCTGCCGGCCCCCAGCCTGTCCCGGGCGCACAGTAGCGGCCTTGCCTGAGACCTTCGACCCTACAACCTGAACCCCAAAAACGGTGTGAGGCCTTGGAGGGACCCCGCTACTGCGCCAAGGGCCCGGCCTCCTCCAGGCCTGCAGCAGTTTGTTTGCTTGTGACCCTCAAACCAGCCCACTCCCCTCCTTTCCAGGAAGCAACAGGACGCCTGCAGGCGGGCACTCAGCGGCCACCAGGCCCTGCAGGCGCCCAGGCCGGGGCCAGCCTCTGCGGGCGCCCCACCCTCACCCCGACGGGGAGCGGAGGGTCAGCGGCGGAACAGGCCCTGGGCAGGCCTCGGCGCCCCGGGGCCCTGTGGGTGAGCTTCGGCGCCAGGCCCTTGTGGGGTGCTCTGACTGGCCGAGGGGAGGCCCCAGACCCCGGGAGGCCTTTCGGGGGCCTCCAATCTGATAGGTGGTTTGCAAGGGCAGGCCCAGGGCCACCGAGTGCCACCTGTCACCAGAAGCCGAGGAGGGCCTTTGCAGTGACCGGCCGTGCCTGTTGTCGCCGGGGACACGGCCCCTCTCACCCCAGACGGGACGGCCTGAGTAAGTCTGCACGTGCACAAGGCTCTCGGTCCGCGGCTCACCGAGAGCACAAGCATCTCCCTCCACAAGGGCTGCGCCCGGAGCCTGCAGACCCAGTCCGTGCCCAGGGGGCACAGGGTGTGCGTGTGGCATGGAGTGGCCCGGGGAGGGGCGTGTGCCGGGAGCTTGCGGGTGGCAGGCCAGGCCCCCAGGCACCGCACACACCTGCCCGGGACCAAGCGCACGGCCCCTCCCGGGTCGCCCTGGGCTGCTGTCGAGGTGGCCACCGCGCCCAGGGCCCCGCGCCTCCACGCCCCGGTGAGGAGGTCTCTGCAGCTCAGGGTCGGAGCCGAACGCTCACGGCAGGGCCTTTGTTCGGCTTTTAGTACCCACACCAGTCACATTTGCCCTAATTTCCAGTCCTCCCACATCCTCGGGTGTTCCTGTGAAATGGCCAAGCCTGACCTATGTTTCCAAGATAAGGACCTCAGCCCAAACCCACATCCATCACTCGGTTCTAACGTGCTGGCTGCTGGCTGGGTTAGAGACTACGGCAGGCAAGCCTGGACACCAGCATTTCCTGTCCCTAGCACCCGAGCGCCCTCTGCTGGGCGTACGCTCCACAGCAGGAGGAGGACGCATGAGCCCTGGACCCCAGACAAGTCACTGACCCTTAAAGGCTGGGGCCGACGACCAAGATGACCACTCCCATGGACGCCCCCTGCTGGGCCTCCCCTCCCAGCCCTGGAGCCCACGCTACGCACCCCCAGCCCTCCACCTGGATCAGTGGGGACACCAGTGCATGCTGAGCTCCAGTCACCGACAGGACTGGTCTGGGGAGGCAGGCCACCACAGCGCGGGTGCACTTACCCATTGTCCAGGCCGTTCTGCCCGAGCTTCTCCCCTATGTCGCCCACCATCACGCCGGGCATGGGGAGGAGGGTCTTCGGGTCCCGAATCTGCACACACACAGAACACAGCACGCTGAGCACACAAACCCAGAACCAACGTGTCCAGCCCCGGAGTCCCAGGCGAGCCAGAGAGGACAGGACGCGAGAGGCGACGGGCAGAGACCTGGCCGGGCGGTCAGGACCTGTGCCGCGTGTCTGAGACGACACCCAGGTGGCCGCTGGGACGGGGAGGTCCTCCCCCCGTGACCCCGTCCTAGGGCTCCACAGCAGCTGGTCCTCGGGGGGCACGGTCCTTTCCCAGGGGACCCCCCCCCCCAGTGCTGTAGGATCTCAGCGGCATCCTTGTCTGCACAGGAACGCCGGCAGCCCTGCCCCCCGCGATGACCGCGTCCCCCACCCCAGCCCCCGCTGCCCACCTGCACGAGGAAGGGGTGCAGGCCGTGGCACTGGCCACCCGGCACGTACAGCTGAGCGAACACCACGGCGTGCGTCGCCGTCTTGCCCATGTTGCCGACCCAGAACTTGGCGGCTTCGAAATCGGGGGAGTGGATGACGAACTCCTGCGGAGGGAGAAGATTCCGGAAAGCGGTCCGCCGGGGGGCGGGCGCCCGTGCCTCCGGATCACTGTTTGAGCTTCGCGGCGAGAGTGAGGACCGCCCGGAGGTCTCAGCGCCCGGAGGGCAGCGTGGCCTCTTCGCTCGGGGCGGAGCGGACCCCGGGCCGGACGGGCTGATCGGCGCGTCGCCCTGTACACTAAAGCTTGTGGGTTCGGCCCTGACCGGTGTGGCTCAGTGGATAGAGCCTCGGCCTGCAGACTGAAGGGTCCCAGGTTCGATTCCGGTCAAGGGCATGTGCCTTGGTTGCGGGCACATCCCCAGTAGGGGGTGTGCAGGAGGCAGCTGATTGGTGTTTCTCTGTCAGTGATGTTTCTAACTCTCTATCCCTCTCCCTTCCTCTCTGTAAAAAATCAATTAAATATATTTTTTTTAAAGAAGAGGTTGTGGGTTTGATTCCCAGTCTGGGCCCAGAGTTGGGTTGGGGGTTTGATCCCCAGCGGGGGCGCATATGGGATGCAACTGACGGATATTTCTCTCCCACATCAGTGTTTCTCTCCCTTCCTTTCTCTCTAAAAAACAATAAAAACACCCTGGGGTGAGCACTAAAGCAAAAAAGGAAAGACAACTGTGTCCAACATGTCAAACAACTTCACCCACGCAAAACGGCGCAGCTGGCCGCCGGGTGGTGTCCCTGTCAGTGAGGCCCTGGCCACCCCGCCAGGTGTTACCGCCAGCCCGCCCTCTCCCGCGGGCCCCCCGCTGACGCCCAGCCATGAGCCCACCCAGGTCCGCTCGGGGACCGCGCGGAGGCGGGTCTCAGGGACTCACTGCGGTCGCCCCCACCGCACCACCTTTCACGCCCCTCAGCCCAGGGGCGGAGCGGGCGGAGCGCCTACCTCGGTGGCCGGGTCGTAGTGGGCGGTGGTCCGCACGGCCTTCGTGTTGCTGCCGTGGCTGAGCTCGGTCAGCGCAAAGCACCCGAAGATCTACGGGGTGGGCGGGCGGCACAACGTCAGGGGACCGGCTCCTCCGCAGCCCAGGAACCCTGAGACCACGAAGAAAGCCCCATCTCCTCTCCACCTAACCGACCAGTGACCTCACCCCCCCCCAGTGACCTCACACCCCCCCAGTGACCTCACACACCCCCAGTGACCTCACACCCCCCCGTGACCTCACCACTCCCCCCAGTGACCTCACACACCCCCAGTGACCTCACACCCCCCCGTGACCTCACCACTCCCCCAGTGACCTCACACTCCCCCAGTGACCTCACACCCCCCCCGTGACCTCACCACTCCCCCAGTGACCTCACACACCCCCAGTGACCTCACACCCCCCGTGACCTCACCACTCCCCCCAGTGACCTCACACACCCCCAGTGACCTCACACCCCCCCGTGACCTCACCACTCCCCCAGTGACCTCACACACCCCCAGTGACCTCACACCCCCCCGTGACCTCACCACTCCCCCCAGTGACCTCACCACTCCCCCCCAGTGACCTCACCACTCCCCCCGTGACCACACCACTCCCCCCCAGTGACCTCACCACTCCCCCCCAGTGACCACACCACTCCCCACCAGTGACCTCACTCTCCCCCAGTGACCTCACCACTCCCCCCCAGTGACCACACCACTCCCCCCCAGTGACACCACTCCCCCCCAGTGACCTCACCACTCCCCCCCAGTGACCTCACACCCCCCCAGTGACCACACCACTCCCCCCCAGTGACCACACCACTCCCCCCCAGTGACCACACCACTCCCCCCAGTGACCTCACCCCCCCGCAGTGACCTCACCCCCCCCAGTGACCACACCACTCCCCCCCAGTGACCTCACACCCCCCCAGTGACCTCACACACCCCCAGTGACCACACCACTCCCCCCCAGTAACCACACCACTCCCCCCAGTGACCTCACACCCCCCCAGCGACCACACCACTCCCCCCAGTGACCTCACACCCCCCCAGTGACCACACCACTCCCCCCCAGTGACCACACCACTCCCCCCAGTGACCTCACACCCCCCCAGTGACCTCACCCCCCCAGTGACCACACCACTCCCCCCCAGTAACCACACCACTCCCCCCAGTGACCTCACACCCCCCCAGCGACCTCACCACTTTCCCCCAGCGACCTCACACACACCCCAGTGACCTCATAAGCCCCTCCAGTGACCTCACACGCCCTCTGCTGTGCTGGCTGCCAGCCACCCAGACGTGCCCTCAGGGCCCGGCTCAGTCGCCCGGTGGCCAGAGCCGCGCCCGGGCAGCACAGAACACCGGGGCTTTGCTTTGATAAAAAGAAGCTCGTTCCAGCCAGTTTAGTTCAGTGGATGGAGCCTTGGCCCTCAGGGTTCGATTCTGGCCAAGAATGGGTGGCTGGGTTGCAGGCTTGATGAGGCGCATGCAGGAGGCAACCAATCGATGTTTCTCTCTCTGTCTCTCCCTATTCCTTCCACTCTCTCTGAAAATCAGTAAAAAACTATCCTCTGGCGAGGATTAACAAAAATAAACAAGAAAAAGCTAAATTCCTTCAGCACTGGGACAGACCCAGTCTGTCCAGGGTAGCATTAACTGCTGGCGAGAACAAGATCACTGTTCATTACGGTGCGAGTCCCCGCCCCCTGCCCCCGCAGCCTCCACAAACCTCAGAGGATAGGTGAGAGGTCATGGCTCACACCACCCCCAACTGACCTCCATGTTGAAGATCTTCGGAATGTATTTGAGATGCCTCTCAGAACCGGAGTTGAAAATCGCTGATCCAAACACCTGAAATGTAACATCGCCACCCACAGGTGGAAGCTGGTGAGTGCGCTCTCCTGGCCGGCCCACACCCACCTGGTCCAACAGCCCCGCAGCCCTGAGCGCCAACCACCGTCACACCAGCTCCCGGGGAGGCCTGGGCCCACCCGGGCCGTTTATGTAGGTTCAGCAGTCACCTGGACTCACACGCCTGCAGGACCCCGAGGGACTGGACGGACAGGGGCAGGACGGAGGGCGGGAGGAGGGTGCCAGAGGGCAAAGCGGGCCGCTTTCCCTCCAACAGCGGCGGGCGGACTCGTGACGCGCCAAGCGGTTTTGTTCATTATGTTTTCATGTTTCAGGTTGTTTGGTGGCGGCTGATTCCTGCTTGTTTGTTGTGTGTGTGTGTGCATGTCAGAGTGTGCATGTGTGTGCACATGTGTATGTAAGTGTATGTGTGCGTGTATGTGAGTGTGTGTGTATGTGTGTGAGTGTGCATGTGTGGATGTGTGCCTGTATGTGTGTGCGTGCGTGCGTGCGTGCGTGCGTGTGTATATGTGAAGCCAAAAAGGCCCATAGCTGCTCTTCCCCTGGGGCTGTGGTCGGCAAACTCATTAGCCCACAGAGCCAAGTATCAACAGCACAACAATTGACATTTCTTTGGAGAGCCACATCTTGTAAACGTAAACTTCTTCTAACGCCACTTCTTCAACATAGACTCGCCCAGGCCGTGGTGTTTTGTGGAAGAGCCACACTCAGGGGGCCAAAGAGCCGCATGTGGCTCGCGAGCCACGGTTTGCTGACCACGGCCCTGGGGCTTTGGCTACCGCGGCCTGGGCGTCTAAGGGCTCCGTGCCAGTCAGCGTAAAGGGGAACCTGGAGCTTCCCACTGAGCACGGACACCTGCCCGCTCCCCCTGCCACTGTCCCCACAGGCATCTTAGAATCTCTAAGTGAATCCCCCAACGCCTACATCTCAGGAAGCTTTAAACGCAAGTAAACCACCCCAGCCACCGGCGAGGTCTGCACCCCACACGCCGCAGCCCGTTCCTGCGACGCGTGTGTAGGTGCGCGTGTATGTGAGCGGCCCCCGGGCGGCGTGGCGGCCCGGCCTCCCCTCCCGCCTACTCACGAAGGTGTGCAGGAAGGCCTTGACGGCCAGGGACCAGTCGTACATGCCCAGGCCGGTGACCAGCGCCAGCAGCCGCAGGGGGCTCCGCAGCAGCACGTCCGCGCGCAGCATGTCCAGCTGCAAGAGGCGGCGGCAGCGCAGGAAGGTCAGCTCCCGCAGCCGCTCCACCGGGAGGCCCCGGCCCGGCCGCGCGAACACGGGGTCGCTCTCCAGGGCCGAGAAGATGGACTTCTGGAAGGGAGGGCACAGACAGCGGCGGTTGGGGGCCCCGGTGCCATCCCACGGGGTTCCCCCTTCGGCGGCTTGTCCTGAGGCCGCGGGACACACGGTCCGGCCCAGAAGCCCCGGACGGAGCGGACAGCCCTTCCCGGGGAGGGGAGAGCTCCACCGTCTGTGTCCATCCTGGCGCCTGGCCACGCCTGGAGGCTCCCCAACCAGGGGTCAGGCCTGGGCTGCACCCCGAGACAGCACCCCTCACGGAGGGACGTGAGGCCCAGCGAAGCCTTTTGGCTGTGAGGGCACAAAGCCCCACTTTTACCAATGACCAGGAACGCCACCAGATGCCCCGTGGTCAGCCCGGCCGCCGCCACACCCCCCCGTGGTCAGCCCGGCCACCGCTGCCCCCCGTGGTCAGCCCAGCCGCCGCCACACACCCCCGTGGTCAGCCTGGCCACCGCTGCCCCCCATGGTCAGCCCGGCCGCCGCCACACACCCCCGTGGTCAGCCTGGCCACTGCTGCCCTCCATGGTCAGCCTGGCCACCGCCGCCCCCCATGGTCAGCCCGGCCACCTCTGCCCCCCGTGGTCAGCCCGGCCACCCCCCTACACCCCCGTGGTCAGCCCAGCTACCCCCCACACCCCCGTGGTCAGCCCGGCCACCCCCCCACACCCCCGTGGTCATCCCAGCCACCCCCCCACACCCCCGTGGTCAGCCCGGCCACCTCCGCCCCCCATGGTCAGCCCGGCCACCCCCCCACACCCCCATGGTCAGCCCGCCCACCGCCACCCCCCGTGGTCAGCCCAGCACTGCCCTGGCCACAGCCTCACCTTCAGCCGCAGCATGTCCTCGCCTTCCCAGAACAGCGCCAGCTCCTTCCAGCTGAAGGAGGCGCGGGCGCGGTAGGCATCCAGGGGCCCCCTGGGGAGGTCGGGGAGCAGGGCCTCCCCGCCTCCTTCCTCATTGGGTGCCATCGCTCACCGCCGTCCTGCACAGGAATCAGCCTGGGTCGGGAGCCTGTCTCTGCTCACGCACCACGGGCAACCGTGTGCGCACCGCGGGACGGCCGAGAGCAGAACGCCGAGGGCCGCCGAGGAGAACGGCCACGCCGAGCGCGGATCTCCTGGGACAAAGGTGGCGGCGGGGGCAAAGGGCAGCCCTGGGGCTGGGCAGTGCCAAGGTCAACAGGCCGTGGTCCCCCTGCCAGAGGCTCCAAATCCACCCTCTCCTGGAGGCCCTTGAACTCGGCATGCCCAACGCTGGGCGCTTCTCGGCCCTGACCAGCCCGACCTGCAGGCTGATCCACAGCCAGCTGCCGTCCTGAACCCCCTCCTTCCGTGCCCCGTGCCCACACTCCCCTCCTAACGCCTCTGGAACCTTCCCCGCCTCTCCTCCACTGAATGGAGCACAGTGATCCCCGGTCACTGGGCAATCCCTGCCGCCAGCAGAAGCCCCAGCCGTGCGGCACCACCGGACAAACAGCTCCCGCTGCTGAGGGTGGAACAACCTGGCCCATTTCGCTCGGTAGTCAGAGCACCGGCTGGTGCCATGAAGGGGGTCCCGGGTTCGATTCCTGGTTGGGGGTCCCGGGTTCGATACCTCAGTTGCAGGTTCCCCAGCCCTGGTGGGGACCTGTGTGGGAGACAACCAATCCATGTGTCTCTGTTTCAATGTTTCTCTCTATCCCCCCCTCCCCGGTCCACTCTTTCTAGAAATAATTGTTAAATATATATATATATATATATATATATATATCCTTGGGTAGGGGTGGAAAAAGAGTGAAACCAGCTGTCCGAGGTCAGGCAGGTGTTACCAGGCTCATCCGACCCCAAGTCCCAGGGCCTTAAGCAATCAGTACGGCCTGGGTTCCCGAGTCACCGACATTCCTGCTATGCAGAGGAGTCCCCCACACGCCGGGCCTCAGAGCTCACCTGTTGGGTGAAGTCGCCGGTTCGGTCAGCAAGTCCTCACCTCTCGGTGCCTCGGTGGGGTGTGGGCACCCGGAGGTCTGCCCGGAGGTTAGAACTCCTGTAACTCCCTTCCCTCAGGCTGTCTCCTCAGGAGGCGGACTGGAGGCGCAGAAACAAATATTACTCTGGTTGACTTTAGCCCGAGGTGCAACTGTTACCCTGTACTTCCGCTGGCTTAGGGCAGAACCTGTCCCGCCAGCCAGCGGTCCCGCCAGCCAGCCTGGTTAGGCAAGGGCTCACTGTACTGTTAGTTGGTGTCTGGGCTGTTGCCATTGGCAGAGGGCACCTAGCACCGTTCCCAGCATGGAACTGGCCTCCATGGCCTCATCCTGCCGGCCTTCCTCTCTGCAGAGGAAGAAGTGACTCCAAAATGCAGATCTGATCCCTCCCCCTCTGGGTGACAGCTGCACCGTGACCTAGGGGACTAGTCCGAATTCTTCAAAATGTCCCGCGGGTTCACCCTCCTGTCGCCCCGCAATTCCGCGATGGCTGGGCGCGCACAGCAGCCCCCTCCCCTGCCCGAGTGCCCCCGGACCTTTGCACGTGCCGTCCTCACGCCCCCTTGCCCCCAGGCAGACGCGGACTCGACCTTCGGATCTCACCGATCACTCCGGTTCGCCGGCTCCGCGCAACGATCAGCGCCCACAGCCCGGGCTCCGTGCGCGTCCTTGGGGCTGGAGGCGGCAGAGGGAGTGCCCAGCGCGCAGCTCCCTGCAGCTGGGCTGTCCGGCCCTCGCTGCCTCGCGGCCACCGTCCAGCCCTGACGTCACCGCCGCGCCGCCCGCCCCCTTGTTGCCGAGGAAACGCGAACGCGTCGGAGCACTCAGCCTGGGAGGTGCGCGCGGAGCGGAACCTTCCCGGGGCCGCTCCCCTGGTCCCCGGACGCTGTGTGGAGTCAGGGTCTTTGCGGAAGGAGAGACAGAGAAACACAGGGAAGGCCCCGCGGCTCCGGAGGCGGAGGTCGGATATCTGTGGCTGCAAGCCCAGGAAAGCCAGTGACGATGGCGACACCCAGGAGCAGAGGCAGGAACCATAGAGCCGGGAGAGAATAACTCTCTGTTGTTATGGCAACTTATGGCAACCCTAGGAAACTCTGAGCATAAGTCAGCTGCCTGGTGGGAGACTGGCAGGGCCCGTTTCCATCGCTCATGGGTCTTAGGCTGAATTCCGGACATTTATCTCTTCTCTGATAAATCTCATGATTTGAGTTAGTTTTCACTTCTTTGCTTCCAATAAAGACCCAGTCGGGAAGGGCAAAATCCCAACCGAGGGACTAATGTTTCAAAGAGTGACGCATCTCTGATGTTTTTGTTGTCACTGGATTCCGCTGACGGCGCGGGTGATGCCCACAAACTGGCAGCGCCGCCCCCCCCCCACCCCGTTCCCCGCGGGGACACTGCCTGGAGACACCCCAGGGCCGTGCTGGGGTGCAGGAACGCACCCCCGTAACTCTCCCAGGAGGAAAGCCCCAGGTGGAAAACGGAGGGGGACGAGCTTCCGGGAGAGAGAAACCTTGAACACTGACAACCTGGGGTTCTTGACCTTGACCTCTCATCCACACGGAGTCAATCCGCTGCGGGACGCGGGGCTGATCCTGTGATTTCCTAAATGCAGCGCCTCCAGGACGCTGCAAGCTCAGCTCCGACCCCGCTTCTCGAGGACCAGCGCGCCCGGAGCGGACCCCGCGGCGTCAAGCCCAGGTTGGAGCCCGCAGTGGTTCCTGCCTGGGAATCCAAGCCGGGAGCGCGCGGGTCTGTCCTCGCCCCGCCCACTACGCGCCCCGGTGCCACGCTCCGATGACGTCATCACGCACACGCCGCGCCGCCTGCGTCATCGCCGCGCGCCGCTGCCGGGCTCGGGGCGCAGGCTGACATGGCGGAGGTGGGCCGGGCGGCGGTGCGCGACCCCGGCACACGGCTCCCGGGCGGCTTCTGGGCGGCGGTGGCCGTGTGGCTGGAGCGGCCGCAGGTGGCCAACAAGCGGCTGTGCGGCGTCCGCCTGGAGGCCCGGCGGCGCGCGGCCCGGCCCGGGACCCAGCCCCGCGGCCCCCGGCCCAGCGCTGACCCCGGGCGGGAGGAGTCGGCCGCGGCGGGATGCCGGTCGGAGGAGGGACCGGGACCCGGTCAGCGTTCCCCCGAGGGCGGCTCGAGCCCCAGGCCGGGCATAGGCCCCGAGGAGTCCCGGGGCTGGCACCAGGCAGCGGAGACCGAGAGGGAAGCGGCCGCGACAGCGCCTCTGCTCGCGGGGGCCCCCGAGCAGCCCGGGGAGGGCGACGGCCCCGCCCCGGACCTGGATGCTCTCTGGGACGATTTCTCCCGGAGCCTCGTGGGCGACCACCGGGCGATGCTGGCCTTCCTCGCAGGCCCAGGGGCAGGGCTGCGGGCAGAGGCTCCGCACGAGCTCGACGTGGTGCTCAGGACCGTCATCCCCAAGGGGAGCCGGCACTGCCCGCGCGCTGCGCCGCGGAGGGAGATGGTCGCGCAGGGTAAGCGTGTTTCCGATGGCGGAGGCGCCCAGGTACACCGGCCGACGCTCAGGGGGCCGGGACAGGCTTTCATCGGCGATGCATTCACAGCAGGAGACAGTCCGGATTGCTCCGACTCTCGGACTTGCGCCTGGGCGTGTTTGAGGGAGAGGAGGGGCGGGGTTGATGCATGTGAAACCCATCTGGGTTTGTTACCTTCCTAAAGCCCCCGCCCACGCACGTACACACACGCGCACACATACACGCGGGAGGCCGGCCCCGCCAGGTGTGGGCTGGCAGAGTGGGTTTGTTGGTCTGAGTTTCCTCAGGCAGGCACTGTAACGGGGCCCGGGGTCCTCCTAGGGATGCAACGCGAGCTAGCGTTTGTTCAGATGTTCGGGGGCCAGCGTGGGGCCAAGGAGAAGGGGCTCTGAGCCCCCTGCTGAGCTGGGTGAAGAGAATCGTTAGGTTGACAAACACTGGCTGAACCTCGCCCTGTGCTAGGGAGGCTGTAGGCTTATTACTGCCGTTTGAGGGGCGCATAGGAACGCGTGTCCTTAGCACAGAGGATGGGTGTTGACTGTGGTGCCTGGGGCCAGGCCGTGGACGTGGGCCCACAGGTGGGGAGGAGCAGCTAAAGCGATGCGGGTAAGGCCACTCCGGCACACCGGTCTCGGGGGGGCGCTCACCCTCGGGGTCTCTGGCATCCCTCCGCTCCCACCTCCAGATGGAGCCCCCCCCTATATCTCCCTCTCCTGCGTCGGTAACCTGAACCACACCTCCAAGGCTCCTCTTTGCCATGTAACCCGTGTGGTCACAGGTTCTGGGCATGAGGGTGCAGACACCTGCGGGCGGTGGTTCTGTCTGCACGCAGCAAATGCGGAGTGGCTGGTAGGTGTGTACCTCCCTCCCCCACCCCAACCCTGTGCCTCTGCGCCCCTAAGACTTCCAGGTGACCCCTCCTCCAGGAGGCCCTCCGCAGCCCTGCTGGCCCCGCCAGGATAGGAGGTCTTCCCGCTTTTATCAGCTGTGTTTGATCACCTTTTCCATCTCACCTCTGCATCCTCAGGTTGGCCTCACTGAGGAGAGGGCCCTGAGAAAGCAGACACCGTCTAAGAAGGGCTCCTTGTAGCTACAGGAGCCCAAATCAAAACACAAAAACAAACCAACAAAAACAGATGGCAGCCATTTATAGGAGTGACTGTGTTCTGACCAATCAGGACAGTGCCTTTTGGACCAATCATACTGTGAGATTTGGAGTCTTCATTTGCATGAGGAAAGACCAATCAGGGACCAGGGGTGGGAACTCGTGTTTATATAAACCAGCTCCCCTGGGGTAGGAAAGCCACTTTCCCCTTCCACGGAAGGTTTGTCCCCTTCCTGAGCAGAACCGGGCTACACAGGCTGCCTCACAGCTGGGCTGTATGTATCACTCCTGGGCTGTGGTGCACTGAACGTTTTCCTCCTCCATTGGACCTCAAAATGGGGGTTGCTGTGGTGAAGGGTGCCAAGAACCACCACCGTTGATTGCCATGGAGCTGGTGCCCCTGTGGACCTGGGTGGGCGGGGGGCTGCTTCTGCAGGACCGGGTAGGCTCGGGACAGCAGGCCGCAGGGCAGGGAGCCTGGGAGATAAAGCCCAACGCCTGGCTCGTTCTGTCGGAAATGCAGCTTCTGATGGGGCGCTGATCTGAGCAGCCGATTCTCTGTGTTTCTTTCCCAGATGTGCTCGGTGGGGCTGTAACATTCCTGCCTCTGGAAGAAGATGAGCAGGGCAGCTGGAAGGTTCAGATGAGCAACGTGTATCAGATTCAGCTCAGCCGCAGCGCTGACGACTGGTAAGAGCTGAGTACCTGGCTGCTCTGTGTCTCCGGCAGCGGAGCCGGCCTGGAGGAGCTGGCTGAGGTCTGTCGGGGTTAGGGCTTGTGCGAAGGTGCCTGTGCTGGGTGTCCCATGCTTCTGTCCCGGCTGCGGCCTGGCCCGGTGTGGTCACGGCCGGTGGGAGGGCGCCTTGAGTCCTTACATCCCATGCAGCACTTAGTTTTACAACGAATTCAAGTAAACTCACCCTTTGGTTATTTCATTTCTTACAACTTGGTAATTAATGGAGAGGGAGTATCAGTTTTTTATTCCTTGCCGAGGCCTACGTGGTTTTAGAAACAGCAAGTAGTTAGTAAGCTGGTTAATGCTGTGCCAGGAGCCGGGCAGGGCGCAACAGCATGAGAAGGGGAACTCTCTCTGCTGCTTAAACGTGTTTTTCTGTCGGATGAACATTCTGTAGCAGGTTCCCGGTGGTTTTGTGTTTGGGTGAAATAGTGTGTAATTTAGCTGTCTCCTCTCCTTTTGTTAAACAGGTAACTTAAAAAGGACTGAAACCAGCTCTTCTTATTTGTGTTTCTCTTATTTTTAAGGTTCATATCTGTTTTGATTTTCTGTCCAGAAAGATGGCAATCGGATGGGACTGTTTATCCCAAACCCGCCTGGCTTGGGCAAGAGCTGCCGGCCAGGCTGGCCCGGTGGTCTGTGGCGAGCGGGAGCAGTGGCTTCAAAAGCACCCTGTCCCTCCTCCCCATCCTCAAGTACAGCCGCACCTACCAGGAGCTCAAAGACAAGTACCAGCACATGGTGCAGGTAATGCTGGGAAGACACCCCCCCCTCCCCCCAGGTGGAACCGTGCCTTCCCGTCCCCCAGACGCAGGCACTCAGGGTGCCCTGACCTCGCGCAGCTGTGCCTGGCGTGCTCGGGGCTGCAGAGCTCAGAAAGCCCACAGCTGTGTGGTGGAAGCACGGTGTTTACTTGCTCTTCGGCACATGACTGAGTTTTCCCCAAGAAAACGGGAAATACTTAATTTAAAATAACTGGACATTAAATTACTAAGTCACCATAATTCTCTGGTTTGAACTTAGATATTTTAAGAGAATATGTGAAAGTTGGAAGTACAGAAGTATAGATACTTACAGAAAGGAGATAACTTTTGTAACGTGACCTTAACTTTCTAGCTAAGAAGCAGAAAGCAGGTACCGACAAGCACAGGTGTAGTCACTGGAGCTGAAGTACGGCCTCATTAGCATAGCTGAGGGGCTCCTCTTCCCCATTCTCCCTCCCTCCCTCCCTCCTCGAAGTAGCTGCCATCTGTCATTTCCCTGTGTCTTGTGTGTCAGTCACCTGTTGCTGTGTGACCAGCCCTCAGCCCCGGGCGGGCAGCACCCTTCCTGCTGAAACCTGTGGGGGTCTGGAGCCCAGCCATGGAGTCCCGGGGGGTCATGTTAACGGCTCGGTACCTTTCGGGGGGCTTTCATGCTCTTCCAGTTTTAGATGGTTCGTGCTGACCGTCTGGCCCACTCTGATTGGGACAGAAATCGGACATTGACCATCAGCCATTGGCTTTTTATCTCTTCCAGATGCCCGTGCTGTGCATTGTTATTTTGTTTGTTTGTTTGTTTTGTTTTAGAGACAGAGGAAGGGAGAGGGAGAGAGAGAGGTAGAAACATTAATGATGAAAGAGAATCATCAGTTGGCTGCCTCCTGCACACCCCTCCTGGGGATGTTGCCAGCAATATAGGTGGATGCTCTGACTGGGAATCGAACCAGTGACCTCTCAGTGCATGGGTTGATGCTCCACCACTGAGCCACACTGGCCAGGGCCGTAACACACATTGTTTGCCCTCCCCAGCACAGCCAAGGGTGGACTGAGTGGGAGCGAGGAAAGGCTTAGACAAGAGAAGGAAAGCTGGGACTCGGTGGGATGCTGCTTCCCCGATTGGAGCCATGCCTTTATTTTATGGCAGATGCCAGGAGGCAGTCAGGGCTGGTCAAGATGTTTACAACTTCCCGTGGGTTTTGATCCTACTCAATTACATGCACCTGATCATGCTTTGTTTACTTGCAGCTTCTATCACTCAGGCACTGGATCCACGTGACCATAGGTTCACGCTGACAACCACAGCTGTTGGCTATCATTGTGCTGGGAGGCTCTGCCCTCCAGGCTGGGGCTTGCACGTGGCCACGAGAGGACTGTGCCCTCTCATCAGTCGGAGGCTTAAACCTGTGCAAATGCTGTAGCCGCACCCCACAATTGTTCATGTTAATGATGAGACCCCCATGCTTGCACACCCAGGGTCATCCTGAGGGGTAGTTAGAGGGTTATTCCTGCTTTACAGACAGGGGGGCAGGACAGAACAGCTGGGAGGGACAGCCATCACTGCAGACCGAGCTCTGGGCCTGCCCGGCTCCTTTGCTCCCGCCCACCTCGCTTCCTGCTGCTCATCCTCCTCTGGCGAAGGGCCAGCTCTACACACAGACAGCTCCGGGCGCCGGCAGTCTCCTGGCCCGGGCCTCGCACTGCCTTGGGAACAAGTTGACCAGTGTTTTCTAGACGTTACTGTGTCCTGAGCCCAGAGTGACTGCCGCCTTACACTCCTCAGTGTTGAGATGTGGTGGAGGCGGAGAGTGACACGTGTCCTCGGGACATTTTTCAGGTGTGGCCTGAAGTGACGGATCCTGAGAAGTTTGTGTATGAAGACGTGGCTATTGCTGCCTACCTCCTGGTAAGGACGCACTGATGGGCGGACGCGGCGTGGGGGAAGGCCGCTGGCAGGGCTGCCGACCTCCGCGTAGCAAGGCTGGGTGCACACGGAATGTTCACTTCATCTTGCCCGAGGGCCGCGGGTGCTGGGCAGCCTGCCTAGGATGGGGCTGAGCAGCACTTCCGCGGTAACGGGTCCTGGCTGTGGGGCGCGCCTACCGGCTTCTCCCCACCTGGGTGTGGATGTGCCCTGTCTCGCCGCCCTTGATTTCTTACCTACAGACTGTTAAACCAGGCATCTCCCAGTTTCCTCTCCACTGGCATCCTTAGGCTCCTTAGAAACAGCGCGGTTTGTTTGGTGATGATTGTGCACAAAATGTGAGAGAACAGAGAACAAAGGAAGGGGCTGCTCTCCAGCTGCCGCCCTGGGACGGCCCCTTAATGTGACTGCTGGCAGGAGGGAGCCTGCCCACCTGCGCCTGCCCACCTGCGCCAGGGCCTCAGAGGCCTCCCAGCCCTCTGAGCACCAGTTAGCCCACGTGGGGCTGTTGTCTGGATTTTCCAGGTTAGAGTGAATCTCACACACTGTTTTTGCTGTTAGGTTCTGTGGGAAGAAGAGCGAGCTGCACAGGACGTGACAGCTAAGCAGTCCTTCGTGGACCTGGGCTGCGGAAATGGCCTCCTGGCCCACATACTCAGCGAGGCGGGGGTAAGGGCCTCCTGGCGCACATCCTGAGCGCCGGGGCGGGGGTAAGGGCCTCCTGGCTCACATCCTGAGCGCCGGGGCGGGGGTAAGGGCCTCCTGGCGCACATCCTGGGCGGGACGGGGGGAAGGCGGGTCCGGGGCCTGGCGGCATCTTTCCCAGAGCGCCCTCGTGCCTGCCACAGGCTCACTGAGCACTTTCTGTTGGTGCCCCTAAGGCGAGCGACCTGGCTGTGGGCCACAGCGCCTTGTCCGGCGGGTGGCTGTGCCGGGAAAGGCAGGTCCCTGGAGGTGTTCGGTGCTGTGTGGGCCAGGACAGTCAGGTTTCCACAGCTCGGTGGTGTCACTGCTTCCTTCGGGAAATCCGCCATTTCCAGCTCCCGGAGGGGAACGGGCAGGGGTTCCGCCTTGAGAAGCTGGCGTCCAGCTCAGGACAGCCATCACTGGTGCTGTGGCCTGCGGGGCTCGCAGCAGCCGCTGTCTGGTCTGCGAGGCACAGGCAGTGGCACTGCACCGGGCCCAGCACCCGCCCCCTCCCGCCACCGTCTCACCTGCCCGGTGGGTCCCGTGCGCTAGGACGGCCCCCTGGGCCCCTGGCACAGCCGGCGGGGACAGCTGGGATTGGAAGCCCGAGGTGAGCCTAGGCTGACCTCCCAGCCGTAGCCTCTGCCTGCGGGTCAGACATGTTTGCCCTCACAGGGACGTGGACGGGCCCGTCGCTGCACTCCCTGAGCTGCTGCTGAGAGGGACTGTGGTGCTGGTGACCAGGAGGTGGTGGGTGGGGACGGGGGGCCAGGGCATGAAATGCAGTGCCTCCGAGGGCTCACGTGTGGTCCCAGAGTGTGGTCCTGTGTGCCCAGTGCCAAACCACCAGGAGGATGGGCTTGGGGCAAGGGTGGGGGGATGCGAGCTGGACGAGGAGCCAACTGTGGTCTGAACCCGACTGCCAAGGTGCCTCCCTTCTTCCCAGCCAGAGCTGCTCCCTCCCCCGCCCCGTCCCCTGAGACCCCCAGAGCTGCTCGCTCTCCCGCCCCGCCCCCTTGCTGAAGCGCACGGTGGCTGCCAGCGGAGCGCAGGGCCGCCGGTGCCTGGCAGGGGCGTCTGTACATTCTGAGAAACAGCTGTCACGTCCAGGCTCGGCACGGGTCCCTGTGCTTGCTGCTGACGGCCGTGCTGCGGGCCAATCTGGTTTGGTGACAGAACTTAACCTTGGTTTTCTGAAACCCTCAGCATCCAGGCAGAGGGGTTGATGTCCGAAGAAGGAAGATCTGGGACGTGTATGGGCTGCAGACTCGCTTAGAGGTACCCTCCTCCCCGTGGCCGCCCTCGTCACTGCGGTGTGCTGAGTGTGTGTGTGTGGCCCAGTGATGCCACCCACCCGTTCACACCGGCCTGAGGTTTGGGAAAAGGGGAACATCTAGATTTTCCAAAGCCTCTCGTGCAGCTGGAGAGGATGCTGGCCTTGAGCTGGAGTGGTGTCCCTGCGTGGGGACCGCATCTTCCTGGTGCCGGGAGCTGCCTGGAGCAGAGGGCAGCTGGCGAGGGCCAGGCGGGGGCGGTGAAGTGAACCCGAGCCAGGCCGGGCCCCGTGGAGCCATAGACGTGCTGCTGAGAGGGGCAGCGTTTGCTCTCAGCCGTCCGGTAGCCAGTTCCAGCCGTGACCGTGGGCTGAAGTTCCGGGTCACTCCGCCCTCCGCCAAGAGCCGCTCATGCTGGTGCCCACGGGAGCACCGTCCCCCAGGGCGGGGGCGGTCCGCGGCAGCGCCCGCGCAGCTGAGCAGCACTCCGGGGTGGTGTTCGCACGACAGTGACGTTGCCTAGTGGCACGCCACTCAGAACATGCTCAGTTATTACAGAAGTCGGGACAGTGGTGAGCCAGGACACTCCCGGTGCTGGCTCTGCTCTGCACGCGGGCTCGGCACACGGTGGCAGCATGTTCTCTTTTAGAAGCTGAGGCCAGTGCAGACACTGCTGTGTGTTGATGCTCTGCTCACGTACAGGGTTATTTGTGCGTGTGGTCCCTCTTATAACACATTAAAACGTTTTAACTCGGGTCTGAAGGGGTCCGAGTAACACGGCTGATTCACACTTCCCGTGTCCACAGGCCCAGGGCAGACTCCTGCCGGGGGAGGGGCAGGCGCCACAGGCCTCGGTCCGAGCCAGGGCGGCTGTGGCAGAGACAGAGGCTGGTGTTGAGCGCTCTCTGCCGGTAAAAGCGGCCTCGTCAGCAGCCAGGAGGGCATTGTGCCCGTCGGGTCAGAAGGTACCGGCCCACACGGGGGCTCGGCATTGGCATGTGCGCAGCTCACGCGGCCCCAGGGCCCGGTATGCTTGTGAGGCGACGGTTTTCACGACCACAGGAGGCTCGCCAGAGGAAGGTGGTTTCTCTAGCGAGGCCCTGGGAGCTGCCCGTGTTTCGTGCCCTCGGGCCGGCCGCAGCAGGTCCGGGCAGGTCTCACTCCGGCCCTGGTCTCACCTCCCCGAGCTCAGAGCGCTGAGCCCTGCCAGGCAGGACGGGGCAGGCAAGGGGGTGCTTCTGCGGGGCCACCACCCCTGCCTCAGCTTGGCGTTCCCTAACCTGCCATCTGGCTCCGGTCTTCCCTTCAGGAAGCTGCCATCACCCCGAGCGACGAGACCCTTTTCCCTGACGCCGATTGGCTGATCGGGAACCACTCGGATGAGCTGACCCCGTGGGTCCCCGTCATCGCAGCCAGGTGAGGGGGGGATGCAGTGGGCAGCGCCGGGCGGGCTGCTGGGGCCTGCGCCTCGCTGCGCAGCAGCTGCCAGTGCACAGGTGCTGGAGCCTCGAGGTGCTGGTTGCGCTTGTTGACATGAGATACAGAGAATATTGGGTCACGGTTGGAGTTCCGTCCGCTTACTGCTTACAACACGGCGCCAGAGAGAACCTGTTACACCGGTGGCTCTGCTCTTCCCGTTGGAGGGGGACGATCAGAACGTTTTTCTGTGATAACTGCCTACACATCCAGTGGTGGAAGAGGCGTCGTTTTTGGAAGATTTTTTTGCTTTTTGCTTTGCTTTTATCAGAGGAGGGTTTATCTTCAAGGAAAGCCTGTCACTTCTGTCTCTCCGGCAGCGTCCCGGGCCTCAGGTGGCATTCGCCTCTGTCAGAGGAGACCTGAGAGACTTACCCCGGCGGCTAGTGAACCGAGCCAGCCCTCAGGGAGCCGCGGGCTCAGAGCCAGTCTTGCCCGCTGTGCCTGCCTCCCATCCCTGCTGCCCCGAGACCCCGGAGCCCTGCACTCGGTGCGGGGCGGCGGGCAGAGCAGCTGGAGGGGGAAATCTTTGTGGGAGTCCTCGCTCGTGTCTCACTAGGACAGCGGTCGGCAAACTGGTTCTCGAGCTACATGCAGCTCGTGAGCCTTGGTTTGCCGCTCTGTTGACAAATGAGTTTGCCGACCACTGCGTGAGGCACTCTTACCCAGAAGTTCTGACTTCAGGTGGCCGACCACTGCACTGGGAGGTCCGAGGGGCTGCACCGATTCCAGAGTCACGGGGGAGGGCTGTGTTTCACTTTCCATGTAAAACCAAATGCACTGGCAGCATACGTCTGCCTTCTGACCCACGACTGCCACATGGCTCAGCGGAGGCTTCTGTGGGGAGGGGCCCTGTGGCGGTGGTTTCTGTGGGGAAGGGCCACGGGCTGTGGGGGCTTCTGTGAGGAAGGGCCCGTGGCTCAGCCGGGGTCTCTGGGGACGGGCCACAGGCTCAGTAGGGGCTCCTATGGGGAAGGCCTGTGGCGGTGGTTTCTGTGGGGAAGGGCCCCGTGGCTCAGCGGGGGCTCAGCGGGGCGCCCCCTCCGTGGGGAGGGCCCCCGTGGCGGTGGTCTGGGTTCCTGACGAGCCTGCCAGGACCGGTGTCTGCCTGTGTCTGCAGGTCCTCCTACCGCTGCCGCTTCTTCGTGCTCCCCTGCTGCTTCTTCGACTTCGCCGGAAGGTTCCGGCGGCGGCAGAGCAGGAAGACGCAGTACCGCGAGTACCTGGACTTCGTCCGGGAGGTGGGCTCGGCCTGCGGGTTCCACGTGGAGGAGGACTGCCTGCGGATCCCGTCCACCAAGCGCGTGCGTGCAGCCGGGCACTGGGCGGGGGCGCCGAGGGAGGGCTGAGGCCGGGCCGGGCCACAGGGCCATGGTGCTGGGAAGAGGGTGTCCTGGAGGCGCCTGGGCGGGTCGCACACACGGTCATTGCTGGGCTCGGTCCCACACTCCCTCCCCGGGGGACCTGGCACGTCTCTCGGCCCCCGAGGGCCCCAGGCAGGAGTCTGCTGGGCCTGCGCGGAGACCTCTGGCCGGGGCAGTGTTGTCTGAGGCTCCGCACACTCATTCCGTGTCCTGGGTTCACGGGCATTGGCTGAAGTTGGAGGCTGTCGTGGCAGCTCAGAGCTGTGTGAGGTTTTCTCGGCCAAAGCCTCCCGCTTCAGATTCACCCGCAGTGGGGTGGTCGGTGCCCCCCTGTGGCTGCCAGGCGCTCAAGGCCTGGTCTTCGAGGCGGTGCCCCCGGGCGGTGGGAGGCCCTGGTTCCGGTGCTCATTGCTCCGGCACCCTGGGCTTCCGTAGGGCTCGCCCTTCTCTCACCTGCCCTCTCGTTGGGCAGGTCGGTGTCTCCTGAGGTTAGCGGTGCTGGAAACAGGTGTGGGTGGGCACGGGGGTGCCAGTTTGATTTTTTATTAGCTGCTCCCCTGCACTTGTAGGCGCCTCAGACTATGCCCCTCTTCCCTAATCTCCGAGTCTTGGTTCCTGTGACGGTGGTTTGGGGTCAGCGGGGGTGGATACGCACAGCGCGGGCTGATCTGCACCAGGCCCGTTCCCCACAGGGAGCTCTGCCCGGTCACACGCTGCAGGAGGCGGAGCTGGGCACCGAAGGGGCCGACCACACCCGCTCTCTGGCCTCCCCTGTCGCCTGGCTTTGTAGTTGTTGCCCACAGAGGAGGCTCGGACGCTGTGCTGGGCGGCGCCCTGGACGGCCTGGCGCCAGGGCTCAGGGCAGGGGGCCTTGGGCAGGTGTGAGGGAGGGAAAGAGGGAGGGAGGGAGGAGCCAGGTGGAACATCCGCGCCAGACCAAGCTCAGTGGGCACCACGCCTTCCCTTGTTCTGGCGAGACCGATAGAAAGACAGGTCCTTCTGTCGCTCCCCGGAAGCTCTTAGCGTGGCCTCGGGCACGGGGCGGAGGGGGCTGATGTGGGCACCGTGACGCGGCTGTCAGTACACTGTCCGTCCAGTGCAGCCCTGAGCGTGCGTGTCCTGGGCTTCCGCTGCTGCTCACGGTCTGGTCACTGGACCCACTGGAGCGTGAAGGACTCTTGCTCTCCCGATGAGGAGGGGAGGGCTGTGCTGTGCTCCGCTCCGAGCAGGGTCCGAGGGCAGAGAACTGACTCCCCTTCTCGCGCAGGTGTGCCTCCTGGGGAGATCCAGGACCTACCCGCCCGCCGCAGAAGCCCTGGCCGACCAGCGGAGGACCCAGTACATCAGCAGCCGCCGTGCCCCGGGGCCCGCCCCCGCCCCGCTCGGGGCTGAGACTGGCAGCGTGCACTGCTGTCACCGAGGTCTTCCTGACTGTCCCTCCGATGGCCTTCCCGATGACCCCCCCAATGGTCCCGGAGCCCTGGAGCCTGGGGCTGAGGGACGCTGGCTGCCCGGGTTTCACCCCCGAGACAGAGCTGAACGCGTGAGGAACTGCACCGCCCTCCCGAGGGAGTTTGTGGACCAGGTGGTTCTGCAGGTGGCCAGCCTGCTGTTGGGCGGAGCGCAGTTAAGCCCAGGGAGTCCTCCCAGCGGAAGTCCTCCCAGCGGGAGCACGCGGACCTGGAACCCAGGAGGTAACCGCCATGGCCCGGCAGCGCCTGCACCCTGTGCATGGCCGGTGCACTGGTCGGTTAGTGTGAGAGACAGTGATGCAGGCAGGCGGCTGCACGCTCAGGCCCGGTTTCCTGAGGTCCCGCTGGCGGGCGGCGGGGCTGCAGGTCAGTCGGGACTCTGGCCTCACCAGCCTCCCCGGACTCCGTCTGCAGGCCTGTCCCAGAGAACATGGCTGACTGGGTGCCGGCGGGGCGGGCTCTGACCCGGTATGGTGGGTGTGATGATTCTCTGAAGGCCCAGACAAGTCGGGCGTGAGGAGGGAGGGCGTGTGCCTGGCTGTTCTCACAGCAGGGTGCCCCCTTCAACCAGTGGCATCCGAGGGGGTAGGGGCCCAAGTGTGAGCCCCAGTTGTCTTCCTACAGTTGTCCCGGGGTCCCAGGGCCCAGGCTGCTGGGAAGGTTTCCCTGCTGCTCCTCTGCCTGACAGGCATCCCAGCCAGCCACCAGGGGCGCTGTGGAGCTGTCACCAGCCAGAGCCCTGCCTGAGGGTTAGGGTCACGAGGAAATCGAGGACCCCTCTCCCCCTAAGCCTGCCGGGACGGCCCCCCGGCTGGCCCCGCAGGCGCGACAGGCCTGGGCGGAGGGATCATGGACTCTTCAACCTCCTGCTCATCCTCAGCCATGAGGTGGTCACAGTGCGTGTCCCATCATTTCACCCCTCCCGACTCGTGTCCTGTGACGCAGCGCCCCGCCCAGCATGTCCCCTCCCAGGAGTCACCGCCCTCCTGGCATCTGGTCAGGACCCCGGCAGCCCTCGCCGGGGCGGCTGGCCCAGGTGGCTGTGTGGCTGCAGCAGCTCAGGGTGACACCCCACCTCCTAGGTGTATCCCACTGAGGAGCCAGGGGAGAGGAAGGCAAGCTGGATGGGGCCCAGAGCCCAGTGCATCTGAAGGCGGGAGATTGACTTCTCTTCCCAGGATGGCACTTCCCTGGCAGGGGGGTCCTTCGGGAGCCTGGGGTGCCTCCTAGTGAGCAGGACGGGCCTTTCCCAGGCCCCGGTGGAGGGGGCTCTATTATCATTTCTCAGGCGCCCCCCGCCACACACACACACACACACACACACACACACACACACTGGAGATGTCTGGGAGCCGGGCACATGCTCCAAGACTGTCGGAGGCTTCAGCTCCTGTCGGCCGGGAGCATGTTCCCGTGAGGGGGAGACGTGATTTCAGCCTCCAGCCCCGCCCACAGGGCTTGCTCTCCCGATCACTGGGCTAGTGACCGTCTCTCAGCACCGCCCCAGGCCTGGCCCCTCTTGCCTGTGCTCCAGGACTAAAGGACCTTCCTGGGCAGCTGGCTGAGCGGTGTGGGAGCTGCGGCAGAACCGGGGGAAGGGGCTAGGGCGGCAGCCGGGAGCTGCATGGCCAGTTCAAGCCGCGTGTGAGGGTCAGTGCAGGGAGCTCCTGGGCGGAGCCAGGAGGTGGGGTGCTCTGGGCCAGCGGCCCACTCCCCCTAGCGTCCCGCGTACTCCAGGCAGGCGGAGCAGGTGAGGGGGATTTGCAGGTGAGGGGGATTTGCAGGTGTGGTCATCGCAGTCCTGGCCTGCCGGAGCTCGGCTGCAGGACAGAGCTGCGGGCAGCCGCCTCGGGCAGCGCAGGGCGGCCCTGCCCCTGGTCCGGGGGCTATAGACAACAGCGCGGTAACCTGAACGTCGGGATTTGGGTCTGCGGGAGGCTGGTCTGTGCCCATGGCCGGGTGTGACGGCCCTTTCCTTCTGGACAGCGAGCCTCTCCCTGGCGGAGGTGGCGGGCGCGCTGGACAGGGAGACGCTGCGGAGGCTGAAGCGGGAGTGCGGCGGCCTGCAGACACTGCTGCGCAACAACCACCAGGTGTTCGCAGGTGAGCACCGCTTCCCGCGTGGCTGCGGCTGTCACCTCCCCACGCCACCTGCCCCCCTCTACCCCACACCCCCCACCCCAGTCCTGCCTCCGGGCCCGGGGCCCCAGGTGCTCCTGTCACTTCCTCCTGCACACGTCACCCCCACCCTGCCCCTCCCCAGCGGAGCCACGGGGGCCCAGGCTGTGGAGCTGCAGGAGGAGGTCTGGCCCAGGAGGTGCCATCTCGGGGCAGGGCTGTCCCTTGTGTGCTGTGCCGGAGGCTGCAGGCCGGGGCGATGGCCTCTGTCCTGCCCCAGGACCTGGCGGAGGCGGCTCCCACCTCGGGCAGGGCCACAGCAGGACAGGTGCTGGGTCGGGGTCTGGGAAGGAGGGGCCTTCCAGAGTGAGGGAGCGGGCTGGAGCTGGCCCAAGGGTGCAGGCCCCTCGGGGTGCACGTGCTGGGCCTGAGGTCGCGGTCTCCCGGGGTGCATGCTGCCCTCGGGCTGGGAGGAGCCAGAGGGGCCCGAGCTGACCGGCACGGCGCCTGGGCTCACTCTGCCTTCGCCGCTCAGCTCGGAGGCCGCTGCAGCCTTCCATGCCCCACACGTTCTTCGCTTGGTTCCGGGAACATCTTTTTTCCATTAGAGCACACATGCGTCTGCTGTCCTGGGTGGTGTGCGCAGGGGGCTTTGTTTTTGGAAGCGCTGCTGAGGAGGAGGCGAGTGGAGTGGGAGCGGGCAGCGTGCGTCATGTGAGAGCTATGCCTGAGCCGTCTGCGGGCTGCTGAGCCATGTCTCCCATCACGTGTGCGGGTGCAGGCGGTGCCGGGGCTGTGACACGGAGGCTGTGGCGGGCGTGGCGGCGGTGCCCACTCCTCCCTGAGCCGCCGTGGCCGGTGCATGTCAGCACACAGGACGCCGTGTTGGGAGCGCGGAGCTGGGGGTGTCGGCACACGGGCTTAGTCACTGCGCTGTGTCTTTCTCTGTCCGAGCTGCAGTTCTGAACGGGCGAGTGCGCTTTCGAGACTGGAGGGAAGAGAAGCTGCAGGAGGAGAAGCAACCGGAAGCCAAGCGCCGGCTGCTCTCCACGGCATTCAAAACCCGCCTCTGCTGGTTCTTCTCGCACCACCCCGACGGCTGCGCCCTGCCCGCGGACTGCTGCCCCTTTGCCCACGGGCCTGCGGAGCTGCGGCCGCCCCCGGCCTCCAAGAGGAGGAAGCGGCTCTGTGAGCCCGGGGCCCTGCCCGCTCCTCGGCCCTGCAGTTCCAGGGCTGGCAGAGCTCAGGCCACTGGCCTTGCGCCTGCCGTCAGTGCTCCAGGGACAGGAGCTGGAGAAGCCGGAGGCGCCGGGGCTCGCGTTAAAGGAGGGAGCTGACGGGCTGGGCCTCCGGCATCAGGGAAGGGGTGGGGGGTGTCAGGATACGGAGGAAGCGCTTGAGCCGGCTCTCCTGGCAGCGCCCGCCCTGGGAGCCCATGCGTGGAGGCGGGGTCACCCGGCAGTGCCCGCTGCCCCCGAGAGCCTCCCTCTCCCGCCCTGCGGCGGCTCACCAAGTACGGACACGTACTCCATTAAATTATTCGTGCAGTTTACACACACTGTCGGGGTCCTTGGTTTTTCTGTGACACGTAGTGTGGGCAAACTCAGAGTAACAGATAAACCACCCTCCGACCCAAGAGGCCCCAGCGCCCCGCCCTGCCCCGCCCACAGGTCACGGCCAGCCGGTGGCCCGCTGCCTCGCAGCCCCGTACGCGGTTGTGCTCGGCCGGGTGTGGCCCTGCTCCCGGCTCCTGTGGAGGGGCCTGTGCGCCCCCGCAGGGGTGGGGGGGCTGAGCCAGCACCGTTTATCCTCAGGTCACCATTCCGGGGTCTTCCGGCCTCTGCCGTTTCTCCTTTTTCTTAACTTGAGAGAGACACACTGGTAACGGTGTTCACTCCCAAGGGGATGCTGCTTCCATGTTCCCGACCGGAGACCCAGCCCTCGACCTCGGTGTATCCGGATTATGCTCTAAGGCAGTGTTTCCCAGACTTCTGACATAGGTGTGCCCCTTCTACAATTTCCGTAACGCCGAGTACCCCTCGTACTCATGAGAACGTAGAATTAGGCGCAGCTAAGCACGGTGCAGTGCATATCCCCACCAAACTCTTCCCGTACCCCTGGGGGTACGCGTACCACACTTTGGGAAACACTGCTCTAAGCAACTGCGCTACCCAGGGGGCCTGGAGCCTCCGTGGCTCCTGATAAGTAGTCATCCTGATTGTTACTATTGCCCCGTCTGCATTGCGTGCTCTTCTCTGGCTGATTTTAAAACTTTTTCACCTTTAGTATTCAGTTTTTCTGTTTTTAAATTATTTTTATAATATGTTCTTATTGATTTCAGAGAAGAGAGAAACATCAATGAGAATCACCAATCAACTGCCTCGCGCTGGGGATCAAGCCCACAACCCCAAGCATGTGCCCCTGACCAGAATCGAACCTGGGACCCTTCAGTCTGCAGACTTGGGCACTCTATCCACTGAGCCACACCGGCTAGGGCTAGTATTCAACAGTTTTGTGTAAGGGTATAAGCTGTGTTTTTTGTTAACTTGCTTGGGGATTGCTAAACCTAAGTCCCTGGGTTACTGTTTTTTGATCCAATTTGGAAAAATCGGCCAATATCTGATAAATGTTTTTCCTGCTCCATTCTCTCTGCTCCCAGTTACACTGGAGGCCCGGTGCACGGTGGGGTCCCTAGACCTGGCCTGCAGGGATCGGGCCCAAACTGGCTCTCATACATCCCCTGAGGGGTTCCCGGATTGCAAAAGGGCGCAGGCCAGGCTGAGGGACCCCACTGGTGCATGATTGGGGCCGGGGAGTGACCATGGGAGGGCTCCCGGGCGTGCCATCCTGTCTCACCCAGTCTCTTGACTGTGCGTCTCACTTTGTTCATGTGACTATAGCTTGTTGTTGGTATATACCAGTGTCACGTGAGCTGGAGATTGTGGGTGACGAGCAGAGATTTTAGATTCTGTGCACGGAGCAGTTTCCCTTAGTGCTCATTTCCTATCGGTGAGCTGCTGTGATTGGCTGCAGGCTGGCAGCAGGCATTGATTGGCAGGTCTGTTCCTGTCCTGCCCGATTCCAATGCTTCGTCCACGTCCCTGCAGCCTGGGCCGGTCCTCCTAAGGGGCTTCCGGGGTTTCGTGGGGAGCCCCGGTGCCGCCCAGCCCCTAACGTGGCAGCTCTTGAATTCCAGACACTCGCTGTGGCTGCAGGCTCTGCTCCAAAGCGAGGGAGGATCCCCAGAGAGGGTGGGGCGGGGCACGAGGCCTGCATGCGCACGCCCTTGGCTTGGCTACGGCCACTCCTGGCAGGTCCAGTGCTGGCTGCTGCCACCGGGGACTGAGGGTTGATCCTCTCACTAGTTTAAACGCCTACAGCCACCTGTGGCCGGTGCCAGCACCAGGGTCCAGCCCTGCCGAGGCATTGGGTGAGTTAACCAAATGCTGACACAGAGCAGGCTGATTTTTATTTTACTTTGTATGGTCACAAATGATACAAATATCCAAGAAAGGCTCTCACCCCTGGGCTGACACGTCGGACAGAGGCTCCAGGTGATTGCCGCTCGGAGTATCCGCTCCTCTGGCAGCTCATCAGGAATTCAGAATTGCAGGCCCACCCACGACCTGCCCATCACCGTCACTGAGGCAGGGCAGCAGGCTGGGGGTGGAGGCTGAGCTGGAGAAAGGGCTGCTCCGGGGCTGCATCTCTTCCTAGCCCCGTGGCCGACAAACCGGCTCGAGAGCCACATGCGGCTCTTTGGCCCCTTGAGTGTGGCTCTTCCACAAAACACCACGGCCTGGGCGAGTCTACTTTGAAGAAGTGGCGTCAGAAGAAGTTTAAAAATGTGGCTTCCAAAGACATTTCAGTGGTTGTGCTGTTGATACTTGGCTCTGCTGACTGAGGAGTTTGCCGGCCCCTGGCCTAGGCCATTTCCTCTTCCGGAAAGCCCCCTCCCTGCTTCCCGTTCTGCTCCTGGCCTGTGAGACAGGGAGGGAGACCCCAAGGCTCTGTGGCCCTGGAGCGCCCGTGGGGAGTGGGCAACCGAGGTCTTGGTGGAGTCGGAGAGGAGGGCAGCAGGAAGCTCGCCTGCCCTCAGTGCTGGGCTGTGTCCTCTGCCCACTCCCTCCCTCTCTCTCCTGAGGAGTCTGACACAGGGTGAGGCACTCGCTAAGCCACACAGTGAAGGGCAGCACTGGAGCTGGACCCCAGGGCGGTGTGGGGCGATGCAGGCCTGGGAGACGGGGCCGGGGTGGGGGAGGGGGAATCACAGCTGCAGGACACTGGGACCAGGCCGCAGGAAGGGCTGGGAGTGGGTGGACCGGGGCTCCTAAGTCCAGGCACCCCAGGAGGAGACGCTGACCGGATCCTCGGGTCTCGAGCCTCCGTGCGGCTGACACTAACACACAGCAGAGCCCACGCCCGCCCCGCCCCCTCGAGGGGAGCCAGGCCCGTGCGGAGCCAGCGTTCAGCCAGGGCACCGCTCCACTCAGCACGCAGCGTGGCTTAACCTGACTTCACCTCTGGTCCTGGGTCCCTCCCCCGCCTGGGTGCTCGGCCCAGGGCAGGGGCCCAGCGGGGCTGCACTTCCTGCTGGGCCCTGCTGGTCAGTCGGTTGGAGCCCTAGGCGCTGTTCTTGGCAGGAATAAACGGGCTCGGCTCCCTTTGCTCCAAAGGAAAACATTGGTGGGCCGGGCAGCGGGCTCCGGGGCCTGGCTGCCGCTGGGGTGGGCGGGGGAGCTGGCCAGCAGAGCCTGGGCCTCAGGCTAGGCAGAGGGGCTGCTGACCCCGGTCAGCCTGGGGCTGGCAGGACTCGGCCTGTGACCACACCCACTTCCGGCCCCCTCCCCCAGCACTGTGTTCCTTCCCCTCCTCCGTCCCCTCCCTCCTCTTTCCCGCACTGCCTGCTGGGCCCAGCGCCGGCCGCCCCTGCCCCTTGCCCTGCATAGCGAGCTGGCCGCTCTGCTGGGAGCGGGACCCGGGCCAGGCCAGCTCCCCGCAGGCTGGCTCTGACAGGTCTGCTCTGAGGACGGTCATGGGACGGCCACCCGGCAGCATGGCCAGCGAGCAGGCGCCAGGGGGCCGGCCTGGCTGCCTCCTGAGTTCCCCCGCCCCCGTGGGCTCGGATGGCTTTGTGGGGGCCCCTTCCCTTCTTGGCTGATGCTGGTTGGCTTGTGTTACTTGCATCCAGAACGTTTATCCCCAAGAGTGAGGCCCCTGCCCACTCCGCCCACAGACTGGAGGCCAGCCCAGGGCCAGGGCTGAGCCCATGTCCACAGGCTCCTCCACCCCCTGCATCTCACACCGCCCCCCGGGAAGCTGGGGCATGGACTCGAACCCCAGGCTCTGGCTCAGGGACCTGCTGAGTCTGCTCGGGGCTGAGGCAGCTCTGGGTGGTGAGGACGTCAGCAGGGCTGGGGCTGCCTGGCTGCAGGTGATGGGGCGGAGCCAGAGCTGCGGGTTGGGGGTTGGGGGGCCCCCTCCGGGTGAGTGGCCACAGAGCTGAGGCCTCCAGCAGTCCCGAGCGCCTGCCCGATGACCTGTGCAGGCACAGCCCAGAGGCCCGTGGGCTGGAGGGAGGGAGGCCGTGGCCGTGTGCACGCTGACCCTGACCCTGGGCTGCGGTGGCGAGGACAGCGGCTCTGACGTGCCTCGGGCTCCAGCCCACAGCGCAGTCCCATTTGCCAGCGGGTCCCAACACTGCTGTCAGCCGGGGCCGGGGCCTCCCCCACCCCCACCCCAGCCTCGGCTTGCTGGCCTGTGTAGGGGGAACAGGGAGTTCTGAGTCCGGAGCCCACCATCTCTCGGGGCCCGTTTCCCTCCAGCCCAGCACTGCCCGTCCCCTACTGCACCCCCCACTGTGCCGAAGGCCCGGCTGCTAGTGGACCTAGGGGCCCAGCCAGCCTCCTGAGCAGATGGGAGGCAGCAGGTTTCCATGGAAACTAGAAATGGCGCTCAGGTAAATCGTGTTTGTAATCAGAGCTCTCCTGAGCAGCGGAGAAGCAATGAGCCTGCACCTAACACCGCCCTTACACTGGGTCTCCCCAGTCCTGCCCGCCCCGGGAAAGAGCCGAAGGGGGGGGCACCTGTGCTGTTGGGCACCCAGGCGGCTCTGTTGGCAGCACAGCGAGGGCCGAGGCTGTGACCACGGCCGCCCTGCCAAGCCACACTGGAGCCTCGGGGCGGGGGGCGGGGGTGGCACCAGGGGGCCTCTGGTCAGGACACGGGATGGACAACCTGTTCCCACCTCACAAGGGGTCCGATTGGTCGCCAGCAGCCTCCCTGCAGCCTGCCCTCTGGGGTGCCGCCCTCTGGGGTGCCGCCCTCTGCGGCGCTCCCTGCCCGGTGCACACGCACCCCACCGGTTAGGGCCTCGGTGGCAGGCAGCTCTCGCCAGCCGCCGGCCCCGCTCCTCAGCACAGGTCCCCGGCCCGTCTGGCCCCGGGGCACAGAGCCGTGAGAAGAAGCCAGGACGTGACCTGACTCCATTTCCCCATCAGGACACACGCCCAACCGTGAAGTACCCTGTGAACTGGGGACAGAATGCGGGGCGTCAGCCCCTCACAACCACCCTCAGGAGGACGAACAGGAAGTGAGAACAGGAGGAGCCCTGGCCCGGCCGTTCAGTGGTTAGAGCGTCAGCCACACATACCCCCGGGGTCACAGGTCGATTCCTGGTCAAGGGCACACACCAGGTTGCAGGTTCAACCCCCGGCCCTGGTTTGGGGTGCCGGCAGGAGACAACCGATCCATGTCTCTCTCTCATGTTTCTCTCACCCGCCCCTCTCTGGGGCAGTGGAAGAACTGCCCCAGGTGAGGATTAGCCAGGAGAAAGGCCGGAGCTCTGAGCCGGGCACGGAGCCCAGCTTCCCCAGACCGGACCTCCAGCTCCCGCGGACCTGGGCTCCGGTGGCGGGCCCACGCTCGGCCGGGGAAATGTGTGAAAGAATGAACGTGTGAGTGAGGGAGGGCGCCTGTGCACGGCGGCACCGTCCTCCGCTGCCCATCTCCACGCCCCTCCCCACCAACGAGCCGTCCCCGTACTGGCGGCTGTGGGGCCTGGGCGGGGTCCCCGTGACACCTGCTGTGTGACCTGTGACCGCCTGCTCTGCCAGCAGCCGTCCTCCGTCCTGAGGCCTCGCACCCAGGCTGATCCTGCTCTGCCGGCAGCCATCCTCCAGAGGCCTCGCACCCAGGCTGATCCTGACGCTGAGCGAGGCGGACACGGCTGTCGCCAGCCCCTCCCTGGGGAGATGGGCGCGGGGCACGCTGGGCGCCCAGACGTCCACCCTAAATGTGTCTATGGCCGGCGGAGGCCCTGCCCCTCCCCACGCCGGGGCAGGAGGGGGCGGGGTGTCGGGTTAGGGGCCTCTGTGCGAGTGGGAGCCGCCCGCGCTGGGCCTCGGGGCACACGGGCAGGTCCTGGGGTCCCTCAGCTCAGGGACTCCCAGGCCCCTGATGTCGACAGCCTTTGGGGGTCCCGAACCTCAAGGAAGACTCAGCCCCTCCTGGCTTTGTGGGGAGGGGCCAGGGAGGTGGCCGGGCTGCTGGGGGGCCCTGCGTGTCTGTGCCCCGGGGGCAGGGACGGGGCTGTCTCCCCCGCTCCCTCGGCAGCGAGCCCCACACACATGCCTGCAGCACCAGCCCCTCTGGCGACATGGCGGCCTCCTCCCTGCAGGGCCGTGGGCGGGCGCTCCCCCGCGCTGACCCCACTCCGGCCACGCCACGCCGGCAGCAGCCCGGCTGGAGGCAGCTCTCCAGCTTCCACGAGGCAGGGCTCTGGCCGGCGAGGCAGGGCGGGCCTGCACTGCTCTGCCTGGCTGAGCGGGGAGAGGGATTTCCAAGAACCGAGTTGGATCCGGAATCTCTGCTAAAAACGCTCCCGGCCCTTGCCAAGGCCGCTTCCACCCGGCGGCCACTGGCGGAGCAGACAGCCGCGGGGTCCTGGGACCCTCCCCACCAGCTCCTGGCGGCGGGTGCCCTCAGGCCATTTAACCTGAGCTCCTGCCTGCAAAGGAGGGGAAACCCTCCCCTCGCAGGGCACAGGGGAGCCCTGGGTGCAGGCGCACGTGCTCACACCCGCCTGGTCCACGGCCTGGACGGGGCTGCTGGGACCTCGGCTGCCTACCTGTTTCTGGGGGCTGGGGATGGCTGCTCCCGGCTCCAGTGCTTCCTGCCTGCCCTGGGTGCAGGTGGGCTCTGCCTGTCCTCCCCTTTTTGCCCCTAATCCCCGTTTTCCATCTGTGTTGTGCTCCCAGGAGTCTGGTGGGGGGCAGTGTGAAGGATGAGCCTGGGAGGAGACAGGAGCTGTCGCTGGGCCCCCCTGTGTCAGGGCCAGCCCACCTGTGGGTGCGGGTGAGGCCTGGCTGCCCCAGTGACCTGGCTGGACCTTGTCCTCAGAGCCAGGTCCTCAGAGAGCCAGTGGACGGTGCAGCGACGCCCCCGAGGACAGTGGCTGGAGAGGTCACCCAGCCAAGTCGCCATCCTTGCAGCGACCCTGGAAGACCCCTTTCCTCGGGGCCCCAGTTTCTCCGCCCGTGAGCATCCCCGGAGCCCGGCGCCCTCCTGCTGGGGAGGCAGGTCGGCCCCAGGGCGGGAGCTCCAGGCACACAGCGAGGGGGAGGCCGCCGCTGCAGGCCGGGCTGTGAGTGCCGTGGAAACACCCGCGTGGGACTCAGGAGCGCTCCTGTGAGGGGGACAGACGGCAGGTGCCCCCGTGGGCCCTGCTCCTCCCTTCCTGGCTGGGAGGCAGCTGGGCTTGCTGGCACTGCAGCAGCCACAGGTGACACTGAAGACAGACCCCATGCGCTGAGGATGGTGAAGCCGAATGGAGGGCTGGTCCCCACCAGCCTCACCCTCCTGCCTGCCCCCTGCTGGCATCCACCTGAGAGCGTGACCGGGGGTCTGCCCGGCCCCCTGGTTCTGTGTCCTGCTGTTTGCAGCCGTCCCTGGTCCCACGTGGCTGCGCCATCCTTGGGGCCCTCGGATGCAGGCCCCAGTGGAGGGGACGGGAAGGAGGACGGGTGCCTGCTGGAGAAGCTGGCTCAGCACGTCTGGTGGAAGGGTTTCCTGTTGGTGAGCGACCTGTCACACAGAGCCCGCCGATAGTACCAATACCGTGACGGGCGGAGGGTCACTGCGGGCGGATTCCACAGACGGAGAGGAGAGGAGGAGGCGGGTGGGCAGCCTCCGGCCAGCGCGTCCCATAACCTGGCTGCCACGGCACATTCCTTGGCCACCCAGGCTCACTGGAGAGGAGAAAGTGATCCAACAGTCTCACCTCTGCCGGAGGAATTGAATTACTAGGCGAAAACCTGCCCACAAAGAAAATTAGGTCCAGGTGGCAGAACTGGAAAATTTTAGCCAAAATTCTGCCAGTTGCACCCGAACTCCTCTGGAACATAGAAGAGGAAGAGGTAATTCTCAGCTCATTCTGTAAGGCCCGCGTTACCCTGACCCCAAACCCAACAGCATTACGGGAAAAGGCTCAGACCCATCTCCCTTATGAACAGAAGAACACAACTTTTAAGTAAGATTTTAGCAAATTGAAGCCAATAATGTGTAAATATGATCATATCTATTGAGAAGCCAGAGTTATTTTGGAATGCAAGGTGGGTTTAATATCCAAGGAACAATCAGTGCAATTTTGCCACTTTAAGAAGCTAAAAATGCAAAACCACATGATCATCTCAGAGGCAAAAAAATAAAATAAAACCCACAAAAATACTTTGACACAATCCAATGTCCATTTCTTTTCATTTTTTTTAATATACATTTTATTGCTTCTTACAGAGAGGAAGGGAGAGGGATAGAGAGCTAAAAACTTGATGAGACAGAAATATCGATCAGCTGCCTCCTGCACACCCCCTACCGGGAATGTGCCCGCAACGAAGGTATATGCCCTTGACCAGAATTGAACTCGGGACCTTTTAAAATTTTATTTATTTATTTATTTATTTATTTATTTATTCAAATATATTTTATTGATTTTGTACAGAGAGGAAGGGAGAGAGATAGAGAGTTAGAAACATCGATGAGAGAGAGTCATCGATCAGCTGCCTCCTGCACACCCCCTACTGGAGATGTGCCCGCAACCAAGGTACATGCCCTTGACCGGAATCGAACCCGGGACCCTTCGGTCCCCAAGCCGACGCTTTATCCATTGAGCCAAACCGGTCCCGGCTGAACTCGGGACCTTTTAATCGGCAGACTGACGCTCTATCCACTGAGCCAAACCGGTTTCAGCCAACGTTCATTTCTTATAAAAGCTCTCGGCACCAGGATCGAAGGCCTCCCTGCCGCTGACGAGGGCACCCAGAGCCCCCTGTCCACGTCACACCTGGTGGCGGAAGGACAATGCCTCAAAAGCGGGCCAGGCCAGCCACGCCCCCACCCGGTCCCTTCGGCGTCTCGCTGGGGGCTCGGCAGGCAGGAGGCAGGCGGAGGGAGTAGCAGGCCTGAGCCCGAGAGGAGGTAGGCTGCCTTCACCGGCACCCACAGGCCGGCTCGCAGGGAACCTGACGGGGCTGCAGAAGCGGCTGGGCTGAGGCCCCTAGTAAGGTGCCCCAGCCCTGGCTGCATTGGGGGGGAGGGGATCATGCCCTTCCCCACTGGTACCCTCACCGGGGCTTTTCCTGACCCCTCCCCACCTCCCGGGCTCTGGCCTCAGGCCCACAGCCCTGGCACACGGGCCTCCTTCTCCGAGGCAGCGAGCTGTGGGTGCGGGTGCCGCTCTCCGCCCTCGTCCACGCCCACGCGGGTGCAGTGTGGTCCCACCTCCCCGGGGCACTGCAGGGTCGCAGCTGCGTGGCTGGCGGTGGCCGCACTCTGTGGCCAGCATCAGGGACTGTTATGACCACACGTCTGAGCTGTGTTCCTCCGAGTCCAGCCTCGTACGTAAATGAAGCCGATTCTGGCTTCCGCTGCCTCTGCCTGACTCCTGTCTGCTGGCCCCGACCTCGGGCGGGCAAAGGGGGTGCATGGAGATCCCCACTCCCCCACGGCGGTGGCGCTGCTGTCAGGTCCTCCATTAGCAGACGAGGAGCCTGAGGCACAGAGATGGAGGAGTGAGGGCGTGAACCATGAAGGGCTGGAAGGACGGGACCCCAAAGCCCGGGCCCTTTAGCAGTGAGGAGTGGGGGTGCCGCCGGGAGTGGAGGGCAGGGCCAGGTCTCCGTCCCCTCCTACCCTGTCCCATCACAGGCTGGACCCTGAAAGGTCCGGGAGTCTTTTTATTTTTCCACTGATTTTTCTGTGTGTGTGTGTGTGTGTGTGTGTTTTTAACAGAAAGTGGAAGGGAGGACAAGAAGGAGCAGAGAGAGAGCAAATCGATGTGAGAGAGACCATTGACCAGTTGCCTACTGCACACACCCCGGCCCGGACCGGGGTCAGGCCTGCTACCCAGGTTCATGCCCTTGACCGGGAATTGAACCCAGACCCTTCTGCCCTGAAGACGACGCTCTGACCACTGAGCCACCGGCCAGGGCAAAGGAGTCTTGTGGAGGGTCTGGTGGGCTTTGGACATGTCTTCTTTCCCGATGAGGCCGTTAGGGCAGGAGAGGAAGTCGGGGAACTGGGCCCCCACCTGAGCCGGCTCCCTGTGTCCTCCGTGGGCGGCCCTCGGTGCCCAGCCAGCCCCGCCCAGCAGCCCAGCCTCCGGCCGGCTCAGGGCTGCCACCCGGCCGGAGAGCGAGGGCAGCGGGATGCAGGAGGAGCGGCCATCTGGAGAAGGCCTCTAGGCTGGCCGCTCGCTCAGCGGGAGGTGCTGGGCTGCGTCCCCGGTGACAGGTGCTGGGGAGGACGGTGGCCACGTTCCGGCTGCTGGCCCTCCCGATCCGGCCACGTCCCGGCTGCTGGCCCTCCTGATCCCGCCACGTCCCGACTGCTGCCCCCCGCGATCCCGCCACGTCCCACTGCTGGCCCTCCCTATCCCTCCACGTCCCGGTCCCGGCTGCTGGCTCTCCCGCACAGTCCTCCCCTCCCCCGAGGCCCGCTGTGGGCTCCACTCCACTCAGCAGGCACGGACACCCATGGGCGGGCTCGGCTCCTGCCCCAGGGACCGCTCGGTTGGGGGGGGGGGAGGTGGTTTGGGGGGCAGACAGGAGAGAGAGAGTGGTGAGGATCCACTCTCAGTCCTGACACCTGGGAAGGTGCAGAGGTCACCTGTTAGCCCTGCTTTCCGGACCGGGAAACAATCAGGTGAGTTCAGCAAATGGCCCGGCCCGCAGCCAAGGGAGAGCAGTGGAGCCTTTGATGCCTGACCCAGTCTGTCGCGGTGCGTTCCCATGTGTCTCTCTGTGCGGGAGCCGCCGCCAGCCTGGCGCCAGAGGAGCCCACTGTGGTGAGGGGTGACAGGCGCTGGCCAGGGGGTCCCAGGTCGGGCCGTGGGTCTTGGCTTCCCTTGCAATTCCGGGGGGGAGGGCAGAGCTCCGCCATGTGGCCCCCGGAAACGCCAGAGCCTGCTTACCCCAGGCCCCGCTGGCCTGAGACCAACCCCGAGCCCCCAGAGCTGGGGTGTCCGGGCGGCTGTGCCCAGGGTCCCGGGTCAGAGAGGGCTTCCTGGACCAACCACCGGGAAGACAGCTGCCCTCCACTCGAGGCCCCGGAGCTGAGCGGCGCCGGGGCTGCCTGGGGGACTGTCCCTGAGATGCTTCTCACGAGCCCAGGGCGAGCGCAGACACCGAGAGCCAGGGTCTGGAGACCCTGCACACGCCAGCTCACGTGACACGGGACGCACACGGTCCCACACAGCAGGACCCCGTTCGGCCTGAGGTGGGGGTTCTTTCCCACAGACAGTGTGCCAAGTGCTGAGGGACGTAACCCGCCCCAGGGGGCGAGGGTGTCAGGAGGGCTTCCTGGGGGGGTGCCCCTGAGGTGACACGAGCTCCAGGCTGTCTCCGCGGAGGCCCGGGAGGGACAGAGGCAGGAACGCAGGCCTCGCTGAGAGCCAGGGCGGCTGGGCCCCTGGAGCGTGGACAGCGCCGTCAGCAAGGACGATGCTCAGTAATGTGCTGCTCAGCAATGTTTCTGGAGGAGGTCAGCGGGGCACCTGTGGAATCTCAGCCATCCCGGCTCCGGAGGCTGTGTTCCCGCCTGGGAGGCTGATTCCCCGTGCAGGCCAGGCACAGGCTCGGGCAGAGGTCAGCAGGGGAGGGGAGACGGGAGGAGGGCAGGAGAAAGGAGAGGAGGAGGGGGCGCACATGGGGAGGGGGCTGTAGCCGGGCCGCGGTAGAACACACGGGGCATCCTGGCTCTGCCCCTCCCTCCCCGTGGCTGCCCCTGTCGGGGGGAGTGGGGGAGGGCTGCAGTCCTGAACCCCGACACCCCGGAGGCACCCCGACACCCAGGAGGCGCCTGCGGGTTCGCTGCCTGGACGATAAGCCTCATCCATCAGCTGCCTCCTGCACGCCCCCACTGGGGATGGAGCCCACAACCCGGGCTCTGCCCTGACTGGGAATCGAACCCTGACCTCCTGGTTCCTAGGCCGACGCTCAGCCACGGAGCCCTGCCGGCTTCCAGCGTTTCTTACTCCGGGAGCTGAAGTCTTTGCTCAGAACGATGAGCAGGTTTAGAAAACGTTTTGTTCTTCCTCCTGACGTACTTTATGGTTTCAGTGGTCACACTGGCCACTCGCCTCCTGGCACCCCGTGTTGTGAGCTCCAACACGCGTGCAGACGTGTGTAAGCACACCGCACAGGGGCCGTCCAGAGCGGCCCAGTGCCAGGGCGCCCCCTCGCTCCGGGGCCCCTCTCCAGCCTTGACCCTTGACCCCTGGCGACGGGCCCTGCTCTGCGTGCCAGGGTCTTGCTTTTCCAGAAGGTCATCCTAATGAAGAACACGTTGGAGCTCTCTGACGGACAGCGGCGGGGACGGAGCCACTGGGAAGTCGCAGGAAGGAGGGTGGACATGGAGGGTGGGCATGGAGGCCATGCCGGGTGGCCCTGTCACGTGGTCACACGGATGGGGCCCCATTTGTTCGTCTGTTCACCAGGGGAGGACATCGGGGTTGTTTCATGTCACATCTTTGGCCAAATCTGGGGCGTGTGCAGCCATTGCCTCTTCACGTGTGTTTCGTTCGGCCCCCCTCCCGGCCTCTGTCCGTCTGCCTGTGATGGACGGTTCATCTCAGGGAAGTCACGTGGCCTGCACGCTGTGTCTGAGTTGGCTCAGCGCATGTCCTCACGGTCCTCCCACGCAGTGGCCAGAGTCCGAGTGCCCCTCGCTTCCGTGGCTGAGGAATGTTCCGGTGTGCACGCACCACACTAGAGCCCACTAGTTAGCTGAGGACGTCTGGGTTGGCTCCCCTTTGGGGCTGCTATGGACATCTGTGTACACATTTTCATGGGGTGTGTGTTTTCAAGTCTCTTATACTAAATTACAGTCCCAGTGCACAAAATTTGTGCACGGGAACGGGGGGAGAGGTGTCCCTCAGCCCAGCCTGCATGCTCTCTAATCTGGGACCCCTTGGGGGATGTCTGATTGCCAGTTCAGGGATTGATCCTAAACCAGCAGTCAGATATCCCTCTGACAATCCAGGACTGCTGGCTCCCAACTGCTCACCTGCCTGCCAGCCTGATCACCCCCTAACCACTCACCTGCCAGCCCGATAAACATCTAACTGCTCCCCTAGAGGCCCAGTTGCCCCCAATTGCCCTCCCCTGCTGGCCTGGTCACCCCTAACTTGCCCTCTCCTGCCAGCCTGGTCGACCCTAATTGCCCTCCCCTTTTGGCCTGATCACCCACAACGTCCTCCCCTGCCAGTCATCTTGTGGCAGCCATCTTGTGATGACATGGGGTGGCCATCTTGTGCAAGGGCGTGGTGGTCAATTAGCATATTCCCTCTTTATTAGATAGGGTTATACCCCTAGGAGTGAGGTTTCCGGGTCATACGGGAACTCTATGTTATTCTTTAGGGGTCTCCATGCTGTTCCCACCAGCAGCCACAGTGCCTCTTCCCCACCTGCTCGCGGGCGCGGGCTTTCTCGGTGTTTGGCTGCAGTGAGGAGTGGTATCTCCTGTGGATTGGGTTGCAGTTCCCTGTGGTTAGTGGTGTTGAGTATCTTTTCATGGACCTGTTCACCATCTGATCATTGCCTCTGAAAAATGCCTCTTCCGATCCTTTGTTCATTTTTATTGGATTATTTATCCTTTTATTGTTATACTAGAGGCCCAGCACACGAATTCGTGCACGGGTGGGGTCCGGCCTGTCCAGAGGAGGAGACGGCGGGAGATTGGCCAGCTGGCCTGCCCCGCCCCCAATTGGGGTGGGGGGGACGGTTGGGGGTGTGGCTTCCATGGGGAAGGGCTGCAGGAGGTTGGCCATCAGCCCCATCTGCCGATTGGTTGGCTCCTGGCCACAGTGGGTGTCATAGTGACCAGTCATCCCGGTCATTATGGTGTTCCGTCACTGGCTTTTTCTATATATGGATTCTGGACACTATGCCCTCATCAGGTTTATGGTTTGCAGATATTTCCTCTCATTCTGAGGGTTCTCCTTCCACTTTCCTGAGCATGTTCATTGCAACAAACGTATTTAATATTGATGAAGTCCTATTCATTTTTTCTTTTACTGCTTATGCTTTTGATGTCCCATGTGAGGAGCTGTTGCCACGTCTAAGTTCACAAAACCCCACACCTGTTTCCTCCCAGGAGTTTTCAGCTTTAGCCCTGACACGGAGGTAGGTCTCGGAGTTAGAATTGGGTTTGTTTTGTATAGGGTGTGAGGTAGGGATCCACAGTACTTGTTTTCTGCCTTTGGGTAGCCTATGGTTTCTGCTCAGTGTGTTCAACAGACCGGTCCCCGTGGACAGCCTTTGTCCTGGAGAACACCAATTGGCCATAACAGGGCCGGTTATTTCTGGGTCCTCAGTTCTCCATCGATCCACGTTTCTCCTCACAGCAAACCACCCCATCTTGCTGACTTCAGCTTCATGGCAAGTTCCGAAACCAGGAAGTGCCTGTCCCTCAACTTTGTTCTTCTTTTTCAAGGTGGTCTTGGCTGTTTGGGCTCCCTTCCCACCGCACGTGGATTTTAGGGTCAGTGCTTCCATTTCTGCTGAACAGGCCACGGGATTCTGACAGGACTGCGTGGGCGCTGCTGGTCAGCTGGGCGGTTTTGCCATCCTGGCGAGATATTAGCTCTCACAGTCCCTGAACCCAAGATGCCTTCCACTTTATTTGGGGTTTACTTTCTTTCAACATTGTTTTGTGGGTTTGGGCATGTCTTACAAGTCTTTGGTTAAATTTATTCTTCAGGATTTTTTGTTTGTTCTGATGCTGTTGTGGAATTTTCTTGAGTGGCAGGAGGGTGCTCTGGGGCTAGTGTATGACTTTGGGGTTGTCCGTGGCCAGTGTATGACCTGGGGACTGTCTGGGGCCAGTGTATGAGAACACAGCTCAGTTTGGGTGTGGATCCTGTTTCCCTCCTCTTCGCCCAGCTTGCTCATCAGCTCTAGGTGTGCCACGACGCTGAGTTTGGTTTGTGTCTTCCTTACTGTATGGGTCAGTCCCGGGCCCTGAGCTGGGGGAGGGGAAGATCTTTCTCTCTCTAGCTCCCTCAGCTCGCCCTGCACGGCTCCCCGCCCCCCACAAACCTCTGGGATCACTCCCATGTGGCGCCAGCCCAGGGAAGGGCGAGGCCAAGGTGAGAGGCTGCACCTCCCAGGGCAGACCCGCCCGCTAGAGCCTCAGCCTCAGGGGCAGGTGAGTCAGCGCCAAACCCCTTTCAGAGGGGTGACCATTGCAGGGACCCACCTGGTTCAGAACATTGGGGCGCAGAGCACCCTGCCGCCACTCCACGAGTGGGGAGAGAAGCGAGGCTGCTGCAAAGAGACCTCGGTGCACCTGCACCCGCGCCCTCCCCCCTGGATCAGCCCGGGGCAGCCTGCGCCTGCGCGGTCAGCAGCGCCTTCAGCACCCGGGACAGCGCCGGGGCGGCAGGAGCGCGGCCTCTGCTCTGGCCCCGGGGGCTGGGACCGACCTGGCCACCCGGCACCCTGTGCGCGCCGCTCTGCCTCTGCCCGCCGGCCCCGCGTCCCGGAGACCCCCGGGAGGTTCCCCTGCGGCTCCTGAGCTCCCATGGGCGAGGGCCCGTGCCCCTGGCCCGCGGGCACCCAGAGAGCCGCTGGCACAGAGAGGCCCCGCACAAGGCTGTGGCGCCGCTGTCCGATGCACCGGTGCTGCCCTCTGCGCGGCCCGGAGTCTTCCTGGTGAACCTGTGGCCGGCTGGGCACCCCTTCACCTGCTCCCCGGCGCTGGACACCCCTCACCTGCTCCCCGGCGCTGGGCACCCCTCACCTACTCCCCGGCGCTGGGCACCCCTCACCTGCTCCCCGGCGCTGGACACCCCCTTCACCTGCTCCCCAGCGCTGGACACCCCTCACCTGCCGGGCATCCCTTCATCTGCTCCCAGGCGCTGGGCACCCCTTCACCTGCTCCCCGGCGCTGGGCACCCCTCACCTGCTCCCCAGCGCTGGGCACCCCTTCACCTGCTCCCCGGCGCTGGACACCCCTCACCTGCTCCCTGGCACTGGGCACTGCTTCATCTGCTCCCGGGCGCTGGGCACCCCTTCACCTGCTCCTGACACTGGGCACCCCTCACCTGCTCCCCGGCGCTGGACACCCCTCACCTGCCTGGCGCTGCGCAGGCCGCGCTGTTGGGGCCCAGGGCATCAGCGGTCGGCTCACTGGACCCCTCCCGCGTCCTCCGAGAGGCAGGTGGGTTTCCCGCTGCACCAGGCCCGGTGCTTGTGCTCCCCGGTTACTGTGTGGAGACTGTCTTGGCCTTCGGTTTGCCGAGGTCCCCTGCTCAGGTCTTGGCTACAACACGCCTTCCCGTCCTGCCCCTGTGCCCATGCCAGAGCCCAGTGCCCGTGTCCCTTCCCATCCACACCGGCCACGGGCTTCTGCTGCGGATCTCCGAGCTCCGAGCTCCTTTCACCTCTTTCCAGAGGCCAGAGGTAGGCGGGGGCAGGTGGGGGCAGGCGGGGGCGGGGGGGGGGCAGGCGGGGGCAGGCAGGGGCAGGTGGGGGCAGGCGGGGGGCAGACGGGGGCAGGCGGGGGGCAGGCAGGGGTGGGGGGCAGGCAGGGGCAGGCAGAGGCAGGCGGGGGCAGGCGGGGGCAGGCAGGGGGCTCGCCCTGCACACTGCCCCCGGGTCCCCCATTGGCCCGCTGGTATGAGCCATGCGTTGGCTTCCCGGAGGGCATTTCACCGTGGATCATGTGCCCGCACCCAGGAGGGTGTGCCCAGCTGTGAGGTCAGTTCCACCGCCCAGCTGTGTGGGCAGCCAGCCGGCTCCTCCTGGGACATGGGTCTGAACACTCCTGCTGGCCGCACGGTGTCCAGCCCTGGGAGGTTTCCCCGGTTCTGTCTGTCACCGTTTGGCATGCCTTTCCCACAGAGTCCCTGCGGGTGCTACTGACAGGGTGAGGGCTGGGGGGGGGGGGCTGCCCTCTGTGCCTCTCTCTGTGCTGCCCCACACCTTACCTCACGTTTGTTGTCTGGCTCCTCCTCTCCTCCTGGTCCCTCTGTTCCCCTCGGCTCTCCAGCTGGACATCCCGGCGCTGCCGGTCCGGCTCCGGCTCTGGGCTCGGCTCCCCTGCCCTCCGGGCCCCCGGCTGCTGCCCTCTCCTCTCCCGCAGCCGGGGGGGGGGGGGGGCAGCGCTGCCTCCGTGAGAGGGGCCGCGCCTCCACGGGCCGCCACAAAGACCAGCATCTCACTGGCTCCTTCATCCTCTCTGTCCTGTACGCCATACGCGACCGCTGGGCAGGCCTCTGGGGTCCCAGTTCCAGGCGGCCCCCGTGAAGGGCTCCTGGTTCTGACGGCAGGAGACGCTGGTCAGCAAGAACAGGCAGGTGTCACCACGGAGGGAGGGCATCGGGGACGGGGGGGCAGCGTGACTGTGTCTCACCCTCTGGGCCCACCCCTCCTTCCCCAGACTGCCCGGGGAGGTGGCCCTGGTCCGTGTGCCCCACCCTGGGCGTCATCCACACCCTCCTGAGTGGATAGAACCCAAGGGCGGCCCCAGAGAAGCAGGGAAGATTCGGCGGCCCCAGCCCTCCCCTTCTCCACGCATCGCGGCTCCGGCCTCTGCTGCGCTGGATCCTCTCCAGGCGGCCCGCCTCTAGGCTGCGCAGATGGAGGACGTGGCCCCGTTGTGCGCGGCCGTTCCAGGGAGAAGGTCCGGGGACAGGTGGGGGCAGGCGGGGGCGGGGGGGGGCAGGGCGCACTGTCCGGGCCAATCAGCAGCTGAACCGCAGCCCTACCCACCTACGGGACTGTGAGGTTCCGATTGGGTTCCTCCCCCGCCCCCCAACGGGCCCCGTGCTGCCAGCTCCACCCGCCACGCTCCGGTCTGCGCTGCCGCCGAGCGGCTCTGCCCGGACCGCCCGGTGTGGGCTCTGGACTCGGCGCAGGAAAGACCTCACAGCCGAGCTGGTGCTGAGGGGACGGATGGACAGGGACAGCGAGACAAGGAGGCCGGGACAGGAGCACAGGAGGGGGATGGGCTTTGGTTTTCAGAAATTTATGGGGAAGCCGTGGCCCCGTGGGCTGCCCAGATGCCTGAGAAAGAAAGGCGCGGAGGGCGAGCTGGGCAGGCTGCTGTCAGCTCCCGGGAAGTCAGAGAAAGGGGTGCAGACAGGCTCAGATGAGCCGGACAAGCTGCTGCTGCCCTCTGCGCCCCGGCTCAGGTCTCGTGAGGAGCCTTGGCGTTCAGAGAAAGCAGCAGGTCCCGGGGAGCGGCCATGAGGCCTGTCTGGAGGTTTTATCTCCTTGGCGGCCAGGAGCCTCAGGCCGGTCCCCGGGGAGGGACTGTCCCTCAGCGCTCGGTGTGGCCTCCGGTGGCACCCATCGCGGCGGGGTGGAGGGGCAGGTACTGTCTGGCCAGGTCCTTTGTGAAGACATTATTGAGAGGGAGCGGGACCCAGGCCAGCTGCCCGGACGGTCTGGAGTGTACACTCCTCGCTCCCCGTGTCCTGGGCAGGGAAGACAGGGCCTGGGCCTCACCAGCTGGCTGAGAGCGCCCTGATTGATTGGCTGGTTAATTATGTCTCCGTCTCTCTCATTCCACCTGCAAGACTTCCCGCTCCTCCCTGTCCCGGCTCAGCCTGGCGTTCCAGCCTGAGGCTCAGAGACCCTGCAGGGAGCGCTCAGCCAGCACGGGCATGGCGGCGTTCACACCTGTCTGCGGTGCGAGGGCCTTCTGACCTTCTAGAGCATGGGCGTTCATATGTGTGCGCATGCACATGTGTGTTCATGTGTGTGCACATACATGTGTGTGCACATGCATGTGTCTGTGCATGTGTGGTTGCTGCTGCTGAACCAACCCCTGCTCCTCCAGCAGTTCACCAGGTCCTGGCTGGCCTGGCCGACCGGCCACTGAGGACACATCTGTCCACATCTGTTCATGGCTGCTCGTGGCTGGGCTCCCTGGCGCCTGCGCCTGCCACCTTGTCCTTGTTCACAGGAGGATCCAGCCGTTCCTGGCGATGACGTGTCGCCCTCCCCACGGCCACACGGGCCTCTGAGTCACAGGCCCAAGGGGGTCAGGAGCGTTCCAGCTGCGGGCAAAACACGGGCGTCGGGGCAGTGGCCAGGAGGGGGCGCTCCCTCCCCAGCTCAGCCAGGCGCCCTTGGTTGTGGCACATCCCCAGTAGGAGGTGTGCAGCCCTTCCTTTCGCCCACAGACTCCTGGGGGAGCGAGAGGCCGCTTCCTGGGCCACAGCAGTGTCCCCAAGGCCCTGGTGGCTGAGGCCACTGCCACGTGCCGAGTGGACCCGGGGCGTGTCTGGCTGCGCACACCTGTCTCCTGTCATCGCTTGGGGCCAGGAGGGCCCAGCGTGTTGCAGGCTGAACCCAGGGAGCGTGTGGCGGGGGAGCGGATGCTCGGTCCCTCCTGCGTCCTGCCGCCAGGCTGTGCCCCGCACAGGGCGAGCACGCCTGGGGCCAGCAGGGCCAGGGGCCTCTGAGGGGCCCCTGGATCCCACCCCAGGGCCGGGTAAGACGGTGCACGCCAGTCAGTAGCTCTGTCTGTCCGTCCGTCCAACTGCAGGCGCTGTTCGCTGCCTTGGGCTGTCTTTAGTGGCCCCTGTAGGCAGGAGGCTGTAAGATGTGAGTAAACGCGGTGATTATGGCTGGGCCTGGGAACCAGGCATGTGTGGCAGGAGGTGGCTTTTAAAAGTTAAACAAACAAGTCCAACCCCAGGCAGTTCTGGAAGGTTCCTTCCAGTCTCCCCTGGGCGTGGCTCCTGGTGTGAGACTGAGGCGCCATCACTATGTGGCTCCTGGGGGCGGGGGGGGGGGGGGGGAGTAGAGAGGAGAGGGCGGGGAGCATGCCCGGTGCAGGGCGGGCCCTGAGCTGGCCTCAGCGGGCTGTGGGGCTGATGTGGTCTCCGTGGTGCCCAGTGGCGGTGCCCAGCGGCGGAACACAGGGGTGAGTGGCACATGGCACAGAGACGGCCGTGATTTGCCGCGAACGTGCAGCTGGTCCACGGCAGCCACGGTGGGCTCACCGCCCGGCCCCCAGTGGCTCAGGTCCACTGGCTCCTGCAGGTCACCTGCCCCTGATCTTGCTTGGGGCTGGCTCTGTCCCCTTGGCCCATTCCCCGCTGGCTGACTGGAGGAGAGGGGGTGGGAGGGGAGGACTCGCCCACCCCGGGGCCTTGTTGGGGGATGAGCCCTGTGACTCACCCTCCGGGCCAAGCTGCTCCTTCCGGCTTCGCAGGGAGGGGGGGCAAAGAGGGGCACAGGGGTGCCTAGGGGGCAACCAGGCTCTTCTCGCCCGGCCTTCAGAGCGAACCACAGCGGCACGGACCTTCCCACAGCATCTGAAATGCCTGCGCAGAGCTGTGTTGGCGTTGCAGGTGCCACTCAGAACCCCCCGCCCCCCAAAGAGGCTGTAACTGGGCACAGAGCCGGCACCCAGGCGGCAGGCTCAGAGCTGGACCCCTGCAGGAGGCACAGCTACCGACACCTGTGCCGGTACACGGAGGGAGGCCTGGATTTCCCTCTTGGTGAGGGCGAAACCTCAGGCGGCCGGAGGCAGGGCTGGAGACTGGCTGGGGCACCCAGAGCTCAGAGGAGGCGGAGGGCGGAGGGCGGGAGGGTCCCGGACAGCGGTCTCCGGAGGCGCTGAGATGGCAGCTGGCGTCCAGGAGGGTGGAAGCCCTCCGCCTCCTCCTTCTCCACAGCCGGTCCCACACCGCACCAGCCTCGGGCTGCGGGCAGCTGCGGGCACAGCTGGTGAAGGAAGCCCATGGCGATGGCTCCGGGGACCCCTGGGCGCGCGACGCGGCTGGGCCTCGCCGTCTGGCGGCCTTGGCCTCAGGCTCAGGCTGCACACCCCGGCTGGGGAGGCTGCGGCTGTGGGCGGCCCGGTAGGCAGGTGTGTGCACACCTGGACCCCCGTCCCGGCCAGCACCATGAGGGGCTTCAGAGGCAGACAGTGAGCGGGGGTCCCCGTCCCTCCCCCCGCCTCCTGCCCAGATGGCTGGGTGACGCAGGCATGGCAGGGGGAGGGGAGGCAGGCGGGAGGGGAGAATGGGGCGCGTGGAGGTGGAGGTGGAGGTGGAGGCAGGCCTGTCTGCATGGGCTCTCTGGCCCTCCACGTCGCCCCCCTCAGCTGGGGGGAGGCTGGGAGGTGAGGGGAGACGCGCCTCAGTGAGCCTTGTGCCACCACCCCTTGGACCAGCAATTTCTCTGAAGCCCTGATGCCAGGCCCGGGGCCCCGCTGGGCGCCAACCAGGGTGCTCCTCCCGGTGCAGACCGAGGCCAGGCTCCGAGGTGCAAGCAGCCCAGGCCACAGGGGGCTGCCTGCCTTCTGGGGACCTCCCGTCCCCCACCCTCGGGCCCCCACACCCTGTCAGGTGGGCAAGGGGACGGCCATTCCCTCCCTCCCTCCCTTCCTCAGGGGGTGGAGCCGGAGCTGGGGACTCCCCGAAGCTCATGCCTCGCTGGCCCAGACAGCTCGCAGCCTGGCAGGTCGGAGCTGGAAACACCCCCGTGGGCGCCATCTCTGTCCCCGGGGGCGGGACAGGCGGTGGAGGGCCTGGCCCTCCGGCCTCCGCCCCCTCCCCTCCCCGCGGTCCCGGCGCCTGGTTGTAACCCGACTCCGCTCGCTGGCTCGTGGGGGGCGGGAGCGAGCGCCCTGCCCGCCTGTCCCAGCTGCAGTGCCACATCACGCGCCCGCGCCCACCATGCTGCTGCTGCTCCCGGCCGCGCTGGCGGTTGCTGCCGCCTGGCCCGGGTGCGAGCCCTCCTGGGACCCTGCCGGTAAGGCTGGCCGCACCCTGGGGGGACGGGGCGCCCAGGAACCCCCTCCCCCACCGCACGACCCAGGGCCCAGGGTCACTGCCAGTGGGCGGCCATGGCCTTGGACTGGTGGTCTGCACCTCAAGGCTGGATCCCAGTGTGGGGTGCAGCCAGCTGGGGGCAGCGGAGGGACACTGTACCCCCACGTGGGGTCCTCTGCTCAGGCATAGCGAGGGGCGACCTGCAGGTGGAGCAAAGGAGCCTGAGCCAGGATTTGGGGGGACAGGAGAGGGGGAAGGGAGCCGTCAGAGTCGGTCCTTCCAGGAACAGGGTGTCCTGGACCTCCCTCCCTGCTCGCTGTGATGTGGCAGGACAACCGCAGGAAGTGCACGCACCGCGCCTGGGGGATCCCATGGCAGGGAGGGCTGGGAAGGGGTGGGGGCTTCTGGAGACTCTGGTCAGGGAGGGGATCCAGGGACCCCCGTTAGGGGTGTGTGTCTGCCTGCGTATGGTCTGAGGGTGTGGGGTGTCTGGGAGTTTGGGGCCCGGGCCACACCCCCCTCTTGAAGTGGGCCTGTTCCCTCCTGCATCCAGTCCACTGTCCTCCGTGCCTGGTCAGCAGCAGACATCCTGCCCCCAGGAGGCAGGGGCAGGTGGATGTCTGAGCACTTGCTGCACTTGCGGAGTGGGCGTGCACCGGAGCGGGCGTGTCCCTGGAGTGGGCGTGCCTCTGGGGTGGGCGTGCCCCCGGAGTGGGCGTGTCCCTGGACTGGGCGTGCCCCTGGACTGGGCGTGCCCCTGGAGTGGGCGGGCCCCTGGCGTGGGCGGGCACCTGCCCAATGAATGTGCCCGGAGCAACCAGGCCTCAGCCTGAACGTTCTCTCTCCTCTGGCCTGAGCCCTCACCTCTTCCTTCCCTCGTTTCTGCAGAAAGACCCAGGCACACAGGTGTGTGTGTGTGTGTGTGTGTGTGTGTGTGTGGACAGGACGTGCACAGGGCCTGCACCCCTCGGCGATGTCTGGATCACAGGCTTGTTGGAGTTCTCTCTCTGGGAAGCGTTCTCTGACCTGCCTTCCCAGAGGGACTGCAGCCCCCTCCTTCCTCCTGGCATCAGTGCCTCCTCCAGAACCGCCCTCTGTGCCATGCGGACTCCAGAGGCCGCTGCATGCCCCCTGCAGGCGGGCCTGGGGAGGCCGGGCAGTCGAACTCGGCTCCCATATCCAGACGGAGCTGTCCTCCTCTCCCTGCCCGAGGGCTCAAGCCAGCCCAGACCCTCTGTCCTCCGCTCGCTCCCTGGCCCGTGGAGGCCTACAGGCCGCCATGGGGAGCCGGGGTCTGCGGAGACTCCATGCTCCAGGGACCCGGCAGCCTGGGCTCAGACTCTGACTCCTGCCCTCGCGTGTGGCTTGGCCGCCGGCTGGACCTCTCCGCCCCCGTTCTGTCCTCTCACGAGCTGGCGGCGGGCCCGGCAGGAGGGGAACCCAGCTCGGTCTGTAGGGCAGCCCCGGCCGGCCCATCCCTCGTGGAAGAAACGCTGACACCTGGTGGTCGAGAGGCGTAACGGTTCCGTGTGGACCTGAGCCTCCGAGATGCTGGCTGGCGGTCACATGTAACTCACATGTCTAGTGGCCACGCTAAAAACAGGCGAAGTGAGCTCTGCCTACGCCATGCTTACCCGGGGTCGGTGAGGGCACACGGCCTTCTCCCCTGGTCCCAACCACCCCCAGCCTCCCTGAACCCACGCCCCTCCTCCCTCCCAGGACTCCTGCCTGGGGTGGGGCCTTCCCGCCTGGCCCGGCAGGCCTGCTCTGACGGTGCCGGTGGCGCTGGCTGCGGCTGTGGACAGGCCTCCCCAGGGTCTCTCCGGTGGGCCACGTGCCTGGGCCTTGCTTGAGGGGGCCTCTGAGCCCCTAAATACTGTGTGTTCTCCGCGAAGAGGCCCCGCCCCAGGGAGCGGGATGACGCCGCACCTGCCGAGTGTCCGGAGGGCAGGGAGCCCGCACCCCGACTCCCGGGGACCCCGACTCCCGTGGGGCTCCGCAGGCCCCTTGCAGACGGTTGGGCGTTTATGAACGTGATGTGCGGCCTCTGGAGGCTGGAGGATGGAGCGAAGGGGGCATTGGCTCCGGGGCGGCGGGCGGACGCCGGGCAGACCCTGTCCTTGGGGAGCAGGTTTGCCAGACGCTGTTGGGCTTGGGGATCCCCTCACGCCCTGGCTGTCCCCCTTCCTGGGGCCGCCGGACGCCTGTGTCTCAGTGTCCGCACCTGTGCATGGCGGGGGCGGGGGGCGGGGCGGGGCCCGGGGGCAGGGCGGCTGAGAGGACAGCAATGCAGCCTGTGGGGCCCGAGTGGGGGGGGGGTAAGGGGGAGGCCTGGGGAGGGCGGGCCAGCACCAGTTTCAGGGGTGACTGACGGCAGGACCCGCACCCTCACCGAGGTGCTCTCCCTTTGCAGGCGGCTGCCCCCGGCCGTCGGCCACAGACAGCGGTACGTACGTACGTGGGCTGCCCGCTTGGGTGTGGGAGCGAGGAGACCCCGACCCCATCGAAACCTCTTAAAGAGCCGAACCTGTGGCTCCGACGTGTAATGAGCAGCATGGCCCATCCACCACACCCAGTGCTTCCTAAGCGGCTGGAAACGAGACCCCAGGGACAGGGAGGGCCTCGCCCCAGGCTGGTCCCCGCCAGGCCCGGCTCCTGCAGGCCAGCCCTGCCCCGTACCGGCCCCTCGCCGCCTCCGGGGGGGCTGCACCCGCCGGCCAGCCTCCGGTGCCCTCAGCAGCAGCCCCTCCCCCGGTCCCGGGTCCCTGAGCCCGGGCTGGGCGGGACCCCCGCTCGGGGCCACTGCCTTCCAGCGCCCGAGGAGCTGCCCTCTCCTGTGTCTGACAGGAGAACAGACGCTCTCCGTGTCTCCCCAGCCCCTTCGGCATCCGGTTCCCAGCAGAGGGACCAGACCTTTCCTTAAGCCGGAGACTGCTCTCTCCCTACAGCAGGGGGCGGCGTGCCCTAGGCCGCAAACCCCCCGGCCCGGCTGGCTCTCCTGCGCCCGTTTCACGGATGTGGAAGCCGAGGCCCAGGCGGCTGGCCTGGCTCGCTCAGGAGAGAGCGGCAGAGCCAGTTGGCGTCAGGAGCCTTCCCTGGTCCTCCCCCCTCCCCCCACCCTCCCCTCACCCCCACCCCCGTCCGGCTTCCTCTGCAGAAGCCCTCGCCCGGCCTCTCCCAGGCCAGCCTGCTGGCCCCTCCGTGCGGGTCCTCCTGGAAGGGAGTGACCTGTGACCCCTGCCCCCCCAGCCACGTGCGTGGACCTGCAGCTCCGGACGTGCAGTGACGCCGCCTACAACCGGACGGCCTTCCCCACGCCGCTGGCGCACCGGTCCCGGGAGGCGGTGGAGGCCAGCCCCGAGTACGTGCTGCTCAGCGTGCTGCACCACCTGCTGGAGGGCCAGTGCAACCCCGACCTGCGGCTGCTGGGCTGCGCCGTGCTGGCGCCCCGCTGCGAGGGCGGCCGGGCGCCCAGGCCCTGCCGGCGCGTCTGCGAGGCCCTGCGGGAGGCCTGCCTGCCCGCCTTCGACGCCATCGACATGGCCTGGCCCTACTTCCTCCACTGCGCCCGCTACTTCGGAGATGAGGAGGAGGGCTGCTACGACCCCCTGGAGAGGCTGCGGGGGGAGCGAGGTGAGCGGGGAGCGGGGGCGGCGGGGGCGGCGGGGGCGGGGTCCCCCGGGCTGAGCAGTCAGCTGTCCAGGTGGCCAACAGGACACTGAGCAGAGGGCGGGGGTCATCAGCTGGGGCAGAGCAGGAGGGCAGATGTGGTCAGAGCACGGCTGGGGGCGGGGCTGGACTGCAGCCCCCGCTGCCCGCCCCCCCCCCTCGGTGCTCCAGGGCTGTGCTCCAGGCTGGCGTGGGGAGGGCGTGACCCTGCAGGCCAGTCCCTGCCTGAGGCGGACCCTGAAGGAAGGCACAGAGGATGCTGTCCGGGGCTGAAGGCAGCTGGGGAAGGGCCTGCGGAGAGGGCTCTGGCTCCTCGGTGGACACAGCAGAGGGGGTGGGCAGCCCTGGGCGCTGGCGAGCACCGGTCTCCGGAGCTGGGGGGGAAGTCCTGGAGGGCTTCCCGGCGGTGGTGTTGAGGGGCAGGAGCTGAAGCTCTGGGCCACCCCGGCCGGATCCCATTGTCAGCGTGGCCCTGAGCTGAGAGAGTGGCTGACGGGCAGCGGGTCTAAGCCTTTGTTTCGTTTTAACTGAGTTAAGCAGAAGCACAGGTAGCCCCGCGCGGCCGGTGCATGGCGCTGGACGTGCGGGACCTCTGCTCTGGCCCCGCTGCTCACGCCACGAAGCCACGGGGAGGCCCTGTGACTTGGGCTGAGTGTTGGCCACCACCCCAGGGTGCAGGGGGGAACAGACGGCTGCTGGGTGGGCGGGCCTGGAGCACCTGCTGGGGCTCGTACCAGGACGTGGAGGGCAGCTGTACCTGGGCTGCCCCGGCTCTGCCCTCCCTGCCGAGGGGCCGCCCCAGTGGGGTCCCTCCGCCAGGGGCTGTCACGCAGGAGCAGGTCCCGGGGCTGCGCTGGGTGTGCAGAGGCAGGGACGCCCGAGGCAGCCGGCAGGAACCAGAGGAAGGAAGCCAGACGCTGAGGGCTGTGCCGGTTGGGAAAGCCGGGGACTGGGCCTGAACGAGATTATTTTGGGCAACTCTGCCGCCAAATTGCCGGTTCCGCCCTCTTTCTTTCTCCTTGAAACCATTTTGAGCAGAAGCCAAACCCCAGGGAGGTGAGACTCAGGGAGAAGCGCTAACCACTAGCCCTCCTGGGACCAGCCTTCAGGGACTTGGTTGGGCACGGGGGACTCACGTGGACAGGGGTCACAGCAGGTGGATCATAGCCGGGGGCAGAGGTCACAGCAAGTGGGAACCAGCATGGACAGAGGTCACTGTGGGGTCACAGGGGGTCGCAGTGGGTGGGGTCACAGCAGGTACTCCTGGGAAGCGGACGCACACCAGAGGCTGCAGGACAAGCAGCAGGTGTCCCGGGTGAGGGCGCTGGGTCTGTCCTCCATGCTCTGTTCTGGAACATTCCCAGGTGGTGACCGGTCCCTGCATTCACAGCCGCCAGCACCGTGTGTTTGATTCACTGCCGGGCGCTGGCCGGCCGCGGCGCTGAGAGCTAGCGGGTTCTCACTCCACACCGCGGGCGGGCCGGCTGCACTGGGGCTGGGCTGCGGGCCGGGGGCCTGGGCCGGGTCGGGCCGGGCGGACAGAGCCGCCGGGGCAGCCGGGCCGGGCTGACCGCGCCGCTCTCCCCAGGGGGCCTGGACGAGGGGGAGGCGCCGCCGTCCGGGCTGCCGCCGAGCTTCGTGGACTTCAGTCACCACTCGTACGCGCAGATGGCGCGGGTGCTGAGGAGGACGGCCGCCCGCTGCCCCCACGTCGCCCGCACCTACAGCATCGGCCGCAGCTTCGAGGGCCGGGAGCTGCTGGTCATCGAGTTCTCGGGCCGCCCCGGCCAGCACGAGCTGAGTAAGCCTGCCTCTGCCGGGCACCCCACTCCCCGGGGTCCCCATTCCCCGGGGTCCCCACTCCCCGGAGTCCCCACTCCCCGGGCACCCCACTCCCCGGGGTCCCCACTCCCCGGGCACCCCACTCCCCGGGCACCCCACTCCCCGGGGTCCCCACTCCCCGGGGTCCCCACTCCCCGGACACCCCACTCCCCGGGCACCCCACTCCCCGGGGTCCCCACTCCCCGGGCACCCCACTCCCCGGGCGCCCCCACTCCCCGGGGTCCCCACTCCCCGGGCACCCCACTCCCCGGGGTCCCCACTCCCCGGGCACCCCACTCCCCGGGCGCCCCCACTCCCCAGGCGCCCCCACTCCCCGGGCTCCCCACTCCCCGGGGTCCCCACTCCCCAGGCGCCCCACTCCCCGGGGTCCCCACTCCCCGGGGTCCCCACTCCCCGGCACCCCACTCCCCGGGCGCCCCACTCCCCGGGGTCCCCACTCCCCGGGCACCCCACTCCCCGGGGTCCCCACTCCCCGGGCACCCCACTCCCCGGGCTCCCCCACTCCCCAGGCGCCCCCACTCCCCGGGGTCCCCACTCCCCGGGGTCCCCACTCCCCGGGGTCCCCACTCCCCGGGCACCCCACTCCCCGGGCACCCCACTCCCCGGGGTCCCCATTCCCCGGGGTCCCCACTCCCCGGGCACCCCACTCCCCGGGCGCCCCCACTCCCCGGGCGCCCCCACTCCCCGGGCACCCCCACTCCCCGGGCACCCCACTCCCTGGGCATGGGGCATCGAGCACAGGGCCTGGCCCGGCCTCAGCTCGTCTGTCCCCAGCCCGGCAGGCCCCTCTGAGCCCTCAGTTCTCATACGTCACCAACAAACACCCTCATCTCATCAAGCAGCTGGCACCGTGCTGTGCTGGCCGCCCTCAGTCCAGCCTTCCTCCTTAGGCATGGGCAGCCAGAACAGGGTCAGAGATCACGCAGCCGAGCCTCCGATGCCCACCTGCCCCTCCCGCCAGCGCAGGGATGTGTGGGTGAGGGTGCCCTGTGCGGGCGGCCAGGGGCCGTGCCCATGGACACCCAGGTCCTCCACACTCTGCACTCGGAGGAGCATGAGGGTTTGCTCCCACAGCCCAAGGCCGGGGCCGCACACAGCCAGGAGGGAGACCATTTTCCAGAGGAGTTAGTGAGGTCAGAGAGCAGTGGCTGGCCCCAGGCCCCACAGCGAGTGAGACTGCCAGGCTCCTGGTCTACCTTTTCCCAGCATTCATCCATCCACCCACCCACACATCCACCCCTTCATCCACCCACCCCATCTATCCCTTCATCCCTTCATCCATCTATCCATCCACCCATCCATCCATCCCATCCATCCACCCACCCATCCATCCACACCTTCATCCATCCACCTGTTTATCTACCCACCCATCCATCCACACCTTCATCCATCCACCCTTCCATCCACCCACCCATCCAATCACCTACCCAACCATCCATCCACACATCCATCCATTCCTTCATTCATCCACCCACCTACCCATTCATCCACCCATCCATCCATGCATCCATCTACACATCCATTCACCCACCTACCCATCTATCCATCCACCCACCCACCCATCCATCTGTCTGTCCATCTGTCTATCCATCTGTCTGTCCGTCCACCCATCCATTCACCCATCTATCCACTCACCCACATGTTCATCCATCCATTCATTCATCCACCTAGCCATCCATCTGCCCTGCCCATCCTTCCTTTCATCCATCTGCTCATCTATCCATCTGTTCACCTGTTCATCCATCCATTTTTCTGCCTATACACCCATCCATCCACCCGCCCATCCAACATCCACTTATTAATCCACTCATCCACACATTTACCTTCCCAGTCACCTTTCCTTCCTTCCTTCCTCCTTCTTTTCATCTTTCCCATCACTCACTGGCTGTCTGCCTGCCCACTAAGCACAAAGCAGACCTTAATTACACAAACTAAGGCACGGCTGTCGGTGACACTTGTACAGACAGAGCGATGACCCTAAGGAGCCCGCATTGGCCGGCTCCAGCCGGGCCAGCACAGTCTAGCGGGTCCCGAACATGGCCGCCGCCAGGGCCGCCGGCTGAGGGTCCCTGTCCCCCCAGTGGAGCCCGAGGTGAAGCTCATCGGCAACATCCATGGCAACGAGGTGGCGGGCCGGGAGCTGCTCATCTACCTGGCGCAGTACCTGTGCGCCGAGTACCTGCTGGGCAGCGCCCGCGTGCAGCGCCTGCTCAACACCACGCGCATCCACCTGCTGCCCTCCCTCAACCCCGACGGCTACGAGGTGGCGGCCGCCGAGGTGAACGCGTGCTCCGGCCCGTCCGCAGTGTGTGTGTGTGTGTGTGTGGTGGGGGGGGGGGGTCTGTGTGCCCCGGGCGGGGGACGGGAATCCGGCCGTCCGCAGTGTGTGTGTGTGTGTGTGTGTGTGTGTGTGTGTAGGGAGGGGGGGGGGCGGTCTGTGTGCCCCGGGCGGGGGACGGGAATCCGGCCGTCCGCAGTGTGTGTGTGTGTGTGGTGGTGGGGGATCTGTGTGCCCCGGGCGGGGGATGGGAATCCGGCCGTCCGCAGTGTGTGTGTGTGTGTGTGTGTGTGTGTGTGTGTAGGGAGGGGGGGGTGTCTGGGTGTCCCGGGCGGGGGACGGGGGTCCGGCCGTCCGCAGTGTGTGTGTGTAGGGAGGGGGGGGCGATCTGGGTGTCCCGGGCCGGGGACGGGGGTCCGGCTGTCCGCAGTGTGTGTGTGTGTAGGGAGGGGGGGCAGTCTGGGTGTCCGGGGCGGGGGACGGGAATTCAGGGCCGCAGCTTTGGCGGGTCCTGCCCGGGCAGAGGGACAGATGCTGAGAATCGATGCTATGTCACAGAGGTGGTCGCTCCGGAGAGAACGGAAGATGGGAAAGGGGGTCGGGAGGGCGAGTGGGCTGACTGGAGGCTGTGGCTCTCAGACCTGCAGGAGGGGGGAGCAGTGCACAGCGGTGGGGGGGCCCTAGGAGGGGGGAGCAGTGCACAGCGGTGGGGGGCCCTCCAGGCAGGGGAAACAGCCAGTGCCAGCTCTGAGGTTGGAGGTCAGCAGGAGGCCGGGTGGGAGGGGCCGGAGAGAGGGCAGAGGTCAGTGTGGACATGCTCCCAAGCTCACCAGGTAAACCAGAGAAGCCACAGCGCCTCCAAAGGAGCAGGGCGGGGCGCTGGCCATAGCCAGGGGGTCCGTGTTTGGGGTGGTTTGTGTTTCAGGGTGGCCTGTATTAGGGGGGCCTATGGTTTGGGGGGGTCTGTGTTTGGGGAGGCTTGTATTAGGGGGGCCTATGGTTTGGGGGGATGTGTTTGGGGGGCCTGTGTTTGAGGGGGCCTGTGGTTTGGGGGATCTGTGTTTGGGGTGGCCTGTGTTTAGGGGGGCTTGTATTTAGGGGGGGCTGTGGTTTGGGGGGATGTGTTTGGGGGGCCTGTGTTTGAGGGGGCCTGTGGTTTGGGGGATCTGTGTTTGGGGTGGCCTGTGTTTAGGGGGGCTTGTATTTAGGGGGGGCTGTGGTTTGGGGGGCCTGTATTCAGGGGGGCCTGTATTAGAGGGGCCTGTGGTTTGGGGGGGCCTGTATTCAGGGGGGCTTGTGGTTTGGGAGGGCTGTGTTTGGGGTGGCCTGTGTTTAGGGGGGCCTGTATTCAGGGGGGCCTGTGTTCCAGGGTGCTGGCTACAACGGATGGACGAGTGGAAGGCAGAATGCACAGAACCTGGACCTGAACCGCAACTTCCCGGACCTCACCTCCGAGTTCTACCGCCTGGTGTCCGCCCGCGGCACGCGCACCGACCACCTGGCCATCCCGCCGCACTACTGGTGGGGGAAGGTAGGGGCCGCCCTCCGGCCAGGTGGCACGGGGGAGGGGGGGGGCTCAGAGACCCAGGACCTCAGGGCGGTGCCTGCCGGACGGGGGACCTGGGCGGGACAGCCTGGCCCTGGGGGTCAGCTCCTCGCTGGGCCTGCGTGGGGAGCACAGAGCAGGCGGGTGCAGGGCAGGGTGCAGGGAGGATGCAGGGCGGGATGCAGGGCAGGTGCAGGGCAGGGTGCAGGGAGGGAGCAGGGCGGGCGCAGGGCAGGCCGGGGGCTGCCTGGAGGGGTGGTCACCCCACGCGGGCAGCAGGGTGTCCTGTCTGAGCCCCCCCATCGCAGGTGGCCCCCGAAACGAAGGCCGTCATGAAGTGGATGCGGACCGCGCCCTTCGTGCTCTCGGCCAGCCTGCACGGGGGCGACCTGGTGGTGTCCTACCCCTTCGACTTCTCCCGGCCCCCCCACGAGGAGAAGATGTTCTCCCCCACGCCCGACGAGAAGGTGCGGGGCCGGGCGGGTGGGCGTGCAGGGGGCGCAGGGGGAGCTGTGCGGGGCGCCGGGAGGGTAGGCACGCGGGGGGTGCAGGGAAGCTCTCAGGGCCTGGGGTGGCCAGTGTTCTGAGCCCAGAGTCCCGGATCCGAGGAGCCTTCCCAGTTCAGCCCCACACCCCCTCCGGGGAGCCTTCCGGCCCAGCAGACACAGCCCCTGCTTTGTCAGTGCCCAGGCCCGAGCCCCTGGTGGGCCCTGTGGCCACTGCCCCCCACTCTCCTCCAGGCCCCTGGTGTGTCCTGTCCACCGGAGGGCAGTTCCAGGAGCCGCCCGCAGAGGGCAGTGCTGCCACGCTCATGACACCGCCTGTGGGCCTTGGGTGGAAGGATGGGGAGGAATCCGGGCACCAGCATCACCTGGGCCTAAAAGGGTCCTCCTCTCCCGGCCTCTCTGCCCTCACTAGTCCTCCCCGCAGCGGGCGGGCGAGGCCTGTGAGATTGACATCCCCCCAGGCTCCCCGCCCCCCTGCCTGGGTCCCTTCCCGGCCTGGCGGCCTGGCACCGGGGATCATAGGCTGGTCGGAAGGGGTAGGAGTGGTCCCTTCCTGTTGTGTTGAGGGGGAGGGGCTGGGGGAGGCGCTGCCCTCGCTCCTGACACCTGCTGCCCGCGCTGACCCCTCAGTAGCTCAGGTGCCAACCCCGGGGGCAGCGCTGCCCAGGCCGCAGGGGTGCCAGCTCTGTGCTGTGCCCTACGTGCCCGGGTGGGGGCGGGCTCCGGGGCGCTGGCCTCGGCTGCCTGGGCTGTCTTCGCACACGCTGTGCCCCCGGCGAGGACAGCCCCCTGTCTTACTGCCGGTGTCCGTGTGGGGGCCCTTCCACCCCCGGGCTCCGGGGGCCTACAGAGCACGGCCCCCTGGGGGCGTCCTACCCCCACCCTAGAGGGCCTTGGGGAGCCTCTTCTCGCGCTCCTCTCCAGATGTTCAAGCTGCTGGCCAGAGCCTATGCGGACGCCCACCCCATGATGATGGACAAGTCGGAGAACAGGTGTGGGGGCAACTTCCTGAAGAGGGGCAGCGTCATCAACGGGGCGGACTGGTACAGCTTCACCGGAGGTGGGCCCTGGGGCAAGGGCGGGGCGGGGCCTGGGAGGGTAGGCGGGGAAAAGGGAGGGGCCTGAGAGGGTGGGCGGGCGAAGGGGAGGGGCCTGAGGGTGGGCGGGGAAAGGGGAGGGGCCTGAGATGAGTGAGGGGAGAAAGGGGAGGGGCCTTGGGGTGAGTGAGACAAAGGGAGGGGCCTAAGAGGGTGGCGGGGAAAGGGGAGGGGCCTGGGGTGGGAAAGGGGAGGGGTCTGAGATGAGGGGGCTTAGGGAGGGGCCTGGCTGGGGCGAAGCTGGTGCCCTGGCCTCAGCTTTTTCTGGAGCCGCACCCTGGTCCCCTGTTGGGGAGACCCCGCTCAAGGGAGGGAGTCCTGGCTGCTGGCGGCAGACCTGGGCCCCGCTGCCTTCCTGGTTGGAGCAGGTCTGTTCCATGGCCCGCGGGGGCGCCTGGTGCTGACCTCGGAGGTCAGCAGCTGCCGATGGGACAGGGTCTCCGGGAGGCGAGTTTGGGGAACGGTGAAGGTTGGCCGCGCTGTCGGTGCCGTTGGCAGGAATCCACTCACACTCGTTCGTTATTCTCCACAACTCAGCCTGAGCTGGGTGTCTGCACTGTTTGCTTAAGCTGCGGAGGACTGGGCGCAGAGCAATGCGGGGTGCACTCCCCCCCACACCCTGCGCCGTGGGGGGCCCCACGGGGCTGGGCCACGGCTTCTGCGCTCTGCCTGCCACCTCTGCTCGGCCCCCCACCCTCACTGCGGGTGTCACTGGCCGATGAGGTGGCAGAGCTGGGGCGCATCGCAAGCCTGTCCCCCTCCTGCATGGGCAGGGTGCTCCCCCTGTTCCCCACCGTGCGGCCATCCCTCCTGCTCCCCACCACCTGGCTTCCCCCCTGGACAGAGCAGCCCGGCTCCCCCCAGCTCCGATCTCAGTCAGGACTGGTCTTTGGGGTCTCCCCAGAGGAAGTGTGGGGGGGTGGAGTGGGGTGTGGGCTGTGTGCTGCACTGCGGGCTGGGATGCTAAGCCCCTGGCACGGCACTGGGCACAGGGCTCCCAGGAGGCCCTGCTCCGGGCACAGGGCTGCCGTCAGGGCCTGGCTCAGAGGCAGGCCCACCCTGCTCAGAGAGCTGGCGGCCGGGAGCCTCGAGCCTCCTCCGCCAATCCGCTGGCTGCCCCCGGGGCCGTCGCCAGGACAGGCAGGTGGCGGACGTCGCCATCCCGGGCCCGGCCACGTGTCGGGTTCTGCCGCGGAGGCCGGTCCCTCGCCCACGCGGGCGGCACACCCGCCCTGCCCTGTGGGCCCAGCGCCCGGCCTCGGCCGCCCGTCTCCGGAGGGGGGTGGCCCGGGCCTGGGACGTGGCGCTCACGGCTGTGCCGCCGCCGCAGGCATGTCCGACTTCAACTACCTGCACAGCAACTGCTTTGAGGTGACGGTGGAGCTGGGCTGCGTGAAGTTCCCGCCCGCGGAGGCGCTGTACGGGCTGTGGCAGCACAACAAGGAGCCGCTGCTGCGCTTCGTGGAGATGGTGAGCGGCTGGCTCCGCCGGGGCCGGGGGCGGGGGCCGGGGGCCGGGGGGGCAGGGGCTGGGGGCCGGGGGCCGGGGGGCGGGGGGCCAGGGGCTGGGGCTGGGGGCCAGGGGCTGGGGCCTGGGGCCGGGGGGCGGGGGCTGGGGGTCGGGGGCTGGGGCTGGGGGCCGGGGGGGCGGGGGCCGGGGGGCGGGGGCTGGGGGCCGGGGGCTGGGGGCCAGGGGCTGGGGCTGGGGGCCAGGGGCTGGGGCCTGGGGCCGGGGGCCGGGGGCCGGGGGCCAGGGGCTGGGGCCGGGGGCCGGGGGCTGGGGGCTGGGGCCGGGGGCCGGGGGGCGGGGGCCGGGGGCCGGGGGCTGGGGCTGGGGGCCAGGGGCTGGGGCCTGGGGCCGGGGGCCGGGGGCCGGGGGTCGGGGACTGGGGGCCGGGGGCAGGGGCTGGGGGCCGGGGGCAGTGGCAGGGGCAGCCTCCTCTGCACGGTCCAGACCCACATGACGGGCTCTATGCCCACGGGTGCAACTGTTCACCTGTTTACTAGTTAAGCGCCCGGTTCACACTGGCCTCCGCCCAGAGGCGTGCCTTTGTTGGGGGGGGGGGGGGATCCCCTGCATAGAGGAGTGCAGAGGGTCCGGTCCCAAGGCCCTATAACCAGGGTCCTATATGGCCCTCGAAGCCCTTAGGTCTGGCCCTGCGTGGCCCCGGGGTGAGCTAGTTACGTGCTGACCACACACGGCGGCTGACCTTAGTGGTGATTCTGTGTGGCCTCGAAGGTGCTCTAAACACCACGTGGCCCCCCGGCAGGAAAAGGCCCCCACCCCACAGCCAGGCGCTCAGCCTAGGGGCACCGTGAGCACGGAGGAGCCAGGGGCCTGGGCGGCCACGGCAAACACCTGACCAGCCCACAGGCCGGGGGCTGCCTGGAGGAGGCGGGGCCTGGCCTGTGTCTGAGGAGCAGGGGAAGGCGACGAGACAAGGAGAGCTGGGGCAGGGCCGGTCAGTGAGGGGCCGATGGCTCTGGGAGCAGGGACTCTGTGGTCCAGGGCCTGGGGCACGCCGCCCTCTGACGGGAGGGCACTGTCACCAGGGGGCTGCGCTCACCCAGGACTAGCTGGGTGGGCCGTGAGTGGGGCCTGGGAGAACGTGGCTAAAATAACCCCTCACTTGTCCAGCCGGCGTGGCTCCGTGGTTGAGTGTCGACCTATGAACCAGGAGGTCTGGGTTCGATTCCCGGTCAAGGGCACAGGCCCCGGTTGAGGGCTCGATCCCCAGGAGAGGCCCTGCGAGCTCCCGCCCCTGCGCTCGGCGGTCGTGTGACCGCCAGGAGAGCGGACGGGCCCGGCGTCCACTGTCGCCAGCGCTGCCCAGAGTGAGCTCAGGCCCCGGCGCCCAGGTCTGCCCATGGTCTCCTTTCCAGAGAGAGCAGGAACTTCCTCTGGGCGCGCGCGGGCAGCGGGCAGCGGGCAGCGGGCAGCGGGCAGCGGGCAGCGGGCAGCGGCTGGGGCAGAGGACGCAGAGGTCAGCTGGACGCCGGTCATCAGGCTGAGCTCCTGTTTTACGGCCGGCCTGGCTGCGTGGGGCGCCCTCATTCAATCACGGCTCGTTTCATTTTACGGCCGTCTGGTGCAGGCGAGCTTATATAATAAATAACGGCGCAGGGCTGGCTCGGAGATGGCCTGGGAAGCAGATGAAGATTTAATAGCCAGCAGAGTCTGCGAGGCCGGGCAGCGCCGGGCGTGGCCGCCCCCGAGGGCGACCCTCAGGAAGGCCGGCGGCCTGAGATAAGCATCGGCCTGTCGGGGCCATTCGGGCCTCCTGCCCAGTGATCCTGCCCAGGCCTCAGGGGCGGCTCCAGCTGGGGGAGGGGGGCGGGGGGGGGGGGGAGCCGGGAGGGGAGGGGTGCTCACCATCGCTCCTTCCCTGCCAGAGAGCGCCGCATCCTGGTTCCTCCCGAGAGCACGGACCAACAGCCCAGCCAGCGCCAGCTGGCCCTGCATGCGGCCCTACTATGTATCTGGCTGCTGCTGTCGGCTGCAGGGGGGAGGGCAGCCCGTGGCATTCCCGTGAGGTTGGGGCTGGGAGAGGGAAGCCCAGGACCGTGGACACCAGGGGCGGCCCCTGTGGTGGCCGGTCAGGGAGGGCTTCCTGGAGGAGGAGGCCTATGTGCCCTGTCTGGAAGGGGAGAGGAGCTGCCAGGAGAGGGAGCTGAGCGGGGGCCGCTCTGTGTCGGGGGCGGGGGTGGGGGGGACGACGGCCTCCTGGGAGACAGCCTCACGGCGTGGTTTCCTCTCCCACCCCGTGGTCCCGGCCTCACGCGACGTGGCCCGCGGACCCGTGTTTTCAGCGACAGAGCAGGTGCCTGATTGTCCCGGCCACTGTCTTCCCAGGAGCCGTGCTGGCAGGAGGGCGGTTCTGGGAGGGACTTTGCTTCAGGAAGAGCCTTGCCCCAGCCTCCTGCTGCCCCAGGACGGCCGTGGGCATGCTCAGGCCTGTGCACAGCGGGAGGCAGGCCCGTGCCCGCCCTGGGCGGTCCGTATTGCTCCCTGCAGCGCATGGCCCTGCCTTACAGGTGGCAGGTAGTTGCCCAAGGTCACAGACCAGCATGCCCAAGGTCAGAGGCTGACACCAGCACCCAAATCTCGGCCCGTGTCCTTCCGGTGTCCGCGTGCCTTTAGGAGCTCAGACCCGCCCGGCCCCGGTGCTGGCGGGGTTGCCTGGGCAGAGGGCTCTGCGCGGGGCCGCGGCCAGAACGTCTGCCGGACGCTCTGTGGGCCTGCGGGCCGTTCGCAGACCCCGGCCGGGCTGCCTGCCCACATGGGCCCAGGTCGCCCTCACTTCTCAGACGCGGACCCCGAGGCCCAGAGAGGGGAGCGGCTGGCTCAAGCGGGCAGCGTGAGGGGTGGCCGAGCCCACTGAGACCCCAGGCTCTGGGGAGAGATGGGGCCCGGCTGGGCGGCCACACCCACCCCTCCTCTCCGCCCGGCAGGCGCACCGGGGCATCAAAGGGGTGGTGATGGACAAGTTCGGCAAGCCGGTCAAGAACGCCCGCATTTCGGTCAAGGGGATTCGCCACGACATCACCGCAGGTGAGCGCCCGCGTCCTGGCCCCGGCTCCCGGGAGCTCTCGGGGTCCCCCACCTCGGGACGACCTAGCCCATCCTCCGCCCGCCTGGCGGTGAGGGTGCGCCCCTCTGCTCTCCGCCGGCTGTGTCTCCTGCGGCATCCGGCCCGGAGACACGCTCAGGGCCGGCTGCTCCCTGCTCCTGGGGAAACGGCTGCGGGAAAGCCGCCTCTCAGGCCCCACGGGGCGAGGCCTCCAGCCAGGGGCCTGCGCTCCCGTCCCAGAGCTCCCGTCCCCCTGACACTGGCCGTCCAGGGTGGGCTCCATGTCCCGGGCTCCACAGCGGAGTGGAGATCGGTGATGCCCTGTGCCGTGTCACCTGGTCCAGAGGAGGGAGCGAGGGGAACAGTGGGGTGTGGGGACAGAGGGCGGGGATGGTCCGGGAAGGCGTCAGAGAGGAGGTGGTGCCTTGGCAGGGTTTTGAGGGATGAATAGGAGCCTGATAGAGGGAGGGGGTGGGAGGAACATTCCAGGTGGTCACCGAGGCCAGGGTAAACGGGGGTCTCTCTGGACTCCAGGCCACCCCCCCACGGACTCCCATCCCCACACCCCCCTCAGGGGGCCTCTGAGCCCAGGCCTGAGTCTATCTCCTCCTCTTGGCCACCAGCCCCGGATGGCGACTACTGGCGGCTGCTGCCCCCGGGCACCCACATCGTCATCGCCCAGGCCCCGGGCTACGCCAAGGTCATCAAGAGGGTCACCATCCCCGCCCGGCTGCGGAGGGCCGGCCGCGTGGACTTCATCCTGCAGCCCCTGGGGACCGGGCCCACAAAGGTCCTGCAGGGGCCTCGGCGGGGCAGGCCCGGGACCCGGGACCCGCCGGGAGGCGCCGGCCCGCACCCGGCGCCCGAGGAGCCGGGCCAGGAGCCGCGGCGGAGGCCGCCCGGGGCCGGCGGCAAGCCCTGGTGGTGGTCCTACTTCACGGCGCTGAGCCAGCACAAGCCGCGCTGGCTGCTCAAGTACTAGGGCTGCCGGGCCACGCGAGCCCGTCACGGCCACGGCCCGGAGCCCCGGCTCCCGCTCTGGCTCCTGGCCTCCAGTGGAGAGCCTCCGTCACTTCATTAAAGTCTTCTATCTCCTGACAAGCCTGCTGTGTGAGGGCCTGCCGAGGGAGGCCCCCTGGTGGCCGCTACCAGGCTGCCATTCCCACGTCTGTGCACGGTCCCAAAGCAGGGGCCTCTGCTTTACAGAACGAGCCCACGGCACGACCACGGCCACGGCCACGCCATGAGGGGTGGTGCCGGCCGAGCGGAGCAGAGGCTGTGCCCTGCCGCAGGGGCTGTGTGTCTGGGAGGGTGGGGAGGTGGGATGCTGGGAGGGGGGAAGGTCAGGTGCTGGCTGGGGGGGGGGGGAGGGGGCAGCAGGTGGCCCCTCAGGGTCAAGGCCTCAAGGGCAGGAGAACGGGCAAGAACCTGGAGCCCCATCGGGCCCTTGAAGGTCGTAATGTGTGAGGACCAGGGAGTCCATGGCCAGAGCCCGTCCGAGCAAAGGACCATGGACTCAGGACAGAGCTCCGGGGAGAGGCGGGGCCGCGGGGCCGGGCCGAGGAGACGGGGGAGTCATGGGTTCCCGGGAGCCGTGGCTGCAGCCACGGGAGCCGGCCTGGCTGGCAGGAGGGGCCTGCCTGCCTGGGTTGCCGTGGCTGTGGGCGCCGGTTCCAGTTTCATGTCACAACCCAGAACGTGGGCCTGGCCTGCCGGCCGGGGAGGGACAGTGACCTCGCGGGGGCTCCCTCCCAGGCGTGAGGAGGAGAGGGGGTGAACAGCACCCCCCGAGCAGCACCCAAGCAGCAGCACAGAGGGGAGGGCGAGGGAGCCCGGGCCGGGGAGGCAGAGCGTGAGGGCCTGGAGCAGTAAAATGCTCCCCCAGGCGCGGGCCTGGGCGGAGCCTCTGGTAGAGGGGAGACCACGGATCGGGGTTTAGGAACGGGCAGTGCAGTGTGTGCTCAGGGAAGCGTGTGGGGGGCCAGGGATAAAGAGGGATTGAAAAGGGGGTGCTGAGGGGGTGCTGGGAGAAAGGCGAGGGTTGCTCTTCAGTCCAGAGGAGGCGGAGCGGAGGGAAAGGAAGACAAGCTGGAGGATTAAACAGTTTGTGAATCGATGAAGCAATAACTCTGCTACACGCTAATCAGCTTAGCCGCGGACTCTATGAAGTTACTGAAGAGACAAGAAGGACGGGGTGAGAGCGGGGTTCTGACAGCACCACTACTCAGAGCCGCTCCGGAGCGGATAGAGCAGCCATCCCGTGAGAGAAATGGAATCACATCATCCACAAACTCAATTTCATAGCGTGTGCACAAAACATTTCTGACCTCACATTATGCGTTCTTTTTTTTAAAAAAATAATATATATTTTTATTGATTTCAGAGGGGAAGGGAGCGGGAGAGAGATAGAAGCACCAATGATGAGAGAATCACTGATTGGCTGCCTCCTGCACGCCCCACACTGGGGATGGAGCCCATAACCCAGGCCTGTGCCCTGAACAGGAATCCAACCATGACCTCCTGGTTCCCAGGTCGATGCTCAACCCCTGAGCCATGCCAGTCGGGCGATTATGCATTCTTTCCAAGACCCCTTCAGCATTTCTCAAAATCGATAGTGTGCTTAGCTAAAAAAAAAAAAAAAAAAAAAAAAAAAAAAAACCTTAAGAAAAATTTAAAAGGTTGAAATTTTCTCTAGCCATATTTTTGAAAAATTAGAAATAATAGATTAAATTTTACCCCCCCCCCACTCCCATCCCGTTACCACTTGGAAAATAAACGCACCCTTGAATGACACTTTGTCTCTGAACCAACAGAACCGCAGGTTAACGCTGTGGGAGCCCATTCGAACCCAGGCACTGGGCTGGGCGCCGGGCAGGCAGCGGAACCCAGACTCCACGGTCCCGCTGCCCCACAGTCCCAGGGGTGCCCTCACCCACATGGTCCCCCATGATTGCCCCCCATCACTTTTGCTCACATCCCATTGGTCATAACCCAGTCACATGGTCAGGCCCAGCTCTAGGCATGCTGGGAGTTGTACTTTTATGGGGGTGGGACTGTGCTGCTAAAAGGAAGGTCTCCTTCCCTGTAAAAGGAGCGTGGAGTTTGGGAGATGTTAGGCCCACACCGCCCCCTCGGCGTGGACAGGAGTAAACCGGAGACTGGAAGCTCCCTGAGGGCAGTGGGCAGGCAGCCCCCGATGGACGCCAGGAGGCAGGGCCCGGGACGCAGGTGCTGAGAGCCGACATGACGGAGAAGGAATGGACGTGCCGCCTTAAGGAGGGACGTGGTAGAGGAGAAAGAGGACAGTCAGCAAACTACCCACACCAACTGGGTTACAGACCCAGAGCCGGCGCTGCAGAGAGAAGCAGAGCAGGCAGATCTCATCAGCGACGAAGGGGCAGAGCGCCAGGCCCCATGGAACGGGGAAGAGGCAGAACCAAACCCCAGAGGCGGCTGAGGAAACGGCAGCCACCGCAGCCGCAAAGCGGGAGACCCGGCAACAGAGAGGCTTCCTGGGAAAATACAGATCAAACGCACAAAACACAAATCTCAGACCGGAGCGGAGGCAGCAGGGGATAGGCGAATGGTCACGTGCATAAGACTGGCGGCCGGCCTTGGGAGGGCTCGGGCAGGGAAGGAGGGTGTTGGGGGGCTATGGGTGGGGCACAGGGGTGTTGGGAGGGCTGTGGGCAGGTGGGGGTGGCTGCTCGAGGGAGGAAAGGCCTAGAAACCCCCCTCCCCCGCCCCGTGATGAGGGCGCACCATCTGGGCAGTGCTGAGCCAGGAGCCGTGCTCCGAATGGGTCCAGTGGCGAGCTCCATGCTATGTGACTGTCATCTCTGTCCTTAGAAGCAGAGAAGAAGCAGCCGGAGATGACTGAGGGCATCAGGGACAGCACTGGTGGGACATCTCGCTGAGGGGTAGACAGTTTGGGAGGGGCCCAGGGCGCACTGGGGCTGCTGGGCGCCGCTTGGCACATCCACCGGCTCCCCCACCTCACTTCCCACCCTCCTTGCCCCCCCCGCCCTCCCCTCTGCTAAAAGCCCCCCCCGTCCCAGCCCACCGGGCATCAGACCGTAAAACCTCTCAAACGAGTGAGACAGTCCTGTTCCTGTCCATTTTCACGTCCAAATCTAATCTTTGGAGAACCGACTCCCTCCTAACACACATGAGATGGGCTTTCATCAATAATAATATACGATCAATTACGGAGAGAATTGATTAGTGCGGAGCCGTGCCCGCCAGGGGCTGATGGCCACGGAGCGGGGCAGAGTGGTGGCGGCCCTGCCCCGGGCGGTGGGCTGTCTCTGCCTCTCAGCAGGGATTGGATTTACACAATTCCCTAATGGCCGCCCGGACCCGCGGGCACCGCACAGCCAGCCGCGATGACACACCGGTGCGATGACACCGCCGGGCGGGCCACGCGTGCGGCGGCCGCCTCCATGGCCCTGAGCTGCGGGCTCTGTCGGCCGCTCAGGCCATCTTTGTCCTCGGGAAGCTGAGCCCATGAATCCCAATTCGCCCATTCAGTCGGGGGACCAGGCGGTTTCAGCCAATCTGTCTCCGCTGAAATAGCTCAGGGCTTCAGCGGAGACAGCACAGCCCGAGGGCAGCCGGCAGGGCAGGCACAGGACGGGCCCGCCTGGCTCCACGGCCGCCCCGCCTGCAGCCGGCAGAGTGGGCTCTGGAATAAGCCCACCCTTGGCCACGTGCCTGGCTGGGACCCTGGGAACTGTGCCCCTCCAGCCACGTGCCTGGCTGGGGCTCTGGGGACTGAGCCCCCTCGGTGCATGGCTGCTGCGCTGAAGGGAACCTGGTGGAAGGGCCAGCATGGCTTCAGGGAAACAACTCCCTCTCTGGTCTTCCTCGTGTCCCGCCTCCGTGTCCCGCCCTCCGTGTTCTGCCCTCCGTGTCCCGCCTCTGTGTCCTGCCTCTGTGTCCTGCCTCCGTGTCCCGCCTCCGTGTCCCGCCCTCCGTGTCCAGCCTCCGTGTCCCCTCCTCCATGTCCCACACTCTGTGTGGGGACTTTGCTGGGTGACCAGCCAACGAGTTAGCCGGTTGACGTTTCACCGGCACAGGGCCTTGCCTTCCCCTGAGGGACAGGCATCCGTCCACCCCCTCTCCCCTCCCCACCGGTGACTGTGGCCGTGGTCTGAGCTGTGGCTGGGTTATGGCCGTCCTGCTGGCGGGGTGGCCAGGCCCAGTGCCCGTGTCCTCCTGAGGCCAGGCCAGAGGCACACAGGAGAGGAGGAGACAGCCGAGGGCCTGCCCACCCCTGGCTGCACTCCACCCCGGACTGAGCGAGCGGTTTTCCCTGGTTCGAAGGCGCTGGTCTGAGTCCCTGCCCCAGCCGCCACCCTGCGTGTCCGGCCACCCCCGAGGCCCTTGCTCTGTGGGCGTCCAGAAGAGCCAGGCCAGCAGCCGGGTGCCACGTTGGCCCCTGGGGAGGTCATCCGGGGAGCCGTGGAGGGAGGCCCGGACGCCCTGAGCGTGGTGCCGGGCAGCGGGACGTAAGTAATGTGTTTGCTCTGCGATTCTCTCCCTCAGCGGAGACACGGGATGTGACAGGCAGGGCGGCCCCTGGGCCCTGCCAGGTCAGAGGACAGAGGCTGGGCCGAGGGCCGGCTGCCGGGCACAGCCCCGGGGGGGGGGGCGAGGAGGGAGGGGCGTGACCCCCCTCGGCTGAGCGGCCCAGCACCCCCAGGCCTCCAGGCCCCCAGCACCCCAGGCCCCCAGCACCCCCAGCACCCCAGGCCCCCAGCACCCCAGGCCCCCAGCACCCCCAGGCCCTTAGCACCCCCAGGCCCCCAGCACCCCCCGGGCCCCCAGCACCCCCAGGCCCCCAGCACCCCCAGGCCCCCAGCACCCCCGGGCCCCCAGCACCCCCTGGGCTCCCAGCACCCCCCGGGCTCCCAGCACCCCCCGGGCTCCCAGCACCCCCAGGCCCTCAGCACCCCAGGCCCCCAGCACCCCCAGGCCCCCAGCACCCCAGGCCCCCAGCACCCCCAGGCCCTTAGCACCCCCAGGCCCCCAGCACCCCCCGGGCCCCCAGCACCCCCAGGCCCCCAGCACCCCCAGGCCCCCAGCACCCCCGGGCCCCCAGCACCCCCTGGGCTCCCAGCACCCCCCGGGCTCCCAGCACCCCCAGGCCCTCAGCACTCCTAGGCCCCCAGCACCCTCAGGCCCTCAGCACCCCCAAGCCCCCAACACCCCTGGGCTCCCAGCACCCCCCGGGCTCCCAGCACCCCCAGGCCCTCAGCACTCCTAGGCCCCCAGCACCCTCAGGCCCCCAGCACCCCCAAGCCCCCAGCACCCCCAGGTCTCCAGGCCCCCAGCACCCTCAGGCCCCCAGCACCCCCAAGCCCCCAGCACCCCCAGGTCTCCAGGCCCCCAGCACCCCAGGCCCCCAGCACCCCAGACCCCCAGCACCCCCAGGCCCTTAGCACCCCCAGGCCCCCAGCACCCCCCGGGCCCCCAGAACCCCCAGGCCCCCAGCACCCCCGGGCCCCCAACACCCCTGGGCTCCCAGCACTGCCAGGCCCCCAGCAACCCCCGGGCCCCCAACACCCCTGGGCTCCCAGCACCCCCGGGCTCCCAGCACCCCCAGGCCCTCACCATCCCCCGGGCTCCCAGTAACCCCCGGGCCCCCAGCAACCCCCGGGCCCCCAACACCCCTGGGCTCCCAGCACCCCCGGGCTCCCAGCACCCCCAGGCCCTCACCATCCCCCGGGCTCCCAGTAACCCCCGGGCCCCCAGCACCCCCGGGCCCCCAGTACCCCCAGGCTCCCAGCACCTCCCGGGCTCCCAGCACCCCCAGGCCCTCAGCACTCCTAGGCCCCCAGCACCCTCAGGCCCTCAGCACCCCCAAGCCCCCACCACCCCCAGGCCTCCAGCACCCTCAGACCCTCAGCACCCCCAAGCCCCCAACACTCCCAGGCTCCCAGCAACCCTGGGCTCCCAGCACCCCCAGGTTCCCAGCACCCCCAGGCCCCCAGCACCCCCAGGCCCTCAGCATCCCCAGGATCCCAGCACCCCCAGGCCCCCAGCACCCCAGGTTCCCAGCACCCCAGGTTCCCAGCACCCCCAGGTCCCCAGCACCCTCAGGCCCTCAGCACCCCCAGGCCCCCAGTACCCCCAGGTCCCCAGCACCCCCAGGCCCCCAGCACCCCCAGGCTCCCAGCACGGCCTGGCCCGCAGGCTCCGGGCCTGAGGGAGGCGGGAGGCGGGAGGACGGACCTGTCTGGCTTGTCCGGTGAGCAGTCCCCGTGAGTGACAGCAGAGGCCGCCCAGGCCAGGTCAGCCCGCGCAGCCGAGCTAATGTGCAAGATAAACAGACCCCGGGGGCCGGTCGGGCCTCAGGCCGGGGTCAGAGCTGCCTGGAGGGGGGTCCGAGCGTGCAGCCAGACTGGCTGGCCAGGGCGGCGGCACGGGGGGGGGGGGGGGGGGGGGGGGGGAGCTCCCGGGAAGCCGCGGTGTCTGCAGCCGCTCTCGGCTGCCCGAGCACATCAGCGTCAGCGGGGCCCCGCGGCCCGGGCCCACCAGCTCCTGGGAGGGAGGCCGCCATGGTGGTGGAGGGGAGGCGGGAGATGGAGGGGCGGGCGGGGGCCCGGGTACGGTCCCTGGGGCACCCTGTCGGGGAGCTCACTACCTCAGGGCTCTCAGGTGCCGCTGATCCTCTGAGACAAGGGGGTTTGCACCGTTCCCTGAGCACGCCTCCCCAGGCGCCGGCTCAGCCTCTGTGGGCCGGGCCGGCCGGGCACAGCTGGCGGCCGTCCAGCCCTGTTCACCGCCGGGCCTGGTCAGCCCTGGGCCCCGGGCCTGCTCCCTGGTCCATGTCGAGGCGGGAAGGGGTGCGAGCCCGCCAGAGCACCTCAGCATGGCCCGGGGCAGCCAGCACCTATGCCTGCTCCTCCCATCCTCTGCCTCCCGCCTCCCCACCCACAGCCTCACTGAGCCCTGCAGGTGCCAGTGCGGTTCTGGAAGGCGGTGTCCGCAGTGAGCACTGCTGGGGCTGAAAACGGCGTGTGCAGGTTAGGAGACAGCCTGCAGGCAGGCAGATGTGGGCAGGTGGCTCGGGGGGCAGGCAGATGGGGGGCAGGCGGCTCGGGGGCAGGCGCAGGGCAGCGTCCTGAAAGCGGCTCATGGCCTTGGCCGTGGGCCGTGAGGAGCCTGCCCGCCAGATGGCGCTCACACCCCATGAAACCCGCCCCTTTATCTTTATTTTTTTAATTTATTGTCTTTCAAATATATTTTCTATTGACTTCAGAGAGGAAGGGAGAGAGAGAGAAACATCAACGGTGAGGGAATCATGGGCCGGCTGCCTCTTGCGCGCCCCACCCTGGGGATCCAGCCCACACCCCGGCCTGTGCCCTGACGGGGAGTCGAATTGTGACTCCTGGTTCCTAGGTTGATGCTCAGCCCCTGAGCCACGCCGCCGGGCTGCCACTCACCGTTTAAAGTGGGCACGGCAGTGGCTATTCACGTATTACGAGTAACCCGCCACCCACTGCCACGGCCACCGAGGACCCTCTGTGGAGCGGAGAGAAACGCCACCGCACCAGCCCCCTCCCTCCCCTCAGCCCGCCGGCCCCCTGCCCTGGCTCCTCGGATTGGCCCGTTCCGGCCGCGCCACAGACATGGGGTCACGGAATCAGTGGCCAGTGTCTGCTTCTCTCACGTGGCACCGTGTCCGAGGGCAGCACGCCCAGCCCCTCCTCTTCACGGCCGAGGCGGCGTTGTGGGGAGCAGGCCTGCGTCCACGCACCCAGCACGTGGCGGGCCCGGGGAGGGTGCTGTTTGTGAGCGCCGTGGCTACTGGCTGCTGGCTTTTCTAAACACGAGGACCAGCTTGTTAAGCCCCCCTCCCCCCTCTCTCTCACACACACACACACACACACACACACACACACACACGTGTGTGCACGGGCGCACACGGATGTGGCTGGGGTGGCTGCATCTAGAGATGGACTGAGCGGAGGGGACCCTTCAGAGTCACGTTTTCCTCCCCCTCACGCGGTCTCCGGAGGCCGCTGCCTTTTCAGTCTGCGCCTGCACTTCCGGGAGCTCCACCTTCGCTGCCGGGGGTGGCAGTGAGGTTCTGGCCGGCCGGGGCTCCCCACCCCGGCTCTCAGAGCACACGGTCCGGAGGCAGAAGCTGTGGCCCAGGAATTCCGACGGCCGCTGTCCGCCACGCGGGCTTCCCCGGACAGACGATGCCAGGTCCCCGAGGGCCGGGACGCACACCGGGCACGGGACACCCCGGAAGAAACCCGCCAACAGCCCGCCCGCCGTGGTCTGGACGGCGATACCGGGGCCTGTTCTCTCAGCGACATACCCAGCGACGGTCATCGCCAACCGCAGCCTCACGCTCAGTGCGATGAGGCCCACAGGCCTGGCCGCTGACGGGGAGAAGCCACTTTGGGGCAGCGTGGCCTTCGGTGGGGGGAGGGGGCAGCGAGTTTCTGTCTGTGTCTCAATAAAAGTCAGTGAGTGACCGGATGTGAGCATCTGGGTGCTGGGAGCGGGGCCTGGGTGCAGTGTCCCTGTGCCTCTCTGTGGTTCCACATCTCATGGAAGAAGCACGGAGGACACGGGACCTCGGGCGGAGGCGGAGGCGGAGGCGGAGACCAGGAGGGGAGGCCGGGCGGGCGGGCGGGCGGGCGGGCGGGCGAGACGCCGGGCTTCCCTCTCCCTCCGGAGCAGGATCACCGGCCGCCCGCGGTGGCTCCGCGTGGTTCCTGGTATTGATCGGAGAGTCACTCTGTGGCCACAAGCTCCCGGGTGGGGTCCGCGCAGGAGCGGGCAGCGGGACGGCCCCCCGGCGGAAGCGGGCGGGCGGGGTGCGGGGGGAGAGCCGTGGGAGGCGGGCTGGGCTGGGAGCGGGCAGTTCGTGCAGGCCCGGCTGCCCTCAGAGCTCCCGGTGACCCCCAGCCACACGCCTGGCTCACCGCGTGCTGGCAGGGAGGGTCTGGCTGGCCCCCACGGCCCCCCTGCGGGCTGCGTGTCCACACCACACATGCCTCGCCGGGAAGCGAGGGCGCCCTGTGGAGGGGGGTGGCCAGCCCGGGGCCACAGACGGCAGAGTGGGTCTCAGCGCCCTCCGAGGGCGCCCACCTCCACCGGAGGCCCTGGCGCCCGCGGCACCAGCGAGGACAGAACAGCGGGGAGCCCTCGCCCAGAAGGTGGGGCGGCGCTCGGAGCGTGCAGCCCTCCTGCACCCCACCTGGGCGCCACCTCGGGCCCCAACACGGGGAGTAACCTTCCCAGAGAGGAGCGCCCGGCGGGACGGCCAGCTCGCCCCCCGCCCTCCTCCCGGCCCGGATCAATAGAACAGCCGAGTCTAGACGCATCACCGCCGACGATTAACCAGGGCAGTGAGCGCTGGAGACACTTAAATGGCGATCGGGTCTGACGCTCGGAGTGCTGTGGATTTATGGGCGACGAGAGCCGCGTCACGGAGCCCGGGCCCCGGCGGCCGGCGGGGATGGGCCTTCTCTCCCCACGGGCGGCCGGTCCAGGGAGAGAGATCTCTCTTTTCCTCCTAGGCCGGTGGGCACGGTGCCTTTGGGTGAATAATGTCACAACGTGAGGTGTCATCACAGCTGGCGGCTCCCGCCCTGTGACCACGGCGCCTGACAAGCCCCCGCCCTGCCCGCCACCTGTGCAAATGGACCCGCGGCCACAGCACCGAGGGACCCGCCTCCCAGGCACACGTGACCCCCTGGCTCCTCACAGCCGCTGCCGGGGGGCCGGGGGGGCGGACACCTTGGTGGGAGGGAGAGGGGCTTTGCTCACGTCAGGCGGGGCCCGCGCCCCCAGACCAGGCCTCTCACCCACGTGGCCCCCACGCCGCCTCCCCGGAGGCCCCTCTCAAGTGCCCCTCAACTGCCCACTTGCTCTGAGTGGGATCAATGGCTGCGACTCCGGCCGCCCAGCTCCGCCGCATTAACGAGGGCCCGTGAATCGCCGAGCGCCCAGACGGCGGGCCGGGCTGGGCCTTGAAGACGGTGTCCGGGCTGCGGCCTGGGCGGGCCGGGCTGGGCCTTGAAGACGGTGTCCGGGCTGCGGCCTGGGCTGCGCGGCTCCTCTGTCAGCCTCAGGGCAGTGGCTGCTTCCCTACGGGGAGGCCTCCGGGAGCAGCAGATACACGTCCCAGGACACAGCAGTCACCGCCGGCCGTTTAGTGCCTCAGTCCACGGCCTCAGGTCTCCGTGCAGAGGGCCCCCGTGCACCCAGGTCTCCCTGCCCCCAGGCCTCCCTGCCCCCAGGCCTCCCTGCCCCTGGGCCTCCCTGCCCCCAGGCCTCCCTGCCCCCGGGTCTCCCTGCCCCTGGGCCTCCCTGCCCCCATGTCTCCCTGCAGCAATGTCTCCCTGCCCCCAGGTCTCCCTGCCCCCGGGCCTCTCTGCCCCCAAGTCTCCCTGCCCCCAGGCCTCCCTGCCCCCAGGCCTCCCTGCCCCCATGTCTCCCTGCCCCCATGTCTCTCTGCCCCCAGGCCTCCCTGCCCCCATGTCTCCCTGCAGCAATGTCTCCCTGCCCCCAGGTCTCCCTGCCCCCGGGCCTCCCTGCCCCCGGGTCTCTCTGCCCCCAGGCCTCCCTGCCCCCATGTCTCCCTGCAGCAATGTCTCCCTGCCCCCAGGTCTCTCTGCCCCCAGGCCTCCCTGCCCCCATGTCTCCCTGCCCCCATGTCTCCCTGCCCCCGGGCCTCCCTGCCCCCGGGTCTCCATGCACCAGGGCCCCGTGCACCAGGGCCCCGTGCACCCAGCCTGCGAGCCTTCCGGAAATGGGTTCCACCTGATGCATTTCTCACCGCTCCCATGGCCTCAAGTTCAAGTGCAAACCACAGCCCCTGCCATGTGGGCCCCTCTGTGAGTCTGTCTGGGCTCTGCCTGCTCCCCACGGGGCAGGGCCCTCAGTCAGGCGCGGCCCCAGCGGCACCGCCCAGGATCCAGCAGGTGCTCAATAGACGCTTCCTGTCCACGAGGTTTCCCCCTCGGATGCGGAGGGCTGGGGTGCTGGGACTCAGGTGTGGAGCAGAGGGGCCTCGGGAGCATTCTGCACGGGAAGTGACTGGAACGTGAAATTACAAAGGAATGTGCGTCCTGAGGAAACGTTACACAACTGACCGCCTGCAGCATCCGATGCAGAAAGAGCACGCGGGAACCGCTGGATGCAGAATACATGGCTCCTCGTCCTCAGAGCTCGGCATTCTGCTGAGGGTCTGACCAAGGCGGAGCCGTCACCAGCGCCGGCCAAGCCGACCCCAGACGGAGACGGAACCTGGAACGGGAGCTGGGATCGCCGGACCGAGAGAGCCAGCACCGCGCAGGCACAGCTGAGCAACAGGAGCGAGCGGCGGAGACGGAGGGTCCCAGGACGTGGCTCAGGGATGGCACCAGGAGAGGTGAGAAGTCAGGTAAGTTTCCCGCACTCTGGAGCGCCCCAAGACCAAGCCCCTGCCTGCCCAGCCACCCCCGGTGCTCTCCTGGGGGAAGGGCCCTGCGGGGCCCAGGCGGCCCTGCCCTCTCGGCCATCACCAGCCCCCACCGCTCCCCCACCCTCCAGCCCAGGCTGCAGCTGGCCAGCTGAGCCCACAGCCTCCGAGCGGAGGGCGAGCCACGTCTGAGATGCCCCGTGACTGTGAGAACCTGACGGAGCAGAGGGGACCTCACGGCGGGCGGGCGGGAGGCGGGCGAGGAAGCCCTGGAGGAAGGGCTGGCGCTGTCCGTGGTGCTGACCGCGGGCTCCTCCGCCCGCCAGGCTCCCTGCCCTTGAGGTCCCACCCTCGGCCCTGCCCAGGCCTCTGGCTCCCCAGCTCCCATCACCCACCCCTGCCCCGCTCGCCCCTACCCCTCTGCGGCCACACAGCTGGGGGAGGAGGACATGGCTGCACCGTCCCCGTCGGGAGCTCACAGGTGCTGGGGGCGAGCCGGTGGGTCAGCAGCCGGTGGGTAACTTGGGTGAGGCCCCGGGCTGGGAGCAGGCAGCGGTACAGAGGCAGCGGCAGGTCCAGAACCCTGACTTCTGGTCATTCTTCCACTAAAATGACCGCCAGGCGCCCGCCCACCAGGCGGCTCCGCCACACCGGCTGCTGCCAAGCCCCAGGCTCGGTCCACTGGTTGTCACGTGTGTGCGGAGCAATTGGTGTCCATGTCCACGCTCAGGCCACAGGCCGTGTCCGCCTCGGGCCGTGAGTGACAGGAAGCCTCCGTTTCCCGCCTGTGGGGCCGGAGTCCACGGAACCTGTGTGGGTGCGGGGCGGGGGCGGGGGGGGGTACGGGGGGGAGGGGGGGCGCTGGGAGGAGTGCCATGGCATCGGGGCATCTGAGATGCTGCACAGCCCCACACGAGGGGAACAGTCTGAGTCAGAGCCGACATCGTACATTCTGGCAATGTAAACGGAATATATCGAGCACGCTTAACTGTTCTCTGCCCCCTCGCCCAGACGCGGGGGCTGGTCCTTCCTGTGCCGACGCCTTAGACACCGCTTACGGACTCACCAAGGCGTGCGGGCCCGGGGGAAGGATGGCCTCGCCCTGAGCGCCCGGCCCCACGCTGGGCCTTCCTGCCCAGGTTGCGGCAGCTTCGGCCCTCCCACTGCCGTCCCTCCGGCAGCCCTGTCCCAGGTCCCGGACACCGCTGGCCCCGTCCTCCTGAGCCAGACGCAGCGTCCTGTCCTGCTCACCCACCGGCCAGGCCCGCCGAGACGTGAGGACAGCCACCGAGGACAGGAGAGAACAGCGTGAGGCAGGATGAGGCGCGGGGGGCGGGGCCCGGGGGTGTCCGGGGAACACGCAGGCACCAGCAGGCAGCGGGGACAGGGACAGCGGGAACGGCTCCGAACCCGCAGAGGAACACCAGGCACTGAAGTCATGCAGAGAGCCCGGCCAGGGGCTCAGGGGCTGAGCGTCGACCTCTGAAACAGGAGGTCAGGTTCGATTCCCAGTCAGGGCACAGGCCTGGGTTGCAGGTTCGATCCCCAGTGGGGGGCGTGCAGGAGGCAGCCGGTCCATGCTTCTCTCCCATCGCCGATGTTTCTCTCTCTCCCCCTCTCCCTTCCTCTCTGGCATCAATAGAAGCATATAGAAACACAAAGTTATGGAAAGGGTTTTAGGGTGTCAATCTGTGGGATTGGGGCGGAGGGCAAACACCCAGTCCCTGGCATCGCTCCAGCTCAGGAACCCCGAACTGCACTCTGGAGCCATGGGGTCAGCTGCTCTGAGACTTTTAAAAAATATGTATTTTTATTGATTTCAGGGAGGAAGGGAGAGGGAGAGAGAGGTAGAAACATCCATGATGAGAGAGACATATTGATGCCCCTGACTGGGGATCCAGCCTGCAATCCTGTGCCCTTGACCGGAATCAAACCAGGACCCTTCAATCCTCAGGCCAATGCTCTACCATTGAATCACACCGGCCAGGGCTACTGGGAGATCTTCCACGTCACCGGATTCCCTGAGTGGGGGGGAGGGAGGAGGGAGTCAGCACCTGAGCCGGGAGGAGCACAGATGAGATGGAAAGACAAAGGAACACTCTCTTGAGCCATGTTTGCAGTGTCAGTGTGGCCTCATGAGACAGTTCATCTGAAAGAAGAAAAAAATCCCTAACCCGTCCATGGAAGGCGGCAGCCACGGGGAGGTGGCAGCCACGGGAGGCCTGACAGCCACGGGAGGCAGCCAGCCATGGGAGGCAGCCAGCCACAGGAGGCCCGGCAGCCACAGGAGGCCCGGCAGCCACGGGAGGCCTGGAAGCCACGGGAGGCGGCAGCCACGGGAGGAGGCAGCCACGGGAGGTGGCAGCGGCGTGTCTGCTCTGGTGCCTGGTGGGGCCTCGGACATCCTTTCCCAGAGGCCCCGGGCTCGCGAGGCAGGGCTGGTCCCAGGGCTGGGCGGGAACTGGGCATGACCGACATCTCGTCATGCGTGCTGGGGGGGTGTCAGGGCTCCCGCGCTCCCGTCCTCCGCACGCTCGGCGTTCGCCGTCTTGTGCGGTGATGGTCTCTGACCTCCTGCCCGGCTTTAAGCTGCCATCCTATTGACTTGTCATCCTATTGACTTGTCAGAGCTGAGAGATAGATGTTCATCCGGGAGAAGGTCTTTCCCGGGCACACGTTTTGCAGATTTTTCCTCCTGGTCTGTGGCTGGTCTTTTTCACTTTCTTTAAAAGCCTCTTTTGCAAAAGCAAAACTTCTATGGAGTCAATACATTGATTTTTTTGGTTTGTTTGACCGTTTGTGCTTTTGTGTCCTATTAAGAATTCACCGGTCCCGGCTGACGTGGAAGTTGTGTTGTTTTAGCTCTGTGCTTAAGGGGGAGGAAGGCGCGGTGGGGGGGGGGGGGGGGGGCTGCTGAGCCGGGGCCACTGAAGGGCCCTGTGGTGCCGACCGGGCAGGACTGGGCCTCCCTGAGCTGGTCGTGGCCCGGGAGGCGGGAGGAGCGAAGTCCCGGGTGATCACGGACCCACCATCCGGAGCGATGGTGTCGGCCACTTTCCCAGCAGCACCTGACCCCCCCCCCCCCCACACACACACACACAAGCCCTCTCCGCACTGGGCCTGCGCAGCCCCTGCGGACTCCGCCCTGTGGTGCCGGGAAAGAGCTCAGCCCCTGCCCGAGGTCACACAGCGGTGACGCTCCGGCAGCGTGGAGACCCCGTCCTGGTCCCTCCCTGCTCGCCGAGCAGCTGTGTGTGGGCTCAGGGAGGACGCGGGGTGCAGGGCCCAGCAGGCCATGGACGCCGCCCCACAGGCCGCTCTGGGGCGGGAGAGCGTGGGGAGAAGGGTCTTTCAGAGGCCGAGGCAAGCGTGTGCCTGGAAGGGACTCGGCTGCTGGCCTGCGTGTCACCCCCGGACTTACGAACAATGTTAGAAGGAACGGAGGCCCAGGGCTGAGGGGACAGGCGGGGGCGCCCTGGGCTGGGGTACCGGCCCCAGACCTCCTGCCGCTGGCTCCTCCTCCCGGGTGGGGCAGGGAGGGCCGGCCGAGGGGGTGGGTGAGGTGGTCAGTGGCTACTGGGGGGTGATGCAGCCCTGGTGCTCCCGGTCTGCCTGGGATGCTGGGGTGCAGGGGGCCCTGAGGGGCATGTGGCCGGCGCCTCCCTCTGAGAAACGCACCCCTCGCCTCGGCCGGGGGCTCCCAGCAGACACACGGAGAGCCGGGGCCCGGGGTTCGGAGCCATCGGAGCCATCTGAGCTCCGCGGACACGTGGCTTCGCTTAGGCAGCGCCTTTCTTGTGGGACGCCCCGGAGCCGGGGGAGCGGAGGGAGGAGCGGAGGGAGCGAGGGGAGCGGGAAACAAAGCGGAGGATCCTCGCAGCTTCTCGCCGCCGCGGCCGCCGCTTCCTTTCAAGTCGCCCCTCCCGGGCCCCGTGTGCAGCGCGCCGCCGGCCACATTTGATTCTGATTTGCCCAGGCCGTGCTGACAGGCGGCCTGGCCGATAATGGACGAGGCCGGCCCGCGAGGTGAGCAGCCCGCCATCCGTCTTGCTGCCGCTGCGCAGCCAGCGGCCAGGGGCTGCGGCCGCCAGGGACCGGGAGCCAACAGTGGCCGCCGTCTGCGAGCGGGACCCGGCTGCGGGACAGAGGCCCACCCACGCCACGGGGCAGGGGTCGCTGCAGGCTGAGTGACCACGGGCTCGGAAGCCAGCCGCCTCCCGGCAGTTGAAGGAACGAGCAGGGGACGGCGGCAGCCGAGCCTGGCCGTGGCCTGCAGCAGGGTCTGCCCTGACGGCCAGCAGGGGGTCGATGGACGAGCTATGCCAACGGAGGCAAAGGACACGCTTCCCAGCTCGGGCCCGCCTCATCCGAGGGGCATGTGGACATGTGACATGGAAGGAAGGAGCAGTGTGGATACATACAAGAACATGTCAGCACAGGACAGAGAAGGGGCCCTGACGTGTCTGGAAGAACACGTTCACACACGGACCCGGACACGGAGCCCGGGCCGACCGCTCTCGGCCTGAACCAGCGAGAGTGCCTCTGCAGCTGGCGCCCGCAGACCACGGCTCGATCCTCTGCTCCCCCGTCCCCCGCACACACACACACACACACGGTGCCATGGACTCAGCGGCACCGCCCTGCGTGGCCAGCAGCCCGGGACTCCTGCCCCAGGATGCGGGAAGTGACTGTGCCGCTCCCAGGCTGGCTGCAGGGCCACGGCCGCTCCTCCGGCTCCTCCGGCCTCGCCCTGCCCCGCGGGGACGTGCCAGGGGCGCCTGGAGACCAGGGACACGCAGAGCACACGGTCCCCATCGGCTCCCGAGGGCCGGCAGGGTGCAGAGCTCCAGTCTGCAGCGGCCACAGGCACCGGCGCCCGAGCCTCAGGCTTGCTGAGCAGCTGCACTGAGTGGCCGGAGGCCTGCGTGGCATGGGCACCGCTGTCTTGCCTCTTCCCTCCCCAACCCCTCCCCGGCCAGGACAGACCCCAGTCCCTTTGGGTTCCATTCCCCTCAGGACACCCGGCTCTCGGCCTGACCCTACCCAGCCCTCCCCCTGCAGGACGCACAGCGGCAGGGCAGAGCTTGGACATGGAAGGTGGGGCCCAGCCCCCCAGCTGCGGCCATGGCACACGGCACACACGGGGGGCAGCCACATCCTTCCCTGCGGGGGGAGGGCGGATGCGGACTGGCATCCGTGTGCAGGAGCCACGGTCAGACACGCGTGCTGAGTGCCGAGGGTTGGGCCCACGGCTGGCATTAGGGAAGGGCCTGGCAGCGGGTTCAGGCCGGAGACTGTGGCCCTTTGGCCCGGGGAGTCCTGCCGGCCTCGTGCGGGTGTCCTCGGGGCTTGGCCGGATCTCCCTCCCCCAGGAGAGCGAGCAGAGAGACACTGCCAAGTGCAAATTTGACAACCAGACGCCATGCTGGGGCGCGCGGACAGCTCCGCAGCTTTGATCCCCGCTGCGGCCGGTGTGCTGGCTGCCCGGGTCTGTTTTCCATTCCGGGCTCAGCTGCGCCCTCCTGGACAGGAGATCAGTTTTCAAGCCCCAGCAGACCGAGCAATGGGCGTGAGGAAAGGCCTGCCCCCCCCCCAGGGGTTCCCTCTCACGGGGCCCCCGGGGCTGAGACGGGGTCCTGGGAGTCAGAGGAAAGATGGGAATGTGCTCCGGGTGGAGACACAGCTGCTCGGGGGAGGGGGAGGGAGGGGAGGGAGGGAGCGTGTCTGTGCAGGACCGCAGCCTAGTTCCTGTGCCCACTGCCAGCACGATGGGCATGGAGGGCCCTGGTGCCAGGCACCATGAGGCCTCCGAGAGGTCTGGTCTAGCGGCAGTTGGGAATTCTGAGGATGGACTTGAGCTTGATAAAGACCATCAGGGATCTTGACTTTGATGATTTCAAGGGGAAGTTTGTTGAATAAATTCATGGGTGGGTGGATGGATGGTTAGATGGATGGGTGGTTAGATGGGTAGGTGGATGAATGAATGGGTGGATGGATGGATGGATGGATGGATAGATGGATAGATAAGTAGGTGGTTGGATGGGTGGGTGGATGGATGGGTGGGTGGATGGATGGATGGATGGATGGATAGATGGATAGATGAGTAGGTGGATGGATAGATGGATAGATGAGTAGGTGGATGGATGGGTGGGTGAATGGATGAGTGAGTAGGTGGATAGATGGGTGGATGGATGGATGGATGGGTGGATGGATGGATGAATGGATGGATAGATGAGTAGGTGGATGGATAGGTGGGTGGATGGATGAGTGAGTAGGTGGATAGATGGGTGGATGGAGGGGTGAATAGGTGGGTGTGTGGAAGGATGGATGGATGGATGGATGGGTGAATAGGTGGGTGTGTGGAAGGATGAGATGGGTGGATAGATGGATGGATGAGTAGGTGGATGGATGGGTGGGTGGGTGGATGAGTTAGTAGGTGTATGGACGGGTGGGTGAGTGAATGGATGAGTAGGTGGATGAGTGACTAGGTGAATGATTGGATGAATGGTTAGATGGGTGAGTAGATGGATGGGTAAATAGGTGGATGAATGGATGAATGAATGAATATTAGGCGAGTGGATGAGTGGATGGGTGAATGGATGGATGGATGGTTATATGGTGTGTGAGTAGATGAGTGAGCGGATGGATGGGTGAATGGATGGGTGAATAGGTAGATGAATGGGCGATGGTTAGATGGGTCAAACAAAGTATTGACCTTAGAGCCACCTGGGATGACAATGTGGTGTTAGTAACGCCACCAGGTCCTCTCCCCACGCCACCAGGTCACAGCCCCGCTCCCTGTGGGACGGTCTCGCCAGAAATGTGTGTGCGGAACTGCCCCCAGTAGAGGTTTTGGATGGTGCCCGATTTCTCCAGGAAGGCTTGGGTCACCCTCGGAGAGGTGAGCCAAGTGGGCGGCAGAGGCTTTAGCGCGGCCAGGGCACCAGCGCCGAGGCTGGGTCACAGTCTCCATAAGCCTTGCTCTCCCTCCGGTTCACCCCACTCCCAGGCTGTCTTCGCCAGGTGCCTCCTGGGACCCCTCCTCGTCGGCGGACCTCGCACAGCAATCTGAGCCGTTAGGGTGGCGAGGCCAGAGCTCCAGGCGGATTCCCGGCCGCTGGCCGCCGTTTGCTTTCCTCGGAGCAGCGGGAAGATTGGCGCCGTCTCGAAGGGAAGCCACCGCGTGAGCCCGTGTGTCTGCCTCGCCATCGAGACGCTCTGACCTCCACGCGCGTTTTTAAAGGGTTTTGAGTGGTTCTTGGTGTTGGTCTGCCACAAAGGTCTCCATCATAGCCAGGAGCCCAAATGCCTGTGGAACAGGCGTGGGGGGAGGGGGGGCTGGGCGGGGCCCGCTGCGGACAGGGGCCTTTTGGGCGGAAAGACAGTCCACTGGCTAGGGGGGTAGGGGCTGAGGGACAGCGGTCGGCAAACTCATCCGTCCACAGAGTCAAATACCGACAGCACAACGATTGACATTTCTCTGGAGAGCCACGTTTTTTAAACTTAAACTTCTTCTACTGCCACTTCTTCCACACAGACTCGCCCAGGCCGTGGTGTTTTGTGGAAGAGCCACACTCCAGGGGCCAAAGAGCCGCATGTGGCTCGCGAGGCTAGGGGATGGGGTCCCAGGGGACGGGGTCCCAGGGCTGGAGGCTGACTGGACAGAGATGTCAGGTGGAGGGGGAAGGGGAGAGGGCGTGTGGGGCTGGTGAGACTTCACCAAGCGAGCGCTGACTCTGACCTCAAGGTCAGACGCGTCCTCAGGGTGTGAGGGAGCGCGGGTGGGGCGGGAGTGAGGGCTGCGAGCCCCGCCCAGGCCCCTCCTGCCCAGCCTCACCCCCACCCCCACCATGGTGTGCTGTTTCCGAGGGTAGGATGAGGCAGAGCAGTGCAGGACCCAGAGGGAGACCAGCAGAGGGGGCAGCCTTGTGAGGTGTCAGGGCCAACTTCAAAGGGGCGGCAGGGCTTGGGGACCAGCAGACCAGGAGTGTGGGGGGCAGGGGGGTCCCCTCCCAAGAGAGCTGCGTGGCCTCTGGTTGTGGGTGTCGCTGCCCAGGGGAAGGGTCCAGCCTGTGGGTGAGGGCATGAGGCCTGGGGGCAGCCAGGACCTGAGATCTGGTGGCTCCTGGCCCACCTGTCACCCCCCGCCCCCAGGACATAAGAAGGGCTTATGTCCAGGCTTTCTTCCCCAGGAAACTGCGGGGCTGAGGCTCGGGGTGCCCGGTGTGGCCTCTGTCAGGGCCGTGCTCACCGGGGCCCTGCAGCCACTGCACCCGCGTGCTGACATCCAGGCGGGGTCCCCGCAGGAGCAAAGGGCCCACGGGGTCAGGTCCTTCCTCTCTGTCTCAGACACAAGCCCAGGCACACGTGGTGCACCTGTGAGTGCACGCGTGCACACACACAACACACACACACACACACGCACACACACCCTCCATGGAGAGAAGCACCCACCAGCCGTCTCCTGCACACCCCACCTGGGTATCGAGCTCCAGCCTGGGCGTTGCCCTGACCGGGCATCCAACGCTGCCCTCTGGCCACAGGTGGCCGCTCAGCCACGGAGCCGGGCCGGGCAGTGCCGTTTGGAAAGGACGCCGTTGAGGAGAGGCCGGACCGAGGCCAGTCTGCCCGGGACCGTCTGGGAGGTGTAAGCCGTCGGCTCCTGGTCCTGGGTGGGTGTGAGGCCCGTTAGCGGCCGGGAATGGCTCTGGCCGGTCTGACTGTCTTTGTCTCCGTGACCTCATGGCACCTGCAAGGACGCTCCCCCTCCCGGCTGCTCCCGGCCCTGCCTCCCTGTCGGGGGCTTCGCGCTGGCGCTGGCAATGGCCTTGCAGGGGCGTTTACATCACAGTCATGGGCAGATGCTACTCTTCAAGGGGGTTCTTTTTGGGCTTTGCTCTGAGCCTGGGCTCGCCAGCCTTCGCGCCAGGAGAGAGAGGAGAAGCGAGCAGAAGGCAGGGGTGCGGGGCGGGGAGGGGGCCGAGGAGGGGGCCGGGCAGGGCCGGGCTGGTTCTTTTATCACAGGGACGGGTGGCTTATGGCTTTCATCAGAGTCTCAAAGGCATTCCAAGCCGGGAAGGTGGAGGCTCTGCCTGCCTGCGCCCCTGCCCGCTGTGGGCCAGCCACGGGCGTCTTCCCCGCAGGGCGGGCGGGTGGGCCGGCATCCTGGGCGGGCAGGCGGGCATCCTCGGCACGGGCTCAGCCTGGCGCTGCCCGCTCCGCCTGGAACTCTCCCCCAGGCTCCGAGGATGAGCTTGGAGGGGCTGCGAGGCCCTTCCGCTTAAGGAAAAGCGGAGCAGGAAAAGGAAGGGCCGGGAAGGCCCTCGCAATTCCCCTTTGAAAGGGGAGCGCGGTGCAGATGTTTCTGTTTTTGCCCGGCCCTGCGCTCTGTCCAGCCCGGGAACGGCCTCCAAAGTCATTACCGCCTAATCACGCTAATGGCCGCATCCGATCCCGGCCAGACGGGCAGGCCGGCCGCGCGCTTCCGCCGGAGCCCATTACGTGGCCTCTGTCCCCGGTTAACCAGGCGGTTGACTCTCCGTCCGCGGCCGGCCGGGCCGGGAGATAAAGTGAAACACATTGCCGCCGCCCGCCGGGGAGAGGGGGGGCCAGGCTGCCCCTGGGAAGCGGCCCATCAATCATAGGCTGATTACAAATTCGTCACCTTGAATCAATTTCTGTTCGCAGTTCAAAAGGCGCGCTGGGCTCGGGGCGATCTGGAACCTTCTCCATGTGGAGAGGATTAGCATCTGATCGGATTCCTCCTCCTGCGGGGAGATGGCGGGGCTGCCCGCGGTGGGGGCGAGCCGGGAGGCTCTGATCAGGCACCCTCTGCCTGGCTCCCAGCACCCGGGCTCCCAGCACCCGGGCTCCCAGAACCCTCTGCCTGGGCACCCGGTACCTTCTGCCGGGCTCCCAGCACCCTCTGCCTGGCTCCCGGCACCCTCTGCCGGGCTCCCAGCACCCGGGCTCCCGGCACCCTCTGCCCGGCTCCCGGCACCCTCTGCCCGGGCTCCCAGCACCCGGGCTCCCGGCACCCTCTGCCCGGGCTCCCGGCACCCTCTGCCGGGCTCCCGGCTCCCGATGCAGACTCACCCTGGGGGCGGGGACTAAGGACCTCCACGGGGAAGCAGCATGTCTGCGCACAGTTCACCTCCTAGGAATTGGTGTGCTCGCAAAACATGCCTGCATGTGTGTGTCTGTGTCTGTGTGTGCATATGTATGTGTGTGTCTGTGAGTGTGAGTGTGTCCGTGTGTGTCCGTGTATCTGTGAGTGTGTGTGCCTGAGAGTGTGTGTGTGAGTGTATGTTTGTGTGTGTGTTAGTATGTCTGTGTGTGTCTGTGAGTGTGAGTGTGTCTGAGTGTGTCTGTGTGTGAGTGTGTCTGTGAGTGTGTCTGGGAGTGTGTGTCTGTGTGTGTCTAAGTGTATCTGTGTATGTCAGTGTCTGTGAGTGTGAGTGTGTCTGTGAGTGTGTGAGTGTCTCTGTGTGTCAGTGTGTCTGTCTGTGTGAGTGTGTCAGTGTGTCTGTAAGTGTCTGTGAGTGTGTCAGTGTATCTGTGTGTGTCAGTGTGTCTGTGAGTGTCTGTGAGTGTGTCAGTGTATCTGTGTGTGTCAGTGTGTCTGTGAGTGTGAGTGTGTGTCTGTGAGTGTGTGTGTCTGTGAGTGTGTGTGTGAGTGTATGTTTGTGTATGTGTTAGTATGTGTGTGTGTCTGTGAGTGTGTCAGTGTGTCTGTGACTGTGTGTTGCGTGCATGTGTGTGTGCTCTCAAAACCCCTGAGGCCCTCGGGCTCCCCCTTTCCAGAGCCTGGTGAAGGGGGTTCTGTGCAGATGTCCTGGGCTCGGCCGATGATGGTGACACGCGTGTGGTGTGTGTGGTGCGTGTGCCGCGTGCCCCCTGCACAGCGGTTCCCACCACGGAGCCGGGGGGGAGGGGAGGCCGGGCTCACAGACCCCGCGAGGCCACGGCCAGGGTCCCGGCCACGGCGGCCGGACGCAGCCAGCGGCCGGGCGCACCGGCGGGAGGGGCGGGGCCTGGCCCCGGAGGGCCGCTCCGGCCTGGCGGGGTGGCTGCTGTCCGCTTGTCCCCTGGGTCTCCGTTTGGTCCTCGTCGGGGGAGCGTGAGGGCCGTCACGGGGGCGTCTCCGCCGCCGGAGCTGTGAAGGCCCTCGGGTCCTTGAGGGGCCGCGCCTGGCTCCCACCCGGCACTCGGCCAGCGGGAGGCAGCTGCCCGCCCGTCAGGGTCCGACTCCAGCTGGGCGGCCTGCTGAGGGTCGGGAGGGGCATCGGGTGGCATCGGATCAGGAGCCGCGTCCCTGGAGGGCGGGCGGCGGCTCCTGGAGGAGGGGCGTGTGGACCGGCCTGCGGGGGGGCTCGGGCCTGGGACAGAGCCGCGGCTGTCACTGGCGGGTCTCAGGGGTCCGGGATGCAGAGAGGACTCCGCGGGGGGGCAGTGCTCCCCGAGGGGCCCCGAGTGGAGGACAGAGCACCCCCCCCCCAGGGGAGAGGAGGGAGGGAGGGTGGAGCCGGGCCCAGCGAGGCTCCCCCTGCAGCCCCTCGCCTGCTGGGTCACAGGCCGGCTCTGGGCTCCTGAGCAAAGGCTTTAGGTGGAAGCTCAGGCGTCCGCTCATCCCCCCGGGGTCAGCGCCCACCGGGCGGGAAGGGACCACCGGCGACGTGTCCAGTAGCCCGCCCGCCCTGAGGCAGACAGTGCCTGTAGGAGTGTTGCTGTGACGGGAGCTCAGCCCTCTCCGGGGACCTCCCTCACCGCCGCTGGTTAACATGCCCCCAGCCGAGCCGACAGCGCCTCCCACAGCCCCCTCCTCGCCCTGTTGGCCTCCCTCCGTCCCTCCATCCCTCCGTCCCTCCGTCCCTCCATCCCTCCATCCCTCCGTCCCTCCGTCCCTCCGTCCCTCCGTCCCTCCATCCCTCCGTCCCTCCATCCCTCCATCCCTCCGTCCCTCCATCCCTTCGTCTCTCTGTCCCTCGGACCTTCCATCCCTCCATCCCTCCGTCCCTCCATCAATCCGTCCCCAGCCCCTCGGTGCCCTCCCCATCTGTCCCCAGTCCCTCCGCGCCCCCCCCCCCCGCTGCCTAGCTCTCCCAGCCGCCCTGGGGCCGCGGCTGTGCAGACAGGGACAGCGCTCCGCTCCACAGCTTCCTTGGGAAGAGCTCGGGGCCCGGTCAGCCGGCTCCCTCCCCGCCCGCGCCCGCGCCCGCGCCGCTGAGGACGGCCCGGGGCAGCCACTTGACCTCTGGCTGCAACCTGTGGCTCAGGGGGTCCAAGGCCACCCACCTGGCACTCAGCGCTGGGTGGACCCTGGAGGGGTGTCCCCACGGCCAGGGTCACCCCGTTTCCCGGGTGGAGAGGAGAGCCCCAGGCTGCTCCGAGGGGCTGGGGTCACCCCCCCGGCCCAGCCCCCCTGCCGCCCGCTTAGAATGAGAGGCGGCGCGGACAGAGGGCGGCCCCCGGGCGCTGGGGCTGAGGCCGTGACGGGACACGGGGTTCCTGTGACGTCACCGGGGGGGGGGGCAGCGACCAGCGTCCCTGTGAGAGGAGGGAGATTCGGACACAAACACGGCAGCTCCTGTGATCAGAGGCAGCGACGGGAGGCCGCCGGGCACCCGGGACTGACGCCGGACTGGGAGGGCGTGGGTGCTGTTGGGGCTCCTATCTGTGGGCTCAGGGTGGCCCTAGCAAGCGAATAGGCTGGCTCCCAATTGATCCCCAGCTGAATGACCGGGCGAGGAGCTAACCTCTCTGAGCTCAGGCTCCGTCAGAAAAGAGGAGAGCACGTCCATGGGGGGAGGGAGGACGGGGAGGGGGAGGGGGTGAGGACGGGGAGGGGGAGGCGTGGGGGGGGACGGGGGGAGGGGGGTGAGGACGGAGAGGGGGAGGCATGGGGGGACGGGGGGGAGGGGGGTGAGGACGGGGAGGGGGAGGAGTGGGTGGGAGGACGGGAAGGGGGAGGCGTGGGGGGAGGACGAGGAGGGGGAGAGCAGTGAGGGGGTGAGGATGGGGAGGGGGAGGCGCGGGGGGAGGACGGGGAGGGGGAGGGGGTGAGGATGGGGAGCAACATTTTTGCTCTATGCCTGTGTGTGCATTTGTCTGAGGGGGGTGAGGGGGGGTGAGGACGGGGATGGGGAGAGCAGTGAGGGGGTGAGGACGGGGAGGGGGAGGCACGGGGGGGGGAGGACAGGCGGGGAGAGAGCAGTGAAGGGGGGAGCTCGGGTTACTGGGAAGGGCAGGTCCCCACGGTGGGGCGGGAAGCGGGTGTCACGGGCGCTCCCTTTGATGTGCTGTGCAGGGGTGCGGGGGGCAGAGGGCACGAGAAACACTTTAAACGCTGAGCCCCGGGCGGGCCGGGCTCTGGGAAAGGCCAGCAATTAGCGGCTTCGTTTCCGCTCAGACAGCCTCCCCGAGTGGAAAGGGGGAGAGGGGCCCGGTCCCTGGCCACACCCCCTTTCCCAGGCCCAGCCCTCCTGGGGACTCTGCTTAGTACCCGCTCACCCAGCCCTGATTGCTCCTGGCAGGAGGCCGCTGCCAGCCAACGGGCGGGTGGACAGGCGGTGTCCCTCAGCCTCTGGCCGCTCGCCTCACCGCCTGCAGGCTGGGCCCAGCTCCGGTCAGCACGGGGCCGGGCCCAGCTCCAGGCTGGTCAGCACGGGGCCGGGGCCCAGCTCCAGGCTGGTCAGCACGGGGCCGGGCCCAGCTCCGGTCAGCACGGGGCCGGGCCCAGCTCCGGTCAGCACGGGGCCGGGCCCAGCTCCAGGCTGGTCAGCAGGGGGCATTACGGGGCCCCCACCTCTCCTCCAGGAGAGCGGCAGCTGCTCTGCCAGGTGTGGGGACCGGAGCCAGGAGAGGCCGCGCTGAGGGCGCAGGCGGACCGGACCGAGAGGAGCCGCCGGGCCAGCGGAGCCTGGGTGCTGTCCATGCTGACGCTGCTCGGCCCCCTCTCCGCTGTCCTTGGGGAAAGCCCCCGCACGCGGGATCCCCCAGGAGCGATATGACAGCGCAGGCATCGGGACGGCTCGTGTCCCCATGAAAGCTGGCAGACCCCAGCAGGCGGGACGCTGGTGCCGGCGACTCAACATTTCTGGGGAGCGAGGACTTGGGGCAAAGCGGCTGTGGAGGGAGAGGCCAAGCAGAAATGGCGAAATGTGTCTCCCCAGACCCAGACCCAGGTCCCGGGTGATACGACCCCTCTCCCTCCGGGCAGGCCGTGGGCGGTGCCGTGGGCGGCGCCGTGGGCGGCGCCGTGGGCGATGCCGTGGGCGTTGCCGTGGGCGTTGCCGTGGGCGGTGCCGTGGGCGGTGCCGTGGCGATGCCGTGGGCGGTGCCGTGGGCAGTGCCGTGGCGATGCCGTGGGCGGTGCCGTGGGCGGTGCCGTGGGCGGTGCCGCGGGCGATGCCGTGGGCGGTGCGGAGGGAATGCGGGGCGCGTCCTGCTCGCAGTGGGGCCGAGCCATCGCTGTGAGTCCGCGGCTCCGGGTTTTGGGAGACATTCAGGGTGCCGCACTTTGACCTGCCCCTGGGGCTCCCCCCTCCGCCCCCGTCCCCCCGCCGGGGCGGTGGAGGGACCCCCGGGGGGCCAGGCGCCCGCGCGAGGACGCTCTGTCCGTGGAAACCTGCCGCATTGTCTCTGTCGCTGGGCAGTTTCCAGAAAGGACCCTCCGAGGGTCCGGCCTGAAACCCGAGCCCGAGAAGGTCTGTCCCGACGGAGGGTCAGCGGTGAACGGAACCGGGAGGGATGGGTGAACGCCTCAGCCCTCAGCCTCAGCCCTCAGCCTCAGCCCTCAGCCTTGGCCCTCAGCCTCAGCCCTCAGCCTCAGCCCTCAGCCTCAGCCCTCAGCCTTGGCCCTCAGCCTCAGCCCTCAGCCTCAGCCCTCAGCCTCGGCCCTCAGCCCTCAGCCCTCGGCCCTCAGCCTCAGCCCTCAGCCTCGGCCCTCAGCCCTCGGCCCTCAGTCCTCAGCCCTCGGCCCTCAGCCTCAGCCCTCGGCCCTTGGCCCTCAGCCCTCAGTCCTCGGCCCTCGGCCCTCAGCCCTCAGCCCATCCACAGGGCCCAGCGCAGCTGGCACCAGGGCCTCTGCTGCAGCCACAAGGAAACACCCTCCCCGTTACTGCTGGGCTCTGGCTGCCCCCTGAGACCTCTGGGACCAGAGGGCCTGCGCCAGCTCAGGGGAGACACTCAGCAAACGATGGTGGCATTTCGGAGCTGCCCGCCCGCGAAGGACACAGGAACTCCGTGGCCACAGCCAACACGTCTGCCTCGGCAGGAATGGTCCGACGGCCTGGCCCCTGAGGGCCCGGGCCCGCCCTCACCGGTGGAGCCCGCCGCCCAGCCCGCCGCTCCACACCGTGGGGCCCGCTCTGCCCTGCGCCTTGCAGGCTGGAGGCCCGGCCGACTCCGTGGACTGAGAGCTGGGCTGAACCAGACCTGGCCCCGGACAAGCTGAGCACAGGTCACTGAGCACAGGAGCACCACCCACCCACATTAGGCTGCAAACACCGTCACACGTCTGAGGGAGTTTTCTCTGTTTCACCAAACTTAGAGAAATGCGTAAATACTTTAACAAATCATCTTTATCGCTGTTTAGAGAGAAAGGGAGGGAGAAGGAGAGAGAAACATCGATGAGACAGGAACATCATTGCTTGGCTGCCTCCTGCACACCCCCTACTGGGGATGGAGTCTGCAACCTGGCCCGTGCCCTTGACCGGGTTCCTGGGTCGGCACTCTATCACTGAGCCACACTAGCCGGGCTTGAGTGAATATTTAAATCCTTTTTTTTTTTAAAAAAAAACCTTAATCTACCACCACTTAAAATTTTAAATGATATTAATGAATAAACACATCTACAACAAATACATCACACAAATGTGTGAGTGTAACAAGTTCATTATTTGTTCATAACCAATTTGTGTGTGTATGTGTGTATGAGTATATGAGCTTGTGTATATGGGTGTGTGTATATGTGTGTGTGAGTGTGGGTGTGTTTATGTGTATATATATGTGTGTATGTGTATATGATTGTGTGTATGTGTGTATATGTATGTGGGGGTGTATTTATATGCATGTGTGTTTGTGTGTGAATGTGAGTGTGTGAGTATGTGTGTGTGTGAGTGTGTGTGTGAGTATATGTGTGTATATTAGTGTGTGTGTATGAGTGTGTGTGTGAGTGTGTGTGTGAGTATATGTGTGTATATTAGTGTGTGTGTATGAGTGTGTGTGTGAGTGTGTGTGTGAGTATATGTGTGTATATTAGTGTGTGTGTGAGTGTGTGTGTGAGTATATGTGTGTATATTAGTGTGTGTGTATGAGTGTGTGTGTGAGTGTGTGTGTGAGTATATGTGTGTATATTAGTGTGTGTGTATGAGTGTGTGTGAGTGTGTGTGTGAGTATATGTGTGTATATTAGTGTGTGTGTATGAGTGTGTGTGTGAGTGTGTGTGTGAGTATATGTGTGTATATTAGTGTGTGTGTATGAGTGTGTGTGTGAGTGTGTGTGTGAGTATATGTGTGTATATTAGTGTGTGTGTATGAGTGTGTGTGTATGAGTGTGTGTGAGTATATGTGTGTATATTAGTATGTGTATTGAGTATGTGTGTGTGTGAGTATAAATGTATGTATATAAGTGTGTGTGTATAAGTGTGTGTGTGAGTGTGAGTGTGTGTAAGCATATGTGTGTATATTAGTGTGTGAGTATGTGTATGAGTGTGTGTATGTGTGTGTGTATATATGAGTGTGTGAATGTGTGTGTGTAAGTATATGTGTGTATATTTAGTGTGTGTGTGTGTATATGAGTGTGTGAGTGTCAGTGTGTGTGTAAGTATATGTGTGTATATTAGTGTGTGTGTGTGAGTGTGTGTGTGTATGTATGTGTGTATATGAGTGTGAGTGTGTGTATGTGTGTGTGAGTGTGTGTGTATGAGTGTGTATGTGTGTATATATGAGTGTGTATGAATGTGTGTGTATGTGTGTATGTGTGTATATGAGTGTGTGTATGTGTGTGTATATGAGTGTGTGTGTGAGTGTTTGTGTATGTATGTGTGTATACGAGTGTGAGTGTGTGTGTGTGTGTGTATGAGTGTGTGTGTTTGTGTGAGAGTGTGTGTATGTATGTGTGTATATGAGTGTGAGTATGTGTGTGTATGAGTGTGTGTGTGTTTGTGTATGTGTGTGTATATGAGTCTGAGTGTGTGTGTGTGTATGAGTGTGTGTGTGTATGTATGTGTGTATATGAGTGTGAGTGTGTGTGTATGAGTGTGTATGAGTGTGTGTGTGTTTGTGTGAGTGTGTGTGTATGTATGTGTATATATGAGTCTGAGTGTGTGTGTGTGTGTGTATGAGTCTGAGTGTGTGTGTGTATGAGTGTGTGTGTGAGTGTGTTTGTGTATGTGTGTGTATATGAGTCTGAGTGTGTGTGTGTATGAGTGTGAGTGTGTGTGTATGAGTGTGTGTGTGTGAGTGTGTGTGTATGTATGTGTATATATGAGTCTGAGTGTGTGTGTGTGTGTGTATGAGTCTGAGTGTGTGTGTGTATGAGTCTGAGTGTGTGTGTGTGTGTCCTCTGGTCCAGGGAAAGCCGATGGCTGGGCCGCCCCAGGAGCGGATTGATGGATGGCCTCGTATCTATCGCACATTAGGGCTGGAAGCGCGGGCTTGCCCACGCGGAGAGAAGACAGACAGCCTCTCTGGATGATACGCGAACGGAGGCAAATTCAAAACAGAAGCCGGTGCGAGTGGCATTAGGGCCTGCGATTACATCTCCGAGCCCGCCCCTGCTGGGGAGTGTGAGCGCCCCCCGCGCGGCCGCCCGTTAATCCTCCTCGCGGAGACCAGACACCTCTCCGCGCCCTCGGCCGGCGTTTTTCTTACTTAGGGATGACGGACCCATAAATCATAGCTTATGAGATTCTCCCCGCACCGCTCCCTAACGCCAAACATTTGTTCCCGTCCGCCAGCGCCCGAGGCTCCGGCGCGGCCCGCCCTGCACCGCCTCACCGCCCGGACCGTTGCCGAGCGGGTCCCGGCGCCGGCGTCCCGGCCCAGAGCACGGCGGCTGGACGACTGGACGGCTGGACAGCTGGACGGCGTCGGGCACGCGGCCACTCCTTCCAGCTCCGTGTCCATCCCGTGCAGGAGGGAGGATGCTTTGCTCCATCCACCCCGTGACTTCCCCTGGCGGCTGCCTTGTGTTTGTTTGTGTTCTTCTCTTTTCCGGGGTCGCAGGCTGACCCATCGCTCCCCCAGAAGAATCCACCTTCAGAACAATCTGGCTCCGCCTCAGGGGCTGAGCCTCAGTGGCTCAGGGGCTGAGCGCCGACCTAGGAGCAGGAGGTCACGGCTGGATTCCCGGTCAGGGCGCGTGCCCGGGTGTGGCTCCATCCCCAGTGAGGGGCATCCACGACTCTCTCATCATTGATGCTTCTCTCCCTCTCCCTTCCTCTCTGAGATCAATGAAAACATTTATTAGAAAAAGAATAACAAAATAAATTCTTCAGAAAAGAAAGTAATCTAAACCAGTGATTTTCCACTTCTTCCATCTCGTGGCACATAAACTCATTACCAAAACCCTGTGGTACACCAAAACATATATTTTTTTGCCGTCAGACACACAAAAAACAGTATAATTTGGATTCATTCACTCTGGTGGCTATTGTGCGTGTAAACATGCTCCGTGGCACGTGTGAACATGCTCCATGGCACGTGTGAGCATGCTCCGTGGCACTGTGAACACGTTTCATGGCACGTGTGAGCATGCTCTGTGGCGCTGTGAACACACTCTGTGGCACGTGTGAACACGCTCCGTGGCAGTGTGAGCATGCTCTGTGGCACGTGTGAACACGCTCCGTGGCACGTGTGAACACGCTCCGTGGCAGTGTGAGCATGCTCCGTGGCACGTGTGAACACGCTCCGTGGCAGTGTGAACACGCTCTGGCACGCAGGCTCAGAACCGCTGACCGAACAGCAGGAAGCAGGTTCCGCCTTGGATGTCCGCGCGGCGTGAGCACAGCGGGCAGTGCCTCTGCTTCCCGTCGGCCCCGCCCAGAACGGCGTCCAGAGTCCACGTGCGGCACAAACAGCGTGAAACACCCCACGGGCTGTGCACCGGGCACGTCGCGAGGTCAGCGTAAAGGCCCTGTGAGGAACAGTCTGGAAGGAAATCCGTATTTCGTAGAAACGTTCCCAGTGGCCATGGCTTCCTCCTTCTGCCCCGGGGTCGTGAGAAGCGCGGGCGTGTCCGGGGATGTGTGCCCCCTCCCCCCGCCCCGCAGCAGCCCCACAGTGAATGGCTGATACAGTCCTCCCTGCCTGGGGGCGGCCCTGAGCCAGGCTCCGGGGGCAGGTGCCAGGGGCAGGCGGAGCCCGCTGCAGCCTGAACCGTGTGGAGATTACCCTCTTTTCTATCATTTGCTGGAACAAGGCCCAGCCCTGGCCCTGCCCTGTGCCCGCGTGGCCCCGCCGCCTCCTGCTCTGTGCACCCGCCCGGCTTCTGTAAACGGGCTGCCTTTGGCCCTGAAGCGCATGCTTTCCCCCAAGCTGGGGACCCCCAAGGCCAGGGGAAGCGCTGCGTCCAGAGGGCCTGGGCTGAGGGAGGGAGCGGCACACACGCAGCTCTCCCCGCGGTGACGATGGCGTGCGGACTCCTCCAGACCGCCTTTCCCGGCAGGTGCCCAGCCCAGGGCACCCTGCAGGCCCGGCTGGGGCTCAGACCCAGGCTGACCACCAGGCGCCTGTGGCAGTGCCCCCTAGCGGACATGGGGAGCGCAGGCTGCGGTGAGGGACCAGGCCCAGGCTCTGCAGGTGACCCCAGCCTCCTGTCCAGCTGGAGCGGAGGGAGGGCCGGGAGGAGAGGGAGGGAGGAGGAGAGGCGGGTGTGCCTTAGGGTGGGCCCTGTCAGCCCCGGCTCTGAGGGTCAGGACGTGGGGAGACTGGCAGATCATTCTAGAAGGGTAACCGGCAACCACAGAGGTGAGCAGGTGAGGCCAGGGTGAGAGCCGCAGGGGGAGCAGGCAAGTAGGGTTCTCACTGGGAGCAGCCTGCAGTGGGCCCCCTCCCCAGGCGGCGGGTGGGGGCACAGGGAGGGGCGCCCCAAGCGGGAAGGAGGGCGAGGAGGGCTCTCCCAGGAAGACCCGCCAGTGCCAGGGCGGGCGGGCAGTGCCGGGAGAGGCAGGCGGAGCGGGCGCCCGGCCCGTGGGGCGAGTGCAGGCTCAGCTCGCAGTCTTGCCCGGCTCGGCCTCAGCCCGGCCCTCGGTGCGGTGTGAGGCTGGTGCGGGCCCCGGTGTGGTGCGGGCCCCAGTGCGGTGCGGTGTGGTCCCCGGTGTGGTGTGAGGCCGGTCCAGGCCCCGGTGCGGTTGGACCCCGGTGCGGTGTGGGCCCCGGTGCGGTGTGGGCCCGGTGCGGTGTGGGCCCGGTGCGGTGTGGGCCCGGTGCGGTGTGGGCCCGGTGCGGTGTGGACCCCGGTGCGGTGAGGACCCGGTGCGGTGTGGGCCCGGTGCGGTGTGGGCCCGGTGCGGTGAGTTGTGGGCCCCGGTGCGGTGTGGGCCCGGTGCGGTGTGGACCCCGGTGCAGTGCGGGCCCCGGTGCGGTGCGAGGCCAATCCAGCCCCCGGTGCGGTGTGAGGCCGGTCCGGGCCCCAGTGCGGTGTGGGCCCGGTGCGGTGTGGGCCCCGGTGCGGTGTGGGCCCGGTGCGGTGTGGGCCCCGGTGCGGTGTGGCCCCCGGTGCAGTGCGGGCCCCGGTGCAGTGTGGGCCCGGTGCGGTGTGGACCCGGTGCCGTGTAGTGCGAGACCGATGGGCGGGCTGGTGGGGCTAACGAGGCCGGTGCAGTGCGGGCCCTCGGTGCGGTGCGAGCCGGGGCGGTGAGGGCCAGTGCGGCTGGCGGGCCGGCCGGGCTGGGAACGGAGAGCCGCTGCCTAATGAGAGCCAGGTGGGGCCACACCTCGCCTGTCCGATCGCGGCTCCCCGGCTTTGATCAGCATCAGGCCTAAGTGTTCCCAGGACCCTGCCTCCCCCTCCCCTGGCCCGGCCACCACTTCCCCTCCCAGCCACCCCATCGCCGGCCCGGGGTTAGCCAGAGGCACCGGGGCACGGGCAGGGGCCCCGTTCCTGTGCCCCCCCCCCCCAGCAGGCAGGCACCCCAGCGCCAGGACCCACGCAGCCGGACGGGGCCCTCTGTACGGCCCGGACCCGCGCTGGACTGCCCGCGGCCTTCCCGAAACCAGCCTCCTGGGGGCTGGACCCCCTGGGCGCTCAGACAGCACCCCACATAGCCCGGCATTACCCCCACAGCCCCTCTCGCCTCCCCTTCCCACTGCCCTTCTCTGTTTTGTTTTTTCTTGATTTAAACAATGGAGCTGAAGGGTCAACTTCCTCTGCCAGGAGGCAGGGAGGCAGTGTGGGGGGCCGGCCCGGGTGCCCCCTCCGAGCCTGCCCACCTCAGGCCTCGCCGTGAGGGCCGGGACCCGGAGCCTGGCCCGGCGGGGGGGGGTGGCGCGCGGGCACCTGGAGGGCCGAGCCGGGCGAGGCGCCCCTGCTCCAGGCCTCGTGGGCACCCGGCCTGCAGGACCCTGCGCGGGCCACAGGCTGTGGCCACAGAGAGCCCTGGGGGGTCCCTGTGGGCGCAGGGCGCAGGCCGTGCAGAAAGCGCTCCGTCCCGGCACAGGCCCCTGCCCGCCAGGCGCGGTCAGAGGTCATCCAGTGCCAGGAGCCCTCAGAGCTCCCCGCACGCCCGTCCGGGGTGTGCAAGAGCCGGGCTGCTCTGCACCCCCATTTCTGTGCCGCCTCTACCAGGAGGGCCTGTCTGTGGGGGCCCGGGGCCCGGCTCACGCGGCCCCTACCCCCCTGATGACAGGCTGCTAATGAGTGCGGGTCAGCGCGCTCACATGTCCTCCAGACACATTTCGGAGAGTTAATAGCGGGGTAAATCCGCCCGTAATTATGCCCTTTCCCAAAGAGGTGACTTCCTGGCTGGGGAGGGGGGGGGGACCGGGAGGGGGTCCTGGGCGGAGAGGGAGGGGCAGGCCGCCCGTAGCCACGCGTTCTCGCCAGACGCTCTGCCCAGTGTTCCCCGTGGCCGCGCCCACAGGCCCGTGCTGAGCCCGCACCAGGCTGGTGTGGGGGCGCCGAGGGCGGGGGCACACGCAGGGAGCCCCCCCGCCGGGGGTCCGTAGGCCGGGTGTTGGGGTGAGTTTCCCCCAGTTACCCGTTGAAGCTGAGGCCTCAGACCGCAGCATGGCTGTGTGGGGTGCGCCGCAGAGGGTGCCTCCGGCAGTGGCGGGCGCTGGAGCGGCCCGGACCCACAGACGGCGTGCCCACGAGGCGGCCGGCCGCGAGGACCGGAGGAGGCGCCGGGCGTGCCCGGGGCGGCCGGGCTCTCGGAGGGCGCCCAGCCTCCGGGCTGAGGCCGGAACCTCCGCTGACGCGGCCCACGGCCAGCCCGGCCTCCTGGAGCCGCCGGCCGGCCAACCACCGTGGGCGCCCGGGAAGGGTCTGGAGGGGCCTGGGACGCGGGCTGTGCCCCACCATGCCGTCCCCGCGCTGCCTCTGCCTCTGCCGCCCTCCCCTCGGCCGCAGCCCCTCGGCCCTCCAGGCCGCCGTGCACACCCAGGCCCCGCCTGGACGCGCGCCCGCGCTCAGGCCCAGATGAGTTGGGGGCTCCAGGCTGGCGAGACGGGCCGACCGCCGCCTCCCCTGCGCCGCTGGCTGCGCTCGGGGAGCACTCGGCCCCTAATTGCCGTAATGGTGCTCGGGGAGCGCAGTCCGCTCCGCGGGAGGCGGGAGCCAGCGGGAGGGCCGCACTGCCTGCGTCTGCCAGAGGGGCTGGGCTGCCAGCAGGCCCTCGGCCCTCCACGCCTACCGGGGCTGAGGGCCGTTCTCTCACTCACCCATTCACTCACTCATTCATCTATTCACTCATTCCCTGTCACTCACTCATTCAGTCACTCACTCACCCATTCACTCACCCATTCACTCACTCACCCATTCACTCACTCATTCATCTATTCACTCATTCCCTGTCACTCACTCATTCACTCACTCACTCACCCATTCACTCACTCATTCATCTATTCACTCATTCCCTGTCACTCACTCATTCACTCACTCACTCACCCATTCACTCACTCATTCATCTATTCACTCATTCCCTGTCACTCACTCATTCAGTCACTCCCTCACCCATTCACTCACCCATTCACTCACTCACCCATTCACTCACTCATTCATCTATTCACGCATTCCCTCAGTCACTCACTCACTCACTCACTCACCCATTCACTCACTCATTCATCTATTCACTCATTCCCTGTCACTCACTCATTCACTCACTCACTCACCCATTCACTCACTCATTCATCTATTCACGCATTCCCTCAGTCACTCACTCATTAAGTCACTCACTCAGCCATTCACTCACTCATTCACTCACTCACCCATTCACTCACTCATTCATCTATTCACTCATTCCCTCAGTCACTCACTCATTCAGTCATTCACTCACCCATTCACTCACTCATTCATCTATTCACTCATTCCCTGTCACTCACTCATTCACCCATTCACTCACTCATTCATCTATTCACTCATTCCCTCAGTCACTCACTCACTCACTCACTCACCCATTCACTCACTCACCCATTCACTCACTCATTCATCTATTCACTCATTCCCTGTCACTCACTCATTCAGTCACTCACCCATTCACTCACTCACTCATTCATCTATTCACTCATTCCCTCAGTCACTCACCCATTCACTCACTCATTCATCTATTCACTCATTCCCTGAGTCACTCACTCATTCAGTCACTCACCCATTCACTCACTCATTCATCTATTCACTCATTCCCTGTCACTCACTCATTCACTCACTCACTCACCCATTCACTCACTCATTCATCTATTCACGCATTCCCTCAGTCACTCACTCATTCAGTCACTCACCCATTCACTCACTCATTCATCTATTCACTCTTTCCCTCAGTTCACTCACTCATTCATTCACTCACTCACCCATTCACTCATTCATTCATCTATTCACTCATTCCCTCACTGTCACTTACTCATCCATTCATTCATTCACTCACTCACCCATTCACTCACTCATTCATCTATTCACTCATTCCCTCAGTCACTCACTCACTCACTCACTCACCCATTCACTCACTCATTCATCTATTCACGCATTCCCTCAGTCACTCACTCACTCACTCACTCACCCATTCACTCACTCATTCATCTATTCACTCATTCCCTCAGTCACTCACTCACTCACTCACTCACCCATTCACTCACTCATTCATCTATTCACTCATTCCCTCAGTCACTCACTCACTCACTCACTCACCCATTCACTCACTCATTCATCTATTCACTCATTCCCTGTCACTCACCCATTCACTCACTCATTCATCTATTCACTCATTCCCTCAGTCACTCACTCATTCACTCACTCACTCACCCATTCACTCACTCATTCATCTATTCACTCATTCACTCAGTCACTCACCCATTCACTCACTCTCTCACCCATTCACTCACTCATTCCCTCAGTCACTCACTCATTCACTCACTCACTCACCCATTCACTCAGTCATTCATCTATTCACTCATTCACTCACTGTCACTCATCCATTCATTCATTCAGTCACTCACTCATCCATTCACTCACTCATCCATTCATTCATTTACTCACTCATCCATTCACTCAGTCACTCACCCATCCATTCACTCACTCACTCATCCATTCACTCACTCATCCATTCACTCAGTCACTCACTCACTCAGTCACTCACTCATCCATTCAGTCAGTCCTTCATTCAGTCACTCACTCAGTCACATCCTTCACTCACTCAGCCAGCCAGTTAGCCAACATGGCTGTGAGCCCACACTGTGCAGAGAACTCTGGGTATATTGACTCAGTCTATCTAACAGTCCTGGGGGGAGGTGTTAGCCCATTTTATAGTGACAGGAAGAGTGTGTCACTGTCTCGTCCCAGCCCCCAGCAGGTAGGCCATGGGGCCTCGGAGCACTGGCCTGCGGCCTGCGGCCTGCGGCCGCTCGGAGGAGGTGGGGAGGGCGGCCCGCGGCCTGTGTCCCGCCCGGAGGGAGTGGGGAGGGCGGCCTGTGTCCCGCCCGGAGGGGGTGGGGAGGGCGGCCTGTGTCCCGCTCAGATGGAGGTGGGAGGGCGGCCTGCGGCCTGTGTCCCGCTCGGAGGAGGTGGGGAGGGCGGCCTGTGTCCCGCTCAGATGGAGGTGGGGAGGGCGGCCTGCAGCCTGTGTCCCGCTCGGAGGAGGTGGGGAGGGCGGCCTGTGTCCTGCCCGGAGGGGGTGGGGAGGGCGGCCTGTGTCCTGCCCGGGGGGGGGTAGGGAGGGCGGCCTGCGTCCCGCTCGGAGGGGTTGGGGAGGGCGGCCTGTGTCCCGCCCGGAGGAGGTGGGGAGGGCAGCCTGCGTCCCGCTCGGAGGGGGTGGGGAGGGCGGCCTGTGTCCCGCCCGGAGGGGGTGGGGAGGGCGGCCTGTGTCCTGCCCGGAGGGGGTAGGGAGGGCGGCCTGCGGCCTGTGTCCCGCTCGGAGGAGGTGGGGAGGGCGGCCTGTGTCCCACCCGGAGGAGGTGGGGAGGGCGGCCTGCGGCCTGCGTCCCGCTCGAAGGGGGTGGGGAGGGCGGCCTGTGTCCCGCTCAGATGGAGGTGGGGAGGGCGGCCTGCGGCCTGTGTCCCACTCGGAGGAGGTGGGGAGGGCGGCCTGTGTCCTGCCCGGAGGGGGTGGGGAGGGCGGCCTGTGTCCTGCCCGGGGGGGGGTAGGGAGGGCGGCCTGCGTCCCGCTCGGAGGGGTTGGGGAGGGCGGCCTGTGTCCCGCCCGGAGGAGGTGGGGAGGGCAGCCTGCGTCCCGCTCGGAGGGGGTGGGGAGGGCGGCCTGTGTCCCGCCCGGAGGGGGTGGGAGGGCGGCCTGCGTCCGGCTCGGAGGAGGTGGGGAGGGCGGCCTGTGTCCCGCTCGGAGGGGGTGGGGAGGTCGGCCTGTGGCCTGCGGCCGCTCGGAGGAGGTGGGAGGGCGGCCTGCGTCCCGCCCGGAGGGGGTGGGGAGGGCGGCCTGTGTCCCGCCCGGAGGGGGTGGGGAGGCCTGCGGCCTGCGTCCCGCTCGGAGGGGGTGGGGAGGGCGGCCTGCGTCCCGCTCGGAGGAGGTGGGGAGGGCGGCCTGCGTCCCGCCCGGAGGAGGTGGGGAGGTGGGGAGGGCGGCCTGTGTCCCGCTCGGAGGGGGTGGGGAGGGCGGCCTGCGTCCCGCCCGGAGGAGGTGGGGAGGTTTTGCACGAGGAGCCGCGCTCGGACGCGGAGGCCCTCCTGCCCGGCCTCCTCACCTGAGCCCAGGAGCAGCCGTGTCCCCAGGGGCCGGAGGAGGACGCTGTGCGCAGAGGCCCGGTTCTGAGCACGGCCTGTCTCTGACGCTGGAGCTCAGGCCGTGAGCCTCCCCCACCCTGGGAGCTCAGGGCCCTCCTCAGAGGCGCCCGCCGTCCCCGCCGCCGCACACGGCATGAGTGGCCTCTCCGTGGGGGTCACAGTGCGTGAGCCATGCACGCGGCGGCGGGGCCCGCCCCTGAGGCGCCTTTGCACTGGCCGGGGAGCGGGGACTCCACCCGGGGCACTCCTGACCACGCAGCCGCCTGCAGGGGGCCCTTCACCGGAGAGCGAGGCGCAGGGGCCACAGCCAGGCCACGCCCAGCCCCCCGTGCCCAGCCGAGGCTGGGAGCGCCGGCGTTTAATTAACGGCCGCCGGCTCTGTGATTGCCGGGCGGCGCTGCGTGGCCGTCTGCGATGGGCTCTCCAGACCGTTTTGGCGCCAGCAGCCTAATGTGGGCGCTGGGCCTGCGCCGAGGGACCGGAGCTCCATCCATCACCGGCCCCACCGCAGCCGCCGCCGATCAATACCTCCTCCCTCCCGGGCAGGCCCGGCCTCCGGCCTCCACGCTCACCGGGGGGCTCAGAGGTGCCCCCGGGAGGGGCAGCTTCCTGCCGGGCCAGGCTGCCCGGGCCCCCCTGGGCTGACCCCTCCCCGCCCGGCGCCCACGCCCACGCCCACACCCCCCTCCTGTGAGGACGGGCAGGCTCGGGGCTGCCATCTGGGCTTCCTGGCTCTGCTCTCCTGGCTGGAGCCTCAGTGCCCCCCTGCCCCAGAGGGGGGCCTGGGGACTCCATCAGCCCCACCCCCTGCCTGCACCTGCCTCCCCCACCAGACACCTGGGCAGCTGCGTCCTTGGGGGTCCCCAGGGACAGGATGCTGAGCCTGGGCCTGAAGGACCCGGGAAGCAGATGAGGGCGGGGGGGGAGGGGGGGCACACCGAGGGGTCCGGTCCCTGCACCTGCAGCTGGCGGATGGGAGGCGGCAGAGAGGAGAGCTGGCAGCCCCGTGCTCCCTGTGGGTGAGGCCGTGGCTGTGCAGGCTGTATGAAGCAGGCAGGGTCACGTGGCCAAACAGCAGGCAATCTTCACACACCAACACGCAATCTTCACACACCAACACGTGACAGCGCCCGCTGCGCCCGCCGGATGTGGGCACAGCGCTCAGCCATAAACACAAGCACAGATCTCTGCTCTTTTCCTGGTGGGGGGAGGGGGGACAGATATGGCAGGAGAGCCAGTGACACAAAGTCGGGATGTCAGAGAGGAAGGGAGAGGGAGAGAGAGACGTCCATGATGAGAGAGAATCACTGACCGGCTGCCTCCTGCACACCCCACACTGGGGACTGAGCCCCCAACCCGGGCCTGTGCCCTGACCGGGAATCAAACCCTGACCTCCTGGCTCACAGGTCAGCGCTCGCCCACTGAGCCCGCCAGCTGCAACAGGCCGAACTAACTTGGCCCCACCCCTCACCCGGTGCGCAGACGCACTGACTCCTGGCGCTCATCTCCTCGCCGAGGCCACTGCGCCAGCGCCAGCCGGGCCGAAGCCCCCCCTCTGGGCCCAGGCTCTGCTTCTTCACATGCCCCACACCCACGGCCCCACCCCAGCACCCGGCCTCGAACCACCTCCCCATGTCCGGGCGGGCCTGGCCAGCGTCTGCATGCCCAGAGCCGGGGTGCCCAGTGCTGCTGGGGGCGGTGTTTTCCGGGTGCAGTGGGGTCGGCAGGGGACTGATCCAGCAGCGAGCCGTGCCGATCGCGATGACATGTTCACCTGCAAATCACTCTGATGCCGTGTGAACGTGTCATCAGAGCGCCGCCTCAGGCCGCTGATGACACAGGCGTGGACCTGACCGTTGGCCTCCGGTCTCCGTGGGGGAGGGGCGCGGATGAGAAACCCTGGCAGGACCTACCGCGCAGCCGCCGTCGCAGGGACAGGGCTGCGGCCTGAGGGACCGGGAGCGCAGAGGCTGTCCCCCGGCCCCAGAGACGGGCACACGGGAGACGGAGCCACACGGGCCGGGCCCACTGAGTGTGCCGCAGGCTCAGGGCACGACTGGGCAAATGCCCGCTCAAAGGCCCAGCCGTGCCCGGCGCCCGGCCCCACGGGGACCGCCAGGCACTCGCCCCGTGCAGCCCGGCCGCCAGCGCCAGCCCAGCTGTGCCCAGAGCCGCCGGGAGAACCTTCGTGATGTGAGGAGAGCAGACAGGCGCGAGGAACAGGCCCCGGGCCGTGCGAGACGCAGCGGAGTCCCGTGGGGGCGCCTGTGACCGTGGCGGGGCGGGCAGGGGGACCGGCTCCCGGGAAAAGCCAGCGTCCCGGAGGGAGTGGGAGGCTGGGTGTCGGCCGGGGGGGCCCGGGCAGCCTGCCTGAGCCGCGGGGGCCGGCCCAGCGCGGGGGGAGCAGCTGGAGCAGCCGTGGGAAGGCAGGCGTGTGCTCACGGCCAGAGCCCGGGGCTGCGGGATGATGGACCGGGAGCGACGTGGTGCATCCGGGGCCGGCCGGCCGGCCGCCCGGCAGATCCCACCACGGGTCATCGCCCCGACGGAAGCTCGGGGTGCCCGGGCCGGGGGGCGGGGGAGAGGAGCCCGGAGCTGGCCTGTCGCCCGCGCTGACCCTGGCCCCAGGCTGTGGGCACAGGGGGGAGGAGGGCCAGGCCTTCCTTCGATCTGCTCACCCACCCGCCCCTGGGTGAACCTCACCTGTCCCAGAGCTTGGTCCCCTGCCCTGACAGGGGGCACAGTGGGCACAGGCACTCACCGCCCTCGATCCCAAGGCCAGCGGCGGGCGGCGGGTGTGCGGCCACTTGGACCGGCCTCTGTGCTGTGGGAGCAGTTGCTCAGGGCCCAGACCATCAGCCTCCACGGCCCAGACCATCAGCCTCCACGGCCCAGACCATCAGCCTCCACGGCCCAGACCATCAGCCTCCACGGCCCAGACCATCAGCCTCCATGGCCCAGACCATCAGCCTCCACGGCCCAGACCATCAGCCTCCACGGCCCACCATCAGCCTCCACGGCCCAGACCATCAGCCTCCAGGGGCCCACCATCAGCCTCCACGGCCCAGACCATCAGCCTCCACGGGGCCCAGACCATCAGCCTCCAGGGGCCAGACCATCAGCCTCCACGGGGCCCACCATCAGCCTCCACGGCCCAGACCATCAGCCTCCACAGGGCCCAGACCATCAGCCTCCACAGCCCAGACCATCAGCCTCCGGGGCCCACCATCAGCCTCCGGGGGCCAGAGGGAGCCTCCTGCATGAGGGATGCGCCCCCACAGATGTGGTTTAACAAAGCCCTGAGGGTGCAAACGGACCAGGAAAAGACAGTCTGGGGGGGGGGGGGCTGACATGGGGCAGCCTCGGCGGTACGCACGTGGGCACGGCGGGGGAGAGCTGATTCCCAGGCCCAGGCGGGGGCCAGAGGAGAGCACCCCTCAGAGGCTGCTAGCAGAGCGGCGCTCCGAGGGAGGGTGGGGCGCTGCCCGCAGGGGAAGGCTGGCCGCTGAGAGGGCTCCCGAGCCACCCACAGACAAAGCAAGAGGAGACGGAGCCCCGTGGCCGCGGTCGACACCCGCAGCCCAGCAGATGCGGGTTGGGAATCGAAACAGAGGGTCCCAGACACAGCGGGTGAGGGAGCAACGACCACAGACGTCCCCTGGGCCCGGGCCCCGGCACCCCCTGCTGCCGACGAGCAGCCCCAGGCGTCATCCAGACCAGGGGGACCCTGTGGGCCAGGCACAGGCAGGCGGTGCCCACCCGGAGCCCTCAGCCCGCCTCTGTGCGGGGCGGCCGGGCGGGCCTGGGCCAGGGCCTCACAGTTCAGACACAGCTGCCGCCTTCCCCATAGCCCCCCTCCCCCCCCAGTAACTGGGCCACATCTGCCGACTGCACAGCTCTTCCCAGGCCACCTCGCTCCCGCCCCCCTCGCCGCCGCAGCCAATCAGGGCCGTGCAATCGCAGCGAAATGACCCCTCCCGCCCCCCTTCCCCCCTCCCAGCCGTGAGCCCCTGCCAGAGGCTGCCCGTGCAGGTGGACGGGGCGGTGTGGCTGCAGCACGTGGCTGAGGAGCAGGGGCTGACCCAGGTGGCTGGCCCCAGTGGCGGGGGGGCTCCGGGAGGGGTGCTGTGGCCCTCCGCTCCGGATCCGGGACGGCGGGGTGGAAGCCGAGACGCCCAGCGTGCACGGAGGGCATCGCAGCAGACCTGTTGCCGGCGGGCCGGGGCGGTGACGCTCGGAGGAAGCGGGGCCCCGGGGAGCCATCGGACACTGAGCACTTCGGAGAGCGGCCTCCCGGGAGCGGCCGGCCCGCGCCTCCTCCCCGCGGCCGGCCCGCAGCTGGCCGGGCCGCGCGGCACTTTAGCCAGGGCCGCGGGCTAATGCTCCCGCCGGGGCGATCGATCGGCCGCACGCTCGATCCCAAGGCCGGCGGCGGGCGGCGGGTGGGCGGGCCGCTCGGACCGGCCTCCGTGCTGCACGGGCTCAGATAAGGAGGCTCCGGAGCCAACCCCGACTCAGGGAAGCCCAGGCAAGGCGGTGTCTCCCCCCCCCCCAACCTCCCGGTCTGGGAGCAGCCAGCCCCCTAGCCACGGCCTCCTGCGCGGCTGGGTCCTGCCATCCGGGCTCCACCGTCACCCAGCTCTGCCTGGGGGCCCCTGAGATGGCCCTGCTCCACCCCCCAGGATGCCCCCACTCTGGGGCCGGGTCCCGGCAGGTGCTCCGTCCGGGGGACATGGGGAAAGGCAGGAAGCACTCGTGGTCGCCCAGACGGCGGTGGCTGCGGGCCTTGGGGGGTGGAGGCCAGGGCCGCTCCTGCACACACACCCGGGAGGAGCCCCGAGGGGGGCTGGCCCGAATGTCACCGGGGCGAGGAGGGAGCCGGGTTAGTGCTCGCCTTCGGGAGGCCGCGGTGGCCGGGGACTCCGGGAGGTGAACCAGCTCTGCACGGTGTGTCCCCCTCCTGAGCGGACGGCCGTGCCGAGCGGTGTGTCCTGCCCCCTGTAGCATGCCGTGTGCCGCGCGCCCAGGAGCGGGGCTGCTGGCCCAGGATGGCCGTGAACAGCGGCGGCTGCCGGCGTCCATGCCCCACACCACACACGGAGCTTCACGTGTGTGGCCTCTCACTCCATCCGTGACCACGTGGTCACCTCCTTCCTGCCAGTGGGGGAGGGGGAAGCGGCCCCCCAAGGGGCACAGCCTTCCTGCCCCACAGCCGCCCTCCGGCCCAGGGGACGTGTGATGCCCCGGTGACAGGCCAATGGGCCTCCAGGGCCCCAGAGACAGCGGCGGCTCAGGTGCTCTCGCTGCCCGGGGGCGGGTCTCCTGCAGCGAGCATCCCCCCGCCCCCGCGCCAGCTCCGCTGTGTGCCAAAGTGGTCATTAGGAGAGGCGGGCACAGCGGGCACCACCATCGCGGGCCCTCCCTGGGGGCGGGGGGGAGGGTAGGAGGTGCCTTCCAGAGACAAGGCTGCCTCCTGCTCCTCGGGCTCCTCCGCAGCCCCAGCCGAGCCGTGAGGCGGCACTGCCGAAGGAGGAGAGAGCTGGCTGCGCCCGCCCGGTGGGTGCAGTGCCGGCACCCATGCCACCCACCCTTTTTACGTGTAAAGACATTTTATTGATCTCAGAGAGCAAGGGAGAGGGAGAGAGAAACATCAGCCATGCGAGAGAATCACGGATCGGCTGCCTCCTGCACGCCCCTCACTGGGGATGGAGCCTGCAACCCGGGCCTGTGTCCTGACCGGGCATCGAACCCTGACCTCCTGGTTCATAGGTCACTGCTCAACCACAGAGCCACGCCAGCAGGGCCATATCTTGACAGCCCTGCAGGGTGGTCCTTCCTCCCCGTCCCACTCATTCACCCATTCATTCATTCATTCACTGCCGGTGCTGGGAGGACGCAGAGGGCCTGGGCAGCCGCAGTCCCTGCCCGCATGGAGCTCCCGTTCAGAGGAGGCGGGAGGTGAAGGCCCATCACGGTTCCGCTGGGGAGGGAGCCTGGGCCCAGCAGCCAGGACGGGCAGGCGGGTCTGCAGCCGGCGTGGCTCCGGCCGCTCAGTCTGCACCGTCTCTCCAGCGGCTGCCCTGTGTGTCCGGCCGCTGGTCAGGATGCTTAGGCCGCCCACGGGGGCCGCCTTCTCCGCCCTCAGCTCCAGCTGGACAGCAGGTGTTTCCGCCTCTCCTGACCTCAGGCCCAGGGTGTGGTCAGTGACCCCGAGACCCTTCTGCCCGGCCCGGCTCTCTGACTCACCCTAATAGCCCCCCCAGTTCACACTCACAAGTCTGTCTGCACTGAGCTGGCTGGGAACCCTGACTCCCTTCCACCCAGGGAGGAGGCGGGCTGGGTGAGGAGCTGGGTGGGGACCACCCTGGGGGGCTCAGGGTAAGATTCTGAGACCCTGAGACCCAAACCTCTCTATTCGGTGCGGCTCTTCTTGGTGTCTATTATTCTAAACAGCCACATATTCAAGGTTCTGTATCCGCTAGCCAGGCCCCTGCGACCCATTCCAAGGCTGCCCCCCTCCCCCTCCCTCCGGCCACCGGGGCCTCTGGGCCTGCGCTCAGCCGCGGGAGTGGGCGACAGGCGATTAATTGCCCATAAAGCACTTAGAGCCTCTCAGGCGACAAGAGCCGTGTCGCCGCAACATTATTTCATTACCGTCCCTCAGAGGCCCTCAGCTCCAGCAGGGTCCAAAGCCGGGCCGGGAGCCAGCGCCGCGCCCCAGCGCCCTGGGGACCTGGGCAGGCCACTTAGCTGCGGCCGGAGCCCCGCCCCCAGTGGCCAGAGGCCCCGCCCCCAGCAGACAACAGCCCCGCCCCCAGCGGACAGCGCCCCCCAGCGGCCAGCAGCCCCGCCCCCAAGGACCGGAGGCCCCGCCCCAGCGGACAGCAGTTACACCCCCAGCGGCCAGAGCCCCGCCCCCAGCGGCCAGAGCCCCGCCCCCAGCAGCCAGAGCCCCGCCCCCAGTGGCCAGAAGCCACGCCCCCAGCGGCCAGAAGCCACGCCCGCTCGCGCTGGACCACCTGCCCTGTCCCCGCCCCATCCGGGGTGGGAGCCAGGCGCCCTGCCCCCTCCACACCGCACCTGCTCGTGTGGGACGCCCCAGGGCTCCCAGACCTTTCCAGGCCCTTGTGACCACGTGGGCCGTGTTCCTCCCAGCAAACCCGGCCGCAGCAGCAGCCCGGCTCCTCCGCTCCCCGCCTCCCTCTCTCCTTTTGGCCGATGTCCCGCTCTTACAGGGGCCAGTCCAAGGCCGACCTGGGACCCGATGGAGGAGAGGCCGCTCCAGGAGCCAAGGCCTCCAGATCTGTGACCACCAAGGCCAAGGGCGGCCTGGGGCGTCCCGCAGGGTCCGCAGCCTCTACACCCCCCAGCCCAGTCCTCAGGGAAGAGAGCACTTCATGGCCATTTTCCAGGCGTGGTCTGGAGGCGCCCAGAGTGGCGGCTCTCCTGCGGGCCTCCGGGGAGTCCCACCTCCTCCCCACCCCCAATCCTGGAGGGGCTTCCAGAGCCCTCCGCCCCTTGGGGTGCAAGAGAAGGTGGGGAGGTCTCCACTAGCCGCGGCCAGTCAGCAGAGGCCATGCCACATGGAGACCCGGGGGGATGGGAGGGGCAGTGACCACCTCCAGGGCCAGGCCCAGCTGGACCCAGGGGCAGCCTGGGCCCCGTGGTCCCGGGCCTGAGGGCCAGGCAGACACACAGCAGCAGCCCCGCCCGGGTCCCTGCGCCCTCACAGGCCAGCTCGAGCCCCAGCCCAGGGCCTGGCACAGAGCAAGGCTCACCGCTGCCGCCGCGGTGGGCAGTGGGATTCGGGAGTCCCGCCTCCCTCCCCCTGAGGCCGTCCCGCCTGCCTGACCTGGAGCCTGGTAATGAGGAGCTGGGCATCGGGGCGTGACGTCCCCCTGTGAGCTGATGTGGAGCTCAGCGCCCTTCCTGCCTGGGAGGCTGGGAGTCGGCCCCTGAGGCCCCCAGGCCTCACCCAGGGTGACGAGGATGACGGAAATCCTATAATTGTCCCCATTAAGCCCCTCCCCAGCGGCAGCCAGGCGGAGGTCAATACAGTCATTTGCTAAATGTGATGAGAAGTGGGCAGGTCAGGTTACGGGCCTCAGCCAGGAGCCTGGGGGGGATGGGGGGTGACCACGCCCGGGGATGGGGGGGGGCAGAAGCCGAGGGGACCTCTGAGGCAGAGGAGGTGATACGGGGCGGAAGGCAGGGCCTGGGAGCAGAGAGGGGAGCTGGGGGGCAGCGGGGCCCTCGTCACCTGGTCTGTGTTTGTGGGTCCAGCAAAGAGGAGGTGATTCTGGGGACCGTGTCTGCAGTGGGCGGTGCAGTGGGATGGAGGCAGCCCGGTGACCAGGGCTCCCCTGAGCTCGGCCCCGCCCCCTCAGAGGCAGGCTTCCTCACCTGGCGGTCTCCCTACCTGTCAGATGCCGGCATGAGCTGTGAGGATGAGAGGGCCTTGGCTCCAAGGCAGGCGGCCTAGGGGACACAGCTCGCCACGCCACACGGACCTTCTTACTTAGTGAGTAAGACACCCGTGATCGGTTGCTCATGGTGATAACGGGGTGTGCAGACAGGCACTGAGTGCCATGCACCCCAGGTCCTGCCTGCACCCCCTGGCCGAGCAGCTGACCCCCACACTGTGGGCCACGGCCACTAACAGCCTGGATTGTCTGCACAGGTGGACCAGCAGCGTCTGGGCGGTGATGAGGAGGCAAGAAGCATCTGGAGTCCATGTTGGCCTGACTTACATCAGAGCCAGGGCCTCTGTGCACCTCCCCCCGGGAAGCCCGGGCCCAGCGCCCAGGCCTCTGCACTGCTGGCCCCGCCTGGCACCTTCTCCCTCCACTCTGGCCTGTTACACGGAGCCCTGGTGCCTCCTCCCGAGGGGATGGGGACAGGGACTGCCTCGCAGGATGGCTGGGCTGCAGGGCACATGCTGCTGAGCTCTGGGGACCCTCAGCGCTGGGATCCCAGCCAGCGCAGGGTCAGAACCAGCAGCAGATTCTGTGACAAATGAAGTCGGAGGGTGGGATTTGACAAAAGTAAAAGTAATCCTGACCTCACATGTGTGTTTCTGCCCCCACTCTGACCCCCCTCCTGTTGTCGTGTTTTGTGGTTTCATTGTAAAACTTGAGGCCCAGTGCACGAATTTGTGCGCCAGTAGGGTCCCGCGACCTGGCCTGCGGGATCAGGCCAAAACTGGCTCTCTAACATCCCCAAGGGGTCCCGGATAGCAAGAGGAAACAGGCCAGGCCGAGGGACCCCGCTGCTGCAGGATCGGGGTTGGGGAGGGACGAGGAGGGTTCCAGGGTGTGTTCAGCCCGTCTCACTCAGTCCTGATCTGCCGGGCCCCAGCAGCAAGCTAACCTACAGGTCGCCTGTCTGCCCCTGGAGGTCAGTGCATGACATAGGGAGCGGTTGAGTGACCTTAGCACGTCATTCACATATTACGCTTTGATTGGTTGAACAGCCAACGGGTAGACCAGACACTTAACATGTTAGGCTTTTATTATAGAGGATAGACAGCCCATGCTCAGCAGATAGCAACCCTGACTTACAGGCAGACAGTAACAGGGACCCCCACCCCCACCCCAGTCACCCCTGGCCTTCAGTGTGTGGCGACCTGGGCTCTGTCCTGGGCTCCGTCCCACCCGGCTCGCCCGGCCCGGGGCTCAGAGACCTGCACGTCCCTGTTGGCAGGAGGAGCAGGGCCAGGCCTCAGGCTCAGGCCGCGGCCCAGGGTGGCATCCTCGTGGGAGCTGTGACGCGTCCGTTGTCTCCCTGCTGCCTTTCCCAGTGTCGTTTGTTCCGTGTCTTCTGCAAAGGCGTGCGGGTGGCGCTGCTGGGGGAACCTGGAACCGCCACCCCTGTGGGTCTGAGAGCAGGAACCTGGGTTCAAGGCCGCCGGCACCCAGAGGCGGGGGGAGGAGGTGAGGACCCCGACGCGGCTCCCGCCCAGAGGCCTGCCGGGGAGGGACGCAGCGCTCAGGGCGCTGGGAACGGTGCTCCAGGTCCAAACCCGGAGGCCTGACTGCGGCCACCTCCACCTCCGCAGCTGTCCTTGGCCAGGAGGTGGCAGCCGCTGACCATGTGGGCAGTGAGCTCACCTGGACTGACAGGCACCCAACCCCTGCTCACCCTCCAGGCACCCCTGGTGACGGGCTCTCTCTGGTCCCCGTGGCACCCTCCAGACCTGCTTCCTGCCCGGGGACAGCGTAGGCAGGACCCGCTGGGTCACAGGAAGAGCAGCGCAGCGGCAGGCAGCAGCTGGCCGTGGCCCTGAGAGCCGGGAGCCGTGGGGCAGCTCCCGGCAGCTGGGCACGCCTCCTGGCGGGCCGGGACGATAATTAAGAGTCAGGTTTCACCGAGAAGCGTTCCTGCCGGGAGGGATGTAAATCAATGGACAGCGTTTTTATCGCCGATGAAAATTAATAATTCAGTGTCGAACACGCTCGCACTCACTCCGCTGCCACGGGCAGGCTGGACGCGGGCTGGACCCAGGGCAGCCAGCGACCCCAGCCAGGCCGGGTGCGAGGGAGACTGAACCCCCCAGGGGCCACGTGGGGAGGGGCCCCCGGCCACCTCCGAGGGCCGCGTGGGCGCAGGTGCAGCAAAGCCGGTGGGAAGCGACCGGCCAGGGGCCCGGCGGCGGACATGGCGCTGGCCTGGTCACCTCTCCCTCCCAGGCCTGGGGGCTGGCTCTGAGCTGGACACAGCCCCAGAGTTGGCAGCCCCTGGTGCAGAGTCGTCCCCAGTCCCAGCCCATCCCGGGCTCTGGGTGGCCTGTGCCTCATGGAGCCGCTAGTGTTTATGTTGTGACGGGCAGCAGCCAGCACAGCCGAGAGGAGGACCCGGTGTGTCCCAAGGTGTGTCCGAGTGCAGGGCGGCCACCATGGGCGGACACAGAGCACAGTGAGAGGCGGGAGGCGGGAGGTGAGAGGTGGGAGGTGAGAGGTGAGAGGTGAGAGGTGAGAGGTGGGAGGTGAGAAGCGGGAGGTGGGCGGGAGGTGAGAGGTGGGAGGTGGGAGGTGGGAGGTGGGAGGTGAGAGGTGGGAGATGAGAGGTGAGAGGTGAGAGGTGAGAGGTGGGAGGTGAGAGGTGGGAGGTGGGAGGTGAGAGGTGAGAGGTGAGAGGTGAGAGGTGGGAGGTGAGAAGCGGGAGGTGGGCGGGAGGTGAGAGGTGGGAGGTGGGAGGTGGGAGGTGGGAGGTGAGAGGTGGGAGATGAGAGGTGAGAGGTGAGAGGTGAGAGGTGGGAGGTGAGAGGTGGGAGGTGGGAGGTGGGAGGTGAGAGGTGAGAGGTGAGAGGTGAGAGGTGAGAGGCGGGAGGCGGGAGGTGTGGCCACAGGTCAGCAGGGGCCACTGCAGAGCCAGAGCCGGACCAGGTAATTTACCTGCAGAGGGCAGACCAGCTGACAGCAGGAGCAGAATGAGGTCCACCGGACCTTCAGAAAGGTCACTCTGGCTGTGGGAGGGGACAGATCCAGGTGGGCGGGACTGAAGCAGCCAGGAGCCAGAGGATGGGAGATCGGGGCTGGCAGGGTGGGGGCCCTGAGGGCAGAACCAGAGGTGCTTGCAGGGTGCAGCCAGGAGGGCTGCCTGGAGGAACTGCCTGCCGCTGCTCCGGGGAGAGGGGGGGGGAGGGGGACAGGGCGATGAGTCCCAGGAGGCCGGGGCTGCCAGAAGCAGGGAGGTCAGCCATCCGGGCCCCCCAGGCCCTGCGGAGCGCACCGGCCCGGGGAGCGGGCACCGTGTGTGCCGCCTGCTGGCACTGGCCTCGCGAGGAGGGGGCCTGGCAGCAGTTTCTGTGGGAGCGAGTCCTGGGCTGGGCTGGCCTGTCCGGGTGGCCTGTCCCTGCGGCTGCGGTCCTGAGCCTCAGCTTCCTCCTCTGCAGAATGGGGCCCCAGCCCAGGCGCTCCCTCCCCGGGGCTGTGCCAGCTGCAGAGGCCCTATGGGGAGGCCGGCAAGGCCCAGCGAGTGCGGCCCCTGCACGCCATGGGCCTGGCTGGCCCTGACCGTCCTCCGCGGGCCCCGTGTCGCCGAGGCCTCGTTACCATGGAGATCCATATCTCCAACGCTGACATTCACACACCTCCCCCGAGGCCGCGCTGACGGAATATCGGTGATCACGCTCAACTAAAAAGAGTCTATTGATCCGGGGAACAACAGAGGTCACTTTAAAAAACCCCAAACCTATAAAACACGCATCCACCGCCCCCAGGCCCCGGGCGGAGGGACCCCGCGGCTGTGGTCCAGGCGGCCTGGTCAATACGGCTCCATTAAGGGCCCCTCCCGCGCCCCGCCCGCCCGGCCCGCCAGCCGGATTAATACGGCGGCGTTTAATTCCGCGTCCATTAGGCTCACGTTGCCAGCTGACCGGCTCCGCTATGGACCCCGCGGGAGGCCGCTCCGGGACCCTGTGCCCCGCGAGGTCAGTGGGGGACACGGGACAGCGCTGCCAGCCTGAAGGCAGGGTCCGCCCCCCTCCCACGGCCTGGTGCCCGCGACACGGGCCACAGGAGTCCGAGGAGGCGCCACGGGAGCCGGCTGGGACCCTCGGACACCTGGGGGCCTCACCTGCCCCAGACGGACATGGGCCTCGGCGGACCCTGCTGCCCACAGGCCCCTGGGGGCCACCATGGGCCTCTGGGAGGGAGGAGGGGGACTTGCCTCCCGGGGCCAGTGTCGTCCAGGAGAGAGCTGGCCGAGCCTGGACTGCAGGCCAGCAAGATGGACGGACAGACAGATGGACAGACGAAGGCAAAACCTGCCCCACCATCCGCCAAGCAGGCAGGCTGGCGGTGGGCTGATGAGGAATCCCTCCCTGCACGTCCCCCCAAAGGTACAGACCCCCTAGAGAGAGGTCAGAGGCCAGGAGTGACCCTCAGGAGCGGAGTGATCATGGGGCCCCTCCCAGGGGTGCAGCTGGGCAGGGAGGGTGGTGGCCTGGCCCTGCCTGCCACCCCAGCACCTCCCACCGCCCCCCCAGCCCCTACAAAAGCCCCCGTGGGGATCTCCAGAAGTCGGGGACACATTGGCTTTGCTCCCCAAGAGGAACTGAGCCTGAGCCTGTCACTGTCCTGAGGCTCCCACTCCTGTCACATTCCCTCACCGTCTTCGCTGCAGGGCAGGCAGGTGTCCCGCCCGGTGTGGGTGTGGGTGTGGGTCCCGGTCATGGCTCCCTCACAGCTCAGGCCCTGCAGCCACCTCCTCTGCACCGGGGGGGGGGGGGGGGGGTGTCAGAGAGCACCTGTCCCCTGGGAGAGCCACAGTGGCTTCGCCCCCCCTCCACACTCCGTCCCCCCCCCCCCAGCAACTTGGCCCCTCGGCTACCAGCACCTCAGGCAGCGGGCACTGTGGGCCCGCCGAGGCCCGGCTGCGAGATACAAGTTCTGTTGCTGAGAGAGGGTGAGGCCTCGGACACAGTGGCCGCCATGTTTGTCTCTAAGAGTCTAGCTCAGACCCAGACGGGCCCAGCTCACACTTCTGCCCCAGGTGCTGCCCAGGGGTGCGGAGGGCACCTGCTGGGCTGGCTGTGCCCAGGTGTGCAGAGGGTGCCTGCTGGGCTGGGCTGTGCCCAGGTGTGCAAGGAGTGCAGGGTGAGGCTGGTAGGAGGGCTGAGCCCCCTTCGCGCATCGCCAGGCCAGGCTGGGCCTCATCTCAGGAGGTCCCTCAGGGGGACGGGGTGGCGAGGGGTCGGAGGAGATGGAACTGCTCCCTCGGACCCTGAAACAGTCCCCGGAGGCCCAGCTCCCGGTGACGCCATCTGTGCCCTCACCGGCTGGCTGCGCCCGGGTCTGGCTGGACCTCCTGGCCGAGGTCACGCCCTGCCCTGTCCAGATGGGCCGCGTTGACCCCGGCCGTGGCGGGGAGGACAATGGTCCGTTGTGGGCCAGCTGCCCTCGGCCACGCTCTCCGGGGACCCAGTGACCCTGAACGCGCTGACTCAGCGAGGCCCGCGCGCTAATGAACGCCCGTTGGAAAGGCCGCTGACCTTGGGCAGCCGAGGAGCGCCCATCGGCCCCGCGAGGAGAGGCGAAGGCGATGCCACCTCCTGCCCGCCCAGAGGGCTCGGCGGCTCGGCGACAGCTGCCCGGCCCGTCGACGGGCCAGGCCTGGCCGGGAGCAGGACACCGGGCGGGGTCGGAGGCTGAAGGCAGTTTCTGCAGCAACAGCCCCCGCCCAGAGCCCAGAGCCAGGCCCAGGGCGGCCAGGGCTGGGCGAGGGCGGAGGGGCCTCAGCAGCCTGGGTTCCAAGGCCGGAGGGAGCCTCGGGCCGCCTCTCACCCTCTCTCCGGGGGCCGCGGGGGCTGTTGCTGCGGGAGCTCTGAGGACGGAGAGTTTGTTCCTCAGGCCGTCAGCAGCGCCGGCGGAGCACGGCGGGCCCATGGGCGATGCCCATCCCCAGCCTTGGAGAGCCGGCACGGGCTCAGCGGCTCCCAGGTCCAGGCATCCCCTGTCCCTGCAGCCGCCACCCGAACCCCTCGGCTCACCAGGGACCAAGAACAGGGAGTCCCTGGATGTGCCCACCAGCCCGGTCTCCAGAGCGGCCGTCCCTGCCCCCTCCCCCACGCCATCCTCCAGGGCGAGTTCAGGGGGCAGGCCCTTCCCTCCCCCCCTCACACCCCACTTTACCCATTTCTGCCCCCTTGTGGTCACGACGCCTGCCCCCGGAGGAGATGGGTCTGACAGGCACACAGGTGCGAGGGCCTGGCTGCGGTGGGGTTGGCGCTTCGAGCCTCTCGGTCTGCAGGTGGCATCAGCTGGCGGCCATCAGTCCTTCCTCCTGTCACCCAGCCCAGCCGGCGGGCCTCAGGCCTGTCCCGTCCTGTGGCAGGTGCACCGCCTCCCGCCCCATGACCCGCTCCATCCTGCCCCCCGTGTCAGGGTCTGGGGATGGGGGGGCACAGGATCTCCCTATGGGCGTCTAAGTGGCAACGAAGCCAGCGCTGCCGACACACACCCAGGCTGTGGGCTGGGGCACGGGAGGTAACTGTCGCACATTCATTGTTGCTGTGCCTGCGGCCCCAGCCCCACTCCAGCGGCCTCCCCTGGGGCTGCCCGGGGCCGCAGGCCAGCACCTCTGAGCCGGGCGATGGCTGGGGTATTTCCGTCCCAAACCTTGGCACGCGAACCCAGGACCTGCACTTTCCTCCGGCCCCTCTCCTCAGACCTCCATCGGCTGAGCTCAGCGGAGGCGGTGACGGGAGAGGCTGCGGTGCAGGGGGCGGTGGGAGAGCAGAGGGCGGGGGGGGGGGGGGGTCCTGGGCTGTGTCTCCTGGCCCCGGCCCGTGGCCCCGCCGCCGGCTCAGCGGACGCCGCCTTAATCCAGATGGACAATCGCGCTGACTCTCCCGTCGCTCCCCGGCCTCCCTGCCGGGAAGGTATTGTGTTCCGACACAAAAATACTTTTCATTTTTCCTACAATTTCCGTTTAAAACGTTCCAAATGTGCGGCCATATGATCTGAAACTGAATGTCAAGACAGTCCTACGGGGGCCTGGACGGTGAGAGAGCGAGGGGTCGGATCCGCTGACCCAGCTGACGGGATCCAGTTTCAGCCTTTCTTCCCGCTCCCCAGCGGGCATGCCCGCCGCGGAGCCTCGCTGGGGGGACCCGCCCGGCTCCGGGTTCCAGGACCCGCCCTGAGGTTGGAAAGCAGGGGCCAGGGCCCGGCTCTGGGGCCCTCGCTCTGGGGCCCGCGCCATCCTCGGTGAGTAACCGCATGGAGTCCTTTTCCTTCTTCTAAGTCCTCACCGGGTGTGTTTGATTTGAGAGAGAGAAGAAAGGGAGAGAGAGAAACATCCATGTAAGAGACGCATCGGACACTCCCCAACCGGGGATCAAACCCGCACCTGGGGATGATTCCGGACTGGGAATCGAACCCACAACCTTGGTGCTCGGTGCTCCAACCAACAGTGCCGTGTACCAGGGCGAGGACTTGTACTTTTCTAGAACCACAGCTACCTCCTTTATCCTCTCAAACCCTGTGGGGTGAAGCTCTGGTTTCCACTTTACAGATGGGTAAACTGAGGCCCGGGGCTTACTCACGTCTTCAGGCCCCACAGCAGCAGGCAGCGGAGGCCGAACGCAGGCTGAGCCCCGTGGACGGCGCTCCGAGCGTCCGGGAGCCTGTGTGTCCACAGGGGAGCGTCGGGGCCTCGACCCCGAATTCTGTGAAGGGGGAAGATGGCAGCGGGAGGAAGCCTGAGGGCCAGCCCCGCCCCGGGCCCCCCGGAACTGGGGGTGAGCTCAGGGTGCCCCCCACCCGGCCGGGGTGCGGCGGGGACCAGAGCGGCCTCGCTGGCGGCAGTGGTTGTGGGCGGTCACAGCCAGGGTGCCAGGGGACAAGCCGGGCGTCATGGGCACCACCCGAAACGGACGGAGACCCAGAGCCACGGCGAGGTCTCCGCAGGACCAGGCACCTAACGGGCACCCGTCAGTCCATCGCGTTGCCGGCTCGGCGCCCGCCCAGCCGCAGAGCTGAGGCCCTGATTGGAGGAGCGAAGGAATGAGGCCGGTGTGCCCGCCCACAGCGCCCCTCGGCCCCCCGGACCAGGCACCTGCTCGGCTGGGCCCAAGTTGCTGCAAGAGAACCAGCTGAGTGTGTCCTGGCCTATCTCCCCCCCACCCCTTACACAGACACACACACACACACCTACACACACACACACACACACACACACACACCTACACACACACACACACACACACACACACACACGCACGGTTCCCTGGAAATTCACAAGGAAATGGGGGGGGGGGGGTGCTCACCTTCGCCCCGAGGACTCTTCCCGCAGGGCTCTCGCCCGGGCACCCCCACAGGCAGGAGCTGCCGCGGGCTGGACTCACAGCCCAGGCCCCCCGGCCCCTCCAGGCCAACGCCCCTGCTCCCCATACAGTCGGCCCAGGGCGGGCTGGCTGGCGCTCTCTCTCATCCAGGCTCGGGGTCACCCCTCAGCAGACCCTCGGGCTGAGCCAGACTCTCCCCCTAACCGCCCGCTAATGCGGACCAGGCCGCCGCTGCCCTCGGCCGGGAGCCGGGGAGGCACAGATGCGATGCATCAGGAGCCGTTGGCAGGCGCGGCCCACGGGCTGGAATTCTAGACCCCCGAGGGGAGGTATCCCCGCCCCCCCGCCCCCCAGGCAGGGCGGGGGCTCCTCACAACTGAGAGAAATTAACACCGCGGCCTCTCACACCTGCCTGGAGGCCGCACCGCACAGACCCTCCTCCCGCCTCATCCCCCCTCCGCCCCCGCCTCGTCCTCCGCCTCGTCCTCCGCCTCGTCCCCCCGCCTCGTCCTCCGCCTCGTCCTCCGCCTCGTCCCCCCGCCTCATCCTCCGCCTCGTCCCCCCGCCTCGTCCCCCCGCCTCGTCCTCCGCCTCGTCCCCCAGCCTTGTCCCCCCGCCTCGTCCTCCGCCTCGTCCCCCAGCCTCGTCCTCCCCGCCTCAGCCCAGCCTGGGCCCGGACCGTGGCCTCCTCCCTGCAGGGCATTGCTGGCCCCGAACCCCTTCCCGGGGATCAAGCGGTGCCCTGCTCCCCCACAGCTCACTGCTCGCAGTCACGGCCGTCCTGGGGCCCCTCAAGCCGCCCTGGAACCGAGGACCCTTCTCCCCGTCTGGCAGGGGAGGAAGCAGGCGCTGCGTGGCGGTGTGCAGAGGCCCACCACCCACACCTGCCGGCTCCTCATACCCAGGGGTGTCCTGCTCACCTCCCGCCCACAGACCCGGCGCCTCCAGCAGCCGCCTCCCTGCCCGACCGCCAGCTGCTGCAGCGCCGCCCTCGGCCCCGCATCTCTCTGGCTGCAGGTCTGTCCTCTGCCCAGCGCCTGGCAGGCAGCAGAAGTGCAGGGCCATGTCCCCACGCCCGGGGGCAGCCGCCCGTGTCCGTGCCACCTCCCACCGGCCCACGTTCCCAGGACCACCTCCCAGGCAAGCACTGCCCCCCCCGACCTGCCTCAGCATCTGCTGCCGGGACCCTCGCCAGGACACCCAGGTCTGAGGCCGGCCCTCACAGCCGCCCGGAGGGACCCCGTGCTCACACCAGGCCGGCGGGCACCTGCGTTTTAGGTGTTGCTCTGTGGCACTTCACACGCAGCCAGGCCTCCTGAGGCTTCTGGAGCGGAAAGGAAACGGGCCAGAAAAGAGTTTGTGGCCCGGCCAGTGGGCTCAGATGGCTGAGCATCGTCCCATGAACCAGCAGGCTGCTGGTTCGATTCCCGGTCAGGGCACATGCCTGGTTGTGGGCTCGATCCCCAGTCGAGGGCATGTTGGAGGCACCAATCAATGTTTCTCTCTCATTGAGGTTTCTCTCTCTCCCCCTCTCTCTCTCCCTCTCTCTGAAATCAATAAAGACTTTTTTTTTAGCGTTTCGGGTGTGGCTCAGTGCATAGAGCGTCGGTCTGCGGACTGAAAGGTTCCAGGTTCGATTCTGGTCAAGGGCATGTACCTTGGTTGCGGGCACATTCCAGATAGGGGGTGTGCAAGAGGCAGCTGATCGATGTTTCTCTCTCATCGATGTTTCTAACTCTCTATCCCTCTCCCTCTCTGTAAAAATATCAATAAAACATATATTTTTTTAAAAAGAGTTTGGGGTGATGGAGAACATGGGTATGGTGCAGGATGAGACTGGTATCTGATGGCAGGAACCTCTTCCAAGTGGCGGGAAGGCGATAATGAGCCCACCTAGCAGCAGCGGGGCCTTGGTGTTGGCAGAGAGGACTTCCCCGCCCTGCATGGTCCCAGGCAGACCACTGGTCCTGGGCTCCGGCTCCTCAGCACCTAGGACCAGCCAGGCAGGGCCCTGCTTCTGGAACCTCCAGGAGCCAGCGCTGGAGACGGGCCGCAGGGGTCCTGAGCGCCGGGCATCAGGGGGACCCAGGTGCCACAGACACCCTGGGGCCAAGCCCAGTGTCCAGGCTCTGCCCAGCTGGCCCGTGACCCTCCCCGGCCTCAGTCTCCCAGGAGCAGGCACGGTGGTCGCCAGGGGCGGGCCGAGAAGGTGACCAGGACTTGGTGCGGATGAGGAGGGCTCCGTCCCAGAAGGCCCAGGGGGACTGGGAGATCCCGGGGTCCCAGTGGACCTCTGCAGGCAGGAGCAGGTGGACCGCATGGGTCAGCTCTCCCACCACCACGGGCCCAGACCAGAGACCCTGGGCCACGTGCTCCTGCCCTTGCCATCACTCATCTGCTCCTTCCGCCCATCCTCCCCGCGCCTCTCAGAGGGACCTACTACGTGCTGGGCACGGTGCCTCTCAGAAGGACCTACTACGCGCTGGGCACGGTGCCTCTCAGAAGGACCTACTACGCGCTGGGCACGGTGCCTCTCAGAAGGACCTACTACGCGCTGGGCACGGTGCCTCTCAGAAGGACCTACTACGCGCTGGGCACGGTGCCCGCACGCCAGCCAGGTTCGCTCAGCTGGCACCTCCCGAGCACCTGCCCGGGAGGATTAGGACGGTGGCCCCAGGAGCCGGCTTTGTCTGAGGAATTTCCCAGCGGGCGGGGAGGGAGAGGGAAGAATGGCCAATTACTGGCTGTGCTGTCTCACATGAAAGCCCTCTCTGCGGCCCCGCTCCCTGGCGCTGCCAGCAGCAATCTGGCGAGGGAGGCTGCCCGCCTGACCCTGTCCTCCCGCCAGAGCCCACAGGTGCCTCGTCCCAGCCCCGGTCCGCGGCCCCGCTCCCACCGGGGACACGGGTGGGACACACGGGAAGGCCCCTGCTGGCCGCTCTGAGCCCAGGAGAGGGGGCGGGAGCTCCGTAGCCTCCCCTGGAGTCTCCCCGCGCGAACCTGGCTGAATGGCCAATTGTTGCTCGGTTCTAATTGGTTCTGGGTCACTTCCTCCGAATCGCGGCTGCTGTTCTGTTCATTTTCCCAATTAAATCTTAACAGTTCACGTCTGACAAAATCAGAAATCCTGTCAGAAACGGTTCCGACTCGGGAAAGCGGGAGTGCCCTGCGCGGGCAGGCCGGCGCGGCTCCGGCGGAGGGCAGGCTGAGGCCGATGGCCGGGCGGGCTTCTCCTCCCCTCACCGGCCGGGGCTGCACAGAGCGGTCTCCCCACCCGCTTCCCCGGTGGGGACTCAGCCTCTCCTCACCCACCCCATCGGGAAGGGCTCTCCCCCCGGGTCAGCCGGAGGTGCCTGATGGGGAAGAGACGGGAAAGAGACGGGCTTTGCAGGGCGCAGGCTCGGTGCAGAGCGGCCTCTGCCGCTGGCCAGCTGGCCGCGTGGCATTTCCCGCCGGGATGCGCCCTGGGAGCCTCCGTTCCCGTGTGCGTCCCGTGTGCGTCCCGTGTGCGTGGGACCGGGCTTGGCTGAATCTGCGGCCACCCAGGAACGGCCGGCCGGGAGAAGCTGCGCGGGCCCAGACGCCGTGGCCGCAGTCACCGCTGCAGAATTCGAATGGCTCGGCCGCAGCCTCTCGTTGGTCAATCAAAACACTGCCGACCAGAGAGGGCGGGTGACTTTCCTGAGGCTCACAGCCTGTGAGCTCTGGAGGCGGACAGAGAAGGGAGCGTTCCCTCCGCTGCTTTCAGGAGAGGTTCAGAGGAGGCTGCTGTCGGGCCCACGACCACAGCCTGCAGCCAGGCTTCCCGCCATGCGGCCCCAGGACCCCAGCCGGGCGTTCCCGGAGGCCCCGTCAGAAAGGCGGGGTCGGAACCTCGCCCAGGGCGGGGGGCTCTGACCGCACGGCCCAGCCATCGGCCCCCTGGCCTTTACCCAGAGTCGGGGAGGCGCACATCCCTCAGACTCCGCACGCTAGCATCCCCCGCAGCCAGCGTGGCTCCGTGGTGGAGCGTCCACCTAGGAACCAGAAGGCTGAGGCTCGATTCCCGGTCAGAGCACAGGCCCGGGTTGTGGGCTTGATCCCCTGTAGGGGGTGTGCCAAAGGCAGCCGGTCCATGGTTTCTCTCTCTCCCTCTCCCTTCCTCTCTGAAATCAATAAAAATATTTTTTTAATAATAAGAATCAAAAGCCACGAAAAGGTGCGGCAGAACCGTAAAGCCTGTGATAAGTGCCGGGGCCACCCCGAGAAGGCCACACGCGGTGTGGTTCCCCCACGGGGCACTGGGGAGGGGACAGCTGTGGAGACAGCGGCAGGACGGGCTGCCAGGCTGGGCGGGTGGGGGCGGGCACGGGGCACGGAGGGCTCTGGGGCAGAGACACTGTTCCGTGGGACCCTGTGAGGGTGCACACATGCCACATGCGTGTGTCTGAGCCCAGAGAACGCACAGCAGCAGGAATGACTGCGGACGCCAGTTAGTAACCAGTACCAGCATCAGCTCCTCCGAGTGACGAGGGGAGCACACCACCTGCTCTCCGGCCGGGGTCCCCCGGGGATTCCCTGTGCGCTCTGCTCAGCTGCCTCTCACCCTGAGAGTGAACGCGATGGGTGACATTCTAACAAACTCCTCAGCACCAGCCACTGCCCCGGGAGGAGGCCGGACGGGTGAGGCCCCGGGGCACCTCAGCGCCAGCCCCTCCGCTCCGCTCTGCACCAGGGTTGCCCTGCGAGCCCACACTGTGCCCAAGGAGACACGAGGAGGAGTCTGGCCCTGGCCGGGCGGGCGGAGGGGAGGGACAGGAAGCCTGGGGCCTCAGGGGGACGGGGAGGTCAGTGGCACCAGCCATGGGGCGCTCTGGAAGGGGACAAGGAAGGATGAAGGATGAGGCCCCAGAGACAAGCAGGGGCCGAGCTGGAGGGCTGCCTGGAGGAAGAGGCCCGTCCCAGGAGCTGGCCACACTCCCACCTCAAGTACAGCTCACCTGTACCTCCTCCTGCCTCCCTACCCCCAGCCAGGCTCAGGACACGGCCCCCCAGGCACCCCGACCCTCCAAGCTCCTCGTCACCCACCAGAACTGCTGTACAGCCAGACCCCCCACGGCTTCCCACTGTCCGCAGGAGAGCGAGGCCCGGCCCTGCCGCACCCCACCGTCCTCTCTCCCGCCTGCTCCCCGGGACCCGCAGGTGCAGGTGGGGGACCTCCCAGGGGGGCTGACGGCCGACACATTCTAGCGAAGGGCCGGGCTGTCAGAGCTTTCGGGACATGGACCCCTGTCCCTGCACAGGTGCCAGGTGGGCGGTGTGCCCGCCTGCAGGGGGGCCAGGGCCTTCCCGGAGGGGCCTCCCCCCGAGCTCCGCCCGTGTGCGGCGGGGATTTTGGGGAGAAGGGGGTCCCACACCTGGCGGAGGGACCGCAGGCCAAGGGGCTGTGACCTCTGCCTGCCAGCTCCTCCGTCCCGGGGTGACGGTGGGACAAAGGGGAGGCGGCACACAGCTGCTGACCGGCTGCCCCGGGAGAGGAGGCCGCGGAGCACTTGGCCTTGACCCCGGGCGCTGGAGGCCACCGCCTTGGCGGCCACACTCCGCTGATTCATTACTGAGCACCCAGCCGGGCAGGCAATGAGCACGGCCTCCATCCTGACGGCTAATTGCACTCACCGGTGGGTCGCCGGCCTCCAGCCCCTGCCCCGTCAGGGCGGGCTTCCCGCCTGGGAGCTGGCCTCCACCCCCGCTCTCCAGGTCTCTGCAGCGGCTCTTCCCGGAGCCCACAGTGCGGGGAGCCCTCTGTCGGCCCCACCTCTGGCCCGGACTTCAGTCCCGCCCTGACCCCTGGTCCTGCACCCACAGCACTGAGAGACGGGGCAGGGGGGCAGAGCGGAGGACAGAATTCCACAGCCAGAGTCAGTGCTGAGGGTGCTGAGGGTGCTGTGGGCGCTGTGGGTGTGTGGGTGCTGAGGGTGCTGTGGGTGCTGAGGGTGCTATGGGTGCTGAGGGTGAGTGGGTGCTGAGAGTGCTGTGGGTGGGTGGGTGCAGAGGGTGCTGAGGATACTGTGGGTGCTGTGGGTGGGTGGGTGCTGAGGGTGCTATGGGTGCTGAGGGTGCTGTGGGTGCTGAGGGTTCTGTGGGTGCTGTGGGTGCTGAGGGTTCTGTGGGTGCTGAGGGTGCTGTGGGTGCTGAGGGTGCTATGGGTGCTGAGGGTGCTGTGGGTGCTGAGGGTGCTGAGGGTGCTGTGGGTGGGTGGGTGATGCAGCTTTAGGACACTTGCAGGGTCGTGGGAAAGATTGGATTAGGAGACAGATGTGGTGCACAGACACAGGTGAGGAGCTCAGTAAACTGTCCTGGTGCCACCACAATAATAATGATGGTGATGACAGTGATGGTGGTGATGGTGGTGGTGGTGATGGTGATGGTGGTGGTGGTGATGGTGGTGGTGATGATGGTGATGATGGTGGTGGTGATGGTGATGATGGTGATGGTGGTGATGGTGGTGATGGTGGTGGTGGTGGTGGTGGTGATGGTGATGATGGTGATGGTGGTGGTGATGGTGATGGTGGTGGTGGTGGTGGTGGTGATGGTGATGGTGGTGGTGGTGGTGGTGGTGATGGTGGTGGTGATGGTGGTGGTGGTGGTGGTGGTGGTGGTGATGGTGGTGGTGATGGTGATGGTGGTGATGGTGATGGTGGTGATGGTGGTGGTGATGGTGATGGTGGTGGTGATGATGGTGGTGGTGATGACAGTGATGGTGGTGGTGGTGGTGATGGTGGTGGTGGTGGTGATGGTGATGGTGGTGATGGTGGTGGTGGTGATGGTGGTGGTGGTGATGGTGGTGGTGGTGGTGATGGTGATGGTGGTGATGGTGGTGGTGGTGATGGTGATGGTGGTGGTGGTGGTGATGATGATGGTGGTGGTGGTGATGGTGATGGTGGTGGTGGTGGTGATGATGATGGTGGTGGTGGTGATGGTGATGGTGGTGATGGTGGTGGTGGTGGTGGTGGTGGTGGTGATGGTGGTGGTAGTGATGGTGGTGATGGTGGTGGTGGTGATGGTGGTGATGGTGATGGTGATGGTGATGGTGGTGGTGATGGTGATGGTGGTGGTGATGGTGGTGATGGTGATGGTGGTGGTGATGGTGGTGGTGGTGATGGTGGTGGTGGTGATGGTGGTGGTGGTGATGGTGGTGGTGGTGGTGATGGTGGTGGTGGTGATGGTGGTGGTGGTGGTGATGGTGATGGTGGTGGTGGTGGTGATGGTGATGGTGGTGGTGATGGTGGTGATGGTGATGGTGGTGGTGATGGTGATGGTGGTGGTGATGGTGGTGATGGTGATGGTGGTGGTGATGGTGGTGGTGGTGATGGTGGTGGTGGTGATGGTGATGGTGGTGGTGGTGGTGATGGTGGTGGTGGTGATGGTGGTGGTGGTGGTGATGGTGGTGGTGGTGGTGATGGTGATGGTGGTGGTGATGGTGGTGGTGGTGATGGTGGTGGTGGTGATGGTGGTGGTGGTGGTGATGGTGGTGGTGGTGATGGTGGTGGTGGTGGTGATGGTGGTGGTGATGGTGATGGTGGTGGTGGTGATGGTGGTGGTGGTGGTGATGGTGGTGGTGATGGTGGTGGTGATGGTGGTGGTGATGGTGGTGGTGATGGTGGTGGTAATGGTGGTGGTGATGGTGGTGATAATGGTATTGATGGTGATGATCAGGGCACAGCTGGGGCCATGTGCAGAGGGCTGGGACAGGGCAGATATGGCTGGTGGGACCCAGGAGCTGAGTTTTACATCTGAAAACCAACACACCACTCAGGAACCGGACATTGCATGTCATTAGCGTGTTGGGAGGAACATTCCCAGCCCTGAAGGACCAGGCCTTGGCCTCTCCCTCCCGCCGGCCTTGGCTGCCTCTGAGGTCCTTGGCGCAGACGGGGTCATTGTAGGAAGCGGGGCCTGAGGGGCACCCCTCGCTCCCAGCCCGGAGAGGCGGCAGCTACCCGCCCCCCCCCCCGCCCCCGGTGAGCTCGCCCCGGGCTCTCCTGGCTCTGGTCTGTGCGCGAGGAGAATGACAGGTGATCAGTGCATTCTCCTCAGTAACGGGCCTGGGCGAAGCCCAGTGAGTGCCAATTGGTAGTAAAAATCACCATCAGCATCCCCACCACCCCCACCACCCCACCACCCCCACCCCCACCACCCCCACCACCATCCCCACCCCCACCATCCCCACCACCATCCCCACCATCCCCACCACCATCCCCACCATCCCCACCACCATCCCCACCATCTCCACCATCCCCACCCCCACCATCCCCACCCCACCACCCCCACAATCCCCACCCCCCCACCATCCCCACCACCCCCACCACCCCCACCATCCCCACCCCCACCACCCCCACCATCCCCACCACCCCCACCACCCCCACCACCCCCACCATCCCCACCACCCCCACCCCCACCACCCCCACCACCCCCACCATTCCCACCATCCCCACCATCCCCACCACCCCCACCACCCCCACCCCCACCACCCCCACCATCCCCACCACCCCCACCCCCACCACCCCCACCACCCCCACCATTCCCACCACCCCCACCACCCCCACCATCCCCACCACCCCCACCCCCACCACCCCCACCACCCCCACCATTCCCACCATCCCCACCATCCCCACCACCCCCACCACCCCCACCCCCACCACCCCCACCATCCCCACCACCCCCACCCCCACCACCCCCACCACCCCCACCATTCCCACCATCCCCACCACCATTCCCACCATCCCCACCACCCCCACCACCCCCACCACCCCCACCATCCCCACCACCCCCACCACCCCCACCCCCACCACCCCCACCACCCGCTCGGCTGGGGGGCTCGCCCAGGGCAGACGTCTGGGAACAGGGCTCCAAGGCGGGCGCCTCTGGCCAGAGCCCAGACAGGCCGGGCCTTCGCTCCTGCCACAGAGCGGCTGGGGCAACCCGGGCGCGTTCCTCCAGCACCTCTTGCGCCCCACGGGGTGGAGAGTGCTCCCCCAGGACCACCTCCTGCCTCCTCCCAGCCCCACAGCAGCTAGGCCGGCCTGGCCCAGAGCCACACAGCAAGGCGCCCGGCCTCCAGGGGGTCTAAGGAAAGCCCCCCCCCTGCCCTGCCCCTGCCCCCCGCCCCCCAGGGTGCTGCGCTGTGATTGGTGGACTAGAGCCTTCCCCAGGCCGGAGCACAACCCGGAGACTGGTCCCCCCTGAAGGACTTTTAAAAGTCCTGGTCTGGCCGAAACCGGTGTGGCTCAGGGCATGTACGTTGGTTGCGGGCACATCCCCAGTAGGGGGTGAGGCAGCTGGTCGATGTTTCTCTCTCATCGACGTTTTTAGCTCTCTCTCTCTCTCCTTTCCTCTCTGTCAAAAATCAATAAAATATATATTTTTTAAATTTAAAAAAAATAAAAGTCCTGGTTTGGCCCTAGCCCATGTGGCTCAGTGGATAGAGCATCCGCCTGCAGACTGAAGGGTCCTGGGTTCGATTCCGATCAAGGGCACATGCCTGGGTTGTGGGCTCCATCTCCAGTAGGAGGCGGTTGGGGGCAGGGCCTCCTGGTTGCCTCCGGTGCCCACTCCCTTCTCTGCGTTAGTGACTGAGCCCCCTGGGCGGTGGGGTGGTCACAGAGAGGAAGGCAGGCGTCCGGGAAAGGCCTCTGGGGCACCCCTGGAAGCTGGGGGGATACCCCTCTGCTCCTCGCACTTCCTTTCCTCCCGCGGGGACAAAGGCACGAGGGCTGGAGCTTCGGCAGCCGCCCTGGGCCTGGAGGAGAGCACCAGGTGTTAGGACGGAAGGAGAGACAGGGGGTCCCTGGGTGCCCTGCCTTCATGGGTGGCACTCCCACTGGCGTGTTCCGGCTGCTGTGGTCAGCTGGTGGCTGGCCCGGCGTGGAAGGGCCTCTGGTCTCTTAGCTGGGAGGTTCACCCGGTTCCCTAAGCGGAACCAGGTTCCAGGGCTTCTCTCCCTCGTAAACATGCAAGCTGCGGATAGGGCCGCCGGGCAGCTTTGCTTCCCCCTAAGGGACCCGGATGAGCACAGGTGCAGGCTGTGAGCCAGGCCCACCGCCCCTACACCGCCACCCCCTGGACGCCGCGGGAGGAGCAGCCCCGCCCCACCCGCCCCTCTCCCTGACGGCCCAGGGCCTGGGCCTGCTGGGTAAGCTCTCCCTGCCCTCCGGCGCTCACTGTTGGGTGGGGGAGACGGAGGCTGGGGGACAGGGTGGTCACACAGTGAGACAGGCCACCGCTGCCTGCACTGGGACGGCTGCCCAGGGCCGCTCCCCACTCCCCACAGCTGACGCCCCAAACGGGCTGCCCCTGGGAAACCAGTGGTTTGCAGAGCGCCAGGCTGGCGGACGCTGCCCGCGCACCCGCAGGTGACGGAGGCCAGCTTTCTGCGCGGGGAGCGGGTGCTCAGGGGCCTGGCTGCCTGAGGGGGAATGGCAGACCCGCCAGGTGCTGCGTGAAGGTGGTTTTCAGACGAGATCCACATGGACTGGGAGCCACCCCCCCACCCCCGCAGCTGAAGGCCTTAACCAAAGACCGAGCTCCAGCCCGGGAAGGGATCCTCCTGAGCCCCCTGGAGACTCTGCAGCCTCAGGCCCAGCAGCCAGTGCCCCCGCCATCCCGCACTCAGTACCTAAGACAAACAGTATTACTTCTCCAAACAAGTTTTTAAAAATGAAATATAAGGTAACAAATCATTCCCACATGACCCCGTGACCTTCAAACTCTGCAGACATGGTAAAAAATGAATCTGCAAATACAGGTGTGAAGCAATTTCAGCGCACGTGCTGGTCCTGACAGGTGCGGAGCCCGGCTTCCCCTCCCCCGTCCCCCGCCCCCTCCCGCAGCCTGATCAGGACTGAGTCTCTGTGCGGGGGCGCCCACCCCCATGGGGCTCCCCACTGCGCTTGGGCTCTGCCCCTCTGGTGGGCACTGGCCTCTCCTGTGGGCATGGGACCTGAGGTCCAACGTCAGCCTTGCTTCCCGAGTCTGGACTGTCCCCACCTCGGATTGAGGCTGTGGGACTGCCTACCACCTCGCCTACCCACCATTCATTCACCACGACAGACCGACAGACCGAGCCTCCTTGACGGGAGGGTGGGGAGGAGTCACCTGGCCGCGCCCAGAGGCCGGCGGGTTGGGTGGGGGTACCAGGGCGGGCTCTGGGCGCCGCGAGGTGGGGGTGCCAGGGCGCGAGGTGGGGGTGCCAGGGCGGGCTCGCTGCTCCGTGAGACTCCTGGCGGAGACGGGAGTGTTTGCTTCGCCTGCACCTCATGGACCCAGTCGGGGAGGCTGGCAGGGAGTTCGCTCCGGGGCACCTCGTGCAGCCAGTCCCGGTTCCTGCAGGGCCCCCAGAAACTCCCACTGCGCCAGGAGCCCGCTCCGGGAGGACGCGGTTCCCGGGCTCAGGGGCGGCGCTCAGAGCCGCGGAAAGGTCCCCCAGGAGCAGCCAGAGGAGCCGCTGGCCGGCCTGCCCCTGAGCAAACCTCCCAGAGGGGTCCCTCCCGAGAGCAGCAGGCCGAGCCCAGCCTGCACCCGCCCCAGCCCCCTCCCCCGACCCCCCCAAGGAGGGGCCAGCGCGGGGAGGGGGGCAGGCTCTGCCTGGCGGCTTTCTCTCCCGGTGGAAATGGAGGGCTCTGACCTCCCGCGCCCTCCCGCGATGAGAATAAATAACGGGCGGGTTTTAGGAAATGGGCGGGCGGAGAGGAGGGTGCGGGGGTCTCTCACCGCCAGTCTTGTAGGCATGTGTGCGGACATTCTCCTTTCCCAGAAAGGAGGGTGAGGTGTTTTTTGTCCAAACTCACTGACCTGCGCGCTGAACTCGGCGCTTCCTCCACGCGGACCCCTCCCGGCCTCAGGGGGAGGCCACCCGCCACTGCGGCTCCGTGGGCGTGCAGCGTGGCCCAGCGCGGGCCTGCACTGACATCTAACAACTAACCAACCACTCACTCACTAATAACCAACTAACTAACAACTAAAAACTAACAACTAACCACTAACAACCAACTAACCACTGACTAGTAACCAATTAACAAACAACTAACAGCTAATTAACCACTCAGTAACTAACAGCTAACTAATAACCAACTAACTACTAACGATTAACTAGCCACCAACTAACAACTATTAACTAACAGCTAACTAACCACTAACAGCTAACTAACAACTAAGTGAATACATGAGTGAGACAGCCCAGGCCGTGGGACTCGCTCCCTCCGTAGTGGCCTCGGGCCTTATTTTTCCGGATCCCCGGCTTTTCCACCCCAAAGGAGCGGGCGCGCAGCATTTGTTTCCGGAGAAATGAGGGTCCGGCGGGCGGCGCGGGGCCTCCGCGGGCCGGACTCCGGGGCGGCGGCCCAGGAGGTGCAGGGCCAGGCCCGGCCGAGCGGGGCGGCGGGTCCTCCCTCCCCTCCGCCCGCGGCCTCGGCTGCGAACGGCGGCTCCTCCCGGCGAAGGCCCCGAAGCCGGACCCCCGGAGCCGGACGCCCCGGAGCCGGACCCCGGCCTGCCCCCCGCGGGTGGAGGGCAGCGGGGCGCCGGGAGCCTCCGAGGGGCCTGCCCGCTCCCGCCGCCGGCCTCGGTCTGCCCGGGTCGGGGAGGGGGACCGGGTCGGGTCCTGCGGCCCCCCCCCCCCGGCCCGGCCGCGCCCCGCGGGGTCCGGCTCGGAGGCGGCCACGGGTGCGAGCGGCGCCAGCGGAGGAGCCGCGTCTCTGGGCGGAGCTGAGCGCGGGCTGCTGGCGGCCGGGCCAGGGGCGGCGGGGAGGGGGGAGGGAGCGGCCGGGAGGGGCCGGGGGGGGGGCGGGGAAGGCGGGGGCCGGGGAGGGGCGGCCGGGAGGGGCCGGGGGGGGGGCGGGGAAGGCGGGGGCCGGGGAGGGGCGGCCGGGAGGGGCCGGGGGGGCGGGGGCCGGGGGGCGGCTTTTAGCGAAAAGAGCGGATCGTCAGCGAGACCATTAGGCTAATGCCAGGCGCGCGGCGGGATCGATGCGGCCTCGCGGGGCGGGGGGCCGGGGCCACGCGCCCTCCGCCCGGAGCAGCGGCCCCGCCGGGGTGGGTTTTCGCGATTTCAGACGCAAACTCCACCAAGAGCGAGGCCGGATGTGCTGACGCCGCGGTTCGCGCGGCTCCGGGAAGGGGCGCGGGCGGGTGGGTGAGGGCCCCTCCCCTCGGGGTCTGCGCTCCGGGCCCCTGCACTCCGGGCCCCGCGTCCAGCCGGCCGCGTGGGCGGGGGAGGCCAGGCCTGTGCGGGACGCGGGGGCCAACCACCCCCCGCTGGAGCGGTGGGCACACCACAGGCGTCAGATCGGGGTCCTGGGGTCCAATCCTGTGGCCCCTCTCCAGGCGCAGGGGGACCAGCTTTCAGAGGAGCGTCCCTGGCCGTGGCGTCCTCACAGCCCCGCTCTCCCTCCCTCCCACCCTCTTCCCTCCAACACCCGGGGGCAATGACCCCTCCGTCTCTGGGGCACTTCCTGTGGGGTGGGGCGCCCCTTGCTGGGTTTAGGGGCAGAGGGAAGAGAGGGAGGTGACTGGTTCAGCCTTCCTCCGGCCTCATTGGGTGTGTCTGTGAAATGGGCACAGGAGCGGAGCTGGGTGGGAGCAGGGCTGGGGGGTGGCTCAGGAGCAGGCACCCCCAGCTCCAGGAGAGGAATATCGTTAAGGGGACCTTGTCCGTCAGCGTCAGCATGCCAGCATCATCCTGTCCACCCCGTCCCTGTCCGGCCAGGCTGGCCCCCAGAACTGAGCCCACACAGGACTCTGCCTCCCCCGGACCACGGAGGCCCAGGTGGTTCCGGGCACCCAGAGGCCTGAGAAAATCCACGGAAGCATTCCACAGCGTGGGGCCCTCGGAGGCGGAGCCCAGGGCACCGATGGACAGCCTCTGGGACACCCCCACCTTGGGGACCTCTGGGAGGAGAGGGGGGCCCTCACCCACTCATCTCCCCTGCCCCAGCCCGGTGTGGGCTGCTGGCTGAGCCTGCCACCTCCCCTTGGGGAGCAGCTTGGCCCTGCCCGCAGGCAGCGTTTGCCATCAGATGCCTGGGCGGCCCCCCATTCTCTTCCATAAACGGGGCCTCCCCTCCCCCCAACCAGGTGACAGAAGGGCGTGAGACAATAAAGCCCTGGACCACCCCCAGCTCACAGGCGGCCCCAATGATGGGGACCGAGCTGGGGCCACGCGCTCCCCGGGGGCCGCCTCTGGACACGGGGCTACCCGCTGTGAGGGCAGGTGCCTGTGGGGAATGGGGCGCCGCGTGTGGACACACTCCGCTGGGGACGAGGCCAGGGCGGAGGGGAGGTGGGGAGTGTGGACGGGGGGAGAGGGGGGCAGAGGACAGGGTGCTGCAGGTGCCTGCAGGACAAGGGTGCGTGTGCTGCGCTGGGGCCAGGGTCCTCGGGCACCTCCTGTGCTCCCGGCTGGCCGTCCTGCTGAGCCCGAGCGGGCAGCGGCATGAGGCTGCCCTGTCCAACCGCCTAGCCCGGGGCGCGGGCCCGGGGCTGGGCATCCGGCGCTGGCGCGACCTTTCCTGAGATCGCTCCGCCTTCACCTGGGCTCCCGGCCCCGGGCTCCCAGCCAAGCTCAGCAAGGCGAGTGCTTCTCCCAGCGCCACGCGATCTTCCCTCCGAGCGTCCTCCGGGCAAGTCCGGCCGAGGACCGGGGCCGAAGGGGAGGCCCGGGAGGACCAGGGCGGAGCGGGAGGCCCCGGAGCGGCCCTGCAAAGGCCAAGCGCGAGGCCTGGTCTCCTCCTCCGCGCCTCCAGCTTCCCGGCTCACCGTTCCCGGGTTAACACCGCCTCCTCCCGGAAGCCCTCCGGGACCGAGGCCCAGGCACCGCCTTCCGCCTCCCCGGCGCCCCCCCTCCACCCCTGCTCCCTCCACCCCCGCTCCCTCCCCCCCCGCTCCCTCCATCCCCCCCTCCCCCCGCCCCCCGTTGCAGCTCCGCGCCCTCGGGAGCCGTGGCCGGCCTCCGTGGTGCCGGGTCGGAGGAGGGGCTGGCGGGAGAGGGAGCGGGAAGCGGCGAGGTGAGAACGGGGGGCGGGCCCAGGCCCAGCCAGACTCCCCGACGCCGGAGAGACGCCAGGTGAGCCCGGCGGGCGGAGGGGCGCCTGCGGGCGGGGCGGGGCCGGAAGGGCTGCGGGGGGCGGGCCCGGGCTGCGGGCGGGGGGAGCGGGCCCCGGGCCGCGGGCGGGGGGACGAGGGGGAGCCGGTCCGCGGGGCCCGGGAGTCCGCTCCTCCGGCCTCGGGCCCGCGGCCCGGGCGCCCACACCGTCCTCCGCCTCCGGGGACTCAGGCCAGGAGCGGGGAGCCGGGCCGGCCGCGCGGGGCAGAGCGGACCGCGGACGCGGAGCAGCGGCGCCAGCTCCCCAGCCCGACCGAGTGGCCGGGCGGCCGGGGAGGCGTCTCCGCAGAGAAATAAGCTGGGGGCGCCGGGCTCACCGGGCCCAGCCGGAGGACCGGTCCCGGAGCGGGCTGTGCGGGAGGGGCCGGCGGGGAGGGGGCAGCGGAGACCGACCAGCGGGACCGGGCGGGGAGGGACCGCGAGGGGCAGGCGCAGCCCGGGGCGGCGGGGGTCGTGCGGGTGGGCGCCTCCCGCCAGCTCCTTTCCGGGGGGCTGGGCGCCCCCATCCCAGAGGCCCTACCACCCCAGACTGGGCGCTCCCCTCCCCGGGGACAGGGCGCAGCCTTCGCACGGCCGGTCCCTCCCTCCCCGGTCTGTCCTCGGGGCTCCCGCCCCGCCGCGCGGCCGCCCGGCCCGACTTCCATGGCGGCGGGCGCCGTGGGCCCAGGGACGCCGGGAGGGTCCGGGCGCAAACGGAACCAAAGACACGAACACGGGGCCGCGAGGCCACGCCGGGCTGGGGCTCGGACCCACAGCTGGCCCGCTGGGGCGGGGGCGGCGCCGGGGGCCCAGCGGTGAGGGCCGGCCGTCCCCGCGCTCGGCGGCCTCGCTGGCGGGTTGGGCCGGGACGCTCCGCGGGGACAGAGGCCGGAAGGTCCAGCCCGGATGAAGCGGCTTCACGCCGGTTCCAGGGAGCGGGCCGCGGGACGGCAGACCCGGGTGGGATGAAAACACGGCTCCGCGGGCCGGAGGGCAGCACCGGGCGCTCCTCCTTTTAAACGAGCCTTTATTCTGGACGTTTCCTAACGGGAGCGACGGAGAGGGAGCTGGAAAGGAAGCCGGGTCCCTTCTCTTCATTAGCACTCAGCTAATGAGTTTGTTTTTGTTGAGATATTTTCAAGCAAACGCAGATATCACACCATTTCGTCAGTAAATACATGTGTCTTTAACTGACAAGAACTTTTTTTTAAAGATTAACAATATAGAAAATAAATCAAGATCAACACAGGAAATAAAAGATTAACAATACGGCTAAAAACGCACCTCTCAGTATGCCGCCCCAGTCTCCCTCCGAAGCGCCAGCTTGTCCTGGTGGAAGACTGGTGGTCGGCTTCTGTCCCACTTGCCTGCAGGGAAGCCGGCTGGTTCGAGTCCTGGTCCCTGTCCTGGTCCCGGTCCCGGTGCAGCTTAAGCAAGCACAGAGCAGGGCCGGTGGCTCCGGAGCGCGGACCCCGCAGGCGGGGGGCTCTGCGGCTGCGTCTCCAGGCGGCCGGGACTCGGCTTCCTCTTGGCACCTTTGTCCCTTGAGTGGGGTCCAGATGGAGGCCTCAGAGTCGGGAGGACGGGGACTGCTCAGCACAGACGGGCTCCAGGGCGGGGGTGGCCCAGTTACTTCGCGGGGTCCCTGCCCCAGAATCTCTGCTCCTCTTGGAGCCTCGGTTTCCCTTTCCAAGAGCTGCCAGGTGGGCCTGGCCAGTGTAGTTCACTAGTTGAGAATCATGAACCCAGGAGCCAAGGGGTCGCAGGTTGGATTCGGGGTCAGGGCACATGCCGGCTGCTGGCTGGATCCCCAGGAGGGCCCTGCAGGAGCCTCTGGCGGATGATGCTCCTCTCTCATCGGTGTTTCTCTTTCTCTATCCCTCTCCCTTCCTCTCTCTAAAAATCAATAAAAATGTGTTTTTAATTTTAAGAAAATTGCCAGATGGGACCAGAGGCCACAAAGGATGCTCGGGAGAGAGACCTGCAGGCACAAGAGAAAGGGCGCCCGCCTGCAGCTCCTGCCTCCCTCTCTCAGTGCCAACCGTCCCCTCAGCTCCCAGCCCTTTTGTCTCAGTCCCCGGCAGCTCAGCGCCCAGGCTTTGGGAACTCCTCCCCAGGCCCTTCGGGAGGGGCACCTTCGCCTGGGAGAGGGGCCTGCAGTGCTCAGTGTGCCTGGGGTCAGCCCACGGGAGGCCCTGGGCGCAGGAGTCAGAGTGGCAGGGAGCCGCCTGCTAGGCAGGTGCCCCTCAATCCCTCAGGCGGCTTAGGAGGAAGCAGGCAGGCTTGGCCCAAGCCAGGGGTGGCTGGATGGAGCTGGAGGGGGTCCTGGATGGGTCCTGGGGTGTCTGGGTGGAGCCAGTGGGATCGGGCAGTACCTGGGGAGGAGGGAGCTGGTCTGGTCTGCTGGAGCAGGAGCCCGCTGTGGTTTGCTTCAGGCTGTAGCTCCATTTCCCACCCCACCCCCGACCCAAGACACGGCCCAGCCCTCGTCCCCTGTAGTAGCCCTTCCCAGACCCACAGCGCAGGTCCCACCCCAGGGACCCGCTCTGGGCGAGCTGCTTCTCCACCTTCTTCTCTGGGGGGCGCTAGTGAGGACTTGGCCTGTCCTACCCACGCAGGGCACAGCGTGCAGGAGGCGTTGGGTCACTCCGAATCCTACGAATCCCACACCTTCGGGTAACCCCTAGACTCCTGGGCGTGGGTGGCGCTGGCCTGGGCTCTCCTCAGCCTCCAGGGTGTGGGGGAGGCCCAGTACTCACAGGGCAGAGCCCATTCTCAGCCGGAAAAGAAGGGGCCGGATCAAGGTCACTGCCGCCGGGGCTGGGCCAAGGCGGGCCTGCCTGGGCGTCCAAAGCCATCGGATCCTGCTGGGCTCAGGGAGTCTGACCCGACACCAGGCAGCCCTGGTGGCTGAGTCGGGCTCTGAGGGGTGGGCGGGGTGGCATGTGGAGGGGAGGGCAGGCAAGGTGGAGGCAGACCTAAGCCATCCGTCTTGGGCCAGGAGTGGAGCCAGCACGCCGAGGTTGGCAGGGATCAATGGCGCTGGGGCTGGCGCTGCGGTCCCAGCCTGGCCCCGCTGTAACCACCGCTGCTCCCTGGAGGTGCTGCCCTGCCCCCCCCCCCCGGGATGCTGGGTAATCGGCTCTCTGTGCCTCCCCGTGGGGCTCCCAGCTCCGGAGACAGCGCCAGGCCCTCCGAGAGGGGCGCAGCCTCCTCCACACCGCCGCCACCGCCGCCCTCCAGCCGCCTCAGCCCCGCACCCGCCAGCCGCCCCGCCCCCAGCCCCGCAGGCAGGGGCCGGCCAGCCCAAACATCCAGGGATTCATCGGAAAGACGCGGCCCTCCTCTCCCGCTCCCTTCTCCTGTTTCTTGGAGAGTGGGACTTCTCACTGCGCCCACGGACTCCCACCCTTCACACGCCTGTGGCCCCGCGCCCTGGGGCTCCTGGGCCAGACCGGCCTGCCTGAAGCGCACCCACCTGCCCCGAGGGAAACCTGCCCAGGACCAAGACAGGCACCGCCTCTGCTCAGCGCAGCTGCAGCCACCATGTCACCTCAGGGCCACCGTCCAATAAAGCAGTTGCTTTGCGGGCTGCCTCTTTTAACTTGGGGTTCAATGATCCTGTTCTGGTTCTGGATTCCTGATTCCCGGTGGCCCAGCATTCCCGAGAACACGGTGGCTGGTCACAGGGCGGGTGCTGGGCTCACGGGGTCCCGGGGCTGTGGCCTGGTGTGCAGAGCGGGTGGGCGCTGCAGGCCTCCGATGGAGGACGGAGCTGCAGGAGGCTGTCCTCAGGATGTGTCCGCTGATGGCATGAGGCCACCACCAACATGACCGAGCACGTGGGTCCCGGGAGCCTGAGCCAGATGTGGGGGCCCAGTGAGGGCCAGCGGGAGCGGCGATGGAGGGACAGTGGGTGCGGCCCTCGGAGTGGCCGTGTGGAGGGAGCCCCCTGGCACCTCGCAGACCAGGCGTGCAGGCCTTGACAGGGCACAGCTAGCAGCAAACTTGCTTGTTAAACCAGATCCAAGTCCCTTCTAGACGAGATCAAATTGAGGCTCAGCAGCTGCTAAAAGTAGGGGGTTAGCCGCCCCTCCAGGAGAGCGAGTCTGGGCCTGGGGGGGGGGGCAAGAGGAGGCTGATGGGTCTACCTCCACAATGGAATGGGGCTGGGGTGGGGGGTGGGCCCCTAAGTTCCTTAAGATGCTCCCTTCTGTCCTGCATCAGGCACGGGAAGCAAGGTGCCAGGACAGCCTGGGTCACCTCGGAGGCCCCACCGGGATTCAGGGGCTGGCCTCGGGGCACTGGGGAAAGGCCGCAGGGATGATGCGGGTCAGAGCTGGGCAGTAGATGGGCCCACGGGCTGCCGGGCAGTGAGGCCCCAGGGCGCCTTGTCCTGGGCTGCGTGTGACCAGGCTGCTGAGCCTCTCGCTCCGGCTGGCAGCCCAGGCCAAGCCGGATGGAGGTTTTCCAGGGGGCGGGCTCTGCAGTCACGGTAGCGACCCTTCCACCCCAGGACCCGCCCCAGGCTGGAGAAGGGGATGCAATACAGGGGCCTTGCCTGCAGCCTGCAGCGGGCTGGTGGGGAGAGGGGGGCACTGACAGAGAGAGGTGGCCATGGGGACCCGCCTTTGGAATTCTAGAGCCCACTAACGTCCCTGAGCAGGGACTGCACCACCTACCTACCGCGGCCTCCAGGTCCGAGCCCAAGGGGGCCAGAGACTGCAGGCACCCAGGGTGAAGCGAGGCGGAGTGAGGGGGATGAGGCGGAGGTCACCGTCCCCCCCAGATCTTGCTGGAGCGCCAGGGTTTTGTTTTGGCCAAAAGAAAAGCCCCATCTGCTTGGAAGTTTTTAACTCGTCCCAATGGGACAGTGGGCATGGCTGCCGCACGGCCTCCGGTGCCAAGCGAAGCAGCCACAGGTTCTGCCTGAACTGCCTGGTGGCTGCCGGTTTGTGTGGAGCCCCAGAATTTGGGGTACAGGACCCACCTGGTGCCCCTCTCCCTCCCAGCTCCCTCCCCGGCCCCACTTCCTCCGGGGGAAGGGGGGTTGGCAGCTGGGCCCCCAGACCTCAGACTCCGGCCCACCTGCAGCCAGCGGGCCGGCTCTGGGCCCAGGTCAGAGGGGAAGTGCACGGAGGGGAAGTGCCCGGAGAGGGCGGCCCCGCCCAGTGACCACACAGCAGCCGGAGCTCCAGAAAACGTCCCTTTTTATTCCATACGCAAATAAGTAGATTCGTTAAAAAAACAAAAGAAGAAGAAGACTCTTGGCCTCTGGCGCCGAAGCCCCTGGGGAGCCCCAGCCCAGCCCTGCGCTCCGAGCGGAGACCTGCGGGCCCGCCTGTCCGGCCGCACCTGCCCCGCGCCCGCCTCTCCGCGGCCCGAGTCCCCGCCCGAGGGGCTCGCAGTCCCGGAGGCCGGCCGGTCCCCGCGGCGCCGGTGCTGGGGGCTGTCTGCGGCGCTGGTGCGGGCTCCCGCGGCTTCTGCAGGGACCTCCAGGCTCAGCCCCTTCCCGGGCGACGGCTTCCGGCCTCACAGCTCCGCCGCGCCCGCCGCGTCCGTTATCTTCTGGGGGCGCGTGAGGCACAGCCCGCCCGGCCTGGCCTCCGGAGCCCAGGGGCTGAGGGCGCACCGGGCCCCGGCGTGGCCCCCGCGGGGCGTCCCGGCGCTCCGGGCGGCGCGGGGAGTGGCCCGGCGGAGGGGCTCACACCAGGCCGGGCATCTGCGCCCGCAGGAAGGGCACGGAGGCGGCGGCGGGGAAGGCGGCCAGCGGGTAGGCCAGCGCCCCGGAGAAGCCGAGCAGCGGCGGCGGCGCGGGCGCGGCGGGCGCCAGCGGGAAGGGCAGCGCGGCGGGCGGCCCGGCGGCGGCGGGCGGGCTCTCGTGGTAGAGCACCGGCACCCGCACCAGCCGCTGCGCGCCGGGCGGGGACAGGCTGGCCGCCTCCAGCTCGGCCGCCAGCTGCCGCTTCCACTTGTTGCGCCGGTTCTGGAACCAGATCTTCACCTGCGTCTCGGTGAGCTGCAGGGACGCGGCCAGGCCGGCGCGCTCGGCGCTGCTCAGGTAGCGCTTCAGGTCGAAGGTGGACTCGAGCTGGAAGACCTGGCTGCGCGAGAACACGGTGCGCGTCTTCTTCTTCCGGCCGCCGGCCGCCGCCGGGGCCTCCGCCGCCGCCCGGGCCTCCGCCGCCTCCTCCGCGCCGGCCGCCGGGCCCTGCGCCGCCGGCCCCGCCACCGCGCCCGGCCCGGGGCCCCGCGGCCAGGCGCCCTCCGCGCGGCCCAGCTCCTCGCCGGCCTCGGGCGAGTCCCGGTCGCTGGCTGCTGGGAAGACAGGGAAACAGGCGGCTGCTCGGGCTGCGCCCGGACCCGGTCCCCGGGGCCCCCGCCGCCCCCCGCGCCGCGCGGGCACCCTCTCGCACCGGCGCCGCGCAGGCACATCCCGCGGGGATGGAGAGGCGGGGCAGGAGGGGACCTGCGGACCGGACACTACCAGCACCCACACCGGAGACAGACAGACAGAGACCCGCCAACGAGCGCGCGGAGGCCTGCCCCGCAGCCAGCGAAACGCCTGGAACGCGGACCCGCAGGCCGCCCCGGGAGGTCAGGGTCCTCCAGAGAAATGTGGGGCGCCCGGGGGCAGCGGACACTCCCGGCCGCAGCCGCAGCCCCGGAAACGAGACCCGGCTGGGCCGGCGCTGGCGCAGGAGCGGGTGCAGGACCCGCGTGCACAGAAGCGTTCCTGCGGGAGGCAGGCCGCCAACGCACTGGCTCCCCCGGGAACCTCCGGTGCTCAGGCCCCGGTGCCCACCGCCCCTTCTCCCCGCTCCTGACCCAGATTCCCCGCATGCTCCCCCAGCACTCAGGCCGCAGCACACGCAGCCGCCGCGAGCACCAGGGCGGCCTGCAGCCTGGGCTTTCCGCACGAGGCGCAGGGCCCTGACCGGCTCCAAACACCGAGGTCCCGACTCCCACAGGGGAGGAGAGGCCGCTGGCAGAGGCTGGAGCGGCAGCTGAGGCCGGTGGTGGCCTGTATTGCCTGGTGCCACTGGGGGGGGGGGGGATGCTGATTTCTGGGTGCCCCTGCCCTACCCTGGTGGCTACACCTCTGGGTGCCGCAGAGTGATGTGGGGAGCCTGTCTGCCCACCACACCCACACCCCCAGACTCACGGAGGCTGGCCAACGGCTCTGACGCCGCAGGCTGGGGCCCTAACCCGCATGGTGTGAAAGGAGCCCAGCCACCTCCGGAGCTGAGGAAGTGGGGGGGGGGGTCTCACCTTCTGAGCCCCTCTTCAGAGTCACCCCAGGAAGGGCCCTACACTGGATCACCGGATTTTTAGGAAACAGGCCTGCTCACATTAATAACAGGGCTCAGGACCTGCCCCCTCCCCGCCTCACACATCAGAGAGGGGTTCCCAAACCGGAGCAGCACACAAGACGCCCCAGGGCTGAGTGGACCTCAGTTCAAGAGCCCCCAGAACCGGACCAAGCCGGCCACAGTGTATGTGTGTGTGTCTGTGTGTGTGTCTGTGTCTATGTCTATATGTGTGTGTGGGGCCTCTGTGTGTGTGTATCTCTGTGTGTATCTGTGTGTGTCTGTGTGTATATGTGTGTGTGTCTGTGTGTGTCTATGTGTGTCTGTGTGTGTGTGTGTCTGTATGTGTGTGTGTGTTTGGGGGCTGGTGAAACCCGGGGCCTGGTTGGAATGGCTTCCCAGGGCCCCTCCCAGTGTCTCCCTGCCAAGGCCAGGTCCCCCCAGGAAGCAGCGGCCCTTCTAGGAACCTCGGGGAAGGGGGCAGAACTCGGGGTTCAGAATGAGTGGGTGTTGAGGCTGAGAACCCCAGTCCCAGCCCTCAGCAGGAACAAAGGCAGGAGAGGGGGAGGAGCAGGAGGGAGGGGGGCTTCACTACAGGAGCCCCTCTTGCCTGGCAGACCACAGCCCTCGGCCTGGAGGGAGGAAGAGAGGCCGGGCAGTGGCCTAGTCCGCAGCTCACGCAGGAGACGGGATTTCGGGCACAGACACTGGAAGCCGCTCCTCTCGGGGTCCGGCCCCCACAACGGTGGCTCCCTCTGCTCAACGCCTGTGTTTCCCCGCATCTGACTCTCCTTTGTCCTCCCTTCCTCTCCTCCTCCTCCTCCCTGTACCCCCTCTCTTCCCGCTCGCTGGGTTCTTTTTCTGAGCCTCCTCTGCTTTGCTCCTGCAGCGTCCCCCGTCCCCATCCCTCTCTGCTGTCTTCCAGGCCCCTCTCTCCTCATCGGGTTCACGTTCTCTTTCCTCCCACTGTCACCGCCTCGCCCAGGCCCTCCCGGCTCTCCAGCCCCCCAGGCCCCGCAGGGTCGGGCGATGGTGGAACCTCCTCCCCGCGGGCACCCTGTCCACACAGCAGGCCTCCAAACGCGCCCCGGGTCTCTGCTCCGGCCCACGCGACCCAGACTCCGCCACACACGAGGGGAGGGGGGGTGACCCCAAAAAGTCCCCGAGCAAATGCGCGGGGAAGCAGCGGGCCCCGCCGCCCGGCCCGCCCGCCACTCGCCCTCACTCACTGTCCGGACTCAGGCCGCCTCCGTAGCCGCCGTGCGCCCGCGGGCACCAGCGCGTCCCGCCGCCGCAGCCCAGGGCGCAGGGCGGCCCGGGCCCGGGGGGCGGCCGGGGGCCGAGGCCCAGCGCGCCCGGCCCCAGCGGAGCCCGCGCCCGCGCCTCACCGCCCGGCCCCGGGCCCGCACGCAGCTGCCGCCGCCGCTGGAGCCGCCGCCGCCGCGCCCGCTCCGCGTCCTCGTCCTCCGGGTCCTCGTCCTCGTCCTCCCCGTCCTCGCGGCCGCCGCCGCCCCGGGCCGCGCGCCCCGCGCCCTTGGCCTCGGCCGCCAGCAGGTTCTCGATGAGGAAGGAGGAGGCGCGGGCCGGCGTGGCGCGCCCCGGCTCCGTCAGCTCCTCCGGCATCTCCGCCGCGGGCCCGGCGGGCTCGGCGGGGCTCCTCGGTGCCGAGCGCCCGGGGCGCGGCCGGTCCCGCACCCACGGGGGACGGGGCGCGCGGCTCTGGTGCACGCGCCGGGCGGCCCTGGGGCCCCGCGGGGTCGGGCGGCCTCCGCGCCGGGTCGGGCCGGGCCGGGAGCGGGTGCGCGCCCACAGCCGGCCGGACAGCGCCTGGCGCTCCTCTCCGTCGCCGCGCCGGTCGCCGCCGGGCCTGCCCGCTGGGGGCGGGGAGGGGAGGGGAGGGGAGGGGCCAGCGGGCGGGGCGGGCGGCCGCCAGCTCAGCCCCCGTAGCGCGCGGCGGGCCCGGCGCGGCCAAGGCCGCCAGATGCCCGGGGTCCGGGCGCGCAGACGTCGTGTGTCGGGGACCCAGGCGGGGGGCGCGGCGGGTCCGACCCGGCGGGATCCATTCCCGGGGTCCGCGCCAGCGCTCCGAGGGGGGCCGGGGAGGGGGGGGGCGGGGGTAGCTGGGCCTCGGCCCGGAGACCGCCCATTGGCTGCGGGACCGATAAGAGCCAGGCTGGCCAATCACCGTCCTGCGGGGCCGTCATCCCCGCTGGGGAGTGTTGGACCTGGTGTGTGTGTGCGTGGCCTGTGCCTGTGCGTGTGCATGTGCGCGCGTGTGTGTGTGTGTGCGCGCGCGTGTGCGTGTGTATGAGGGGGTGTGGAAACCCGGGGCGTCCAAGAAGTCGCAGGGGGCTGGCCACAGTCATTTTTTTAAAGACCCCGAGTGTCCGGGCAAAATTATGGCATTTTTTCTTTTTCTTTTATTTTTTAAATATCTATTTTTTTTTTATTTCAGAGAAGAAGGGAGCGGAAGATGGAGACATCCATGATGAGAGAGTCGTTGATCGCTGCCTCCGGCAAGCCCCATGCCGGGGATGGAGCCGCAACCCGGGCCTGTGCGCTGACCGGAATCCAACCGGTGACCTCCGGGTTCCTGGCAGTTGCTCAGCGCAGCCACGCGGGCCGGGCCCGGTCTCACGTTCGCACTGAATGAGAGTGGAGCTTGTCGTGTGACGGGCGGAACTCCAGTGCCCAGGCTCCGGCCCCCATACCCGCCTGAGTCACTAAGAGCAGGTCCCCATGGCCAGCTCCTGGGGAGGCCCGGCTTCCAGCCGCTGCCCCTGGGGGAGGCCGAGGGGAGAGCCCCTCCTCTGCGCCCCATTTCTGTACTGTGAGCCCGCGGGGAGCGCCCTCCCCCCTCCGCAGCGGGGAGCGCGGGCAGGTGCGCCGCCAGCCGCCCGAGGAGCCGCAGGGAGCGCCTTCCGAACGGACTCCCGCCGGGCGGCGGCCGACAGGCCCGGTCGAGGCGGCCGCACGGGCGGAGCCGCTTCCCTGGACGCGGGTTACCGCGGGGCGACCCATCCCTGCGCCCATCGCCAGGGAGACGCGGGGGAATGGGGGTCGGGGAACGGGGGGGGGCAATCCAAGGCGGGCACCGCTCCCCCAGGTCCAGGTCGGCGGCGGCCCGGCCTCCCTCTCGCTTCCATCTCCGGATCCACCGGGCGACGCGGAGGGCGCAGGCGGGCGCGGCCGGCGGGCAGCGGCGGGGCCTGGGTTCGTGCTCGGAGCCTGGGGCCTCTCTGCGCGGCGCTGTGGTCCGAGGGGCGCGGGGCGGCGGGGAGCCTGGAGGGTCCTTGGCGCGGAGACCAGCGGCGCGTCCAGGCCTCCGGGCCGCTCTCCCGGGCCCACCGCCCGCCTAGGATTTCCCCGCGGCTGCCCGGGGACCGCGACCTCGGGAGGGCTGTCTGCCCGCTCAGGACCGCGGCTGCCCTCCGTCCCCCTCCAGCCCACCTGCCCCAACAAAGACCCGTGGCCCCTGCCCGGAGGAGCTCGCTGGTGCAGGCGGAGATGGGCCTCCCGCCCACGGGTGGCGCCGAGCTGGGGGCTGGGGAGCTGCCCCCCAAGGACTGCTCCCCGGACTCCCAGCCAGAGGGCCCGGCCAGGGGAGGGTGGACTCCCCAGTGACAGAGAGAAGGGGGTTCCTGGCTCAGCGTGGGGAGTGCAATCCGGGCTCCTGACAGACGGGGAAGCTGGGCTGGAGGGAGGGGGCCGGCACGAGGGGGGCTGCAGGGAGCAGTGCCTCCCAGACAAAGCCCACTCCCCCAGGCTGCCCGCCCCCCCCCCATGAGCAGCGCCCCCCCCCAGCACTCCCTCGGACCCACAGCCGCAGAGTGGGGCCACCCGGCCAGGTGTCTGGGCACCTTCCCAGTGGGGCTTCCTCTGAGTGGCTCCCGATTCTCCCTCCTGGGGGGGGGAGTACCGGCCCTGGGCGGGGGGTGGGGGCTCGTCTTCCCCACCCTGTCTCTCTCCTGTGGACCGCACTAGTGAGCGCCCTGTCTGGGCCCGGTGCTGGCAGTGAGGCTGGACTCAGCCGACCTGTGTCTCCCCTCTGCCCCTGGGGGCCCTGTGGGGTGGGGGGCCTTCTGGGGGTGTCAGGGGGGTGTTCCTGAGCGCAGGGCACCAGGCACCTTGGGTCCCCACACTGCAGGGCCCCACCCTGGTGGCGGCAGCCGGCCTGGGACAGCCAGCAGGTGGCTGTGCTGTGGCCAGGGCGGTGAATCAGCCGGGTGCTGGCCCAGGCTCCCTCCGCTGTGGCAGCCAGTCCAGGTGGGGAGGAGAGAGGTCCCAGGTCCAGAGGCCGAAGCCTCCAGGTGGAGACAAGGCTGCAGTAGAGCCGTGGCTGTTCCCGGACCCTCCCCAGAGGGGCCTGCGGCTGCTCCGGCAGGTGCGTTCCCGGGGCCGGCGCCGGCTCCGGGCAGACGGTGAAGCTGGAGGCTCCGCGCAGAGTGGAGCCTCAGCCCACAGGCTGTCCCATCTGCATCTCCGTCCCCAGGAGGGCACCCGCCCCGCCTCAGCCTCCTCCCTCCTCCGCCTCTCCTGTCCTCCTTACCCTCCAGCCGCCATCTTTCCGGGGGCCCTGGCCACTGTGGGACCCAGTGAGGGGTCTTCCCACCGGGACAGTGAACAGGGGCTGTGCCTGGCCCTGGGGTCCCCCTCGCCTGGCTCAGGGCTGGTGTCCACGGGGCCCATACACCCGAGGGGGGTCCATGGATAGCCCCACCTCTTCTGTTCTGTTTTAATAAAAATTTCCTTTGGGGCCGAAACCGGTTTGGCTCAGTGGATAGAGCATCAGCTGAAAGGTCTCAGGTTCGATTCCAGTCAAGGGCATGTACCTTGGTTGGGGGCACATCCCCGGTGGGGGGGTGTGCAGGAGGCAGCTGGTCGATGTTTCTCTCTCCTCGATGTTTCTAGCTCTCTATCCCTCTCTCTTCCTCTCTGTGAAAAATCAATAAAATAAGTATTTTTTAAAATTTCCTTTGGGGATAATTTCCAGGAGCGTCTGCTTTAAATCCCAGGGCGCTCTCTGCTCGCTTCCTCTCTCCACCCCACCCCCAGGTGGCGGCTCTGGCCCAGTGCTTTGGGGGCCTCCAGCTCCTTTCCCACCCGAGGGGTGCACTGGAGCTGACACAGAGCGGGATGTTCCAGGGGTATGTGCGGGTGCGGGTGTGCATCTGTTTGTGTGTGTGAATGTACATGTGTGTGCACGGGTGTGCAGTGCACGTACACGTGTCATGTTGTTGGTACAGATCTCCTTTCCAGAAGGCTCGAGCAGTCACATTCCCACCAGCCTCTGTGGCCTCCCCGTCACCCCTCTGCCAGCGGGGGCTCGCTCCTTTGGCTTTTTGTTATCTGCCAGGCGGACAGGCGCAGCGGCCTTTAGGTCCAGGCTGGGGTGGCGGCGGGCAGGGTTGGCGGGACGGCTGGCGGGGCACAGCTGGCATTCAGACTGCTCCCTGCCTCCTCCGCGTGCTCCTGACCCACATCAGGTCTCTGACTGGGACTGTGCCCTCCACCCAAGCCCCAGCCCAGGGCTCAGCGCCGTGGGGTGGGGGCAGCGGGCACCTCCTCGCCCTCAGGGTTGTGGTCCCGCGGGCAGAGGGCATTCATACTCACTGCTGGTCCTGAGTCCCCCAAAGGAACACGTGGGCTGGGGCCAGCGTGTCCAGTGTCCTGGCGGCATGGGGGCAGTTTGCAAGGCAGGGCCTGCTCCTCGCCCAGCAGCTCAGCCGAGGACACGAGTCCAGTGTCCAGATGCTGCCTCGCGCCTTGGGACAGGGGCAGGGACAGGGACCACTGGACGGCCCTGCTGGCGTCCAGCGCACCGGCACCTCCTCAGGCCACTTGGTGGTTAACAAAGCTGAGCACAGGGCCCTGTGACTGTCCTGGCCCTCCAGCGCCACCGTGGGGACACTTCTGGGACTGACCTGAAGGAACAGCAGGCTGGGACAGACGTTTTATCCGGGTCCCACTCCCCACTCCCCTCCCGGCTCTGTGACAGCCTGTGGCAGCCACGGACAGCCCGGAGAGCAGGAGGGGAGAGTGAGAGCCGGGCTGGGAGGGCAGAGGGGCTGGGAGGGCGTCCAGTCTGACTCCCTCCAGTGAGAGCAGCAGAACAGGGGGAAGGGCTCCCACAGGGATGTGCCCGGCCCCAAGGCGCCCAGTGCGCCCCCTCCCTGCCTGCCAGCCGCCCACCAGCTGCTGGAGGCCAAGCCCACCCTCCAGGAAGCAGGGGGACAGCTGCGTGAGCGGCGTGCACCCCAGGACCCAGCGCGCCCCAGTCTGCCCCCCAACCCCCTCTTGGAGCACCCCAGCCCTGAGAGGGGCCCCCTCCCCACCAGTGAGCCCACCTTGGGAGGGAGGGAGGCCGGGTCCTGGGGTGCATGGGTTTTGGGGGTTCCTTCTCCTCCCGGGAGCCGCAGAGCAGGCCACCTGGGGGGGAGGAGGAACCGGACTCTGGCCCAGCCACGGGCCTGGCCCCACCCGCCTGGGGTTTGCGCCCAGGCCCCTCCGTGGGCACAGGATGGAGGGTTTCCCAGCCACCCCTCCGCCTCCCGCAGAGCTGAGCCAGGGAGCCAGGGACTCACTGACAAGGTGTAGCTAGTGGGTGCCAGGTGCCTGGCCTGGGCGGACCAGCTCCTGGATGGGGGGGGCAGTGAGGCCCAGGAGCTCCTGGCAGAGCCCGCTCAGAGTGGCCAGGCTGGGGCGGCCCCCAACCTCTGCTCTGCGGGAGGAGCCTGTCCAGCCCTCTGGGCCCCAGCTTCCCTGCGCCTGGGGTGTCTGCCCTTCCCTGGGGGGGGGAGCGGGGGGGGGAGTGGGGGGGCCGGGAAGCAGAGGGGGCTTGGTCCAGCAGGGAAAGGGCCGAAGCTCCACCCCTCCCTGCACTGGGCAAGGCCTCTGCACTGGGGGCTCTGGGAGCACTGCGGCTCCAGGGTGCATGTCAGACCCGGGCTTCGGGCTTCGGGACCCGCTGGGCTGGAAGCTGATGGAACAGGGAACGGGGCGCAGGTGCCCTGGCCCTGACCTACCCCTGGCGCCTGGAGGGGTGGGAGTCCCCCAGGAATGAGGGTGCATTGCCCTTCCCACGGGGCAGGAGGTGACAAACCTGGTGATGGAGGCCCACACCGGGCAGGGGACAGCTCCCTCCCCTCTGACCAGGAACCAGGCACAGAGAGGTCAGGGGACACGCTGAGGACACACAGCAGCAGAAAGGAGAGGATTAGAATCCAGGGGAGGGACCGCCCTCCCCCTTCCTTCCCCCTCCCTCCGCTCTCCTCCAGGGCGCCGGGAGGGGCAGGGCAGGGGCCCCCAGGATGTGAGTACAAACCCACTCCCTCAGGTGTGCCGGTTCCGGGGGAGCTGTGCATGGAGGGGCTCTGTGGGTGCGCACTTCCGAGAAGTCAGTGGGGGAAGAAGGTTCAGGTCCCCTGGGGGTGGGCTGCCGGCTGCGGGAGGGGGCGGCCAGTCCTGCGGGGGGCAGGGCGGGGCTGGGGCGCTCCTCCCAGTGGCTGCGGACCCCCCCCCCCCCTGTGTGCTGCCATCACCAGGGAAACCAGAGGCTTTGCCCGGAGTCTGGCTTTTTTCAAACCAACACTTTTTGGGCGGGTTCCCGGGCCGGCCTGGGCGGTGCGGAGGCTCAGGCAGGTTTCCCAGCGAGTTCCCTGCACAAAGCAACACGTAGGTCTCCGTCTGTCCTCCCCCTTCGCCTTCCCTTCCCTCCTCCTCCTCCTTCCTCACCCCTCCCTCCCCTTCCCTCCCCTCCTCCCTCCCTTCCTCCCTGCCTCCCCTTTCCTTCTCCTCCCTCCCTCCCCTTCCCTTCCCTCTTCCCTCCCCTCCTCCCTCCCTTCCTCCCTGCCTCCCCTTTCCTTCTCCTCCCTCCCTCCCCTTCCCTTCCCTCTTCCCTCCCTCCCTCCCTCCCTCCCTCCCTCCCTCCCCTTTCCTTCTCCTCCCTCCCTCCCTCTGCCCTCCCTCTGCCCTTCCCTCCTCCCTTTTCCCTCCCCTCCTCCCTCCCTTCCTCCCTGCCTCCCCTTTCCTTCTCTTCCCTCCCTCCCCTTCTCTCCCTCCCTCCCTCCCTCCCTCTCTCCCCTTTCCTTCTCCTCCTCCCTCCCTCTGCCCTCCCTCTGCCCTTCCCTCCTCCCTTTTCCCTTTCCTCCCCCTCCCTCCCTCCCCCCTCTTCCTTGTCTCTTCACTGGCTGGATGTGCCAATCACCAGCCTGGGGGCGGCGGGCACCCAGGCCCTGCTCACCTCAGCTGACCTGGCCCCAGGCGCTCACCGCTCACCGTCTGGCAGAAGCTGGTTTGCCCGAGGTCACCCAGCAGGCGGTGGGCTTCTGAACCTGGCACCTAGCGCTGTGCCCCCCCTTCCCTCTGCTCCAGCTCCTCCTCCAAGCCCCCCCCCCCCCACGGCTGAGCTCCTGTGGCCACCACCTTGGCACAGGTGCACAGTCCCCCCACTTAGGAGGCCAGGTGGTCCCCCCCCCCCCCCGCACTCAGAGCCTGCACCCCGTGGGCCTGCAGAGTCTGGGCTCCTCGGGCAAAGCGGTCTCCGCTGCCTGTCCATCAGGACTCTGTCCCGGAGGACCTGAGTGCCGGCCAGCAGGACCTCCTGGAGGGAGGGCTGGGAAGGAAGGCCGGCCAGGGGGTGAAAGGTGAAGGGGGGGAGGCAGCGGGGAGGGAAGAGGAGGACAGGGGGAGGGCAGCGATGGAGAGGGAGGGGGGAGGGGTGTCTGGGGCATGGCGGGCGGATCACCAGAGCGGGTGGCACTCAGGTCTCAGGAGAAGGGCTGGCCAAGGCATTCGGAGCCCAGGAAGGAGTTCAAGCAGCGGCCGCCCATCGCCGCCTCCCGCCCGTGGTTTTAATTAGGTTCTGGCACTTTCCAGCGGAGCCCTGTGCTCGGCATCTGCTGATCAGCCGGGAGGAAGGCGAGGAGTGACGCCCACAGTGCAGAGCGGCAGGGGTCTGGGCTCAGCCCGAGAGCCCTCCCTCGGCTCCGAGCAGCTTTACTTCCTGAGAAACACAGGGGGTGCTATCACCTTAAAATGTTTCTAAGCCCAGGCCTGCTTGGCTCAGTGGATAGAGCGTCAGCCTGCGGACTGATGGTCCCAGGTTCGATTCCAGCCAAGGGCACAGGCCCGGGTTGCAGGCTCAGTCTCCAGTAGTGGGTGTGCAGGCGGCTGCCGATCAATGATTCTCTCTCATCATTGATGTTTCTTTCTCTCCCTCCCTCTCCCTTCCTCTCTGAAATCAATAAAATTTATTAAAAGAATATTTTTAAGACGTGTGCTCCCCTTCCCTGGAGCCGCTGAATTTGAGGGTTGGTAGGGCCAGCCCCCACCTCCAGCGCTGTTGGCACTTCCTGTTCCAGGGGTCCCTGGAACCTGGGGTTCCGTGCTGAGTGGTCTGCTCGCAGACAGGCATCACGCCACCCCTAGGGGGCGCCCAGGACCCCTGGGGGTGGGGGGCAGCTGTCCTGCTGGCGGCACTGACAGCCCCAGGTCCAGGGCGAGGTCTGTCTGCTCCTCTGACCCTCACAGGGGTGGGGGGGGGAGTGAGAGCGTTCTCTCTTGGAAACCTCCCCGCCCATCTCACTCAGAGAGGGGAGAGCAGTCCGCCCAGCCAGCCTGTCCTCCGAGGCCGCAGTGGGTGCCCCCACCTCCAGGGGCGCCTGCCCCCATGGAGCCTCGGCTGAGGCTGAGCCGAGGTCAGGGCGGAGCAGGTGTGTGCGGAGCTGCTGTGCCCAGCACGTCCTGTCCCGTCCTGTCCCCGTCCACTGGCCCAGGCTCCCCGCAGGCCAGCCAGCAGGCAGAGGGAGCTCTGAGCCTGAGGCCCGGCTCCCCAGCCTGGGGCCGACGCCATGGGCCCCTGAGCCCCGAGGGCTCCTAGAAGGAGGGGTCCCCGGCCCTCAGGTCTGGGAGCCACGGGGACCCCACCCCCACCCGCATGCAGACACAGGTTCCGGCTCAGGCCCCTGCGGAGGCCACAGCCCAAGTACGTGTTTCCCAGAAAATAAGACAGTGTCTTACATTAATTTTTGCTCCCAAAGATGCGCTAGGTCTTATTTTCAGGGGATGCCTTATTTTTCCACGAAGAAGAATACAGTACACATTTATTGTTAAATGAAAATAAAGGAAATTTATTACCTGTATACGGTAGTATGGTAGTTGTCAACACAAACCAGACAAACTGTGAATCCTACAGTATCAAGAATTTACTCATTTATTCAAGGACAATCATGTCATCATCTTCTGGAACATCATCACAATCCAATTCCTGAATTTCCTGGTGAATTTCTTGTGACTCCATTTCTTTCAGAATCAGTGGACCAAATCTCTCATGTTTAGCCTAGGGAGGGGGGGCCTTATTTTCGGGGGATGCCTTATATTTCACTCAGAAGGAAACCTGTAAGTAGCTCTTATTTTCGGAGGATGTCTTGTTTTCGGGGAAACACGGTACTTACAGGTTTCCTTCTGAGTGAAATATAAGGCATCCCCCAAAAATAAGGCCCCCCAGGCTCTGTCTCAGAATGTTATTGCTAAACATGATGCCCCCCCCCCCCCGCAGGGAAGAGGTGTCCCCGGACGTTCAGCAGCCTGTGGCCGGCTTTAGGGTCAGAGGGAGCTGTGCAGGCCGGGGGAGGGGCAGGCCGGGCTGCAGGAGGTGGGGGGTTCTCCGCTGCCTTCCCCAGGCGGGGCAGGGCGGGGGCTGACGGCCGGAGGGATGCGTGCTGAGTGCTTGGAGGGACCCGGTGGCCCGTGAAGAGTTCTGTCCGCCCACCCTCCCCCCCCCCCCCCCCCCCCCGCCCGGAGTTTGCTTTACAAATTAGTGGAGGGCAGGGGTCGCCTGCAGCAGGGCAGGCGGAGAGCCAGGAGGGGGCGGGAGAGAGAAAGGGGTGACAGTCCGGGGTCAGGATCTCATGGCAGTCCCCCCAGAACGGAGGGCGTGGCCCAGGCCGGGGGCTGAAGGTGGGGGCCTGCTAGGCGGGGTGGGGCCCCTCAGAGGGGAGGGAGGGAGGGAGGGTCTGAACGCCAGGAGCAGGCGATGACCAGGCGCTGGAGGAAAACTAACCACCCCTCCTTCCCCCTTCCCCCCCCCCACCCGCTGGGCCCACTGGCTGGCCCTCCCCTCCGAGGGGATAATTCACCCACAGCGCCTCCTGCTGCCTCCCTGTGACCCTGCGCCCAGCCTGGGTCTGCACCAGGGAATGGGGTGGGGGACCTGGTGGCACGTGGCCGGGAAGGGGCGCAGAGAGCAGGCACCGGGCAGCACCGGGTGAGGGAGGCGATGGGCACTCTCCCCGCACGGACCTGGAGCAGAGCCTGTGCTCCAGGACCTTGTCCCTCAAAACTCACGCAGCCACGGGTGGGGGGCTGACCCATTGTACAGACGGGAAGACTGAGGCGCAGAGGACACGATTGCTCAAGGCCGCACAGCAGTTCCTGCCTGAGGTGGGACCCGCCCCCACACCCGTGGCCCCCACACTATTCACAGAAGCCTGCCCCCAGACGCAGAGATGGGCTTCTACGCAGTCTCTCCCCACCCCTTCTCTCCCCCACCCCGTCCCTCCCTCACCCCATCTCTCCCCCCACCCCATCTCTCCCCACCCCTTCTCTCCCCCACCCCGTCCCTCCCCCACCCCGTCTCTCCCCCACCCCATCTCTCCCCCACCCCGTCCCTCCCCCACCCCATCTCTCCCCCCACCCCATCTCTCCCCACCCCTTCTCTCCCCCACCCCGTCCCTCCCCCACCCCGTCTCTCCCCCACCTTGTCTCTCCCCACCCCTTCTCTCCCCCACCCCACCTCTCCCCCCACCCCGTCTCTCCCCACCCCTTCTCTCCCCCACCCCATCCCTTCCCCACTCCATCTCTCCCGACCCCACCTCTCCCCCTCATCTCTCCCCTCCGTCTCTCCCCACCCCTTCTCTCCCCCCACCCGTCTCTCCCCACCCCTTCTCTCCCCCACCCTGTCCCTTCCCCACCCGTCTCTCCCCACCCCGCCTCTCCCCTGCCGTCTCTCCCCCCACACCATCTCTCCCCACCCCATCTTTCCCCCATCCCGTCCTTCCCCCACCCCATCTCCCCCTCCCCGTCCCTCCCCCACCCCGTCTCTCCCCCTACCCCAGATCTCCCCCCACCCCGTCCCTCCCCCACCCCGTCTCTCCCCCACCTTGTCTCTCCCCACCCCTTCTCTCCCCCACCCCACCTCTCCCCCCACCCCGTCTCTCCCCACCCCTTCTCTCCCCCACCCCATCCCTTCCCCACTCCATCTCTCCCCACCCCGCCTCTCCCCTGCCGTCTCTCCCCCCACACCATCTCTCCCCACCCCATCTTTCCCCCATCCCGTCCTTCCCCCACCCCATCTCCCCCTCCCCGTCCCTCCCCCACCCCGTCTCTCCCCCTACCCCAGATCTCCCCCCACCCTGTCCCTCCCCCACCCCATCTCCCCCCACCCCGGCTCTCCCCACCCCGTCTCTCCCCCACCCCGTCTCTCCCCCACCCCGTCCCTCCCCCACCCCGTCTCTCTCCCACCCCGTCCCTCCCCCCACCCCATCTCTCCCCCAACCCCGTCTCTCCCCCCACCCCAGCTTTCCCCTCACCCCGTCCCTCCCCCACCCGTCTCTCCCCACCCCGTCTCTCCCCCCACCCCGTCTCTCCCCCCACCCCAGCTTTCCCCCCACCCCATCTCTCCCCCACCCGTCTCTCCCCACCCCGGCTCTCCCCCACCCCGGCTCTCCCCGACCCCACTCCATCTCTCCCCCACTCCATCTCTCCCCCACCCCGTCTCTCCCCCACCCCCGCTCTCCCCCACCCCTTCTCTCTCCCACCCCAGCTCTCCCCCCCACCCGTCTCTCCCCACCCAGTATGTCCCCCACCCCGGCTCTCCCCCCATCCTGTCTCTCCCGGACGGAGCATCTACCGTGTTTCCCCGAAAATAAGACAGTGTCTTATATTATTTTTTTCTCCCAAAGTTGCGCTAGGTCTTATTTTCGGAGGATGTCTTATTTTCGGGGAAACACGGTGGCATCGAATGAACCAATAGTTACTTTCCACTCGGCGTGTGCAGGAGCCGCCTGGCCGGCGGGCTGGCTCACTCTGGGCCGCGGAGGGCCTGCCCTTGGGCGGCTGGCGGTTGGGGAACCGGGAGCCGCTGAGATCAGAGCCTCCTGGGAGCTGCGACCCCACACGGTCCCTCTGGACCCTGCTCTCTGAGCCTGCTTGTCTCTCCCCACCCCTTCTCTCCCCCACCCCACCCCGGTGGGCTCCTGTGCCAGCTGCAGGGGAGGCCCTGCCCCAGCCCACGCTGCCCACCTTGCACCTGGACACTGCCCACCTGCATGCTGAACTCCGCCCTCAGTGGGGTCGAGGCCCAGGCTGATGTGTCTGAAGCAGGAAGGGTCTCCGGGTGAGGAGCAGAGCCAGCTGCCTGGGCTGGTGACTAATTCCCGCACCCGCACCCCCTGAGACTGGAGGACGGCCCTCCGGGTTAGAGACCCACTGGGACTGGCCGTCTGCACCCTCCGGCGCCCTCGCCCTCGCCCTCAGGCAGACACCGCGGACGCCCCCGGGCCCTGGCGCCTGGGCCTTTGTGGTGTCCGGCCGTCCTCCAGGCTGCTGCTCTTCCAGCTCCTCCCTCCCTGGCTCTCCCTGCTCCTCGCCCTTTCCTGGGTCCGCTGTCCCCCATTAGGGAGGGCCTGGGCTCGTGTCCCTGCCTGGGAGCCTGCTCTGAGCTCCGTGCCCTCCCCCAGCCTTTCCCGGAGACCCTGGGACCGTCCCCCATCGCACGCTCCATCGCGTCCCCCCTCAAAGCCCTCTGCCCTGCCGGCCGTGCACATGTTCGGTGGGAGCCCTCCGGGGAGGGGAGCCGGGGTGAGGGGCACCCCCGGGCGTGGCCTCCCAGCTTCACTGCCCAGCCCGAACTGGTCAGTCCCCAGGTGTGAGGACACGGGCTGTCCGGCCTGGCCTGCCTTCCCTGTGCCCACCGGACGGCCTGGGGGAGGGGGAGCCTCCGGGGGAGCGCTCCTGGCGGGGCGTCTCAGCAATCAGGGCCCAGGCCTGGCCCGCAGCTTCCTGGCCGCTGGCCGCCAGGAGGACAGCAGCTGGTGCGGCCGACTTGGCGGAGGAGGCCTGTGGGCACCATCTGGCGGGCCGGCGGCCGGGCACTGCCGTCCGTGTGGGTTTAGGGTGCAGCCCGTGGCCTCCGGGCGCAGTGTTCCCTGTGGGGCTCTGTCCTCGGGCATGGACGCCCGCCTGAGGGCACGGGGACAGAGAGGTTAGGGGCCTGCTGGCTGGGCCTGGAGCTGACACCTGTTTGCGCTCAAACCCTGCAGGGCCTCCTCCCTCCTCCTCAGAGCTTCTGCTCAGCACCCCCCTCTCCCTGCCAGGTGTCTGCCAGCACCCAGGGAGCCCAGTCCCCCCAAGACACACCCCTGCAGAGCTGGTCCCCGTGCCGAGGGGCTGAGGCTGTGGGGTCTGGCCTTCCAGGCGGCAGGACAGGGGCCAGGGCCAGGCGATCGCACTCCGGGCGGCACTGGACCGGACGGGACCAGGATGCAGCGATGACAGTGACCCCCCCATGGAGGGTCTGGTGAGTGGGCGCTGACACCCCCCAGTCCACCTCCTTTCCCCCCTTCCCCCGAGCAAAGGGACGCGCTCTGGCCGCACAGCTGGCCACTGGGCTGGGCCCGGTCAGTGTCTGACGGCACGGGGGCAGGGGGAACACTCCTCGGGGTCACAGGTGAGATGGAGTGGAGCCCGCGGCCGCGGAGCCCGGAGGACGGACGGACGGACGGCTCGCACACCTGGACAGACAGCGCCTCTTCAAACGCGGTCCGCCCGCTGCGCCCGCTCCAATCTGCAGACAGTTGGGCGCGATTCAGCGAAGCGAGTGAGAAAGTGCAGGTCCCGGTTTGGATTGACATCAAAGTGCCTCGTTTCTACTTTACGTTTATCTCTTTGGGGGGGGGGGGGGGCAGGCAGGAGGCCGGGAGGAGCAGGCGCAGGGAAGCTGGAGAGCCAGGCGTGCGTGAGCAGCAGAGAGCTCGGGTCGCACCCGGCCGCCACTCTGTGGAGACGGAGGAGACGGAGGAGCCGGAGGAGCCGGTGACTGGAAGCAGCCGGCAGCCCTGGACCCCAGCCCAGTGCTCACAGGACCAGGAACCCGGTGCTCACAGGACCAGGGACCCAGTGCTCACAGGACCAGGAACCCGGTGCTCACAGGACCAGGGACCCGGTGCTCACAGGACCAGGAACCCGGTGCTCACAGGACCAGGGACCCGGTGCTCACAGGACCAGGGACCCGGTGCTCACAGGACCAGGAACCCGGTGCTCACAGGACCAGGGACCCGGTGCTCACAGGACCAGGAACCCTGCTCACAGGACCAGGGACCCGGTGCTCACAGGACCAGGAACCCGGTGACACAGGACCAGGAACCGGTGCTCACAGGACCAGGAACCTGGTGCTCACAGGACCAGGAACCCGGTGCTCACAAGACCAGGGACCCGGTGCTCACAGGACCAGGGACCCGGTGCTCACAGGACCAGAAACCCTGCTCACAGGACCAGGGACCCGGTGCTCACAGGACCAGGAACCCTGCTCACAGGACCAGGGACCCGGTGCTCACAGGAGCAGGAACCCGGTGACACAGGACCAGGAACACGGTGCTCACAGGACCAGGAACCTGGTGCTCACAGGACCAGGAACCCGGTGCTCACACTCACAGGACCAGGAACCCGGTGCTCACAGGACCAGGGACCCGGTGCTCACAGGACCAGGGACCCGGTGCTCACAGGACCAGGGACCCGGTGCCACACTCACAGGACCAGGAACCCGGTGCTCACAGGACCAGGGACCCGGTGCTCACAGGACCAGGGACCCGGTGCTCACAGGACCAGGGACCCGGTGCCACACTCACAGGACCAGGGACCCGGTGCTCACAGGACCAGGAACCGGTGCTCACAGGACCAGGGACCCGGTGCCACACTCACAGGACCAGGAACCCGGTGCTCACACTCACAGGACCAGGAACCCGGTGCTCACAGGACCAGGGACCCGGTGCTCACAGGACCAGGGACCCGGTGCCACACTCACAGGACCAGGGACCCGGTGCTCACAGGACCAGGAACCGGTGCTCACAGGGCGGCGTGGGGTGCGGGCCCGGGGGCGGTTACACGGACGCTCCGTGCACACCGGGCAATGAGGGTGGAGCTGCTGGCGAGACAGGACAATGACATGGAAGACGAAGAAACCCTCAGTGGAGGAGCGGCGTCATCGTCTGGCCTTCCCCCGTCCTGTCCTCACAGAGAGTGGCCAGCCGCTCCCCTCACCAGCCCGTCAGCGCGGCGGGAGGAGGAGGAGGAGAATGTATGAGACGCCAGAGCGGGAACGCCATCAGGCAGATGACAAGCATGTTATCGTCAAAGAGTTTTAGGAAGACGCGTGGATTTCTCAGTTCAAAAGAGAGGGCAGCCAAAACCGGTGTGGCTCAGTGGATAGAGCGTCGGCCTGCGGACTGAAAGGTCCCGGGTTCGATTCCGGTCAAGGGCATGTACCTTGGTTGCGACGGGCACATCCCCGGTAGGGGGTGTGCAAGAGGCAGCTGATCGATGATTCTCTCTCATCGATGTTTCTAACTCTCTATCCCTCTCTCTCTTCCTCTCTGTAAAAAATCAATAAAAATATATTTAAAAAAATAAAAATAAAAGAGAGGGTAACATTCTATGCTTCTTTCCACTGTAATTAAACGTTCTCCTCTACTCCTACTTTTGCATGCATAGTTTTGTGGGGTCTTTCCATAAAGAGGGGCCCCAAACTGCCCGCCCCGTCCTCGCCGTGTGTCTGGCTGCGGCGAGGCGGACAGAGGACGCTCTCAGGCACTTACAACGGTGACCATTTCTTCCCGGTGACTGGGTGCAACTCCCGCCTTTACCCCTGGCCTCCCACCCTGCCCTGCCCTGATGCCCCGACAGTGTCTCCCCTCCAGGGACCCTGCCTTCCTCCCACTCCGAGTACCCACAACGGGGAACCCCGATTTCAGGGGCCCTGACCCACAGCCCTCTGGCGGTCCTGCCTGGGCTGGTTCTGACCTCACCCAGCCGCTCAGAGACGAGGAAAGGGCCCCAGAGAGGAGGAAGGCCCTGGCAGGGCTGCAGGGGTGCGGCCACGAGCCAAGGAATGCTGGCGGCCACCAGGACCCGAGGAGTCGAGGGACAGCTTGGCCCCTGGGACCCCCGGAGGGTGCCCTGTCCCGGTGATACCAGGGTTTTGGATTTCAGACTCCAGCACTGAGAGGGTGACTTCTCCTGAGGTGTGCAGCAGCCGCAGGAGACGAAGACCCTACCCCACGCCTGTGCTCGCTGCCTGGCCACGCCCGGGGCCTGATGTGCTCGCTCCCTCACGTCCCTTAGGTCTCCGTGCAAACATCTATCTGCCTGATCCACACAGTCCCTCCCCCATGTTCCTCCACGGCATGGACCACCCACCCCTCCTGTCACCCCTAAGGCTCTCGGGGGGACAGCACCATGCCGTCTGCTGACTGTGTGGTCACGTTCCATGTCGCCTGCCTCGACCCAGCCCGGTCCACGAGGGCAGGCCCGGGCCGGTGTGGGAAGCGATGCTTTGTGAGTCTCCTTAGTGACTGGACCGGGAAGTCCCCGCCACGAGGGGCCCCTGAAGGCCTCTGAGCTCAGATTTTTGGCTGCAAAGGGAAGCGACAGAGGAAGGAACCCTGCCTGTGCCCAGGAACCCCGCTGCTGCCTCCCTCCCTGGTCCATCAGCCAGCCAGGGACCAGCCAGGGACCAGCCAGGAGGACCAGCCAGGAGGACCAGCCACGGACCGGCCAGGGACCGGCCAGGGACCAGCCAGGGACCAGCCAGGGGGACCAGCCAGGAGGACCAGCCATGGACCAGCCAGGGACCGGCCAAGGGAACCAGCCAGGGACCGGCCAAGGGAACCAGCCAGGGGGATCAGCCAGGGGGACCAGCCAGGGGGACCAGCCAGGGACCGGCCAGGGGGACCAGCCAGGGGGACCAGCCAGGGACCGGCCAAGGGAACCAGCCAGGGGGACCGGCCAGGGGGACCGGCCAGGGGAACCAGCCAGGGGGACCGGCCAGGGACCAGGCCAGGACCGCCAGTCCTGAGGACAGCGGCTGCATCCTGGGATCTGGGCACCAGGGCCCGCCTCCTGTGTCCTCAGGCGGGAGGGGGCGTGGCCACCAGGACCTGCATGGCCTTGAGGCCCAGGATCCAAGTTCGGACCTGCCCCACCCCCAGTGTGCCCGCCCTGGGCAGTGTCCCCCCTGCTCAGAGCACCCGATCCCTGCCCCCCGTCACCTGGGACCTGGCATTCCCGGGCCTCCGCTGTGGTGGGGCAGAGTTCTGAGCCCAGACCCAGCAGAGTGTGGCAGCCCACGGAAGGTTCTAGCGCGGGGCAGGGCGGCATGCTGAGAGCCGTTCACGGCTGGTCCCGGCCCTCCCCACGAGGGCCCCTCGGCGAGGCGAGCATCTGCTCCCCATTACCGGGGCGGACGGGCGGTGATGCGGCTCCTGGCGGCTAGTCAAGAGCCCAGACCCCTCGGCTCGACGCGGGCCTGGGGAGCGAGGGGGGCGGGGGGGGGCACAATTAGGCCGAGGCGCCTCGCCCCACAGGCTGAAGCAATCAGCATTCCTGGCATTTTTGTAACACCTTGCTGGACAGACGGACAGCCCAGCTCGGCGCCCGCCGTCCTCCCTGCGGGGAGCACAGGCTGAGGTGGGCCCGGCTTCCATCCCCACGGCCCACACCGCGCCGGCCCCTCTGGACCAGACAGGGACGCCGCCAGCCGGGGACGTCTCGGGGGGACAGGCTCTCGGGGTTCAGGCTCTCGGGGGACAGGCTCTCGGGGGACAGGCCCTCGGGGGGACAGGCTCTCGGGGGGACAGGCTCTCGGGGGGACAGGGTCTCGGGGGACAGGCCCTCGGGGTTCAGGCTCTCGGGGGACAGGCCCTCGGGGGGACAGGCTCTCGGGGGGACAGGCTCTCAGGGGGACAGGCTCTCGGGGGGCAGGCTCTCAGGGGGACAGGCTCTCGGGGGGACAGGCTCTTGGGGGTCAGACTCTTCGGGAAGACGAGTGGCCAGTGGATGGTGCCAGCGTCCCCCCAGCGCTCTGAGCAGCAGGCGCCTCTGAGCTAAGGGCGAGTTCACCTCCGGGGCACCCTCACCGGGCCTCACCCGCGGGCTCACCAGGCCGCACGGCGTCCGGGCCCTGCCTCACCTCTGCAGCCCAGTGGGAGCCCTCTGCCGCCCGACTTCCCAGCAGCACAGTTGTCCCCCCGCCCACACCCACACCCCCAGGGGGACCCCCTGGGGTCAGCCTTCCTCGTGTCCAACCGTGGCCCCAGCCAGATCTCAGGCCGGATCCGAGGCCGGCTCGGCCCCTCCTCTGCCCTCAGCCCCGTCACAGCCCCTGATCTCAGGCGGAGCCTCGGGCGGCCGTGGGGAGGGTGTCTGTGCCCCCGCCCCCTGCATCCCCCATGAGCAGCCGTTGTTTGTAACAAACAGCCTCTCTGTTTGTCTCGGACAAATTGCTCTCACCTGTAGTTAATGGGAACCAGGCCTGCTTCATGGATGCTGTCCGGGGAAGGGAGGGAGAGGGACCCCAAATGTTACAGAGGTTGAGAGGGTGCCCAGTGGTCAGCCCAGTGGTCAGCGCCCAGCCTCCAGACCAGACCAAGTTCGCACCCCAGCTCTGCAGCAGCTGGCTGTGCATCCTCCGGGGAGTGGGGCGGGGCACCCCAACCTGCCCTCAGCGCCTGCCTCTGTGAGACCAGCGGTGCTGCTCTATCGAGCCTTGGGGGGCCTGAGCGGCGGGGGCCTGCGGGAGCCACAGGGGTCAGAGCGGGGAGCGGTGGTGACCCCACGGGAAGGCCGGGTCCTCCGCTGTGCGGCCCATGTCCCCGGAGCCCGGCTGACTCGCCCTCGGGAGGCAGCTGGTCGGTCTGTGCGGGTCATGTGGCCGCAGCGAGGCTGGCTAGAGGCCGTCCGGCCTGGGGCCCAGGGCACCTCGAGGCCCAGAGGAGTGGGGGGCCGGCGGGCAGAGGGAAGTGGCCCCCGGGGAGTGTCCGGAGGGTTCCGTGAGAAGTGTCCGTCGGGGCCTGGGCAGAGCTTGGGGGCTGGGGGAACAGACTCAGGGCTCCCGGGGGACTGCCACCCCTCCTGGGCACAGCTCTCGGGGCACGTGCTGAGCCTGGGGGACAATTCCCTGCAGACAGCGCCTGAGTCTGGGGTCATTTCTCCAGGCTGAACAGGCAAGCTGTCCTTTCCTCCTGCTCTCTGGGGTCAGAGCTGGCAGACCCACACCGCTCTGGCCCATGCTGAGGAATGTAGATGATTCCATCCACCCATCCACCCATCCACCCATCCACCCACCCATCCACCCATCCATCTATCATCCACCCATTCATCCATCCATCCACCCATCCACTCATCCATCCATCCATCCACCCATCCACCCATCCACGCATCCATCCATCCACCCATCCACCCATCCACGCATCCATCCATCCACCCATCCACCCATCCATCCACCCATCCATCTATCATCCACCCATCCACCCATCCATCCACCCATCCATCTATCATCCACCCATTCATCCACCCATTCATCCACCCATCCACCCATCCATCTATCATCCACCCATCCATCCACCCATCCACTCATCCATCCATCCATCCATCCATCCATTCACCTCTTCATCCATCCATCCAACCACCTCTCCATCCACCCATCTCCCATCCACCCACCCATCCATCCATCCAACCACCTCCCATCCACCTACCCATCCATCCATCCATCCATCCAACCACCCACTCATCCATCCACTCACCTCTCCATCTGTCCATCCATCCATCCACCTCTCCATCTGCCCACTCATCCACCTCTCCATCTGTCCATCCATCCACCCATCCATCCATCCATCTCCCCATCCACCCATCCATCCATCCTTCCATCCACCTATAGTCAGGGGCACTGACATTGCTTGGGTACCTTGCTCTCCTTCCTGGAAATGGGGAGCCCAGACCCCACCTCACGTTTGCTTTGACGATGAAACTGGTGAGGGCAGGTCCTGGGACACAGAGGTGCCCAGGAACACCGGTGCCATCACAGCCTCAGGTGGAGTCAGGTCCTCCCCACCCACCTGAACTCCGAGCCCTCCATGGCCCTGTGCCCACCACGCCCAGCACCAACCCAATAGCAAACTTTTGCGGTTCAGCTCAGCTCTGGGTGGGTCTTGCTGCTCCCCCCCCCCCCCGCCATAGGGTGCCCAGCGGCCCTGGGAGGGACCAGGCTCAGAGGTTGTGGGTCTGCAGGTAACAGGGCGGGGCCACATGGCAGGTGCAAGAGGGATGGAGGAGGATGGGGGGAGAGAGAGGAAGAATCCCAGAGACCTGGACACCCCCCCACACACACACCCACACCCCCATCCCCACCGCACCCCAGCCCAGCCTGGTGAAAGCAAGGGGAGGAGAGAGAAGGGGGCTGAGTCTCCTGGAGAGGGTGAGGCCTGCCATGCTGCCCCTGCTCCAGCCCCCCAGCGGCGCGGGTGCCCCCCGCTGACCTGATGGGCTGGGATGAGTCAAGCGGGAGGAGGTGCGGGCTCAGCGGGCAGGAAGCACCGGGAGCCTGAGGCCTGGCTGCGTCTGCGGCGCAATGGTGCCACCTCGTGGCCGCTCCTGGAACCGCCGCGCCTTGCCCGGGAGCCAGGCGCACCTCGCGGTCCCCGAGGCGCCCGCCCCGCCGCCGCCCACCGGCCCGCCTCGCCCCGCGGTGAGCGGGCTCCTGCCCGCGGGGTGAGCGGTCCGCCGCCCGCCCAGCGCCGCCGGGAGCTGCCTGGAGGGCGGGGCGCCGAGAGGAGCTGGCTCCCCGCAGAGGGGAGCGAGAGCCCCGAGTGGCCGGGTGCAGAGGACGGAGGCAGACTGGGGCGGGGGCTGTGCTCGGGGTCCACCCGCCGGGAGGGGACCAGAGAGAAACCGGGGCCCCCGCCCCCCAGGACTCAGGGGCCGGGCAGCGGAGGAGGAAGGCGCCCTCTGGTGGCCGCGGAGCGAGTCCGCATCCCCAGGGGGCCTGGGCGGACGGCGGGGTTAGAGGGACCAGGTCCCAGGGAGAGGGCACCCCGGGCTGCGGCCCCTCCCGGTGACGGTCCCCTTTGCTCAGGGTCTGGGGAGCCGGCCCAGACAGGGACCCCAAGACCCTCCGTCTCCGGTGCTCTCTCCAGCCCGCTGCCTCCTCCGGCTGTCCCCCGGGCTGTCCCCCGGGGACACTGCTGCCCCTGCTACCCCACAGGGCCCGCCCAACGCTGGTCAGGGCACCCCGGGGCCTGAGCCACGCGGCTCCGCGTGAGGCTAGCAGGGGGGACCCTGAGTTGGTGGGGCTGGCATCACAGCAGGGCCAGGCTCACAGGGGCTCCCTCCGGCGGCTCTTCTGGCCACGGACCCAGTCTCTCCTCCCCCGTCACAACTGTCCCTCCATCTTGTGAGGAGACAGCCAGGGATTTAGGCTGCCCACCTGCCCCCATAATCCAGGTCTTCTCGCCGCCCCTGCCCAGGTCACCCGTGGCCCTAGTCAGGGGGCAGCTGGCCTGGAGGGCTGTGGGCTCCGGAGCAGCAGGTCGGGGGCTCAGGGCCAGAGCCGCAGCGGGGACATCGCTGATACTGTCAGACGGAGCCTGGGGAGGGGGCGCTGAGGCTGAACCCCCATCCGGGCTCCCGTGGAGGAGTGTACCGGAGAGGGGTGATGGCACACCCCGAGCCCCTCACCAAGACCGGGCGGCCTCCTCCTGCCCCCAGGGAGCAGTGCAGACCTCGGTGCCACCCTCTGCGTGTCCCGCCCTCTCCGCTGTCCATCCACCCCGGAGGCCTCAGCCTCCCCTCCTGTGAAATGGGCTCAGACCTGGGACTCGGGGGGCAGAGCCGTGTGGTCACTGGGGCTTACGGCCCAGCCGGTGTGTCGTCCTAAACCCGCCCACCAGGCAGCGCCAGGGAGGCTCGGCCGGCCATCCGGCCATCCGGCCCTTAGCACCCTTGCTCCCCCTCCCCTCGCTTCCCCCCCCAAGACACTGAGGCCCTGGCCTGGCCATGACCCGGCCCCAGCCTGCCCTCGGGATATGCCTCTATGTCACCCCAGGACCTGTGTGCCCGCCTCAGCCCAAAGCAAGCCCCGTGAGAACAGGCCTAGCCTCCCGGGGACCCCACCCGCACAGGGCAGGGCGGGGGTCACACCCACAGGGCAGGGGGCAGAGGTCACAGCCACAGGGCAGGGGGCAGAGGTCACACCCACAGGGCAGGGGGCAGAGGTCACAGCCCTGCCCAAAGCAGGGGAGGGATGGGGGCGCAGCCATCCTGCCTTCCCTCCCCTGTGCGGCCTCAGACCCTGAGGGCTGCTGCTCCGAGGTCGCTGTTACCGTCTGTAGAAAGGAAAGAGGCCCAGAGACGCTGAGTAACCTGCCCCAGGCCTCACAGCAAGAGCCATGCCTGGGTTTGTCCAAACCAGTTCCCTCCTCCTTCTCCCACTCCTCCTCCTCCTCCTCCTCCTCCTCCTCCTTCTCCTCCCCCTCCTCCTCTTCCTCTTCTTCCCCTCCTCCTCTTCCCCCTTTTCCTCTTCTTCCTCTCCTCCTCCTCCCCCTCCTCCTCCTCCTCTTCTTCTCCTCCCCTTCCTCCCCCTCCTCCGCCTCCTCCTTCTCTGTCTCTTCCTCCTTCTCCTCCCCCTCCTCCTCTTCCTCTTCTTCCCCTCCTCCTCTTCCCCCTTTTCCTCTTCTTCCTCTCCTCCTCCTCCTCCTCCTCTTCCCCCTCCTCTTCTTCTTCCTCTCCTCCTCTTCCCCTCCTCCTCTTCCCCCTCCTCCTCCTCCTCCTTCCCCTGCTCCTCCCCCTCCTCCTCCCCCTCCTCCTCCTCCTCTTCTTCCCCTTCTTCCTCCTCTTCCCCCTCCTCCTTCCCCTCCTCCTCCTCCTTCTCCTCCTCCTCCTCCTCCTCCTCCTCCTCCTCCTCCTCCTCCGCACAGCGAGTGCTCGGCAGGTGGCAGCACAGCCTCCTTCCTCGGAGCCACGCTGGGGACTCACTGGGTGCGATAAGCAGGCTGGGGGGGGGTGGGGGGCATGAGTCTGCAGATCAGGGAAGGGCCGGGGCCCTGTGGCCTCCCTCCCTGACGGGGGTGGGGGGCTGCAGTGTGTGGAGCGGGAGGGGTGGGGAGGGAACGTCCATGTCAGCGTCCTGGGGGCCAGCACTCCCACCGCAGCCGGCCCTTCCCGCTGGGCTGCATCCAGGGCCAGTCCTTGTTCACATCCCGGAGAGACCCCCGTGCCGCTCGCCCTGCCGCCCCCACGGGCGCGGGCCCACGTGGTCTTCAGTCGGGACCTCAGAGGCGCCCCCGGGCATGGACCCCGGGGCTCATGTGGAGAGCGGGAGCCGCCGAGGGGCCTGAGGGGTCAGCGCACCGCACAGCCTGCGCAGACCCGCCGCGGGCCTGGGGTGGCGGGGGGGGGGGGGACCGGAAAGGGGCACGTGCCCTCCCTCCCCGGGCTCGCCTGCCTCCTGCCTCGCAGATGGTTCTCTGCCACCCCCGATCTCCAGAGAGCACTTAGGGTTCCCACGTGCGCCCTCCGTCTTAAGAAGTGAAACCTGGTTCTGCTGGGAGGCCGGAGCTGACCATCTACTAGAAAGTGAGTGGTTAGCGCAGGCCAGGGCCTCAGGGACCTGCTTCCACTTGCACACGTGGCCTCGGGACAGTGCTGTTCCCCAGATTCCTGCTGGCACGGAGCCCACCCTCTGAGCCCCCCGGCTCTGCAGCGGCTCTGGGGCCCGGGCGGCACCCGCACTGAGCCGTCCTCACCCCCTTCCATGTCCCAGAGAGAAGCTGGCCGGAGGCCACGGCCCAGGCCTGTCACCTCCCTGAAGCCACAGCTGCCCCTGGGGAGGCACCAAGGACCAAGGACTCAGAGTCTTCGTGCTGGCTGTTCCCTCTGCCCAGAGGACCCCAGCTTCCTCCTCATTCCCCGGGGTCCCCGCCTCACACGTGATGACCCACCTTGTGGCTCTGCCCTCCTGTCACCACCCGCACCAGCAGAGGCGCCTGCTTCCCCTGCACCAGCAGAGGCGCCGTGGCCCTGACCTGGCGCGTGTCTTCCCTTCACCCGCTCTGGGCAGCACGCACGCAGCTGCAGTGCCTGCAAGCGGGGAGTGGGGGGGACAGGAGGGTGTGGACGGTAACGGGCAGCCTCCGTCTCTGCCACGTGCGTAGGGCTGTGTAAGGTAAGTAAGAAATGCGGTGAATTGTGCAGACACATTGTGTATGGGATGCAGACATACATGGCAAGTGAATGCTTATACTACATACATGGCAAGTGAATGCTTATTTACAATGAACAATAATGGAAGAATCTTTATTGATGCAGGGGTGGGTGGATGGATGGATGGATGGATGGATGGATGGATGATGGGTGGATGGATGGATAGATGGATGGATGGATGGATGGGTGGGTGGATGGGTGGGTAGATGGATGGATGGGTGGATGGATGGGTGGATGATGGATGGATAGATGGGTACATGAGTGGATGAGTGGATAGATGTGGAAATGAATAGATGGGTGGATGGGTAGAAGGATGGGTAGATGAGTGTGTGGATGGATGGATGATGGATGGATGGGTGGATGGATGGATGGATGATGGATGGATGGATGGATGGGTGGGTGGATGGATGGATGATGGATGGATGGATAGATGGGTGGATGGATGGATGATGGATGAATGGATAGATGGGTGGATCTATCCATCTATCCAGCAGAGTCCCTGAGTAGGGGAGGGGACGCCATGAGGATGAGGCGTGGCCCTTAGGCCTGGTTCTCAGGTGCCCAGTGTGGGCAGCATCCCCTCAGGCTGGGTTGGCCACGAGCTCTCTCCCTGGTGCATGGCCCCCTTCTCCGTGTCATCACGTGGCCTCTCCTTGGCGCCTGTGTGTACCGCTTCCTCTTCTCATTAGGGCACAGATCCCACCACAGGGCCCCACCTGCACGACCTGGTCTGCCCCTAATCCCTCCCAAGCCCCAGCTCCACACTCCGTCCTGTGGGGCAGGGCCTCGCATACGAGGTGGAGGTCCCACATTCAGGCCAGGACGGGCGCTGACAGCCATCGTGTCACAGCAGCCATCTCCTGGCTGTGAGCTCATCGCTCGCCTGGTGATGATCACGGCTCCACCCAGGTGGGCCTGGTGCCTGCCAGTGGGTTCCCGGGAGGCGGGCCCTCCGTCCCCTCTGGCCGTGCCCGCCCCGCCCCGCCCCGGAGACCTTCCTCCCCCCCCCCCCCCCCCGCCCAGGGCCCGCGGGCAGGGCCACACACGGGCTGTGGACCCTCCCAGCACCCGTCCTGCGTCTCCATCCGCTGGCTTCTGTGAATTCACAGCTCCCCCTGGCCAGACCCGAGGCCGGAGCCCCACTCCGGATTCCCTGGGGGCGCTGGGACCGCAGGGCCCGCCCTCTCCCCAGGGGGCGCTGCCAAGGCCTCCATGCAGTCCTCCCGGCTTCCTCCCGAGGCAGCGGCTGAGGCCCCGGGCGTCCTGTTAGGCGAGGGTGCTGTCACCGACTCGGCTCGGCTCGGTGCAGACTCAGGATTTAGGGTTTCGTGGGTTTGGGGTGCGGTTCCTGCCAGCGGACCAATTCGGACCCCCAAGAGAAGTGGGAGCAGAGGGGCGGCCGGCACGGGCCTGCCTCCCAGTAGCCCCGGGGGGAGCTCCATGGGGTAGGATGGAGGCTGAGGAGGACACCAGGCCCCGCGGGCCCCTCGCCCGAGAACCAGGCCAGCCAGGAGGGGTCGGCCCGGTGCGAGGGGCGCGGACACCGCAGAGGCGGGCTGCCCCACGGGCGCCCAGTGCCAGGCGGAGCGGGTCCGGGCCCTGCTCTGCACGGGGCTCCTCCCTTTCACCCAGTCAGGCCGGGCTCCTGGGCGAGGCGAGGCTGGACCCCGAGAGCCGGGGTGACCCGAGAGCCGGGGTGACCCGAGAGCTGGGGTGGCCCCGAGAGCCGGGGTGACCCTGAGAGCCGGGGTGGCCCCCGAGAGCCCCCGAGAGCCAGGGTGACCCGAGAGTCGGGGTGACCCCAAGAGCCGGGGTGACCCCGGGAGCCAGGGTGGCCCCCAAGAGCTGGGGTGACCCGAGAGCCGGGGTGGCCCCCGGAGCGGCGGCCGAGCCGCCTGGCCAGGTCCCGAGGTGCCGGCCTGGGCCTGAGGCCGCCCCTCGCCCTGCAGAGCTGCAGGCTCCGCTCGGCGCCCCCAGACCCCACGGCTGCTCGGGGGGCGTGGGCGGCCATCACCGTGTCAGGCGCTTCCCCGCCAGCCTCAGCCATTAAAATAGCTGCCTGAGTCACCCCGTCGCCTGGCAGCTCCTCCACGCGCACCCCAAGCTCGGCCCGCGGGGTCCCCACAGACAGCCCGACACCCCACCTTCCCGGGCAGCGGCCACAGACGCCCCGTCCCGTCTCCTGCTCCTGCCCACGGCCGGACGCTGAGCCGTGGGCCGCACCAGGACCCACTTCTGCCCACCCTGCCCCTGCCCCTGCCCACCCTGTCCCTGCCCATCCTGCCCCTGCCCGCACCTGCCCCTGCCCACCCTGCTCACCCTGCCCCTGCCCGCACCTGCCCCTGCCCACCCTGCTCACCCTGCCCCTACCCGCACCTGCCCCTGCACATTCCTGCCCCTGCACATCCCTGTCCCTGCCCAACCCTGCCCTGCCCACCCCTAACCCTGCCCACCCCTGCCCCTGCCCGCATCTGCCCCTGCACATTTCTGCCCCTGCCCACTCCTGCCCCTGCACATCCCTGTCCCTGCCCAACCCTGCCCTGCCCACCCCTGCCCCTGCCCACCCCTGCCCCTGCCCGCACCTGCCCCTGCCCACCCTGGCCACCCATGCCCCTGCCTACCCCTTCCCCTGCACATTCCTGCCCCTGCCCACCCCTAACCCTGCCCGCACCTGCCCCTGCCCACCCGTCCCTTGCAGGCTGCACGCACACCCAGCAACAGCAGCCCCCGGTGCAAGGACCTTCCCCAGAGCCCGTGATCGGGCATCTGAGCTGTGTCCTGAGGCCACGCTGCAGGCGAGAGCGATGTGGGTTCAGAAGAGAGCGATGTGGGTTCAGAAGAGGGGTTCGCTGGGCGGGCAGTCACAGCGGCACGGAGGCCTCCTCGCCGCCACAGGAGGCTCAAACAGCACAGAGTGTGATGCTGTGATCGGCCTGTCCCCCACATCCCACCCCAAGGAACGGCGTGAGGAGGTGCCGGGTCACGAGGGCTGTTATAAAGCCGCCCCTCAGCACCCCCCACCCGGTGAGGTAACCCCATGCGCGGGGGGGGGGGGGGGGGCAGGGAGAGGAAGCGCCGGCCCTCAGGAGAAATGGGCAAAATGTATTTTAAAATCTTAGGTTTTTTGTTCCTTTTAACCAGACCCTCCTCACATAGGCCTCCGTCAGGGACAGCGTCCGGTGGATGGCGCTGCAGCCTCCTGCTCGGCCAGGAGCTTGGGGGCCACGGGGGTGGGGAACAGCAGACACGTCCGGCACCTGCAGGGCAGCCTCCTGGGGGCTCAGGGCCCGCTGAGCCATCCCCCCGTGCGGCTCCCAGAGCCGGGCAGAGGGAGCGAAGCGGGGCCACTCAGGCCCTCATCTAATTTTCACTAAAAACGTCGGTGCTGCCGTGGCTCAGTAGCTGAGCGTTGACTTATGAACCAGAAGGTCATGGTTTGATTCCCGGTCAGGGACACAGACCTGGGTTGCAGGTTCCATCCCCAGTGTGGGGTGCGCAGGAGGCAGCTGATCCAGGATACTCTCTCATCACTGATGCTTCTCTTTCTCTCTCTCTCTCACTTCCTCTCTGAAACAATAAAAACAAAAAACAAAACAAAGCATCAGGCCCAGGAGTCAAGCACTGTCCACCAGGGCAGCTCTGGGCCTGGGGGCCCCCTGGACCTGGCCTCCTGCTCCCCACGCACCCACGCTCGGCCCAGGGCCTCTGCACTGGCTGGTCCCTGTGTCTGGAACGCTCCTGCGATGTCATCACCGCTCAGAGACCCTTTATGGGGAAGGGACTTCCCTGACATCACATGGAGAATAGTAACACACACACACACTCACACACACACACACACACACACACTCACACACACACACACACACACACACACGCACGCGCGCGCACACACACACACTCTCTGCCGCCTGCCTGCCTCGGGGTGCCCTCAGCCTCCCTCCGCACACACATCTTCGGGGTGATTGTCAGCCTCTCCCTCTGGGCCTGACGCTGCAGGTGCAGGTGTGGGGCCTTTGGCTTCCATCTGCAGAGGACACAGCGCCCACTGTGTGTTCAGTCCGCACCCCCACTGTGTGCTCAGTCCGCATCCCCACTGTGTGCTCAGTCTGCACCCCCACTGTGTGCTCAGTCTGCACCCTGCTGCAGAGGACAGACAGCGCCCACTGTGTGCTCAGTCCGCACCCCCACTGTGTGCCTCAGTCCATACCCCCACTGTGTGCTCAGTCTGCACCCTGCTGCAGAGGACACAGTGCCTACTGTGTGTTCAGTCTGCACCCCGGCCTGAATCTGCTTGTCCTCCAGCCGGGAGCGCTTCCCGCAGTCTCGTCCGAGCGAGGCCTCCCGGGCACGGTGAACCCGGTGGCCTGTAGTTTCGCATTTGAAATGTGCATCAAGCGTAAATCTCTAGGGTTACGGGAAGATCAGGGAAATTCGTTCTGGAGGACCAGATTACATCCAAACAGAAAAGCAGTGTTTATCCAGCCCCGGAAACCGTTTCTGTAAACGTGCTTACATAACGCCCTCAGCGCCCGGAGAGGCCGTGGCGGTCACCCTGCCCCTCAGGTGCCCCGAGGGCAGCCCCAGGCTTCTCTTTGGAAGGAAAGTATCCCTTTGTTTTGCTAAGTGGCCGGCCGTGCTGCCGATTCCAAAATGAAACCAAGCCGCCCCCGGGGCCCCGAGCAGCCCTGCACCGGTGTCTCTCTTCCCCCCCCCCCCCCCCCCCGCTGCCTAGGCTGGCGCGGCCGGGGTCAGTCCGGGCAGCGGGGATTTCTGCGCCCGGGCCGAGAGGTCTGTCTGGGGCAGCGCCGAGCCTCCCGCGTGCCCACCGGAGCCTTGTTCCCTGGACGGCGTGGCCAACAGCGTGGCCGACAGCGTGGCTGACGCGTAATGACAGCGTGATGACAGCGTGATGACAGCGTGGCCGACAGCGTGGCTGACAGCCTGATGACAGCGTGATGACAGCGTGATGACAGTGTGATGACAGCGTGGCCGACAGCGTGATGACAGCCTGATGACAGCGTGATGACAGCGTGATGACAGTGTGATGACAGCGTGATGACACCGTGGCTGACAGTGTGGCCGACAGCGTGATGACAGCGTGATGACAGCGTGATGACAGCGTGATGACAGTGTGATGACAGCGTGGCCGACAGTGTGGCCGACAGCGTGATGACAGCATGATGACAGTGTGATGACAGCGTGATGACAGCGTGATGACAGCGTGATGACAGCGTGGCTGACAGCCTGATGACAGTGTGATGACAGCGTGATGACAGCGTGATGACAGCGTGATGACAGCGTGATGACAGCGTGGCTGACAGCCTGATGACAGTGTGATGACAGTGTGATGACAGCGTGATGACAGCGTGATGACAGCGTGGCTGACAGCCTGATGACAGTGTGATGACAGCGTGATGACAGCGTGATGACAGCGTGGCCGACAGCGTGGCTGACAGCATGGCCGACAGCATGATGACAGCATGATGACAGCATGATGACAGCGTGATGACAGCGTGATGACAGCGTGATGACAGCGTATCCCGGGCACAGGCAGCCAAATGAGCAGCCATACCCCAGGGCCCCGTGGGGCTGGGGAAGGTGACTCAGACCCTGGAGGGAGAGGATGGGGAATATTGAGATGATGGAATATGTATTTCCCCCCTTTCCTCTGGAATTTTGGACGGTGACAGGGAATCTGCGGCTGGTGTAAAAGCTGAAATTGTTTTTAAAAGCCATCGTGCAGGGTGACAGGCTGCATTGTCCCTCTGCTGGGGAAGGCAATCCCTCCACCGCTGGGACCCAGCTCCCACCATGTGCGGTCGCCTGGGGTTCCCCTGCAGGCCGGCCTGTCGCCCAGGCAGCCAGCACGGTGCATGCGGCCCCCAGAGTTCTTTGGGCCCATAAGAGTGTTTTCATGTCTTAGAAGCAAAAAAATGCCATCATCTTTTAGTTGTCGCCTGTAATCTCATTCGTGCACCGTGAAAGGAAATGGATTAGAAGGTGGCTGGCAGGGCAGGACTGGACAAGATGGTCCAGACACACCCAGGAGCCAACCTCCTGTGATCCTCCCCAGTGTCTGCGGAGTGAGCAGGGTCCCTCCAGCAGGTGGGGTCCCTTGGCCTGGCCTGCAGGGATCAGCTGAAATCGGCTCTCTGACATTCCCAAGGGGTCTGGAGTGCAAGAGGGCACTCTGCAATCTGCTGTCATACAGGGTGTGGAATGCAAACACAAATGTGCAGTAACCAGATTCGGGGCGACAGGACCCCAGCAACAACATAACCCATGGCCGAAGGTGGAGTCGCACAGCCCTACAAGGAATGGGCTCCCTCCTCTCTGGTTTCGGGGTGCGTCACCCGAGAACCACCAATGCCAAGTCACTGCAGCCAGGCAGCTCCTGCGTTGAGTGTCTGCCCCCTGGTGGTCAGTGTGCATCATAGAGACCTGGGCGGAGGGACACTTAGCATATTAGCCTTTTATATACATAGTGTGAGTTTATTTTTATTATCATATATAAGTATCTATAATAATAAAAAGGTAATGCGCTAATTAGATTGGACATATTCAGGATGTCCTCCTTGGTGAAGCTGGGGTCCAAGGGAAGCCAGCCCGGATCCTGGGTGCCTGTGGGCGGCCAGAGGAAGGAAACCTGGGTCCTGGGTGCCAGAGGGAAGCCGGTGCCAGCAGCCAAGGGAAGGAAGGCCCACTCTTGCACAAATTTTCATGCACCAAGCCTCTAGTAAATATATAATAAATGAAAAGGTGGGACAGAGCCAACCCAGCCTCAGTCCAAAGGCTACCAGCGGGTGCCTCAGGTCCTGCAGCCCACACACTGCCTCAGGCTGCCACGCACACCTGCTGATCCCGCTCACTGCCTCCATGCGGCCCTGGACCCCCATCCTCACCCCACATCACCCTGCAGGCAGAGCCCTCCCACGTCCCCCGAAACATGCCTGCCCCTGAACCAGTGGGTGACCCGGTGGTGACAGGGCAGCAGAGAGAGATAAGTCACGGAGGGCTTCCTGGAGGAGGTGGCTTCTCAGCTCGACGTGGGAGAGCAGAACAGACGCACGCTAACAGTCCAAGGATCTCCCATGGATTGGTACAACCTCCGAAGCTCAGGCTGGCCCACGTCCAGCATCCTCGCCAGGGCTGCAGCCCAGGGACCGTCACACATTTTGGTGAAGACAAATGTTTATGAGAACCCCTGAAACCACCCATCATTCCCGCCAGGAGCCCCCCTGGGGGCTCTGTTTCCCGAGGTCCGCCTCCCGAGGCCCCACAGACGCCGGCCACAGCCCAAGCCTAGTGACCTCCAGGCTCGGCCCAGCCAGTGTCCACGCTCCTGTGAGCAGATGGATTTGTCCCGAGACGAGACGCTGGCCACTGTGCCGCTGGCCCTATCTGGCCGGAGCCAGGTAGTAAATGGACATAATTTATCATCTCCCGTGGAGGAGCCAACGAGCCCCACGGCAGGATGGGAGTCGGGAGTCCGAGCCAGGAGCCGAAATCCGATTTCCCCCCGGGCCCGGACTAAAAGCTTCTGTGCACATGGCGCCCATCCTCAGATCCAATTAGCCACGGCCGAGCCCGGGCCAGCGAGGGGGCGGCCAGGCCTGCAGTCCGGTGGCCTCGGGCTCTGGGCAGCGCCGGGACCCGGGAGCCGGGAGCCAGGCACTGGCCCTGCGCCCTCCCTGCAGCCACCTGGTACGCAACCGGCAGCTCCAGCCCGTCCTCCTCACCCTGCCTCCCAGGCGCCCCCACCCAAGGTGCCAGGTGCCCCCCACAAGGTGCCCAGCCAATCTGCCTGGCACTCCTGGCACCCAGGCTGCCAGGCTGGAGAGAGCTGGTGGACAGAGGGCTCACAGCCACCATAGTGACGGACGGTGGGTGGGAGGCCTCTGATCGGAGGGAGCAGGGAACGCCTGCCCAGCCCGCCCCGGGGAGAGGGGGAGAGGCGGAGAGGGGGACCCACAGTACCGCCGCCGCCCACCAGGGGCGCTGTCTCAGTCTTTGTGAGAAAAGAAAGTGAAACCCGCCCACCGCTTGCCTCTGGATATGTAACCCCAGGAAATGCTTCATTTAGCTGTGTCAAAATGTAAACCTGGGCGCCCACCGCACCCCCGTGGACAGCCCCCACCCCCGTGGACAGCCCCCGTGGACAGCCCCCATGGAAACCCCCTTGGACAGTCCCCCCGCCCCCGTGGACAGGCATCCACATCCACGCTTATCTGACCTGGGGTCAGCTGCCCGCCTGTCCCCCGTGACAGCTCGGTTCCCTGGCGCAGGACGGGGCGCCCCTCAGACCTCAGCTTTGAGACCTGGGGGCCGGGGCAGGGCTGCAGGGCGGCACTGACTGCCACTTGGCCTCGCGCCCATTTCTGGGGGGGCGTGCGTTGGCAAGGTTGGGGCGTCTCCTTCATCTTGGTTTCCCTGCTGGAGTGAGGGGTCGGGGGCCCCTGTGGTCTGTTTGGGCCCCCTCTGTGCACAGCCGCCCGGGCTGCCCCCGCCTCTCCCTCAGGGACAGTGAGCCTCAGTGTCCATGCGGGCAGGCTGACCCCAGGCTGGCGTGGCCACTGGCTGGGGGAGCTGCCCGGGCCCCTGTCTCGCCCGGCCATGGCTGCGGGTGCTGACCAGCGTGCTTCCAGGATTGCGGGAGGGGGGGCCCTCCTGAGACCCCAGCCTCCTCCCTCCTCCCTCCGCCCCCCCGCCCCCCCCCGCTCCCCCCACCCCCCACAAGCCCAGTAAGCCCTGCCATGTGGCTTGTTCTGGGGACTAACAGCCACAGGGCCACGTGCCAAGAGCGGCCGCCTCCCGCTCTGCGCATGGGCACTGCAGGCCAGCCCGGGGGGAGGAGGGGGGCTGGGGGGGGGGGCTTGGGAACCCCGGAGCAGGCACCTGATCCATCTAAGATGTGTGGGTGACGGTGTGGCAGGTCCGAGCTTTCCACAGCCCGCCCCCCTGGCCCCCTGGGAAGCTGGTCATGTCTGAAACGCACATCTGGTCCTGCTCCGCCGTCCGGTGGGACCCACATCCCCCACAGACAGCCTCAGCCCCCACACGGCTCTGGAGTGGGCACCGTGTGACACTCCCCCTCCCCCCACCCCCCGCCCAGGCCACCGGCTGTGCTCGTGGCCCTGCACCCGTCACTCTGCCCCCCCCCCCAGGAGCTCCCCTGCCCCACAGGCCCTGCGCGGAGGGCTCCTGGAGGTGGTGTCAGGAACCGGGGCGGGGCTGGGCGGGGCTGGGCAGGTGGAAGGAGGGGGAGCCGGGTGTGTTACCCGGGGGGGCGGGCTCCTGCATCCTCAGGCCTCCCGTGCCCGCTGGGGCCCAGGCACCAGGGTCCTGGCTGGGCCACTGGCCGCCTGACCTCACAAGCGCCTCCCCCCCAGACCCTGCTCGCCCCACTGCACTGCCTGCGCCCGTCATGCCAGCCTCCTGGGCACTGTGGGTGCCCTGAGTCAGACCTGGGGCATCATGGGATAGCAGACAAGGACTGAGTCGGGTGCCTGGCACCAGGCAGTGCCACAGGGACCCCCAGAGCCCTCCCTCCAGCAGGGACGCTGAGGCCAGAAGCTGGGACCCCGCCCAGAGAGGCTGGGAGTGGGCCCGGCCCCGCCCCTGCTCCAGGCCTCAGTTTCCCCATCTGTAAGTGCTGTTGGAGGCCTGGCGGGATCCAGGCGGCACCAGGAGGCTGGCCGGAGCCCGTGGTCTGCGCAGTCTTCCAGAAGGCTCCATGCCTGAGGGCGGCCTCGCCTGTGCACTGCCAGGCCCGAGGGGGCCGTGCCCCGGCCTCCCGGCTCCAGCCCGGCCCCGGCTCTGAGCCAGGCTCTCCGCCTGGAAGATTTGCTAGAAACCTCAAAGGTCAGCTGCTCTCGGGTTTCCAGAGTTTATCGATCGTGTCTGGGCTGGCAAAGCAGCCAAAAGGCTCTCGCTGTCCGTCTCTGCGGCCGCGGCGGGGAGCGGGCAGGCGGCCTCCCTGCACTCTGGGCCGCGCCGCCCACAGCCCGCCCTCCTCCCCACCCGCCTCTGTCCCTCCTGCCCCAGCCTGGCCAGGCACGGCCGTGTCCTCAGGTGCCTGCACCCCATGCCCACGAGCCACCAAGCCCGGAGCCCCACGCGCTGTGTGGTTCTGCCCGACCCCATGGAGCTGCCCAGGGGCACACGGTCCAGCTGGCAGCGGCTCGCTGGCCCCTGCCTCTCCCTCCCCGTGGGCCTCGTGTCCCTGGAGTGAGGGGAGGGGGACCCGGCTGCACTGAGAGGGGGGCTGGAGGCAGGAAAGTGGGAGGCTGAGGGGGGAGCTCAGACAGGCTGGGAGTCCCACACCGGGTCCGGCAGCTGCCCCGTCACTCTCTGCATACCCTCTGACCGGAGGTGCCCGAGGGCAGGCTGTGCCTCTGAGGGGTTTACAGCTGATGCTCCAACCTTTATTAAGCACCTACTGCGAGCCTCCTCCTCTGTATGGGGTTGGGACGAGATAAAGGAAGGAGGCCCATGGCCTGGCCGGAACACCCTCCTGTCCTGGGCCAAAAGGGGGCCCTGGCTGTGCGAGGCCCTCCCCACCAGGGGCTGGTCCCGCCCCTGTCAGCCTGTCACCCCAGTCCTGTGCCCAGGGCTGCGGAAGCCTGTCACCAGCGGCCCATGTCCCAGAGCCCAGCGCCCACCCTATAAAGTGCCCTGGGCCTGACGCCGGGGCTGCCCGCCCGGCCGCCCTGCCCCGCCCCGCCCGGGGAGCGCCACCCAGCACAGGCCCTGCCACCTGCATTTCTGAGCCGCCCCGGCTCTCCGGCGCCCACACTGCCTCTGCACAGACGCTGCTTCCGCCCACTTTCCAGAGGAGGAAACTGAGGCTCAGAGGCTCACCCTGCTCGCTCTGGCTTCACAACCAATAGGGCTGGGAGTGGGGGCATGACGTCACACTGTGCACCCTGCCTCAGCCACCCAGGCAGCCCTGCTGATGTCAGGGGGCAGAGGGCCCGTGAGGCCCGCCCTCTGTGGTCAGAAGGGGTTCCAGGGGGCGGCCTGGGCCCACGGCGGTCACGGTCACGGTCACGGCCGGCACCCACAGCGAGCTGACACCGCGTCTCTCCTCTGACCTGAGCCTGCGGAGCCGCCCAGTGGGTGCTGAGTAATAGCCTCTGTGCACCAATTAGAGGACTGATTTGGCCGTAAATTCGATTTGCAGGGCAGCACGCGCTGGGCAGCCGTAACCGAATTACCGTTCACCTCCACCGCTTGGCATTTGTGTCCTGGGCGGGGCTGCCCGCACCAACAGCTTCCAGGGCGGGGAGGGGGTGGACAAAGGGGGCGCTGCTTCTCGGAGACGCCAGGGAGACAAACGCCAATCCCCTCGCCCACACGGAGGGCCGAAGCCCAGTGGCATGGAAAACAATGAGGCGACGCCAGGCAGGGACCCGGGGGCGGCATCTGGCCTCGTGGCTGTGCGGTCCATCTCGGGGTTCAGGCAGCGAGCCGGCCTGCGCAGGGCTCGCGGCCTGAGTGGCTGCCCCCCAGGCTGGTCTCTCTGTCCACGGAGCTGATGGACGCCGGCCTCCAGGCTGGTCCTGATACGTGCGGAGGGTTGAGAGATGAAAACAGCCCAGCCTGTGGCACCGAGGGCGTGTCTGTCTCTGCCATCATCCCCGTCTGGGGCTTGGTTTTCTCGTCTGAAATGGGAGCGTTCGTGCCCGCACGGCAGCTCGTGAGAGGGGAACGCACAGAGCCCCTGCCGAAAGCTGCCCACAGAGGGCACCCCGGGACACGGCTGCTGGGCTCCTCCCTGGGATCCGCAATCCGGGGCTGGGGGGGGGGGCTGTTGAATGGACCACCCTCAGCGCCTCCCCGAGCTGTGGGGCAAGTCCAGCCTGCGTGGGGGCCCCATGGTGACCCTCGGGTCTAGCAAACTTGGAGGTCAGTGAGGAGCTGAAGGAGGGGGGCGCCACCCAGACCGGAGTGGACACAGCCTCACAGAGTTCCTCTCCAGCCCCGAGAGGCCCGTGGGCACCCAGGACAGCACCCCTGCAAGGCCTGGTCCAGGGAGGCAGGCTCAGGGGGGAGGCGGAATGAGCACATTGGCCTGGGGGTGCAGCCAGGGGCGGAGGCGGCCTAGGGGCTGCGGGAAGGCTGCAGGTTCTCCCGGTCTCTAAGGCCCCGGGAGAGATAGACCCAGCGGGGACCAGCAGGCTGGCATCTGTCAGGTGGCCCAGGTTTCCGGTGAACTCGGCGGCTGTGGATCTGTTTCCCTTTCTCCATGGCTGCCAGGCGGCTTGGGTACAGTTTCTGCTCAGCCACAGACGGACCCCTTCACACCAGGCCTTTCAGGCGGGGGGCGCGCCCCTGCCCACCTGTGTGCAGCGCCCCGAGGCTCTCACTGGGAGGGGCCGCCACAAAGCCTTTGGCAGGAAGGACACAGCTGTGGTCCCGGCTTCCTTTGGGCCAGGCCTGGACTCTGCTCCCCAAGCAGCTTTCAGAGGCACGTGGGGCGCCCCCAGGAGTCTCAGGCTCCTCACACTGCCTTGCCCTGGCCCCGCCCCACACTGTGCTGGCCCCGCCCCACCCTGCCATGGCCACGCCCCACCCTGTCCTGGACATGCCACACCCTGCGCTGGCCACGCCCCACCCCGGCTCCGCCCACCTTGCCCTGGCCACGCCCAGAAGCCCCTGGCTTTCCCTCCCCACCCTCCCAGCTGCACCGGATGCTCTTAGCAACTCAGCTGGTCCAAAGGAGGAAATAGGGGGCCTGGTGTCCCCTGGGCCCTCATGACGGACCCAGAGCAAGACGAGGCCTCACCCGGGTCCCTCCTTCTCCCCAACCTCTCAGCTCCCACCCTCCCACCCTGTGAGCCCCACCCATGCCACATAATGGCCCTCGGAAGCCCCTAGCAAGCAGGGGAGGCCGCCCCCTCCCCTCCTCACCTTCCCCTGCCCAGGGAGAGCCGTGGGGGCCTGCGGGGTCCCGCTTGGGGTGTGGAGCCTGGCCCGCACCTCAGCCTGGCTCCCCCACCTGGCCTGGCCGTGCGGCTGCGGGCTGACAGCCCGGAGGGCGGGCCAGGCTGCAGCTCCCAGCCAGGCTCTGGGCTGGCGCCGTGTGTAGCGATGCCAGGCTGTGCGATCTGTGGGCCCCGCCACGGATGTGCCATAAACACAGCGCTGCCAGCCGGAGGCCGCTTCCTCGCCAGGAGCGGCTCCGCAGCCCCGCGAGCCGGGAGGGCCCAGAGCCCGGAGCTGCTGTTCCCGGCTGTCTTCCCGGCTCCGCCCGCCCAAACCGCACTGTGTTTTGAATTCCATGCTGAGCTGTCAGGGAATATTGTGAGTGATCCTGTTCCTCCTTTTCTACCAGCTCACAACGGAACTAGAGACAGGGGTTCGCTTACACAAACGCATGTGTGTCCACCCTGCTGACCCCGCCGTGGCGGGCTGGGCCGGCTCAGGTGCAGGCCAGTCTGCCCACTCCGTCCGCCTTCCGGGATCTTCTCCTGGGTGGCGGCGGCGGTTTTAATTTTGCCTGAAACCTCCTGTCCCCGAGGGGAAGCCCCGGGCAGGAGGCAGCTGTGTCCAGCCTCCAGCAGAAGCCAGGGGCCGAGACCTGGGCGGTGGGAGCTGGGCCTGGACACTCTGAGTCTGCCCCCTGCACTGCCCGTCCCGGGCCACACGGCCAGCTCCCGCCGCAGGGTCCTCAGCCACAGGCCAGGGGCTGGAATGGGCGTCTCCAAATAGACGTGAAGAGGCGAGGAGGCCACTGTGTGGCTAGACGGCAGTGCAGAAGGCTGGACAGAGGTCGGGCCCACTCTGGACGGCAGGAACCTCAGGACACCTGGCTCCCGGACCACAGTGGAAGCGGTCAGTGCTCAGGAGCCCGGGGTAGGGGTGTCAGCACCCCCACGTCACCCACGCAGACAGCGAGACCAGCAGCCGGCCCAGGCCCTGAGCAGAGCGGGCGGAGCCGGCCTGGCGGCTCTTCCAGCCGAATGCCTCTCCAGGCGGCGCTCAGGGTGGAGTGGGGACACCTGTGGCTGAATGGGGACGAGGTGCCACCGCCCCCCCCCCAGGTGCCATTCCCGGGCTGGGAGGGAGGAAGCAGGTGTGGACACGCTGCCCAGCGCACCCTGCCCTGTGGCGGAACAGGGTCCCTGCCCCCCACCCAGAAGGCCCTGGAGCTCACAGGCCACACCAGGGACTGCCGTGCCCTCCAGAGTCACCCCACGGCCTCCAGGCGGCTGGCATGTCCCACAGACTGGCAGGCTTGGCAGATTTTAATGCCCCCACTTCACAAGAGGGCACTGGGGCAGAGGGGCACGGGGGCGCTGCGGAGCTCAGCGATCCTGCAGCAAAGCCAGGCCTCCCACACAGACGCCCCTTCAGGCGCCGCCTAGCGGAGAGCGGTCAGAGCTGTCCCCACGGGCCTGGTGGGCCACCCCCCTCCTCTCCCCTCCCAGGTCTGGCCCCTCCCCTCCCCAGGTCTGGCCTCACTCCGGTCCCGGAGCCTAAGCAGAGATGTGGGGGGCCCACGTGAGTCAGTGCAGACCGCGGGGGAGCGCTCGGCCAGTGGGCGGATCCTGAGGACCCAGAACTTGGGGCGATGAGGCCGGGTCTGCACAGGGGTTGGGGTTCTCCAAGGGACAGCGCTGGCACGCGGCCCGGGAAAGGGGTGTGCCTGGCCCCTGCTTCAGGGGATGAGGGCTTGAGGATGGAAAGCAGGACTCAGGGCTGACTCCTCCCCAGGACAGACCTGGCCCCCCAGGCCAGACTGACGGGTGGTGACCCGGACAGAGCTGAGCTGGCCGGGATGGCGGGGAGGGTGCACAGGAAGGCCGGGCGCAATGGGCAGGAGCCTCACCAGCGGGGTCCCCAGGTGAGCCGTGTTTCGGAGGGATCTCCCCCGTAGCCCCAGGTCCTGCTCCTGCCCCCCAACCCAGCCATCCCAGCTCCAGGCTCCGTGATGGGGCCCCTCACTCCCTCCTTCTAGCCACCCTCAAGCTTCAGTGGGGGCGGGGGCGGGGGAGAGGGTGCACAGACACGGGGTGGCTGGGGCATGAGGGTGAGCTTGTGGGGGGGGGGGGGCGGGGAGCCTGACTCAAATGCAGGGGGTGGTAGGCGGGACAGGCAGGCTCCAGCCCCCCTCGCCCCTCCCAATGGCCTTCGGGCCTCCATGTTCACAACAGTAAGAAGTGGACCGAGGGAAGAAGGTTGGGAGGCTTGCCTGGCCTCAGCCCCCGAGACCTGCTTCCTTCAAAGGACCCTGCTCAAGGGCAGGAGCGGGGCTTCCCACAGCCCAGGCTGCCATGCCCCTTCTTCCGCTGGGAGGGGCTGCCAGGCCAGGGCAGGCACTGGTGGGCGCAGGGGCAGGAACAGAAGTGGCGAGGGCAGTTCTGCAGGGTCTACACAGGGAACCAACGCGGTGGTCACAGCACACGCACTCTGCGCACAGACCTTACACGTGCATAAAGCATTTGGTTTAAAAGGGGAAGGGAAAAAAAGACACTCCACACACACTTCTGTGCAAGGGGCAGGTTGGAATCTGGCACCTGGAGTGTCCTCCTTCACCCGTGGGAGGGAGGGCAGGTAGGCAGGTGCTAGCCTGGAAGTTACCCCAACCCCCAGCCCGGGCTTAAGGACGGACTGCTGCACCCAGCGCTTAGCTTACAAAGGTTTATTTAGAAAATAGTTTGGTGGTTGGGGTTGTCGTTTTTGGCAAACATTTCAATACTTTCAGTTACCAAACGTGGTCAGTGCCCCCCCAGACAGCACCCCGGTCCTGGGGAAGTCAGCCCTTGCTCGGAAGTGGGTGCGGGGCGGCGCGCGTCTGGGGCGTCCTCACCGCCTGGAAGGTTGCAAGTGCGCGTGGCTAAAACCCCGACCTAACAGCTCCCCGCGGCCGGGCCCCCTGAGCAGGGTCCAGGCCTGCAGCCTCGCCAGCAGCCCCTCGCTGAGATGGGGAGGCAGAGGGGCGCCCCTTTCTCCTCCCCTCTCCCGGGGGCGCTTGGGTCTCATCAGCCCGTGCGCCTGCCCTGCGCCCTGGAGGCCAGTCCCTCCCGGCTCTCCGCTCTCCGGGGGATCGAACCAGCTGTGTCTGGGGGCGGCGCCCGCCCGCCCGCCCCCTCCCCCCGGAGCCGCCCGGGGTCTCGGGGTCCCCGCGCCAGGCGCGCAGTCACTGCCTGAAGCCCCTGCGCCTGCGGCGGAAGAGGATGTGCTGGAAGGCGCGCCGGAAGTCCTGGTTGAACACCGTGTAGATGACCGGGTTGAGCGAGCTGTTGCAGTAGCCGATCCAGAAGAAGAACTTGAAGAGCGGGTCGGGCACCTGGCAGGCCTGGCGGCAGATGCCGTAGAGGCTGTAGCTGAAGAAGAAGGGGAACCAGCACAGCACGAACACGCCCATCACCACGGCCAGCACGAAGGTGAAGCGCTTCTCGCGCGCCTGGGCCACCTTGCGGCGGCACACGCTGCTGCGCGCGCGGCGCCGGCGCGACAGGAAGAACTCCACGGAGCGCGAGCTGGCGCGGGACGGCCGCCCGCCGGGGCCGGGGCCGGGGCTCCGCGCGGCGGCGGCGGCGGGCCCGGCAGCCGGCGCCTCGGCGCCGCCCTCGCCCTCGCCCGCCGGGCCGTCCGCGCGCCGCCGCCCGCCCCTCCGCACCGCGCCCCGGCGCCGCCGCCGCTCGGCCGCCGCGCTGCTGTCCTCGGGCTCCGGGGCGGCGCGCGGGCGGCGCGGGGGCGCGCAGGGCCCGTTCTCGCCCGCGCCCGCCGGCGCCCCCAGCCCGTTCTCCGCGGGGGCCGCGCCGTCGGGGCCGGCCGGGCGCTTGTCGCTGAGCGCGCGCGTGCGCCGCTTGGCCACGCGGTAGATGCGCGCGTAGACCAGCAGCATGATGAGGCAGGGCGCGAAGAAGGAGCCCACGCAGGACGACAGGATGTACCAGGTCTCGTCGTTGAGGCCGCACTGCGGGTAGGCGGCGGCGGCGGGCCGGCGGTAGAGCGAGACGAGCGGCGGGAAGGAGATGACGGCCGAGACGAGCCACACGGCCACGATGGTGGCCTTGACGCGGCGCGGCGTGCGCTGCAGGTTGTACTCCACGGCCCGCGTCACGGACCAGTAGCGGTCCAGGCTGATGGCGCACAGGTGCACGATGGACGAGGTGCAGAAGAGCACGTCCAGCGCCAGGTACACGCCGCACCACACCTGCCCGAAGTACCAGTAGGCCATGAGCTCGTTGGCCAGCGAGAAGGGCATGACCAGCGTGGCCACCAGGATGTCCGCCGAGGCCAGCGACACCAGGAAGAGGTTCTGCGGGGCGCGCAGCGCGCGGCTGGTCAGCACGGCGATCACCACCAGCACGTTGCCCACCACGGTGAAGACGATCAGGAAGCCCACCACGGCCGCCAGCCCCGCCACGGCGCCCGCCGAGTACTGGCCGGGCGGCGGCCCCCAGGCGCCCCCCGAGGCGTTGGCGGCTCCCCCGCCGCCGCCCCCCTCGCGGGCGCCGCTGGCGTTGGGCCCCGCCGCCGCCGCCGCCGCCAGCGCCACGGCCAGCGCCGGGGACGCCATGGGCCTCCCGCGAGCTACGCGGTCCCGCCCGGAGCCGGGGCGCAGCCGCGGCAGCTCCGGAGCCCCCCGGCCCGGGCCGGCGCCCGCATCGCCGCCTGCTCCTGGGGCGCGCCCCCCGGGAGCCGCGGCGCCCCGCAGCCGGCCCCGGGCCGTGTTGGCTCGGCGGCGGCGGGCGGGCGGCGCGCCGGGAGGAGAGGGGAGGAGAGCTGGCCGCGGCTCCCGCAGCGCCGCGCTAGTGCAGAGCGGGCGGCGCCGGAGCGGGCGGCGGCGGGGGGCGGGGGCCGGTCCCGGGTCCGAGTGGCCCCGCCCTGGGTCCGGCTCACGGGGAGCGCCCCGGCCGCGAGCCCACGGCGACGCGGCACCCGGTCGGGCGGGCCTCGGCGGCGCAGGCTGCCGGCGGCGGCGGCCCGGGCGCCCCGCCTCCCATCCGGCCGGCTAGGGGTCTGCGCCGCTCCTCCGGCCCCCACGCCCGGCCCCGGCTCCAACTTCACTTTCCCGTGCAGCGCGCCGCGTCCGGCTCCGGCCCCTCCTCCCGCCGCTCCGGGGCGGGCGCCCCCGCAGACCGCGCCGCGCCGCTCGCCCAGCTCCGCCGCCGCCGCCTCCTCCCCGCCGCCGCCGCCGCGGCCGCCGTGCTCCCGGCGCGAGTGCGGCCGCCGGGCTGGGCTCCCAACTTGGTAGAGTTGCGGGCGGGGCGGGCGCGGTGGGCAGGGGCGGCCACGCCAGCGCCGCCGCCGGGGAGCGGCCGGAGCGGAGCCCGCGGCCGCCTGGGAACCTGCCTGCGCGGCGGCGGCGGCGGCGGCGGCGGGGAGGAGTCGGGCGGCGGCGCGGGGCGCGCGCGGCGAGGGCGCCCCCTCCAGGCCGTCTGCAGCCTGCGGGCCGGGCGGCGGCGGCCTGCGCGGTGCGTGCCCGGTCCGGCGGGTCCGGGAGCCCCGCAGCCCCTCCCGCACACGCACACGCGGGCGCGCACACGCGCAGCGCGGCCGGCGGGTCTGGCTGGGCCGGTGCCAGCCCCTCGCTGTTTGTCCTCTGAGCGCGGGGTCCGGCCCCGCCTCGCGCGGAGCTCCCGGGCAGAGCCACCTGGCCGGCCTCTGCCCCTCCTGCCCGCGTGAAGCGGCGCCTGTGGAGCCCGGGCAGGCGCCCAGCCTGCGCCCGTGCTGCCACGGTGGCCGCTCAGTGCCGGCGCCGGTGGCTCTGCGGGTAAAGGGCGCGGGGACGCTCTGAAACCCCCGCCGCTGACCAGCGCCCTAACGGGACCGCCCCGTGACGGGGTCTCACTCCTGCTGGCTCAGGGGTGAGTTGTTGGGGTAACCCCGCTTGCCCCGACCCACATCCCTGTTTGTTGACCCGCAGATGTGCATGGTCATTACCTCGCCTCCCACCCCAGGCCAGTGGTGGGTGGTCCCTGCCTCCAGGGAGACAGGCTTGGGGCAGGGGGAGTGCTGGGGCCTCCGGAGGCCGATGGGAGGAGTGCGAGCAACCCCTGACCCCAGCGATACCCAGAAATGGGCATGGTTTGCAGGCGGATTCCCTCTCCTCTGAGCTCCCGGGGGCGGGAAGGGCCTTAGGCAGGAAAGCCCAGTGGTCTCAGCAGAGATGCCCACAGTGAGCCTCGTTAACCACGTGACGCAGACGGGACCTCCCAGCCCAGGAAGCGGCTCCCCAGCCAGGCCAGCCCGGGGCTTCTGGAGGACCAGCCCTGGGGACGCCCAGCTGGCCTTTTGACGGTGAGCTGCTGGCCCCTCCCTGCGAGGCCCGGTGGAGCCCGAGGAAGTGTCTCTCCTGTGGGTCCCGGCAAAGGGCTGGAGGAGAGCTAATCCCCAAGGAGTTGTGCTGTGGAGTGGCCCAGGCCGGGCTTTGGGGCTCCTGCCTGCACGCGCGCGCACACACGTGATCGTCTTGTCCTCACACAAGTGCATGCACATATTTGTGCACACACGTGTTCACCTCACCCCACGCGTATGCATGTGCATGCACACACGTGCTCATCTTATCCACGCACATGCACGCACACATGTACTCATCTTGTCCTCACACACATGCACTCATCTCATCCCACACACACATGCACATACACATAGGTCCTCACCCCCACACACATGCATGCACATACAGGTGCTTATCCCCACATACATGCATGCAGTCACACAGGTGCTCATCTCATCCACACACATGCATGCACACACGGGTGGGTGGGGTGCTTGTCTTGACCCACACACATGAGTGCACATGCACACACATGTGCTTGTTCCCACACACATATGCATGCACACACACGTGCTCGTCCTCACACACATGCATGTACACACGCCCACAGGGGCCTCGCTCACCCTCCGGCTCAGGGAGTATTTTTGTCGCCCGCTGTGGGCTGCTCCTCCCGGCCCGCCCGCCTCACCCTCTGCCTGCTCTCTGGCTTGTTCAGGGACTCTGGCTGCTCGCCCAGGCCCGGAGCCCTGTGGCTGTCTGCATGGTTGCAGGCCTCAGTCTGTGCCGTGGCGGCCCCTTCCCAAGTTGTTAGGGGAGGAGGGAGTTGTGTCCCTGCCCCACTGCCTGGTACCGCCCGCACCCAGCTCCCGGGACGACCTTGGTGTGTAGCAGAGGGCGGGGCACCACGGCCAGTGGGACCCTGCGTGCTGCTGGTGCCCTGGGCCTCAGCGGCCCCGGAGCCTGCGCTGTGCGTGCTGCTGGGCCCAGAAGGCCGGCCTCTGTTCCACGAGGCGAGAGTGTTGGGCGGAGCAGAGCTCCCGCTCATGCTCTGCTTTGCAGTCTGGCCGCGGGGGGCGCTCCTGCCTTCCCAGGCCTCAGTGTTGCCGTCTGCAGGGTGGGGTGTTGGACAGGCTGGCTCTGTGATCCATGCCAGCTCTGCCCCCACTTGGCTGCTCGCTCCTGGAGGTGGGCGCGTGTCTAGTCTGCCATCCAGCTTGGCTGGCGCCTCCGGGCAGGGGCGGACGCTGCCTCAGGGAGCCGACCTCCGAGGGAGGAAGCCAGCGCCAGCGCCAGCCCTCATGCTGAGAGGCCGGTCTCCTCCACGAGCAGGGATCCCCACGTTTACTTAAAATGTCACCTTCACAGAGGAGGCAGGGAAGCTCCTGCATCCCCTCCCCGGAGGATCCCGGAACTGCCCCGTCTGTGGCAGCTCGGCCGGGACCGGCGCCGGGCGGCTCTGGTTCCTGCCCCGCAGCCTGACCCGCTGCGGGATCGATCGCGCTGATGGACCTGGCACCGCAGAGGCCTGCAGTGCTGGCCGAGCCCTCTGCAGGCAGCTGCTCCGAGGACTGCCTCTGCCCCTGCCCCTGCCCCTGCCCCTGCCCCTGCCCCTGCCCCTGCCCCTGCCCCTGCCCCTGCCTCTGCCCCTGCCCCTGCCCCTGCCCCTGCCCCTGCCCCTGCCCCTGCCCCTGCCCCTGCCCCTGCCCCTGCCCCTGCCCCTGCCCCTGCCCCTGCCCCTGCCTGCCTCTGCCTCTGCCCCTGCCCCTGCCCCTGCCCCTGCCCCTGCCTCTGCCCCTGCCCCTGCCCCTGCCCCTGCCCCTGCCCCTGCCCCTGCCTCTGCCTGCCTCTGCCTCTGCGGTGCGTGTGACGGGTTAGCGAGGGGTCAGCGTGTCTCAGCAAAGCCTGCAGGGGTTCGAGCTCGCCTCCCCCGTCGTGGCCGTGGCTGTCGCTCGGCCTTCTGACGGTCCCTGCCTCCCCCACCCGTCACCATCGCTCCAGGCCTGGCCAGGCCCCCTGCCAGGACCTGCTGTGCCCAGACCCCTGCACGGGGCATCAGGCCCTCCCCGGCCGGCCTCGCCCGTGCCCAGCCCTTCATTCGTCCTGTTGTTCAGAAAACAGACTAACGGGCGTCTCTGGGCGCCAGCCTTGGGTGGCTCTGTCACATCGTGTCATCGCAGGCCCGTCTCGGCGGCTGAGTCACGAGGCACCGGGGTCCCGCTGGCTGTGTCTCCCGCAGGCTGGCAGGGCCGCCGGGAGGGGCCGGGAGGACTCAGGATGCAGCAGAACCTGGGGCGCAGCCCCCGCTGGGCCTCCTCAGTCTGCAGAGCTGGCCGGGGGCTCCGGGGGCGGGGAGGATGACACCTGTGCCTTGGGCTCTGGGACCCTCATGGGACCTGGGAGGCGGCAGCGTGGGGGCGGCTGCGGGAGGTTCTCTGCGTCTCCTGTGGAGCTCGCCCTGACAGCGCACTTACTTCAGAAGACAAACATCCCAATAAAAGCTCTGAGCCTCGCACTGCGGCGGGCGGGCAGGAGGGCGGGCGGCGAGCCCCGCGTGGCAGGGAGGACGCCGCTGGCACGGTCGCTGGCATCGCGTCCTGGCTGATGGGGTCACGGTGTACCGCCTTCAGCCCCCACCCCCAGCCCCGCCTGTGCTGGCACTCCCCGGCCGTGGGGCGCGCACTGCTTTCTCAGCAGCCCCTCGTCCTGGGAGCGCTCCGGCCTCCTCTGCCAGGCTCTGTGCTGGCCCCGGGCACACACCTCTGCTGACCGCCTTCCTGGAGGGCGGTGCCCAGCGGGGAGGGAGGTGCCCAGTGGGGAGGGAGGTGTCCAGCGCGGAGGGCAGTGTCCAGCGGGGAGGGCATGCCCAGCCGGGAGGACGGTGTCCAGCCGGGAGGCAGTGCCCAGCGGGGAGGGAAGTGCCCAATGGGGAGGGTAGTGGCCAGCAGAGGGCAGTGCCCAGCCAAGAGGCAGTGCCCAGCCGGAGGGCCAGGCTGGCTCGGTGAAGTGATAGGGTTTCCTGAGGACAGGCCTCTGCTGTGCCTGACAGTGGAGGGAGACTTGCTTGGCTGAGCAGCCTGCTTTCTGGAAGCTTCTCCCATTCCCCAGGCACTGCTCCGTCCCCCGTCAGCCAGGCTGCTCCCGAGGAGTGACCCTGGCGGTGACGGCGTTGGTGCGTGCCTGCCTGGACCTGCCCGCCTCCCTCAGGGCCAGGCCCAGGCTTGCCGCCCAGGGCTCGCTCCTCCGCAGGGAGCTGCAGGATGGTCAGCAGATCTGGATGCTCATGTATCTCACCCTCTGAGAACGGGGCGCTAGTAACACCCCCACTTGGCAGGTAGGAGGCAGGCCGCCAAGGAGCATGCTGGCGGATTCGGGCTCTGGGTCAGGGCCCTCCCCCATTTGGTCTCACCGCCCGGGTAGGTGCCCCCAAAGTGACCCTGAGGGCCCTGGCTCCATGCTGGAGCTTCTCTCCCCCAAACGGTCTCTCCGGCCGCATCTCCCCTGTGGCCTGTCCGGTGCTCACCCGCCTCTGGCCCGAGCCCAGCAGGTGAAGGAATCCACGAGGACGGCGGAGCCTGCGGGGCAGTGAGCGTGCAGGCCCGGGTGGCCTTGTCCCCTCTCCGCCCCCTGTGCTCACAGCGGCGGGCGTGTGCAGGCCGGAGGGGAGAGCAGCACAGACCCTTCCTGCTGTAGCCGAGGGGAGGGCCCTGGCACCCTGTGCTCGCTGCTCCAGGGGAGGCACAGCTGGGCGAGGGAGCAGGCAGGTGCCATGCACCGCAGGTCACGTGGGTGCAGGTCATGTGTGTGCAGGTCATGTGCCCACAGGTCAAGTGGGTGCAGCTCCCGTTGGTTAAGACCTGTCCTCTTCCTCCCGGGGCTGGCCCGCCCTGCACGGTGGCCCCGCCCAGAACCCAGCACAGCCTGGGAGGAGGCTCTGGGAGTTGGAGTGGCTTCCTGCCGCAGGGCGAGAGCCTGGCCAAAGCAGACGCGCTTCCGAGCTGAAGGGCTCCAGGCCTCTTGTTTGGCTGTGACGTCCCGTATAGGAGCATGCGCGAGCCTTTGGCATGTTTGAGAGAATAAGAGCCATCACATTCACCTGAGCCCGAAGCTTGACAGCTCCCTGTGGCCCTGACCCCCAGGTGTATCTGGAGGCAGGCGGTCTGGTGTCCTGCCTGGAGGTGGGAATGGTATGCTGGAACCTGGACCCACAGGCTGGAACTCAGCAAGATCTGCTCTGTTTTCTTCTTGATTTAGACTGTAAATTCGTCACGAGAGGGAAGGAACTGGCGGAGACGGAGGCTTGCGTGTCAGGGCCCAGGCAATGCTGCTGCAACAACAGGGACCCCCAACACACGGCTCACACGGAGGCTGACTTCTCTCCCTAGCAGAAGGACGTCTGGCCGGCTGGCTTCACCCTTCCTTGGCCCTCCATCCGGCAGCCCCCACCTCCCGGGCCATTGGCTGGTCCAGCTCCGGCCACTGCCATCACGCCCTTGTCCACACAGTGGAGGTGGAAGGGCTGGCTCCACCAATCACAGGGCGTCCTCATCTGGAAGTGGCACACACCCTTGTACTAACATCCTATTGGTCCAAATGGGATCACATGGCCACATCTGCAAGGGAGGCTGGGACATGTAGTCTGGAACCGGGTGGGCCCCTGCCAAAATAAACCTGTAGGGCCTCCAGAGTGGGACAGTGTGGGCAGCGGGCTGGCATGTCTCTGTGGCGGCCGTCCCGTGAAATGCGGGGTGCGGAGCAGCATCCTCTACTCACTGGCCAAGAGCAGCCCCGGGGGCAGAATCTCCCAGCTGGGAGCCACTAGCCCAGACCAAGGGTCCCAACGCCGCCCGGAAGAAGGAGGAGGCTGGGTGGGTGCGGGGAGGGGGGGTGAGGGAGCATCCTCATTGCTCACTGACAGCGCATGAAGGAGGGGGCGGAGCCATGTGGGGGGTGGGGGTTGAGTCGTCCGGGCCCTAGCCCCAGAGTCCATGAGGGTGACCCTATTTGGAAACGGGCTCTTTGCCAATGTCGTAAGGCCAGTGAGGTCATGCCCGAGCCGGTGGGCCCTCGTCCATGGCTGTGTCCTCACAGGGAGAGGAAGAGACACATGGAGAAGCTGTCCCTTAGTGTGGGGTCGGTGAGACGGGCCAGGGGACACGTCTGGCCATAAGCCAGCACAGCTGAGCCAGTGGCACCGACAGAGCCTGGCCTGGCGCTGGGCTGGTGCCGGGCAGCAAACAGCGGTCCCTCTCGCCGGCCACAGCCTGGCCACGTCTCCCCACGGCGCTGCTGCCCGTCTGATCTCCAGGTCCTCATCTAGCACACGGTCAGAACCAGGCTTCCCTCGGTGAGCGCTGCTGAGCAAGTGTGCACCCCACATGGCCACTCACACGCATGCAGGTCATGTGATGAACACCCGTGATGTGCACGGTGGCTGTGGCTTCCCCAACTTGCAGCCCCAGGGTCTCCCCGTAGCTCTCCTCCTGCCCCTGACCTCCCGGGTCTTACCCCAGTTCCATGCCCGCGCTCTCCGTGCTCTGCCCATCGGGGCCTCGGTTTACCCCTCTGAGCGGGCATGGCTTCGATCTCCTCCAGGCCCTCCCGGCTCTGAAGTCCCAGTCAGGTGGCCCCCGCTCAGGGAGCTGGAATTAGGAGCTATTGTTATGCAAGAACACGGGCCTACGGGGACGCTTTAAAAAGACGAGCAGAACAAAGGGATAAGTTGACAGCATCAGACTGGGGGATTGTACTGTGAGAGACTATTTTAAACCCAAATGCTCTCATCTGGGCGCTGACGGGAGTTGCCCGGGGAAGCCACGCTCGGCTTTCACAACAGGTTTGTATCGACAGGACGCATTATTCGATTTCTAGGAAAGAGGAGTCATTGGATGGCTCACTGCAGATACCGCTTCACTTACAGCAGGAGACCCTGTATGGCCCGCCAGGAGGCCAGGCCGCCTTCTCCTTCTCCCACCGTTCAGAGCGGCCCGGGGCAGCAGCAAGCCCTCCCGCATGCTGCCACAGGGCTGCCAGGCCTCTGCTCCGGGCTCAGAGGTGAAGGGCGGGCGGAGGTGAAGGGCAGCTCCCGGAGATGCAAAGCAGGTGCTTGGGGAAATGGAAACCTTCACCACCTGCTCTGGTTGCAAGGTGAGCTGATGTCCAGGAGGGGGCGACATTCAATGGTCCCGCCCCTCCACCTGGGCCCCAGAGCTTGAAGCCAGAGAGGACTGAGAAGGGCCTGGGTCCCACCCTGCAGACCGGGTGCCATCCCATCCCCAGTCACTCTCCCCGCAGCTCCCACCGGCCGCTCCGAGGGGTCTTTCCGGGTGGAGCTGTGCCACCCCTCCCTGCGGCACCGCCAGCAGAGGAAGGCCACGCTCGCACCCAGTGCTCGCCGGCCTGGTTTGGCACCTGGCCCCTCCTGGTCCTGCACGCTCCGTCCCAGGAGTTCCGTCTGCGCTGCTCGTTGCTACGCCCCACGCCTTCCTCCTGTACGCCTGCCGGGTGGGGCCCTTCCCGCCACAGCCTCACAGCCCGCGCTTCCCCGTCTGCCAGGATCAGCTCTGCCGCCGCCTCCAGGAAGCCCTCCGGGCTCCTCAGGGTGCCTGACAAGCTCTATGTACACACTGTCCTGGTGCCTTTCCAGGGTGGGGACCCAGGCACTTCACCTGCACCCCAGGTCCCGCCCTGGGAGGACCCTTCAGGGTGACTGACGGATGGATGAGCGAGGGGCACGGAGGGAAAGCCTGCCTCTGCCTGAGTCAGCAGCTCCGTCTACCTGCAAGGGCTGACTTCCGGGTCTCCTGAGCCGCGCACTGCCCAGCTGCTCCAGGCCGGCCGGGCTCCCGCCATCACCACCCCCACCCCGGGTCCTTCCGTCCCCCCCGCACGGTGTCCCTCCCCTGGGGCCCTCTGTGCACGCCTGCTTCCTGGCCCCACAGTCACCCAGCCGGCAAGTCCCCGCAGCCGGATCTAGCCGGGCAGGCAGGCTCCATGGAGACACGGGGCCCCCACACCCCCGACCATGGACGTGGCCAGGGGCCTGTGACCTTCAGTGTGACAAGGCTGCTCCGCGGCTCCTGGGGGTCAGGTGAGAAGAGGGTCAGCCGCCCGCCCGCCCCCCCTGCCCAGCCTTGAGACGGCCCCTGCGGCTTTTCCTGTCGCCTTGCCGTGATGGCCCGTCCTGCTGGGAAGGCTGCTGGCCGGAGGACTTTCCGAGTGACCGCCTGCTCACCCGAGCGTCCTGGCGGAAGTGGCAGCAGAGAGGCACTGGGCTCCGTGGGCGGGAGGCTGCACGGCCAGGGCGGGGGGGGGGGCGGGGGTTGAGGACTGGGGTGCTCTCTCCCCATCTGGGCATCACTCACTGGAGCATTTCGAATTCTGGCATGGCCTTTGGGCCACCTGGCCGGGAGCCACTGGCAGGCTCTCTGCACCCTCCCCCTCCCTCTCCCCCCCAATGCTCAGCTCCCGCCATGCACCCGCCTGCAGGCAGGACCCTCCAGTGGCTGGACCTCGCACCCGCCGCTCAGCTCCCAAGGGGCAGGTGGGCCCAGGGCAGCTCAGTCTGCTCTGTCTGCTGCCTCCCCTCCCCACCCAGGTGCCGGGCATTCCCACCCAGTATCTGCTTGGATTGGGCCCAGGGCGGGCGCCCAGGTGTGTCTGCAGGGAGGGAGGGGGGCGGCGTTGGACTGAGCGCCCAGACAGCCTTATTGGAGACCCCGCATGGCCCTTCCCTGCAGCCTCTGACCCCGAGCTCCCGCTCCGCTGGCTGTCCCTGCCCAGAGGCCTGGGTGCGAGGCCGGGTGCCAGCTGTGAGGGCAGAGCCCCGCCCCCTCGTGTGCGAGGCCAGGAGGTCACGGAGAGGCCGGATAGGGCTGGGTGGCGCTGCAAAGGCCCCTTAAACAGTGCCCACACCCTGAGGCCGGGCCGTGCGGGGAGGAGGCGGGGGCGCGGCGAGCGGTGGCGCGGTGTGAGGGCGGCCGGTGTCTCTGATCTCCGCCCGCGGTTCCGGAGCGAGCCGGGCCGGACCGGCCTGTGCTGCGCGTGCGGCCCTGCCCCATCTAATTAAGCCATTAGGAGGGGTCTCCATGGAAACCACTTACTCGGCGCACACACGAGCACTTATCCAATTAGCAGGAGGCTCGTGCGGGGAGCCTGGCTTCCACGGTGACAGCTGGGGGGCTCCGGGGCGCGGCATGTTTCTGGGGACCCAGGAGGCTGCCCCTCCACCCGCACGGCCCGGTGTGCACAGTCCCTGCGAGGCGGTTGGTCACGGAGGACACGGGCGCAGAGCCCGGCCTCCCCGCAGAGACGGCCTGAGCCCCCGGCCCCGCAGGGCGGCCGTGACCGTGAGCCCCCGAACTGCCTGTGCCGGACGGTCGCCCTGACGGGGTCTCACGTGATGCCGCGTCCGCCCGTCCGGCCGCTATAGCGAGGCCTGGCCGGCGGCCGCCCTCCACACGCCTCCTCCTCGCGGCTGAGCGGAGGCAGGGAGCCGGGGAGCGGAGATGGGGACCAGCGTGGGGGGCCGTCCCGGCGGGGACCTGGTCCTGCTTCAGAGCTGGTGCCTTCAGCCGAGACCTCACGGGGAGAGGGCTCGGGGGGATCTCTGTCGGCGCTGACCCCATTGTGGGGGCCTCACACTCTCGCCCTGAGCGCCTGGAGGCCTCACCTCCGAGCACCAGGCGGGGGATCACTCCGAGGTCTGTTTCTCAGCGAGACCTTCTCGGAGAGGCTAACCGGACACTCCTGTCTGCTCTGCCTCTTCACGTCGCCTCGTTTTCCCTGCGCACGGCGTGGGCGGCTGCGGCCGGCGGTTTTCGGAGGGTTTGTCGGTGTTGTCCCGGGCCTGGTGTACCCCGGCGGGGAGGTGCCCCTGAGCCGGGCAGGTCCGGGGGGTGGGGGTCCCCGAGGCGCATGTTTAAGCTGCGGTTCCTGTGGGTCTGTGCTCGGCAGATGGAGAAATGGGCCCGATGTCCCCCGAGGCCCTGGCCGCTGTGTGGGGTGGAGACACGGCCCGTCACGGGCTGGACCGGGAATCGGGGCTGCGGGCTCCTCACCCTCGGCCGCGGGGCCGGTCATTCCTGTGTTTTTTGGGTTGTCCACGCAGTGCGGACGCATGTCTGCGAGGCCGGCCTCGCCCCGCACCGGCGAGCCCTGGGCGTTGCTCGGCGGTTCCTGCGTGTTTATTTCCAATCGGAACTCTGGCGTCAGCGTCACTGGAATTTTGACAGGACCCGGAGGCTGTGCCCTGAGATGGAGGACTGCCCCAGCCGCCCCGTCCCGGCCTCGTGTCCCTCGGGGCCGCTTATGGTTCTTTCACACGGGCAGTGAGGCCCCCGTAACTGCCGGCTGCAGGTCCCCCAGCACCCCAGGTCCCCTCCCCCACCTCTGTGGCCACCGCAGGAGCCCCTAGCCCCCAGCTCTCACGGAGTGTGCAGGGCCCGGGGAGAGGATGGGGAAGAGGGGGGGGCGCTCCCTGGCCCGCTGCCAGCAGCCCCCTGGGGTGGAGTGGGTGGGGGTGGGGTGCATGTCCCTGCGAGGCTGCAGCTTCTCCATGGCGCCCGTCCCCGGGCTGTGGTCCCGTTGCCACTCGGGCAGCACCCTCATCCTGCTCACTGGCCACCCCTCCTCCCCGGCTGCGGCCTGGCCCGGGTGCAGGGTCCCGGTGAGCAGGCCTGGTCCTCCCGGTGCCCACTCGGCCCGGGCCAGCTCCTGGCAGGTGGGCACATGGCAGTGCCCAGGGGCACCATGGGGCCGGGCAGGCCCACGGGGCTGGCGCCCCTCTCCCTGGCCATGGGCACCTCTCCTTCCATGCTGGAGCCCTGGCATATGAAAGGGGACCATGAGGGTCCCGCAGTGTGGCTCCTCTGAGGACTGAGTGAGCTAACACGTGGAAGCTACCGGAATGACGCCTGGCATGTGTGTGGGCCTGCGTGGGGCCGGGGCCTGCGTGGGGCCTGCATGGGGCTTATGTGAGGCCTGCGTGGGCCTATGTGGGGCCTGCGTGGGCCTGTATGGGGCCTATGTGGGGCCTGCGTGGGCCTGTGTGGGTCTGCGTGGGCCTGTGTGGGTCTGCGTGGGGCCTGTGTGGGCCTGTGCGGGGCCGGGGCCGGGGCCTGCGGGGGGGGCCTGCGTGGGCCTGTGTGGGGCCGGGGCCTGTGGGGGGCCTGCGTGGGGCCTGTGTGGGCCTGTGCGGGGCCGGGGCCTGCGTGGGTCTGCGTGGGCCTGCGTGGGGCCTGCGTGGGCCTGTGTGGGTCTGCGTGGGGCCTGCGTGGGGCCTGCGTGGGCCTGTGTGGGGCCTGTGTAGGTCTGCGTGAGCCTGCGTGGGTCTGTGTGGGCTTGCGTGGGGCCGGGGCCTGCGTGGGTCTGCGTGGGCCTGCATGGGGCCTGCGTGGGCCTGTGTGGGTCTGCGTGGGGCCTGTGTAGGTCTGCGTGAGCCTGCGTGGGTCTGTGTGGGCCTGCGTGGGGCCTGCGTGGGGCCTGCGTGGGGCCGGGGCCTGCGTGGGTCTGCGTGGGCCTGCGTGGGGCCTGCGTGGGCCTGTGTGGGGCCTGCATGGGGCCTGCATGGGGCCTGCGTGGGCCTGTGTGGGTCTGCGTGGGGCCTGTGTGGGTCTGCGTGGGGCCTGTGTAGGTCTGCGTGAGCCTGCGTGGGTCTGTGTGGGCTTGCGTGGGGCCGGGGCCTGCGTGGGGCCTGCACAGGATGGGGTTCAGTGTGGCACCCACCCCCCGGCAGGGCAGGGCTGACCGGCTAGCGGGAGCACTTGGGCTGCGTTCGGTGGCTCCGAGCGGCAGGCACTGTCTGCAGGGGCCTCCCCGGGGCCGGGAGCTGCCAGGTTCCTGCCACAGATTGTGCTCTGGAAGCTTTTAGGCAGAGCAGACATCTCCTTTTAAAATGTCGTTGTCTCTCTCCTCTTCAGGGAGGAATGGGGTGCCGCGGCAGAGCCAGAGCTGCCTGCTGGGAAGGAGTGGGGGCAGCAGTCCCGCTGGTTCTGGGGTTTGGAACCCTCCACGGCCCGGTCCCCGTCCTGAGCCCGTGGGCGCACCTGGAGCGCGGCACCGCGGGGGGAGGGTGCTGGACCCCTCCTCTTCCTCACCCACCAACCGCCTGTCAGGAGGGCCCAGCTTCCCGGAGTGCAAAGGAGGCCGTTTCCATGGCAACGGGGTCCTGGGCGCCCCTGGGCAAGGCTGGTGTCAGCCGGAGCATCCTCCTAAGACCCCTCTGGGCCGTGGGTGGGATTCTGGCTCGAGAACAAGAACGGAGTCTGTGAAAGCCCCGAGCTGCTGGAAGCCGCCTAAAACCTGCAATTCCTCTCCGAGGGGCGTCTGGGGGTGTCAGCTCGGCTCACACTTTTCCTGATAAAAGCTCAGCCCGGCGGGCAGCTCAGCGGCATTTGGCTGCCCAGGACACGGTGGGTGGCCCTGCCCAGCCAGCTCCCCTCCTTCCCAGGAGGACCCAGGGCACCTAGGGAGGAGGAGGGCGGAGGAGGGCGTTCCCAGCGAGGGAGGCGAGTTAGCAAGCACACACTTCGCACTTTCCCGGCTGCTCCCCGCAGCCAGCCTGCTGGCGGGGCGGCCCCTCCCCTCACCGTGGCCTCTGGCCGGGCGCCCTCCGCAGGCGGGGGCAGCGGGAGAGCTGGGAGGCACGAGAAAACACCTTCCTGCTGTCCACAGCGGAGCCACCACTTGCCACGCGGCCTCGCTGTGACCAGCTGACGGTGCACGCTGATGGTTTGGGGCCTTTACGTCCAGCCCAGGTCGGCTGGGGCGGGGGGCACCCCAAAGGGAGGTGGTGCTGGGCCTGAGTACGGGCTCCGGCCTGCAGGCTCTGCCCTCAGAGCTGCCCCCCCTGCGAGGCCCTGGTGCCAGCGGCAGGGCATGCTCCCTGTCAGCCAAGCGGGGGGAGATGCATCCAGACTCGGGAGCCTCCTGCTCCAGAGCCAGGTCTTCCTGTCAGGCTCCTCGGGAAGGACATCCTGACTCCCCGGCTCCCGTGAGGACTGAGTCCAGGTGACCTGGGTTCTCCACCAGCCCCCGCCTGCTTTCTCATCCCCCTTCTCCCCTGTCCTCCATTCCGCCTCCTGGTTCTCCATCCAGCCTCCACCTGCTTCTCCCCAGCCCCGCCTCTGGGTTTGCCTCTGCTGTCCTCCACCTGGGCCCTCCTCGCCCCTTTGCCTGCAGTGTCCCTGTCCTCAGAGCTGGTGTCCCCGTCCTCAGAGCCGGTGTCCCCGTCCTCAGAGCCGGTGTCCCCGTCCTCAGAGCTGGTGTCCCCGTCCTCAGAGCCGGTGTCCCCGTCCTCAGAGCCGGTGCACCCGCAGGTCCTGTCCGATGGGTCTCACCCCCACAGCGGCCTCCAGCCACGATGGCAGATTCCTCCTCTGCAAAGACCAGGGCCTCTGCTCTGGCGCCATTGGTGTTGGTCACCGGTCTGTCCGTTGCAGGGACTGGGCAGCACAGGGTCAGACCACCAGGGCAGTGCCGGTGCCGGTTCCCAGCTGACTCCTCAGCCAATGGGTCTGCTTGGCCCCAAGGCAGCCCCGGCTCTGTACTCCTCACTGCGCGTCCTCTGGGAAGCAGCACCCCGGCAGCCAGAGGCCTGCACCTGGCTCGCCCCTGCGCCCCGCAGGGCCGAGGAGCCGTTGGTCTGAGGACGCTGCCCCCTCAGCTCTGCCCAGAGGACACTCCGCAGTCAGCCCGGAGATGGGGACCGGCTGTTCCCTCTTTAGAGGAAGCACTCTGTCCGGCTCCTCCCCGGCTCACTGGCCCCTGGAGGGGCTCCGAGGCCTCAGGGAGCCTCCGCTCTCCCCAGCCCAGGGGACTCCCCGGCTCCCTGCCCCCAGCCGGTAGGTTCCAGCCCCGAGGGCCCACAGCAGAGGGCCCCTCCCTGCTCCGTGGATCTGCAGGAGCCACAGGCCAGTGCTCGCCCCTGAGCGCAGGGTGCTGGGGCCTCAGGACCAGGCCCTGCGGGTGGTCAGAAATGTGAGCACCACTCCCTTCCCAGTCCCCACGCCAGCCAGACCCTGGGATCCCCCGGGCCGTGACGGGGTGCAGGCCCCTCAGGCTGCGCCAGCACCAGGCTGCCTCTCCGTGAGCTGGGGCCTGCGGCTGGCACAGGGCCGTGCTCTCTCTCCAGCTTTTGACGCGAGTGACGCCATATTCACCCTGAAGAACAGACATCGGTGCTTCAGCACGAGCTCCGCTCCCCGCCGCTCTGGTCCCTCGCTGCTGTGAGACCTGTTAGTCCCAGGGCTCTGCCCGAAAGGCCTGAATCCTGAGTCATCACGACAAATTAGCCCCCAGTTAACCAGCTCATCTCGGGGAGGGGGGCCGGCAAGGAGCACCATCTCACTCAGCAGCCTCGCATCCATGGCCCCTAGCGCCTCGCCCAGGGCAGCCGCCTGGCCTGGCGGGACCCGGCACCCGGCGCCTCTCACACAGAGGGAAGCTGTGGGTTCGGCTGTGAACTGACCCTGTGCGTGCGGGACACTCCGGCACATTCTTACTGTGCCTCTCAGAGGGAAGAAAACAAACCACGACTCTAGCTCACAGCTCCGCTCTCCTGGCTCCCGCCCTCCAATTCACTCCGCCCGCCCGCCCGCTCCCGCGCTGGCTCCAGACGCGCTGCGTCCCCACGGCGGCCCTGCCACGTGTTAGCGGGCTGCCTGCGTGCGTGTCCTGTCCCCGGGTCCCAGAGAAAAAGCGGACAGCAGATGCCAACACCGCAAACAGGGCTGGGAAGGGGTGACCTCTGAGGACCCCACAGCCTGCAGCTGGGGATCTGAACGTCTCGGCGGCGACCCTGGAAGATGGCCACGCTCGGCATTCCTGTGCCGGAGCCGGCAAGCTCACTCCAGCGGCAGAGGCCCAGGCCCGGCTCCGCGGCCAGGGGCCAGGCGTCGGCACTCAGCGTGTCTGTGCTCAGAGTACGCGGCCTGGCGGTAGCTCTGTGTTGGCGCCTCGGCTGAGCACCAAAAGGCTGCAGGCTCCACCTGGTCAGGCGCAGGAGACACCAGATCATGCCTCTCTCACATCAACGCTCTCTCTCCCCCTTCTCTCTCTAAAGATCAGTAAAAACATGCCCTGGGGTGAGGATTAAAAAACAGAATCGGGGCTGGAGGGAATCCTTTGAGCCACTGTCCGCTCTTCCCCTGCCTGTCCCCTTCACCAGGACTGGCTCCCCCCCCCCCAGCAGTCCCTCCCTGCCCCACCCACACACTCACACACTCACACACGTGCACATGCTCCCACTCACACACTCATACTTACATTCATCTCACAGAGGTGCGCATTCTCATATCCATATACATGCTCACACACATCCACAGGCTCACACACAATCACACGCACACATGTACTTGCACACTCGAATGCTCACACTCATGCACATATACACTCACACATGTGTTCCTACATACTGGTACACACATTCACATACACATTCACTCACATCCATCCATCTACTCATCCATCAACTCACCCACCCACACATCCATAATTCATTATCCATCCATCCACCCATCCATCCATCATCCATCCCCATTTAACCATCCATCCATTATTCATCCGTCCACCCATCCGTCATCCATCATCCATTATCTGTCCATGTTATTCATCCATCCGTCATCCATCTATCCATAAACCCATCCTCCACCCATCTATCCATCCATCAACCCATCCTTCCTTCCATCCATCATCCATCCACTTACCCCTCCATCCATCCATCCATCCATCCATCCATCCATCCATTGAACAAATAGCTCTTGAACGTCCCCTGCGGCCAGGGCTGCCTGTGCTCTGAGGAAAGGGGAGGAGCCAGCCTGACAGGCCCCGCCCCTGGAGCTGACTTTGGAGGTGGGGGCGGGGCAGGCAGGGACCTGACGGTGTCTAGGTGGGCCTTCCCCACCTGGCGGCTGGTGTCTCTGTTCCCGTCCCTCTTCCCAGAGTGAAGGGCGCCCGGACCCCATGAACCCGGGGCTGAGCTGTGTCCATGGGCAGAAGGGGCCTGTTTTCCCCGGGCCCAGGGCCGGCCCGGGCCCAGCACCATGGACAGCACCAACGGCACTGCCAACACCACGTCCACACTGAGTGAAGGCAAATGACTTCCACCCAGTGCGGCCCTGACCTCAGTCTCTGGATTCGGCTCTCCCCTGAAGTGGGCTCCTGGCTGGACCCGCACCAGGGCTGCTGGGCCTCATTTGGGGAGATGTAACCCCATGTGACCACGGGGGAGCGGGGCACTGCCGCCCAGGAGCCAGCTCTGGGGCCTGGCAGACCCACCACCTCCGTCCTGGGACCCGGCATGCTCCTCGCCAACCGGGCTCCCCTGTAACATGGCGGGGCCATCGGCAGCCCCACGGCGAGCCCTCAGCCTGCAGGCCTCCCACCCCGACACCGCCCCCGCCCCCTCCAGACCTCAAGGCCACCAGCGGGCGTCTGGAACCCCTGTGCCCCGCTCACAATCGTGCTGGGGGGCACTCGATGGAGGGGAGCCCCCCAAATGTGACCTCCCGGTGCCCGCGGCGGGGAGACTGAGGCCCCTCCTGCCCAGCCTACAGTGCTCTCCAGGAGCAGCAGGGAGGGAGGGCCGGTGGCATGGACACCCAGCCTCTGGGGCCAGGTTCCCGGGAGGGGAGTGAGCCAGGTGGGGGACCGGGCAGCTCACCTGTGGCCACTCGGGTTCGGGGTGTGTGGGTGCCCCGACCCGGCTTCCCAGGTTAGGGCGCCAGTCCCAGGTTGGCTCGGTTCCTGGGTGCCCACTCTGGCCTGGGCACAGCTCTGATACCCGGGGGAGGCTGTGCCAGCACAGGGTCGGTGCATAGTTAGGCCCAGCGCTCAGTCTCCCTCCAAAAGCCCTGCCCAGAGCGCCCCTGCAGGACTGGCTCCTCCTCTGCCGCGGCCACGTGCCTCCCTGGCGGCTGGTCTGAGAGCAAGGCGGGCGAGGTGCCTCCTCCATGCTGGCCACCGCCACCGGCTCCCCCTCCCTGTCCCGCGCTCCCCGCCAGGACGCCTCCGGGCTGGCCCCCGGGCCGTGGTCCCGGTGCCACTCGGGCAGCACCCTCGTCCCGCTCACTGGCCACCCCTCCTCCCCGGCTGCGGCCTGGCCCGGGTGCAGGGTCCCGGTGAGCAGGCCTGGTCCTCCCGGTGCCCACTCGGCCCGGGCCAGCTCCTGGCAGGTGGGCACATGGCAGTGCCCAGGGGCACCATGGGGCCGGGCAGGCCCACGGGGCTGGCGCCCCTCTCCCTGGCGTGGGCACCTCTCCCTCCTGCCAGGGTCCTGGCGTATGAAAGGGGACCTGGAGGGTCCCGCAGCGCGGCTCTTCAGGATTGCTGAGCTAACACGTGGAAGCTTCCGGAATAATGTCTGGCACGTAGGAGGCCCCACAGGTGAAGGGTTTGGTCTCGTACTTGCACCCTGACATTAACTGTGTCCTGTGGACCCTGGGGACCAAGTGGGGGACCCCCCCTTGATCTGGGAGGCACAAACCTGCTGGCATCACGTGGGGCTTGCTCTGGTCTGTCTGAGGGGCAGCCCTCTCCTGGGCAAGGCTGGCCTCTCTCTCTCTCTCTCTCTCTCTCTCTCTCTCTCTCTCTCTCTCTCTCTTTCTCTCACGTTTTTATTGATTTGAGCCTACAACCCAGCAGGCATGTGCTCTTGACTGGAATCGAACCCAGGACACCTCAGTCTGCAGGCCGGTGCTCCATCCACTGAACCACATGGGCCAGGGCCCTCGCACGGAAGAGGCGGGGAGGACCAGGGTGGCACGGGGCAGGAGGGGCAGCCCCACTGAGCGACTCCGAGATGCTGCGGGCGGAGTGCTCGGACCTGGCCCCAGGGTACGCCCCCTCCCCACCCCGGCACCAGGCAGCCCGGCTGTGCGGTTTGCCCCCCGCACACGGCTGGGAGCAGCAGGGACCCGCCGTCTGTGGGTCCCTGACCCTCCACCCCGCACCCCGTCCTGCACCCTGGGCTGCTGCTCCTGGCTCCTCGGGAGCGGGTTCGAGGTTTGCTGTGTAAATAAGAGAATAAATCACTGAGATGCCGTCTTATTTCCTCTGAAACTCGGGGGGCGGGGGGGTCCCCCTGCCTTCCCTGCTCAGCTGCCAGGCTGATGGCTCCAGCCTCTCTGTGGCCCCACCTTCAGCCAGGACTTAAGACTTCCCTGCAGAACGTGAGGTGTCCGCTCTCCCCCTTCCCCTCCGCGCCCCGCGGTGGTGCCATGATCCCCCGTTGCAGAGTCCAGAGCGGTGAGCCGCACAGCAGGATCTTCCCTCCCCATCCCCATCCCCATCCCCATCCCCACCCCCATCCCCCGGGCAGCTCAGACACCGGTGGGGAGTCAGCAGGGCAGTTAGCACCGCTAGGAAGGCCATTACCGCACCGCACCGGGGTGAGGGACAGGCGACTAGAAATTCAGGCCAGGACAGCTGGGACTGCGGGACCACCTCCCTCCGCCCCCGCCCTCCGCACACCTGCTCTGGCGGCTAGTCTGGGGCGGACCTCAGCTCTCCCCCCACACCCCTGCAGGGGCTGGCCCCCGCCCAGGTTCCGGGGAGCAACACAGATGTCACTGTTCCCCTGAGGAGAGGAAGCCAGTGCGTGCCCCCCTTCCCCCTCTCCCCCCCCATCCCTGCCCCCGCCCCTTCCTCCCCCGCCCTGCCCCTCCTCCCCGCCCCCACCAGCGCTCCGCTGCCCTTCCTCACAGCGGGGCCAGTGCAGGTCCAGCCAAGCCTCCCGGGTCACCAGCACAAAGCAGCATTATTGGGGTGCACTGTGTGGGGTACACATTGTGGGGGGCACTGTGTGGGGGTACACACTGCAGGGGGCACTGTGTGGGGTACACACTGCGGGGTGCACTGTGTGGGGTGCACTGTGTGGGGTGCGCTGTGTGGAGTACGCATTGTGGGGTGCACTGTGTAGGGGTGCACATTGTGGGGGTACAGCCTGGTTCCCAACTGCGGGTCAGGCACCTGGTAGTGAACAGGTCCCCCTCCCACGCCCCCGGGAGGCGTGGCCCGGCCCGGGGTTCCCACACAGCACCCCACCCGGGCCGGGCACAGAGGACGCCCCGGGGGGCCGTGGCAGCAGCTGGCCCGCCAGCAGCCCGGCTCCTCCCCTCAGACCCCCTTCCCCTCAGGCCCCCTTCCCCTCAGGCCCCCTTCCCCTCAGGCCCCCCTTCCCCTCAGGCCCCCTTCCCCTCAGGCCCCCTTCCCCTCAGGCCCCCTTCCCCTCAGGCCCCCTTCCCCTCAGGCCCCCTTCCCCTCAGACTCCCCTTCCCCTCAGGCCCCCTTCCCCTCAGGCCCCCCCTTCCCCACAGACCCCCCTTCCCCTCAGGCCCCCCTTCCCCCTCAGACCCCCCCTTCCCCTCAGACCCCCTTCCCCTCAGACCCCCCTTCCCCTCAGGCCCCCCTTCCCCTCAGGCCCCCCTTCCCCTCAGACCCCCCTTCCCCTCAGACCCCCTTCCCCTCAGGCCCCCTTCCCCTCAGGCCCCCCTTCCCCTCAGGCCCCCCTTCCCCCTCAGACCCCCCCTTCCCCTCAGACCCCCTTCCCCTCAGACCCCCCTTCCCCTCAGGCCCCCCTTCCCCTCAGGCCCCCCTTCCCCTCAGACCCCCCTTCCCCTCAGACCCCCTTCCCCTCAGGCCCCCTTCCCCTCAGGCCCCCCTTCCCCCTCAGACCCCCCCTTCCCCTCAGACCCCCTTCCCCTCAGACCCCCCTTCCCCTCAGGCCCCCCTTCCCCTCAGGCCCCCCTTCCCCTCAGACCCCCCTTCCCCTCAGACCCCCTTCCCCTCAGGCCCCCTTCCCCTCAGGCCCCCTTCCCCTCAGGCCCCCCTTCCCCTCAGGCCCCCCTTCCCCTCAGGCCCCCCTTCCCCTCAGGCCCCCTTCCCCTCAGGCCCCCTTCCCCTCAGGCCCCCTTCCCCTCAGGCCCCCCTTCCCCTCAGGCCCCCCTTCCCCTCAGGCCCCCTTCCCCTCAGGCCCCCTTCCCCTCAGGCCCCCCTTCCCCTCAGGCCCCCCTTCCCCTCAGGCCCCCTTCCCCTCAGGCCCCCTTCCCCTCAGGCCCCCCTTCCCCTCAGGCCCCCTTCCCCTCAGGCCCCCTTCCCCTCAGACCCCCCCTTCCCCTCAGACTCCCCTTCCCCTCAGGCCCCCTTCCCCTCAGGCCCCTCCTTCCCCACAGACCCCCCTTCCCCTCAGGCCACCCTCCCCTCAGACCCCCCTCCCCTCAGACCCCCTTCCCCTCAGACCCCCCCTCCCCTCAGGCCCCCTTCCCCTCAGACCCCCCCTCCCCTCAGGCCCCCTTCCCCTCAGACCCCCCCTCCCCTCAGGCCCCCTTCCCCTCAGACCCCCCCTTCCCCTCAGACCCCCCCTCCCCTCAGGCCCCCTTCCCCTCAGACCCCCCCTTCCCCTCAGACCCCCCCTCCCCTCAGGCCCCCTTCCCCTCAGGCCCCCCTTCCCCTCAGGCCCCCTTCCCCTCAGACCCCCGTTCCCCTCAGGCCCCCCTTCCCCTCAGGCCCCCCTCCCCTCAGGCCCCCTCCCTCCGGCCTCCGCCCACCTGCCGGCTGATGGGCTGATCAGAGGTGCACCACGCGGTGCGGACAGGGCTGCTCAGACCTGGGTATCGATCGGCCTGGAGTGATCGATGGACGAGTGAGCCGTTCGGAGGATCGACCTCTGGTTTTGCCCTTGAACCTGTGACAGGCGTGAGGGGAGCCGGACCTCCTGGGGGCGGGCCGCGGGCCATGGAGGAGGGGGCGCGGGGGTGCTGCTGGGCGTCAGCTGGGTCCCAGGAGCAGGGGCAGGGGCGGGAGGCAGCGGTGCCTGGAGGGGGGGCGTGTCCCCCTGAGCGGAGCCCGTGGACCTCTGTCCCCCTTGGTCGGCCATTTGTCTGCTTGACAGACAGACAGACAGACGGACAGTGTTCCCACCCCGAGGAGAGCCGGACCCCACCCGGAGGAGAGTGAGCCCAAGAGCCGCCCGGTCCGGGCCGAGGCACCTGCCAGGCCTTCCAGCCCCTCGGCTGCCCCCCACCACCACCACCGCCACCGCTCTCCCCTCACAGCCCCCCACAGGCTCTATTTCGGGAGGAGGGGAGAGGGGAACTGCCGGAACACTCCCTGCCTCGGGTCTGGCAGAGCGGGGATGGCGGGGAGGGGGTCTGCTGGCGGGAGCCCGGTGAGCCGGGCCGGGGCAGGGTGCCAGCTGCGGCCTGAGCTGAGGAAATGACGCCGACAGCACCGAGCGACCCCTGCCTGTGTCAGAGCCCCGAGAGCCTCCCTCGGGCGGGAGCCTCAGCTCACACTGACGGGGGGGAGCCCCCACACCGCCCTCCTCCAGGAGCCCAGGCCGTGTTCCGGCCGGCTCCCCCCCGCAGCCCACCCCAGAATAGCCGGCACCGGAGCCGCGGCCGCCCCTCACCGCCCTCACCCGCCTCCGCTCCCTCTGGACCCACGGGGCCTGCGCTCGGTCCGGGCCTGGACCCCTCGGGCCCGGGCCAGGGGGGCGAAGGGGCAGGCGTAGAGGCCCCTGGGGAGTGCACACGGATGACCTTTATATTAGTGTCAGCCGAACTCAAGGCGCAGGCAGAGCCGTGCCCGGGAACGTGTCTCCCCAAAGTGTGGGAGACTGTGATCGGTAGATCTCTTAGCTTTATCCCCGGGCCGGGAATGAGGAACCAATAGGACCTTGACTGCCCAGGTCTGGATGTGCTAAGTCCCAGGAGTGAGGGAATGGCTAGGACCTGGGCACCCAAACTCCTTGGACCTCACCCCCTCGGGAAATCACACATGTGCTGTGCTGTCTGTGGTGGGTGTGACTGTCCCTCCATCAGAGTGACAGCCTCACCCAGCCCCCAGCTTTTCGATCTATTTCTGCCTCTTGTCTCTTTTTTTCTTTTATTTCTCAATCCCCAGCTCCTCCGCTCAGGAACCTGCCTCCTCCCTCTCCGTGCGGGACGCAGCCGGGAGAGGCCGGGAGACGGGTGCTGGTCTGGGGCTGCGGGTGGACGGGCTGGGGGAGGGGGAGGGGCGAGGCCACGGAGAAGGTGCAGGAGCCGGAGCCCAGGGGCACATGGGGCAGGGGCCCAGGAGGACACCGGGGGGAGGGCAGCCCCACGGGCTCAGCGGGCGTCGGGGAGCCAGGCTCAGGGGGCTGGCTTAGGCCCTGGGGGTCCCAGGGCATTCGGAGAGCCCGGCCACCAGCTCTGTAGCCCCCCAGCCTGGGGTGACCACGCCCACAGATACCTGGGCCCTTGGACGGATCGCTGCACCTCAGGTGGGCGGGCGGGAGCCTCCCTCCGCCAGGAGAGGAGGCGGAGGCCCGGGCAGGTGGGGTGGGCCCCCCACAGGGGACCCGCTGCAGAGGCAGAGGGTCCGGAGCTGGAGTCCTCTGGTCGGGAGCCCGACAAACATCGAGGACGAGGCCTGGGTCCCTCTGACCAGCGAGACCCCTGGGGGTGGGGACAGGGCTCTGGCCCCTCCCCGGACCCGGTCCCCCGTCTCCCAGGCAGCCCCCCCTCCCAGGGCAGCTCCCAGGATGACCCACTTTCTCCCAAACGCCGGGATGCGCCTCGAGGCATTTTCCATCTCCGGCCGCTTCCTGACACCCCGCTTCCTGCCCCATCAGCAGATTGCAAACCACAGGTCTCTTTAATTTCTTTGAAAAAAAAGGTGGAAAATTTACTTTTCCCAGAATTACCTTTCTCCCAGTGAATCCTGGCCACCAGGCCCGCCACGTGGGGCCTGAGAGCAGGCGGCTGGCACAGGAACCGAGGAGCTGAAGGGGGGTAGCAGGACCCCAGGGAGGGGAATGAGTGGGGACCAGCAGACAGTCATGGGGGCCAGTGGGGGACCGTGAGGGCCAGCGGGGGGCCGTGGGGGCCAGCGGGGGGCCGTGGGGGCCAGTGGGGGGCCATGGGGGCCAGTGTGGGGTCATGAGGGCCAGCAGGGGGGGCCATGTGCCAGGTTCCCCATGTGGTGGCGTGTGCCAGGTTCCCCGTGTGGTGGCCTGTGTCTGCTCCGTCCTTTGCAGGGCTGAGTTCTAATCCTCAGCCCGGCGGCCACGGGGCACCCGTCCACTCCGATGCCCACGAGGGTTCCTGCGCGGTTCCCGCTGGGCGGCTGGAGTGACCGCGTGGCCGGGTTAAGCCGCTGTGAGGGCTGCGAGTCTGCTGTGACCAGCACCAGCTCAGTGACCGGCAGCCCCGAGGCCTCTCCTTGGCGTGTGGACGCGTCCTCCGTGTCCGTGCGTGGCCGTCCCTCTGTCTGTGCCTCATGGATCTGCAGGGACCGTGCTACCGGACAGCCCCCGGGCTGTGTGCCCCTCACCCCTCCTCAGAGACCTGCCCCCGCTGCAGCCACATCCTGAGGGGCTGGGCTTCCCACAGGAACCGGGGACAAGGTCAGCCAGCACTGCTGTCGTCAGTGCTGGGGCTCCGCCCAGACAAATGTGCCCAGTGTGCCCGCGCTCACTCATCTGGGGACGGGAAGGTCCTGGGAGGGAAGATGGGGGGTCGGGGCAGGGTCGAGCTAGCTGGGGGGGACAGGCTGGGGGGGACAGGCTGGGGGGGACAGGCTGGGGGGAGACAGGCTGGGGGGAACAGGCTGGGGGGACAGGCTGGGGGGGACAGGCTGGGGGGGGACAGGCTGGGGGGGGACAGGCTGGGGGGACAGGCTGGGGGGGACAGGCTGGGGGGCCAGGCTAGCGGGGGCAGGTTAGGGGGGCAGCCTAGGGGGCAGCCTTGGGGAGCAGGCTGGGTGTGCTTGTGGGCAGGCTGGGTCGGGGGGACAGGCTGGGGGGGCAGCCAGGGGGATCAGCCGGGGGCCAGCCTTGGGGGGCAGGTTGGGTGTCGGGCGAATGCCTGGCGAGGCTCCTGGCAGCCTCTGGTCACCACATGCCTGCGCTCTGAGTGCCACTGCTCAGCACGCGTGTGGACACGGTTCTCTGCTCCGCTGACCCCGCTGCAGGGGTCACTGGGGGGGGGGGGGCCTCCTGTCTCAGCACCAGGAGCGGGGCCATTCGCACCCTGAACCCCAGCCCAGAGCTCAGTAAGGGAACTGGGCGCTGAGTGGCCCCCACGAAAGGACAGAGACAGGCAGACCCCTCCCCCCCATCTGGGCTCCGGGGTGACCATGGCTCGTGTCACACGAGTGCTTCTCAGCCTGCACGTCCTCAGCGCCCGCTCTCTGCACCCCCTGTCTGGGGGCCCGGCCCCAGCGCAGGTGCGGGGGACTGGGGCCGGCAGGTGGGGGGGGGCAATCAGGGACTGGGGTCCCGGCAGGTGGGAGGGGGGGCAGTCAGGGACTGGGGTCCTGGCAGGTGGGGGGGAGCAGTCAGGGACTGGGGCCGGCAGGTGGGGGGGAGAGCAGTCAGAGACTGGGGTCCCGGCAGGTGGGGGTGGGGAGAGCCTCTTGGTGACAGCGCGGCCAGGCCCCGCCCGCCGCACTCGGGGACGGAGCCGAGCTGCCCCCGGGAGGCCGGGCCAAGGGTGCTGCTGGCCCCGGGGCAGGGACCCGGGATGGACCCCCATCGGGGCCCCAGGCGGACCCTCTTCACCGGGCAGCGGCGGGGCGGAGGGTCCCCATGGGACTGGCGTTCTCACGGCGCCTCACCTGGTGGCCCGGCTTTTGTGAACGGGAGCTGAGGCTCGGCTGAGGGGCTCCCCCAGAGTCACATCTCCCCGCCCCAGACCGAGCACGGGGACCCCAGCCCCGGGGAGGCCCGGGCGGAGCCTGGGGGCCAGGCCGGCGCAGGCTCAGTCTGGAAGCGGACGCCCCGCCCGCTGCTGTGGCCTCGGCCGGCGCCTGACCTCTGGGCCTCTGGCCACACTGGCACGCGGCGCCGTGCGAGGGGAGAGGGGGCAGCAGTGCCCAGTGTGCCCCGCGCCCAGGCCACTGGCCTCCGCCCCCGGGGCCACTCCGGGCTCCCTCCGGAGGGGGAGCATCTGCCAAGGCTGCACGCTCAGACTCTCCTGTTCCCATGGCAACCCGAGCGCGCTCAGCAGGGAGGGCCTGGCTCCAGGCAGGCCTGGGTGTGGGGGAGGGGCTGAGCCTGTCCATCCTTCGCCAACCGAGGGAGGGCCAGGGCTGAGCTCCCGCAGGCGGGAAGTGGCGCCCGGAGCTGACCCCACGGGTGGCTTCCTCCTCCTCAGCCCCCGGGAGAGACCGTCCTGGTGTCCACGGGCAGGAGGGGCGGCCCAGCGGGCAGCCTCCCTGACCCCTGACCCCTGACCCCATGGCCCAGTGTGGCCTGTCTCCCCGGCCGCCCAGAGAGCACCTCCCAGGAGAGCTGGCAGAGCTGGTGCCTGCTGAGCCCCACTGCGCGCCTGGGGCAGCCCCACTGCGTGCCCGGGGCAGCCCCACTGCATGCCCGGGGCAGCCCCACTGCGTGCCCACTGAGCCCCACTGCGTGCCCGGGGCAGCCCCACTGCGTGCCCACTGAGCCCCACTGCGTGCCCGCTGAGCCCCACTGTGTGCCCGCTGAGCCCCACTGCGTGCCCGCTGAGCCCCACTGTGTGCCCGCTGAGCCCCACTGTGTGCCCGGGGCAGCCCCACTGTGTGCCCAGGGGCAGCCCCACTGCGTGCCTGGGGCAGCCCCACTGTGTGCCCAGGGGCAGCCCCACTGCGTGCCTGGGGCAGCCCCACTGTGTGCCCAGGGGCAGCCCCACTGCGTCCCCTGGCAGCCTCACTGTGTGCCCACTGAGCCCCACTGTGTGCCCGGGGGCAGCTCCACTGTGTGCCCGGGGGCAGCCCCACTGCGTGCCCACTGAGCCCCACTGCGTGCCCGGGCAGCCCCACTGCGTGTCCGGGGGCAGCCACACTGCATGCCTGGAGCAGCCCCACTGCGTGCCCACTGAGCCCCACTGTGTGCCTGGGAGCAGCCCCACTGTGTGCCCAGGAGCAGCCCCCTGCGTGCCCTCTGAGTCCCACTGTGTGCCCAGGGGAAGCCCCACCACGTGCCCGGGGCAGCCCCACTGCGTGCCCACTGAGCCCCACTGTGTGCCTGCTGAGCCCCACTGTGTGCCTGCTGAGCCCCACTGTGTGCCTGCTGAGCCCCACTGTGTGCCCACTGAGCCCCACTGTGTGCCCGCTGAGCCCCACTGCGTGCCCACTGAGCCCCACTGTGTGCCTGCTGAGCCCCACTGCGTGCCCACTGAGCCCCACTGTGTGCCTGCTGAGCCCCACTGTGTGCCTGCTGAGCCCCACTGTGTGCCTGCTGAGCCCCACTGTGTGCCTGCTGAGCCCCACTGTGTGCCTGCTGAGCCCCACTGTGTGCCCACTGAGCCCCACTGCGTGCCCACTGAGCCCCACTGTGTGCCTGCTGAGCCCCACTGCGTGCCCGGGAACAGCCCCACTGTGTGCCCGGGGCAGCCCCACTGCGTGCAGGGCCTCCTGCGGGCGCCTTCCTGGGGAGCCTCAGCGGAGCGGAAGCAGAGCGGGAGGCGACGGGGACCGATGTGCTGTGAGAGCCGTGGCTCCGTCCGCAGAAGCTGTGAGCGAGGCTCCCGCACCAGGCCTGGCGGTGGCCGGCGGGTGCTCCAGGGAGAATGAGGCCCTTCGGAGACCACCGTCCGGTTCTCTGCGGGAGCCCGGCCCCCGGGAGCGGGGCGGCAGGCAGGCGGTGGGTGGGGAGGGGGCGCCAGGCTCTGCCTCCCAGGGCACAGCTCCTGGCCCTGCAGCCGCTCCCAGGAGAAGGGCCCCAGCATGTGCGTGGGCGCAAGTACCCCGACATCCCCCATATACACTCACCCCTCCCATATGCGCGCGCGCACACACACATACACACATACCCCCATACACCCACATACACACACATACACATACACCCTCGTACACACTCCACCACATACACACACATACACGCGCCCCACCACACACACGCACACATACCCACATGCAAACACATACACACACACACACATACACATACACCCCTGTACACACTCCACCACACACACACACATTACACACGCCCCACCACACACGCACACATACCCACACACACACACATACACATATACACATACACCCCCCATACACACTCCACCACATACACACACATACACGCGCCCCACCACACACACGCACACATGCACACACACACATACACACACACACCCCACCATGTGCACACCCCACATACACTTCCAGCGTCACGTGAGGCAGTGGCAGAGGGTGTGGGGCGGGCAGAGGAGGCTGAGAGCAGACATCCGTCTCCAGCTCTAAGCCGCCCGCAGAGCACTGTGCCGCCGAGAGCCGCCGAGAGCCGCCGTCTCTGCCGACCCCACCGCTCAGGCCAGCCCCGCCAAAACGTGATTCACTGCATTTCATTCCATTTCTGTCCGAATCCAACTCAATAAAAACCCGTTTATTTCAGTCCACTTTAACTCAGCTCAATAAATCCAGTTCACCCCGAACCAGCCTGCCCGGGCTTCCAGAAGCAGCCCCCTACCTCCCTGCCCCCCCGTCGGGCAAGCCGCCACCTGTCTGCCCCTCTGGGCAGCGCATCTGGCCCAGCTGGCCATCTCCTCTGCGGACTGCACACCAGGAGGGCAAGGTTGGGGCTTGCTCACTGGTGCCAATCATCACCCCTCCCAGGGCTCCTCCTCATATCCCCACCCCTTCTTCCTTATCATCCCCTCCACCACCACCACCACCTTCACCACCTTTACCACCACCACCTCCACCACCACCTTCATCCTCCTCATCTTCTTCACCACCTTCACCACCTCCACCACCACCATCACCATCACCACCACCACCACCTCCACCAACACCATCAACACCACCACCATCACCACCTCCACCACCACCTTCATCCTCCTCATCTTCTTCACCATCATCACCACCTCCACCACCACCATCACCATCACCACCACCACCACCTCCACCAACACCATCAACACCACCACCATCACCACCTCCACCACCACCTTCATCCTTATCTTCTTCCTCATCACCATCACCACCACCACCACCACCTCCACCACCACCTTCATCCTCCTCATCTTCTTCACCATCATCACCACCTCCACCACCATCACCATCACCACCACCACCACCTCCACCACCATCACCACCATCACCACCTCCACCATCATCACCACCTCCACCACCACCATCACCATCACCACCACCACCACCTCCACCACCATCACCACCATCACCACCTCCACCATCATCACCACCTCCACCACCATCACCATCACCACCACCACCACCTCCACCACCATCACCACCTCCACTACCACCTTCATCCTTATCTTCTTCCTCATCACTATCACCACCACCACCACCACCTTCACCACCACCACCAACAGCCCCACTGCCTTCATCTTCTTCACCATCGTCTCCACCTGAGTGAGTCCCTTCCCTGCCGCAGGGCTGAGTGTCCCCCAATGCTCTTTGCCCTCACCATAGAGTTGGGCGCTCTCACCCGTCTCCCAGGAGAGGAAGCTGGGTGCTGGGCGGAGGCGCAGGCGGAGAACCGTGTGCTGCTCAGCGGCTGTCCGTCTGGGAGCAAGACCCGGGCTGGCCGGCTCCAGGGCCGCCTTCCCCACCGAGCGTCTGTGCACGATGCGGGGGCTGTGCCCAAAGCCTCCCATTGGGCTGGAACCCCCAGACTAGCTCAGCCACCCCAGCCCTCTCCCCTCTCTCCCAGCCTCCAAGCACCGAGCCCACCCTCCCTTCCCAGCGACCATCGCCGCAGCGCCCCCTGCAGGGAGCCCGCTCCCCGGCCTAGCTCCCGGCTCGGCCTCAGTCTCCCCTCGTTAAGCAGCCGGGTGCCCTGCCTACCCATCAGCGCCCGCAGGCAGGAGGCGGCCTGGAGTTGGGCTTATGAAAACCGTTAATAATTTCAAAGACCCCAAGGAGGCTCGTCCCAGCCTCCCACGAAGGCATTCAGATCCCTCCCTGGGGTCGGCAGTGATGGCCCCGGTGGCCTGGCCTGGCCGGCGCAGGGCTGCGGGCGGCGGTGGGCCCGGCAAGGGGCAGCCGGGGGGCCAGTGCCGGGGGAGTGTGTCCCGGTGGGGGAGGGGAGGTTTGACTATTTTTAAAACAATATATTTTATTGATTTTGTACAGAGAGGAGGGGAGAGAGAGTCAGAAACATCGATGGGAGCGTCATCCATCAGCTGCCTCTTGCACGCCCCCTACTGGGGATATGCCCGCAACCAAGGTACATGCCCTTGACCAGAATCGAACCCGGGACCCGTCAGTTCCCAAGCCAACGCTCTATCCATTGAGCCAAACCGGTCTCGGCTGACAATTTTTTTTTTAAATATATTTTATTGATTTTGTACAGAGAGGAAGGGAGAGAGATAGAGAGTCAGAAACGTCGATGAGAGAGAGTCATCGATCAGCTGCCTCTTGCACACCCCCTACTGGGGATATGCCCGCAACCAAGGTACATGCCCTTGACCGGAATCGAACCCGGGACCCCTCAGTCCCCAAGCCGACGCTCTATCCATTGAGCCAAACCGGTCCCGGCGTCGGCTGACAATTTTTTAATACAATTATTTTATGGCTCCATAAGTAATGCAGGTCCGGTGTGGGAATTTGGAAAAATACAGAAACATTGAAAGTAAACAGAGGGAAATGTAACCCGCTGTTCTCCGGAGCATTATCTCAATTTATTGAGGTTCTGCTTCCCGGCACATGTCGACGCTTTGGCTCAAACAAACTCACAAAAATTCTTGAAAAAAAAGAAAAAAGTACCCGGAAGGACACGGCCAGCCCCGCCCACGCCCCCGTCCGCCCCGGGCGGGAAGCTGCTGTGAGCACCTGGGGGTCACATCTTGCCGCGGCTTTACTTGCAGGCGCCGCTGTGTTTTCTCTTTGCACCAACACTTTCCAGCTCATTAAGTATGCGCTGGAGGCATGATTTTTTAATGCCTCCTCCTTATGCAATGTCTCAACCGTATACAAAGAGGAAGAGAACTGGGTAGCCCAGCCCCTTTCCAAACGGTCCGCATGGCCAGCCTGCCCGCGCCCGCGGCCGCCGGCCTGCTGTGCTTCATGTATAGTTTTGTGCTTCTCCCGCGCTGTCTCCGGAGGACGCTGTCAGGAGCGCACCGCGTCCCCCGAAGGACACCCCTCCCCCTGGCCGCCGGCCCCGGGGAAGGTGCCCTCGTGGGGGACTTGGGCCCTCGGGGCGCTGTGGAGCCGTGTGGGCTCCAGGCCACGGAAGGGCCGGGCGGGAGAGGAGGCCGGGAGCAGAGACAGCGGGGCGGGCCGGGCAGCGGGGCGGGCGGGCATTGGTGGTGGTGATGCTGCCACAAGCCAGGGCACCGAGGACGGCTGGAGGGGAAGCAGGAAGCTCCCGCAGCCCCCGAGGGGCCGGCCCGCCCTGCTGGGCTCAGACTTCGGTCCCCGGGGCTCGGAGCCCGAGAGAACGAGGGATTTGGTCCTAGCGACTCCGCTGCGGGACTCTGCGGCCGCTGGAAGCCCTACATGCCTGCGAGCGAAGAGGGAGGGAGCAGCCGACAGCCGTTGCGGGGACGCCTGGCCTTCCCGCTGCGTGTGCCCTGAGCAGAAACAGCGCCGTCCCGGGTACTGACTCAGAGGCAGCGAGGGGTAGAGCCCAGCCTGTGTCAGCCTCGTCACGCTCACCCGATTTCACACAGGCCCTGGTCTGTGCCCATGTAGTGTGTGTGTGAGTGTGTGTGTGTGTGTGGTGTGTGTGAGTGTGTGTGTGTGAGTGTGTGTGAGTGTGTGTGAGTGTGTGTGTGTGTGTGTGAGTGTGTGAGTGTGTGTGAGTGTGTGTGAGTGTGTGTGTGTGTGTGAGTGTGTGTGTGTGTGTGAGTGTGTGTGAGTGTGTGTGAGTGTGTGTGTGAGTGTGTGTGTGTGAGTGTGTGTGTGTGAGTGTGTGTGTGTGAGTGTGTGTGAGTGTGTGTGTGTGTGTGTGAGTGTGTGTGAGTGTGTGTGTCAGTGTTGTGGAAGCTTGAAGGGCTGGGTGCCCTGGCGGCCGGGCAGTGGGCGCTGGGCGTCCGGGCACTGGGCGCAGGGCTGCCCACCCGCCTCCCAGGGAGACGGCTCCTGTCTGCGAGGACGCTGACAGGCTCCCCGCGGCAGCGTCTTCAGGGCTCTGCATGTGGCCTCCGGCTCCCACCACCCCTCCTCCTGGCCAGAGGCCGCTCTTTCTCCTTTAAATCAGACCCACAGAGCCGGCTGTGACCCGCGAAGGCTTGTCTGTGTTAGAGTGTGAGTGAGTGAGTGGGTGTCCTGAGGGAGGCGTGTGGACCTGGTTGCCCGCCACGTTCCACACTGGTGGTCAGTGCACGTCCTAATGAGTGATTAAACTCCGGTCTCCTGGTCGGACTCCCAAGGGGACACTTTGCATATTAGCCTTTCAGATAGATAGATAGATAGATAGATAGATAGATAGATAGATTGATTATTTTTGGCTAACCCTCACCTGAGGGTATGTTTTCATTGATTTTTAGAGAGAGTGGAAGAGAGGGGAGAGACAGAGAGTGAGAAAAACGTCAATGTGAGAGAGACACATGAATTGGTCCCTGCCCAGGGCCGGGGATGGAGCCTACAGCCAAGGTACATGGCTTTGCCCAGAATTGAACCGGGACCCTTCAGTCTGCAGTCCGACGCTCCATCCACTGAGCCATGCGGCCGGGCTGCCTGTTTTTTGCTCCCGGTAGCTTTCTGTGGGTTTGCCGCGGAGGGAGGGGGCGGACTCAGATGCACGTCCGCAGGGCGCACACTCCTGGCAGCTTCCTCGCGGCCTCCCGGAGCCTCTGCCCCCGCCTGGGCACGCGCCGCCAGAGGACAGTGGGCTGGGCTGTCCTCCTATCCTAGAGGGAGTGCTGCCTTTGTCCAGTGTTTATATCGCGGAAAAGTGTTGAGTTTTGTCAAATGCTTTTCTTTTTTCTTTTTTTTTTTTTAATATATTTTATTGATTTTTGTACAGAGAGGAAGGGAGAGAGATAGAGAGCCAGAAACATCGATGAGAGAGAGTCATCGATCAGCTGCCTCTTGCACACCCCCTACTGGGGATATGCCTGCAGCCAAGGTACATGCCCTTGACCGGAATCGAACCCGGGACCCTTCAGTCCGCAGGCCAATGCTCTATCCACTGAGCCACACCGGTCCCGGCAGTCAAATGCTTCTCTTGCACCCGTTGATATGATCATGTGGTTTCCCCCATCATTCCGTTAATACAGTGTATTGCATCGATCAGGCGCACAGGCCAAACCATCCTTGCATTCCAAGAATAGCTCCCACTTGGTCTCGGTGTAGAAGCTGCTAATCGCTGATGAGTTCCGGGTGTTGGTGTTTATTGAATGTTTTGCCTCCGTGTTCTTCGAGGCTGCTGGTCTGCAGTCTTTGCCGGTGGTGTCCCTGTCTGGCTTTGGTGTCGGGCAATGCTGACCTCGTAGGATGAGTTGGAAAGTTTGGTGTTTTGAAAGTTTGAAAAGCATTGCCATTAGTTCTTCCTTAAATGTTCGGCAGGACTCACAGGGGCAGGTCTCCTCTCTGTTAGGAGGAGGTAATCACTGACTCAGTCTCCTTACAGCCACAGATCTGTTCGGAAGTTCTATTTCTTTGGGTTTCGGTCTTGCTAGACTTTGTGTGTTTAGGAACTTGCCCGTTCCATCTAGGTTATCCCAGCGGCTGGCCGGCGGCTGTGCACTCTTGCACATGGTGGGTGGGGACAGACTCAAATGCCCACCCAGTCACTGTCCCGGGCAGCAGACCTCAAGCCTGGCATCTGACTGCAGAGCCCACGTTCCATGCCCCTCCCACCACGAAGGGGGGATTCTGCATCGCAGTCATGTCCAGAGCCAGATGCTCTGCCCCCTCTGCCTGGGGCATAACCGGGGGTGACCCTTCGAATGCCAGGACCTTAGCACCTCCCCTGGCGTGCGGCTGTTTCGGGAACTGACACGCTGTTTTAAGTTTTGATTTACTTTTCGTTCCACTGGCATTTATGAGTCCAGGATGCCTTGTAACGATTCAGAAATTTACGTCTAAGCCTAACGCCGGCATGGGCGTGCCCAGATGGAATGTCTGGGCCCAGGGGCCCTGCTTCCTTACAAGGCCTCCCGGGAGAGGCGCACGGCCGGCTGCTGTGGCTCGGGGCAGGGCGCTCAGGAGGCAGAGCCTGGGGTTGGCACGGTGGGCTCCCTGGAGGAGGGTGACTGAGTGAGTGTCCTGGGACTGCTGTCACAGCTGGTCACAGCCAGGTGTTCACTCTCACACAGACCTGGAGGGCAGAGGTCTGAGCCCAGGCGTGGGCAGGGCTGTGCCCCCTCCTAAGGCCCGGTCCAGCGGCTGCGGGCATTTCCGGGCTGGGCCACGGTGCTCCCATCTCCGCCTCCATCGCCACGTGGCCTCCCCGCTCCTCTGGCTTCTCCCTGTCTGTCTGTCGCCCACATCCCAGGCCTCCCCTATAAAAACTCTCCCCTGAGCTGCAAATGGGTCTGGGGCCCTCAGGTCACCCGCAATCACCCTTCTCCTCATCTCCAGACCCTTCACTACGTCTGCAAAGACCTTTTCCCCAAAGACCGTTCGCCAGGCCCGGGGGCTGGGACACGTGGCCACCCTCAATAGCAGTGACCGGAGCTGGCCGTGGGCGTGGGCCTGCGGAGCCCCGGTTCCAGGTGCGAGCCGGCTGGCGGGCAGACCTGAGGCCCAGTGCGGTGGGGTGAGCCCGAGCCCCCCCCGCAGAGAGGGGGGTGTGCGGGACGGGCCCTGGAAACCACAGGAGCACACGGAGAGGAATCGCGGCCCTGAGGTCCCAGCAGGACTTCGTGTTACAGTCATCGGAGTGACAGGGGCCAGTGCCGCGTCTGGGAATGGAAATTGTGGGTTTGAACAGGACGGTCCCGCTGATGGCCTACGGGCGGCGCGGAGAGGCAGAGCCGGGCGCAGGCCGAGCCGCAGGGACTGGCAGACGGAGAGCCGGTGGGAGACCAGGAGGCCGCTGGGCCCGCGCAGAGGGTGCCGCTGGGACGTGGCGCCTGGACTGGTTCGCAGAGGAGATGGCGGACTTTTCCAGAAAGGTGGGGGTGTGGGGGTGCAGGGCTGCGGGGGGTGTGGGGGTGAAGGGGTGCAGGGCTGCAGGGGGATGTGGGGTGTGGGGGTGAAGGGGTGCAGGGCTGCGGGGGGATGTAGGGTGTGGGGTGAAGGGGTGCAGGGCTGCGGGAAGGTATGGGGGTGTGGGGTGAAGGGGTGCAGGGCTGCAGGGGGATGTGGGGGGTGGGGGTGAAGGGGTGCAGGGCTGTGGGGGGGTATGGGGGTGTGGGGTGAAGGGGTGCAGGGCTGCGGGGGGATGTAGGGTGTGGGGTGAAGGGGTGCAGGGCTGCGGGAAGGTATGGGGGTGTGGGGTGAAGGGGTGCAGGGCTGCAGGGGGATGTGGGGATGTTGTGGTGAAGGGGTGCAGGGCTGCGGGGGGATGTGGGGGGTGGGGGTGAAGGGGTGCAGGGCTGCGGAGGGGTATGGGGGTGTGGGGTGAAGGGGTGCAGGGCTGCAGGGGGATGTGGGGTGTGGGGCTGCAGGGGTGCAGGGCTGCGGGGGGGTATGGGAGTGTGGGGGTGAAGGGGTGCAGGGCTGTGTGGGGATGTGGGGGGTGGGGGTGCAGGGGTGCAGGGCTGTGGGGGGATGTGGGGGGTGGGGTGCAGGGGTGCAGGGCTGCGGGGGGTATGGGGGTGTGGGGGTGCAGGGGTGCAGGGCTGCGGGGGGATATGGGGCTGTGGGGGTGAAGGGGTGCAGGGCTGCGGGGGGGTGTGGGGGGGTGGGGGTGCAGGGGTGCAGGGCTGCGGGGGGTATGGGGGTGTGGGGGTGCAGGGGTGCAGGGCTGCGGGGGGGTATGGGAGTGTGGGGGTGAAGGGGTGCAGGGCTGTGTGGGGATGTGGGGGGTGGGGGTGCAGGGGTGCAGGGCTGTGGGGGGATGTGGGGGGTGGGGTGCAGGGGTGCAGGGCTGTGGGGGGATGTGGGGGGTGGGGGTGCAGGGGTGCAGGGCTGTGGGGGGATGTGGGGGGTGGGGTGCAGGGGTGCAGGGCTGCGGGGGGTATGGGGGTGTGGGGGTGCAGGGGTGCAGGGCTGCGGGGGGATATGGGGCTGTGGGGGTGCAGGGGTGCAGGGCTGCGGGGGGTATGGGGGTGTGGGGGTGCAGGGGTGCAGGGCTGCGGGGGGGTATGGGAGTGTGGGGGTGAAGGGGTGCAGGGCTGTGTGGGGATGTGGGGGGTGGGGGTGCAGGGGTGCAGGGCTGTGGGGGGATGTGGGGGTGTGGGGGTGCAGGGCTGTGGGGGGATATGTGGGTGTGGGGGTGTGGGGGTGCAGGGCTGCGGGGGGTACGGGGGTGTGGGGGTGCAGGGGTGCAGGGCTGCGGGGGGATATGGGGCTGTGGGGGTGAAGGGGTGCAGGGCTGCGGGGGGTACGGGGGTGTGGGGGTGCAGGGCTGCGGGGGGATGTGGGGATGTGGGGGTGCAGGGCTGCGGGGGGTACGGGGGTGTGGGGGTGCAGGGCTGTGGGGGGATATGTGGGTGTGGGGGTGCAGGGGTGCAGGGCTGCGGGGGCGATGTCTCCTGCCCGGCTCTATGCACTCCCCGAGCCGGAGTGCTCGGCTGAGCCTAAGGGCCCGGGCAGCCGCCATGACAGCGTGTCTGTCAGCGAGTCTCCGGGGACGGGCTGGGGCAGGAGCGGAGCTTTCTCATCTCAGGGCATCGAGGCGGCTCTCAGATAAGACGTCCCCGGGCCCAAGGGGCCGCCTGTCCCGTGGATGCAGTGGCCGTGGCTCCTGAGCCACCCCATCCGCAGGGAGACCAGGGCCCGGGGGGGGGGGGGGGGTCTGCGGGCTGGTCCCACGCACCCCTGCCCGTGGAGGGGGCAGAGCTGGTGGCCAGAGAGCCCGGCCGTGCCAGCCTGAGTCCGGGCCTCACGTCCCTGTCCTGGCCGTGGCCGTGGCCGTGGCCGTGGCCGGCACCGGGGATTGGAGGCTTGAGGAGTCCAGACCTCATCACTCTGAGGGCTGTGGGCTCACCCCCAGAGCGGGCCCAGCTGAGGCTGTCGGGGTGCACGGTGTTTGGGGGGCCGGGGTTTGGAAGGAGACTCATCATGAGAAGCGCAGAGGAGGGTCTTGTGGGGCATGGGGTGGTCATGTCCTGCCCTGCTCCCTGCCCCTCCATGCACCCTGTCCTCCTCGCCTCTGCACCCCTCCTCCCTCCTCCCCTCCTCCCTCCTCCCCCTCCTCTTCTCGCCTCCCCCCAAACATGAATGAGGTCTCAGGCCTGGCCCTGCCTGGTCCCAGTGCCTGCTGGGCACATGCTATGACTCCACCTGCCCCAGTGCAGGGTCCTCGCCCGTGACATGGGTGACAGGATTCACGGGGACACCCCGGGGCGCCCTGACCCCAGTGAGCGCCCAGTGAACAGCAGCTTAAGGCAGAGGCGGAAACGAAAAAACCAGCAGCGTCCAGAGCGGGGTCTGCCCGCATGGCTGTATGTCAGGTGACTCGGATGAAGCCTGTTGCCATGGCAACTGCACCTAGTTATTTCCCAGGATGCATTGTGGGCCCTCCCCCAGGTAGTCCCTCGAGTCCCCCACTCCACAGCCCAGTCCCCCTCCCCACTCTGTTTGTAGCCCCGCCCTGCCCGGCTCTTTGGCCCCTTGCCTCTGCCTGCATCTCCTTTCCGAAAACCTATTAACCCATTTCACAACTGGGAAAGTAGAGGCAGAGAGGTCAGGAGCATCCTCAGGGGTGCAGAGCCCCAATTCCCCTGCCCCCTGTGCTGGTCGAGGCTGCCATCCCCAGGAGGGGAGGGGCCCCGGGCTGCCATCCCCAGGAGGGGGGCCCCAGCTCCCGTCCCCAGGTGGGGGGCCAGGCTGCTGTCCTCAGGAGGGGAGGGGGGAGCCCCGCTACCCGGCTCCGAGGGGTTGGCCTGGGCAGCCTGCCCTCAGCACCAACACCGAGGTTAGGAGGGGGCAGCGAGGGGCGGGCAGGGTACGCGGGGTGGGTGGGCAGCTGGCCGGGACGGGGCGATGTAACCCCGTGCTGCGCGCTCTGCCCGGAGCCAAACGCCGAGCCGGCCACGCTCCAGCGCTGAGAGCCGCAGACGCGGTCGGCGGGGACTGGCGCTCCGTCTGCTTCGCCGGCACCGCCATCTGCCTCTCCGGGCCCCAACCGTGCCGGCATTTGTGGCAGCTCCCCCCCCAGCGGAGCGGCCGGTGCTCAGGGCCTGGGCCTGGCGCCCTCCCCGCGGCTGAGCCGGGAAGGGGGGAGAGGGGGGCAGGCTGCGCCTGCTTCTCGGAGGACAGACGGGGGCGGTGAGGAGGATAGACGGGGGCGGTGAGGCGGGTGATGGCAGCCATGGCCCTGAGCCTCTCTGTCTGCGCTGGACACGCGGTGCCACGTTCGACCTGACAGCCGCTCACGCCCTAGCGTGGTCACTGTCCGCTTACGGATGAGGACACCGAGGCCGGAGTGGAGGCAACCGGGGCTCTGTCCCTCAGCCCCCTCCGGCCCCGGCGGGCCCTGCCAGACTCCGACCCTCCTACTCCCTGTCCTATCCCACGTGCACACGTGCACACGCATGCACACATGTGCACACATGCACACCCAGGAGGAACCCGGCGCCACGAGCTTCCTGGCTGCGGCAGGAAGCGGTGCCCTCTCGCCCCCGCCCGCCGGCTGCCTCCACGTTCACTGTCTGAGCCCCAGGGCCCGGGGCCGCGGGTGGGCCTCAGGTGGGAGCCTGCACGGCGGAGCCCGCTCCCACCGGGCAGAACCGGCCCCGAGGGCACCGGCTCGGCGGCACAGGGAGAACCGAGTTGAGAGCCTTCGCACTGCGCCTGGAGGGCCTGTCACAGCCGCTTAGCTCCTCGCCCGGCTGTGACAGAGGGACGGCCCCCCAGGCAGGGCCGTGCCCGTGAGGCGGGGAGAGGGCAGGGCCGTGCCCCGTGAGGCGGGGAGAGGGCAGGGCAGGGCTGTGCCCCCCGTGGGAGGCGGGGAGAGGGCAGGGCCGTGCCCCGTGAGGCGGGGAGAGGGCAGGGCCGTGCCCCGTGAGGCGGGGAGAGGGCAGGGCCGTGCCCCGTGAGGAGGGGAGAGGGCAGGGCCGTGCCCCCCGTGTGGCAGGGAGAGGGCAGGGCTGTGCCCCGTGAGGCGGGGAGAGGGCAGGGCCGTGCCCCCGTGAGGCGGGGAGAGGGCAGGGCTGTGCCCCCGTCAGGAGGGGAGAGGGCAGGGCCGTGCCCCGTGAGGCGGGGAGAGGGCAGGGCCGTGCCCCCGTGAGGCGGGGAGAGGGCAGGGCCGTGCCCCCGTGAGGCGGGGAGAGGGCAGGGCTGTGCCCCCGTGGGAGGGGAGAGGGCAGGGCCGTGCCCCCGTGAGGCGGGGAGAGGGCAGGGCTGTGCCCCCGTGAGGCGGGGAGAGGGCAGGGCCGTGCCCCCGTGTGAGGAGGGGAGAGGGCAGGGCCGTGCCCCCGTGTGAGGAGGGGAGAGGGCAGGGCTGTGCCCCCCGTGTGAGGAGGGGAGAGGGCAGGGCTGTGCCCCCCGTGAGGAGGGGAGAGGGCAGGGCCGTGCCCCCATGTGAGGCGGGGAGAGGGCAGGGCTGTGCCCCATGAGGAGGGGAGAGGGCAGGGCTGTGCCCCCCGTGTGAGGCGGGGAGAGGGCAGGGCCGTGCCCCCATCAGGAGGGGAGAGGGCAGGGCCGTGCCCCGTGAGGCGGGGAGAGGGCGGGGCACAGGTGAGCGGGTTTCCTCACGCCCGTCTGCTCCCCGCGCGGCCTGAGCCTGTCCGGGCGGAGGACGGGCTGCGGGAACCAGGGAGCGGGGCATCCTGAGAGCGGCCGGGGAGACAGCAGGGCGGTGCGCCTGCCCCGTCCCCGAGCCCCGTGCCAGGGCCCGCTCCGCCCGCGGCCCCGACGGCCAGGGCAGCCAAGGAGGGGCCTCCCGCGGGGCCGAGGGGCAGGCCGCCCGCTCACCGCCCGGCCCGAGGGCCCGGCGCCGGAGCCGGAACGGCGCACCAGCGTTACATAAGCCGGCTGCCAGCCCGCCGGAGCCGCCTTCCGGCTCCAGCTGAGCGTTAATATTCAAGTGAGGCAGGCTTTTTTTATGGGGGAAGAGAGTTAGTTCTCGGGATCTGGAAACGTCGCCAAAGCCGAGAGAGCCTGTGTGCGGAGAATCCTGTGCCTGAACCCCGGGCGTCACGTGCCCGGCCGTTACATAAGCTGCAGCTTCCCACGGCTGCCACGGGCTCCCCGCACACGGGCGCACCGAGCCGACGGTCCTCACCCAGGCAGCCCGCCGCCGGGACCCACCCGGAAACACCCGGGACCCACCCGGGACCCACCCGGGACCCACCCGGGACCCCACCCCGGACCCCACCTCAGACCCCACCCCAGACCCCACCCGGGACCCCACCCCAGACCCCACCCCAGACCCCACCCCGGACCCCACTCAGGAGCCACCCCGGACCCCACCCCGAACCCCACCCTGAACCCCACCCTGGACCCCACCCCGGACCCCACCCCAGACCCCACCCCGGACCCCACCCTAGACCCCACCCGGGACCCCACCCTGGACCCCACTCGGGACCCCACCCCGGACCCCACCCAGGACCCCACCGGAACATACCGATCGCCACGCCCGTGGCCCCTCCAGTGTCGTCCCTCCGCCTTTGATGGGGTGGCCACCCAGAGCAGCGTGGGAGCGGCCGAGGGATGGAGCCCACAGGAGTGACACCCCCCACCCCCTCCAGGGCCCTGACAGAGAACCTTCCGGAACAGACTCCTGGCACACAGTGTGGCCAGAAGGTGGGACGTTCACAGGGGCCGTGTCCACCTTTCCTTGGGATTCAGGCCACGGAGGAGGACTGGGTGCGGGCGAGAGTGTGTCTGGGCGAGGCTGAGGCCCAGCTTCTGAAGAACGAATGGCCGGTTTGGTCTCCACAGCCGCCCCCCGAAAAGTGCCCTCCCCCCAGGAAACACAGGAGGCACACAAGTCACACGGGGGCACGGGTGGGGCCCAGGCCGCTGGAGTTGCAGGCCCCAGCTCCTGGGGAGGGGGCGCCTCTGCCCGGCTTCGTCCTGCTCTGCTCAGGGGCTCCTGTTTCTCCGTTAACTCCACGGCCCGGCGCCCCATCACGGGCTGCGGGCCAGGGGACCCCCGAACAAGACCCCCATGCCATGGACCCCTGAGCAGGGGCCCCAAGTCGCTCATAGAAATGGCTCGGAGTGTGTGCACGGCCCCGCCCCAGCACCCTGAGGCCCCACGGGGTGGGCGGTGGGGAGGAGCTGGGTGGGGTCTCGCTGTCCGCTCAGGCTGTCCGGGAGGTGCCGGGTCTCTCCTGACCCGGGAGCCCCGCCCTTCCCAGGGGCTGGCAAACCCCTTTGGAGTCTCGGGGTGTCATCTCCCCTTCCCCGGGCTGTTCAGGACCACGGAGAGGGGCCGGGGAGGGTTTGTTGGGGGCGAGGCTCCAGGCTGTGTCCCTCCATCAGCCCTCCCCTGTCAGGGGCCCTGGGAGGAGGTGCCTGCCTGTCCCTCTTGCCAGCACCGTGTCCCAGCGCCATGTCCTCGCGCCGTGTCCCAGCGCCGTGTCCCCGCGCCGTGTCCCAGAGCCGTGTCCCAGCACCGTGTCCCCGCGCCGTGTCCCAGTGCCGTGTCCCCGCGCCGTGTCCTGGAAAACTGCCAGTCAGATCACCAGGCTCCCCCTCCCCGAGCATTCCCTGACCGACTGTGAGCTCACGGACCCAGCTATCCAGGGGACACAGGACGGACCCCGGGATGCCCAGGTCTGCACCCCTCTGCCCCCATCCAGCTCTCAGACCCTGTTTTTTTTGTTTTGTTTTGTTTTGTTGCCCCTGCACCCCGGACCACAGCTGGACCGCCGGGCGGAAGGCTCTGGCCCAGGGACTGAGCCCTCCTCTGCGGCCACGGCCGGTTCATTTACAGACAGCGGCGCCCGGAGCACTCCGCGCGGTGCCGAGGAGGCACAGGGTACGGTGGGGGGGAGGCCTTTCCTGCTTAGATCCCGGGCGGGAGCGAGGCTGGATGTGTGAGCCCATCCCCCGGGACCTCGGTTTGCTAATCTGCAAAATGGGTCAGTAACAGCACCCTCCTTGTGGGCTGTTGGGGGTCCGTTGAGGTGGCGGGAGGTGCTCAGTGACATCGGCTGTCACCATGGGGCACATGTGCAGAGAGGGGGACCACAGCTGGACGGCCGGGAGGAAGGCCGGGCCCAGGGCCTGAGCCCTCCTCTGCGGCCACGGCCGGTTCATTACCAACAGCGGCGCCCGGAGCACTCCGCGCAGTGCCGCCGAGGCTGAGTGCCGGCTGCCCGACCTCCCGCTCCCGCTCCCGTGTCTTCCTTCCCTGGGGCAGGGGCGGGGGGGGGGCGCTCAGAGGACGGAGGGCGGCACATTCTCTCCCTTTTTTGGAATCGTGGAGGAAAGAGGGCATTCGGCGAAGGCGCAGCCCGCTGCTGGCTGAGGTTTGGATCGTCATCCTGGACAGAGCGGGCGGGCCTGGCGGGGGGCCTCCCGCACACACAGCGTGCGGACCCCGGCTGTGGCGCTTGGCGTGGTTCTGGGGGCCAGTCCGTCACGTGGCCAGGGACGTAGCGGGGAAAGAACAGCAAGTCCCCGAGCCAGCAGCCACGGCGAGGCCACAGGACTCCCGGCACCTACGGAGCCCGAAGCACCAGGCCCCCCACAGATGCCCTCTGTCCCCACCAGGAGGCGAGGAGGGAAGCCCACATGACAAACTTCAGCAGCCACGGGGGCCCTCTGACCCCGGACCACGGGGGCCCTCTGACCCCGGACCACGGGGCCACTCTGACCCCGAACCACGGGGGCCACTCTGACCCTGAACCACGGGACCCCCCTGTCCCCGGACCACGGGGGCCTCTGTCCCCAGACCACGGGACCCCCCTGTCCCCAGACCACGGGACCCCCCTGTCCCCGGACCACGGGGGCCTCTGTCCCCGGGCCACGGGGACCCTCTGACCCCGGACCACGGGGCCCCTCTGACCCCGGACCACAAGGGCCCTCTGACCCGGACCACGGGGGCCCTCTGACACGGGGGCCCTCTGACACGGGGGCACTCTGACCCCGGGCCACGGGGCCCCTCTGACCCCGGGCCACAGGGGCCCTCTGACCCCGGACCACAGGGGCCCTCTGACACGGGGGCCCTCTGACCCCGGACCACGGGGGCCCTCTGACCCCGGGCCAGGACCGCCACGCACTGGGGTGCGGAGTGGGCGCCCCCCAGGACGAGGAGCGGAGCGGCCCAGGCCCTGCAGAGGCTGCGGTCGCTGCAGCCTCCCCGTTCCCCTCGCCTCCGCACAGCGAGCGGCACAGAGAGGGTTCACTCCAGGCCACTCGGACCAGGATTCTGGGGAGATGCCCGGGAGGGACCCTGCCCCTCAGGATGGACACCCCGAGTCCCCCCCAGGGCTGGAGGCGGTGAGGGGTGGCCGGGCGGCTCCGGGGCTCAGAGCCGACAGCGAGAGGCCCTCGGCGACCCCCCTGGCCCCTCCATAAGGAGCCCCACAGGCCAGCCCTGCCCTCACCCCGGCCTGGCCCGGCCTGGGGCCGCTCGCCGGCTGTCTGCAGGGGGTCTCCACCTCCTTTCAGGTCTTGCCGGGCAGAATGCCAGCAGAGCCATTGAGCAATCCCCCAAAAGAGCAGCCCTCTGCTCCCCGGGTGCCCTCCCCGGAGACCGGCCAATGCAGACACCCCAGGGGGCAGCGGGCCTGCCGCCCCCGCCGCCCCCCAGGACCCACAGTGGCTCCAGCCCAGGGCTGGCTCCAGGCTCCGAGCCCAGCGCGGATCCAGGAACTATATTTAACCCAGATGACAAATCACCACCCTCAGGAATGTTCCAGAACCGCCGTGCCTCCCACTGGGTTCTCCACTCCGCAGCACCCCGAGGTCCGTGGAAAGAAGGCCCCCGCCCCACGCGCCCCGAGGTGCCCGGTGTCCTGGGGTGGCCGTGCGAGGGCCCACCTCGGGGCGGGCTCTGAACTGCAGGCGCCCTCCCTCTCGGTCCCAAGGCCACGGCCCTGTGTGGGCAATCCCTCCACTCAGGTCGCCCCAGAACCTTCCTGCCCTCCGGCTCCTGCGGCTGCTGGGCTGGGGGCTCCTGGGCTGAGGGGCTCCCTGGGCTGGGGGCTCCTGGGCTGAGGGGCCCCTGAGCTAGGGGGCTCCCTGGGTTCTGGGGGATCCCTGGGCTGGGGCTCCCTGGATGGGGCCCCTGGGCTGGGGGGCTCCCTGGGCTGGCCAGCCCCGATGGTTCCTATCACACGGTTCCAATCACACGGTTCTGCTCACACGGTTCTGCTCACACGGTTCGGATCACACGGTTCCAATCACACGGTTTGGATCACATGGTTCGGATCACATGGTTCCAATCACACGGTTCGGATCACACGGTTCGGATCACACGGTTCCAATCACACGGTTCGGATCACATGGTCCCGCTCACACGGTTCGGATCACACAGTTTGGATCACCCAGTTTGGATCACAGGGTTTCAATCACACGGTTCGGATCACACAGTTCCGCTCACATGGTTCAGATCACTCGGTTCTGCTCTCACGGTCCCGCTCACACGGTTCCAATCACACGGTCCTGCTCACACGGTCCTGCTCACACGGTTCGGATCACACGGTCCCGCTCACACGGTTCCAATCACACGGTCCTGCTCACACGGTCCTGCTCACACGGTTCCAATCACACGGTCCCGCTCACACGGTTCTGCTCACCGGTTTGGATCGCAGCGACGGCAGAGGCCCGGAGGGAGGGAAGACGCGGCCTCCCCGCCGGGCCTGGCGTCCCTCCCGGCTCCGCCGCGGTGAGTGGGGTGAGTGCGGTGGTCAGGCCCGGGCCCGGCAGCTCCGCACGCAGCTCCCCGCCGCGGAGCGACAGTCGCCTGGCACTGGCTCCAGCCGCCGAGTGGAGGAGGCAGCCAAGGGGCCATCTGCCACCCCCGCTGGGAAGCCGCTCGGTCCCGCAGCCAAGGAGCCGGCAGCGCCGGAGCCGGGGCGGCAGCCCATCCGCCGGGGGAGGACGGGGCGGGGGAGGATGGCTCTGGCCGCGCGGGAGCGGGCGGAGAGGACGGAGACCGGGGCAGGCGCAGGCACCAGGCCGGGCCGGCTGTGCCGGGGGTGAGACGGCTCCTGGTGGGAACCGGGTCGAGGGACAAGGGGCGGCCAGAGCTGTAGGTGGGGTGAGGCAGCTCTTTACACCTGACTGCGGAGCCGCTCTGTGACAGAGTGTGTGTGCATGCGTGTGTGGTGTGTGCATGTATGATTATGCACGTGTGATACAATTGTAGGAGGGTGTCTGTATGGTTGTGTGTGCACGTGTGTGGTATGATTGTGTGGGTGTGTTATGTGTGTGTGTGATTGTGCGTGTTATATGATTGTGTATTGCGCACACGTGTGGTGCGATTATGTGTGATTATATGTGTGGTATGATTGTGTGTGTGGTATGTGCCTGTGTATGTTGCATAGGTCATGTGTATAGTGCATGGTCTGTGTTGTGGTGTGTGTGGTTTGTATGTGTGGTGTGTGTGCCACTCCCCACCCTGCGGGCACTGGGAAGCCCCCTCCCTGGACCCGCCCTGGGGCCCCGACCCCACAACCCAGGCGCCCAGCACGTCCGTGGGCAGAGCGGGAGCCGGAGCCCCGCTGAGGCCTGGAGGGACACAGAGGCCCAGCCCGCTGTCTCCGGGGCTCAGTGACCACCCCAGGCACCCTGCCCCCGGCCCCACCCCGCCCCCGCCCCGCCCCGCCGGGCCCGGGGACAGCCCTGCCCGTGGCTCGCTAGTGCCGTGACCTGCTTCTCGGGGCGCCCCAGGTTCTTCAAGCTACAGAACCCGAGAGCCCGGAGTGTGGCTCAGTGGGTGAGCATCGCCCTGTGACCCAGGAGGCCAGGCCCAGGCCCAGGGTGTGGGCTCCCATCCACTGGGGGGCCTGAAGGAGGCCCCATACTCTCTCCCATCGGCGATGTTCCTCTCCCCCTCTCCCTTCCTCCCTGAGATCAACAAAATGCATTTCAAAACACAAAGAGCCCGCCACCCCCACCCCCGTTGGGGCCGGGCCGCTCACTGAGCCACCCGCTGGGTCTGTCACCCCCACAGGGCGCCCCCGGACGCCTCCGGGACCCTGCGCCAGGCCCTGGCCCCCTGAACAGCTCCCAGCTGGTGCCTCCCCACCCGGCGCCCATAAACACTCAAACCCCGACAGGCAGTGGCCAGGGGCTGCTCCCCCTCTGCATTCCGCCCCGAGGGGGGCGCTGTCTCCAGGCTGAGGGGTCTGGGCACGACGTGCAAGGGCGGGGGCTGGTCCTGGCTCCCCTGCAGGCGGGAGAGGGCACCTCGTCCCCGGAGACGCCCCAGCCCCTCAGGGCGACACACCATCCCATCCAGGTGTCTCAGGGACAGGAGACCCTGGGGGCTCCCGCCGTCTGCCGCCGAGCCACTCGGTGCCAGGTTGGGGAGGAGGAGGCCACTGCCCGTGACCTGGAGAGACGACCAAGGCCAGGCCCCTCACCCGGCACTCTGCTGACCACTGAGCTTAGACGGGCCGGCAGCCAAGCCGGGAGGGCCGCAAGCCTGCCAGGCCCGGGCGCACGGAAGCTGGCAGGACTGGCTCAGGCCGGAGCCTCAGCGCCAGGGCATGCTGGGGCCGGGCAGGTGCCAGGGGCGGGGGACCTGGACGGGCATAGTCTGGCCCCACTGCGTAGACGAGAGCGGCCAGGAGCCACACGAGCAGGAGACGGCTCTCTGGGGCGGAAAAGAGACACTGGGGAGCCCTGCATGGAGGGGCTGCAGGGCTGCACTGTCCCCCAAGTTCAACTGTCCCCCAAGTTCCCCGCCGAAGCCCGCCCCCGGGACGGAGACTGGCTCTTTAAAGTGGGCTCGGGATAGAGGAGGGCTGGTTTAGGGTTAGGGTTCACACACCACGTGCGGGCCCTGGGCACAGGTGCTGAGGGGGGACATGCTGTGGGGGGACATGCCATGGAGGGACACAGCCACCTGCAGGAACCCAGGCCCTCCCTGCCCAGCGAGCTGCACGCAGCCCTGCTGACTGGCGCCACCCTGTGGCCAATTTCTGCACTGGCCCCTGTGCATGTCCCCTCTGAGCCTCACATGGGCTGGGGGCTCTCCCTACCCGCCCTGCCCCCGCCCTCCCCTCCCCCCCCCAGGGGCACGTGCTTTATGGCTCAGCTCTCACACGTGAGCAGACTGGCCCGGGAAGGTCGGGCTTGCCAGGGCCACAGCCTTTAGGGATGGGGAGGGATTGGACCCAGTGTCCCCGGTGCCAGCTCAGACCTGACCAAGGCGTGCCCTCTGCTGGCATGCCTTCAACGTCCAGGGCAGCCTGGCTGGCGTGGCTCCATGGCTGCGTGTTGACCTATGAACCAGGGCACATGCCCAGGGTGGGGGCTCAGTCCCCCAGTAGGGGGCGTGCAGGAGGCAGCCAATCAGTGATTCCCTCTATCATTGATGTTTCTCTCTCTCCCTCTTCCATCCTCTCTGAAGTCAATAAAAATATATTTTAAAAAAAACAAAACAAAAAAAATTCAGCCGAAACCGGTTTGGCTCAGTGGATAGAGCGTGGATACGGACTGAAGGGTCCCAGGTTCGATTCCGGTCAAGGGCATGTACCTTGGTTGCAGACACATCCCCGGTGGAGGGTGTGCAGGAGGCAGCTGGTCAATGTCTCTCTCTTATTGAGTTTCTAGCTCTCTATCTCTCTCCCTTCCTCTCTGTGGAAAATCAACAAAATATATTTTTAAAAAAATAATAATAACAATAAAATAAAAGTTCAGGGCCGATGGGCCACCTCCGCCGGAGGCCCTCCCTGACTTATCACCCTCCAGCCTGTGCGGGCAGAGTCCCCCTCCAGCAGTCCGTCTTGGGACAGCCATCCTGTCGGCGGCCATCTGACCTGCTCAGCACAGAGCGGGTGCCCCCGCGCCCCCACCCCGGCTGCGGGGCTGCCCAGCCTGACGGTGCCCACCCCGGGCAGCGTGAGTAAGCCTTCTGTCCCTGCAGCCAACATCTCCCCATTTGCTCTGTTTCTTGGGGCTGTTTTGCCCTTTTAAAGTAAAAATAGTTTAACATTTCAAAGTTGTTGTTTTCTTAAAAGATGCTGCAAAAATTTAAAAAAAAATGTTTTAACATGCTGTTTCCTTTTTTAGCCAGCACATGTGTGAGCAGCTTGCTCAGTGGCCCCGCGCTGTCCGGGCCCCAGCGCTGCAGTCCCACTGGACTCTCGGGGGGGGGGGGTCCCGGTGGGCGGGTCCCGGTGGGCGGGTTCCGGGTCGTGGGTCCCGACAGGAGCCGGCAGCCTGAACCGGACCCTGTGACCCTGAACGCTGCGGGGCTCTCTTCCCCGTGGCTCCTTCCGGCCCTCAGTGGACCCGCAGGACGGGCTCAGCACGAGGTGGCCCGGGGCAGGGGGCACTGAGCACCGTAGGAGTTGGGGAGACCGAGGCAGCTGGAAGTGTCGGGGCAGGATCCTCGATCAGGCTCAGCCGAGAGCCTCCTCTGGCCACGAGCTGCCCTGGGGGTAAGGGGGCCAGGCCTGAGGACCCCCCTCGGGCTTTGGAGCCGAGGGGAGGGGGTCCGGGAGCTGTGTGCCGGCGCCCAGGTGGGGGCCTCGCCAGCACCCCAGTCTCAGGCAGCAGGCCTCCCGGCCCCAGAGCGGGGCAATGCCAGCCCCCCCTTTTCAGAGATGCAGGTGAAGGTGACGGGCACAGGGCCACAGCGTCTGGGCCCTGCAGGGGCTGAAGGGCGGGAGGGGGTGGGGGGTCCCCCCTCCAGCCCTCAGGCACTCTTCCGCCCGAGCTTCTGCGATGGAATCGCTGTGATCACGCAGACCCGCTGCTTCAGGCCGGAGACAGGCAGGGCCAGCCATCTGGCGCGGCACACACCCAGGAGCTAAGGGGGAGTGGGGGGGGAAGCGGGAGGGGGGGAGAGAGACTGCTCGGCGGCCAGCGTGGGGCCACGGCGAGCGCCAGGCCACGGCTGCCACGAGGCGTCCACTGGTCCCGCCCAGCACCCGCTCCCCGCCCATCTGCTCGGGCTTCTGTTCGGGGGCCACGGGGTTCCGAGAAGCTGTCCTTCGGCCACACAGACTGGCTCGAGGGCGCCCATGGGATGTAGGTCAGCCGCTCACGCCCTGGCTGGTGTGGCTCAGTGGACAGAGTGCTGGCCTGTGGCGTGACGGGTCCTGGGTTCGATACCAGTCAAAGGCACGTACCTCGGTTGCAGGCTCCTCCCTGTACGTGCAGGAGGCAGCCAATGGATGTGTTTCTCTCCCATCGATATTCTCCCTGTCTCTCCCTCTCTCTTCCTCTCTCTAAAAATCAGTGGAAAAGTGTCCTCCTGTGAGGATAACAAATAAAACTAACCGTCAGCCTGGTCACCTCGGATGTGCGCGCGGAGACGCCATAGCCATGGCCTCGGGAGGGGCGGGCACGCATCTCGGGACGGGAGGCCCGGCTGACCCTGCGGAGCCGCGCCCCGATGCCGGGCCTGGGCCTGGGCACCGGGCCCGGGAGCCGCCTTGCCAGAAGCTGCCGCTCCACAGCCGGTCCGCGGTGGAAGCCAATGGCGTTACTCAGTCCATCTCTGCTGCTGGCACCCACAGTGCCTGCACACTGTGCAATCGCCAGGCCCTCACTGCAGCCGCCCCCCGGCTGTGTTCGCACTCTGAGGTCTGTCTTGTCTCCCAGAACTGAGGCGTAGAGACAGGGAAAACGAGGCGAGGAAAGGGCCCCCAGCAGGGGGCGCCGCCAGAGGGGACAGCAGCAGGCAGAGGCCAAGCCCAGATGCTCAATCTCGCGCCTCACCCTGGAAACGCAAATGAAACCACAACAAGTACGTCACACCCACGAGGCTGGCAAAGGCTCCCCCAGGAGAACACCAAGTGCCGACAAGGGGTGAGATACGGGAACGCGCACACTCTACCGATGCGGAGGGTGGGAGAGGAGTCGGTGTGCACATGGGCGATGGAAGTGCTGTGAGCGTGTGGGTGCATGTAGCGGTAGGGCCAGTGAGGGACGGGGAGTGTGGGGAGGGCAATGCATGGGAGCGGATAGATGGAATTTGGCTGGAGGAGAGGCAGGTAGGTATACAGATGCATGGAGAGGAGAAGGGGATGGATGTGTGGTGGTTTAAGGGGTGGGCAACAAGATGAAGAGGTAAGTGTGTGAGGCAATGGGGAGAGATGGGTGGGTACATGAGAATTGAAATATACAGGAGGAAACATGCTACATTAGTTTTGTGGGTGGGTGGATACAGGACTCAAAGCTGGATGGAAGGATGAGTAGATGAATGAATGGATGAATGGATGGATGGATGGATGGATGGATGATGAATGATGGATGGATGGATGATAGATGGATGGATGATGAAGGATGAATGGATGATGAATGGGTGGATGGATGGATGGATGGATGGATGGATGATGGATGGATGGTGGTTGCTTGATGGATGGATAATGGATGGATGGATGATGGATGGATGATGGATGAATGGATGATGGATGGATGATGGATGGACGGATGGTGGATGTTTGATGGATGATGGGTAGAGGGATGGATGGATGATGGATGATGGATGGATGGTGGATGGATGATGGATGGATGATGAATGGATGATGGATGATGGATGGATGATATATGATGGATGGATGATAGATGATGGATGATGGATGATGGATGATGGATGGATGATGGATGATGGATAGAGGGATGGATGGATGATGGATGGATGGTGGATGGATGATGGATGGATGATGGATGATGCAGGATGGATGATGGATGATGGATGGTGGATGGATGATGGATGGATGATGGATGGATGATGGATGGATGGTGGATGGTTGGATGATGGATGATGGATAATGGATGGATAAATGATGGATGATGGATGATGGATGGATGATGGATGGATGATGGATGGATGGACGGGGATGGGGGGTGCAGCAGTGAGCACATACATTCCTGTGTAGCAGACAGGCTCTCTCGGAGAGCTCTCTCAGAGGTCCTGGTCCCAACTCTTCCCGAAACCTGCTTTCTGCCCCTCAGGGTTTCCCATCTGCTCTGTGAGCACCATGGCGCCGGGTACTGTGCCCACTCGTCCCCCAGACCAAACCCAGGTGCCTGGGCATCACGCCGCAGGACACAGTGTGGCCACAGAGCCAGGGTCAGCACCTCCAGCCAGCCACCCTCCTGGGACCAGCCAGCCAGGGAGCGCTCTGCCCACTGCCATTGCCATGGGAACCGGCACGGCTCACTTCCTCCCTGGCTGGTGAAGGAGACTCTGAAGTGGCCGGTGGCACGGGCCTTGCCCGCCAGCTCCGACCTCCAGCTGCCTTCCCCGGGACCACCACCCTTTTCTGCCACAGACGCAGGCGGGCCCTGGAGCCGCCGGGCCCACAGTCCCTCTGGGTGTGAGGGTCCTGGCGGCTGCAGGGGCTCAGGTGGAGGGCAGCCCACACCGCTGGGCGGCACTTCCTCCCCGCCCGGCCTCCCTGAGGCCGCCCCGAGCTGCCGGCGGGGGCTCCTGCCCTGGCCCTCCTCGCTCTGTGACTGTGAGTCCGGGCAGGGCCGCTGAGCGCCTGAGCCCCCGGGGTGAGGCTGGGCCTGCCGCCCCACATGTGCCGCCGAGCGGGGCTCCCAGTGCCCGGCGGGCACACAGAACCGGGGCACCTGGAGGGCCTCTCGTCAAAGCCACATCCCCACGCAGCTCAGGACTCGTCACACTGAGGGCAGAGCCCCTGAGAGCCCACGGGGTGTAGCCACATGGGGCGTCCCGAGCCCCGAGCCCCGGCAGGGCCCGTCCAGCGGCCTGCCAGCCCTGGCAGCGAGTCCCTCGGCTCTGGGCTCCGGGCGGCCCAGCTCAGGAGTGAGAGGCCTCCGTCCACACAGCGGGCCGGGCACCCAGGCCTCAGTGAAGCGAGGTAGGGACAGCCTGTCCTGACCCCAGCGGGGCCGTCACCCCTGGGCCGGGGCCAGGGGAGAGGCGGTTCCAGGACCTGCACGTGGGCCGGCCTCCTGGTGCCCCACCCGCTGCTGCCAGGCCCCAGCACCCAGCCTGCTCCCTCGGGCCATGTCTCCCAGGACTGTGCTGGGACCCACCCACCATCAGCCGAGGCCCCTCGGCCGGGCCTGTCCCGGGAAGTGTGCTGCGGGTGGCTGGCCGAACGGCCAGCATCCTGGGAGCCAGGCCAGCCAGGGGGACCCGGAGACCAGGAGATGGCCTGAGACGCCCGTCTGCACACTTTGGCACCTCCATCTGCTCTTTGGCTGCAAATCAAGAATTAGCTCAGCTGAAACCGGTGTGGCTCAGTGGATAGAGTGTCGCTCTGTGGTCTGAAAGGTCCCGGGTTTGATTCCGGTCAAGGGCATGTATCTTGGTTGCAGGCACATCCCTAGTAGGGGGTGTGCAGGAGGCAGCTGATCCATGTTTCTCTCTCATCGATGTTTTCTAGCTCTCTATCCCTCTCCCTTCCTCTCTAAAAAAATCAATAAAATATATTTTTTAAAAAGAATTAGCTCAGTCCTGGCCAGTGTGGCTCGGTGAATAGCGCATCGGCCTGCAGGCTTAAGGTCCCGGGTTCTAGTCCAGTCAAGGGCACATGCAGTTCTATTCCAGTGTGGGTCGTGGTGTGGGTCGTGCAGGAGGCAGCCGATCAACAGTTCTCTCTCTCCCTCTCCCTTCCTCTCTGATCTGCGTGTATATATAAAAGAATGCTCACGGAGGTGCTGCCACGGTGTGGGCTCGAGGCCCTGAGCCACCCTCTCAGCCCGGGTGTGGCCTCAGGGCAAGGGCACCTGAACCCCGAAGAACGGGCATGAGGCAGGCACGTGGGAAGGATTCTTTCCTACACACACACACACACACACACACACACTCACACACACACTCGCGCGCACACACACACACACACACACATGCACACGCACGCACACACGCACGCACACACGCACACCCACACACGCACGCACACACACGCACACCCACACACTCACACTCACACTCACACACACACACACACACACACACTCACACACACACACACACACACACACACGCGCGCGCACACGCACACGCAGATCTCCGAGGGGAAGGGAGAGGGAGAGGGATCCCTTCATTGTGATTGTGCCGGAGGAGCGCCTGGGACCCAGAGTTCCAGCTGCCACCGGGCAGGTGCGGGCCGCGCCCAGCCCTGAGGCCGGCACTGCGGCCCCACCTGCCCCGCACTTCCCAGGTCACTCCAAGGGCACATTCCAGGTCGGGGGGCCCACCCACTTGGGGAAGGGTTTCTCCCGCGGCCCTGCCTGGGGCTGTGCGTTCCTGTCTTTGGACCTACTATGTCCCAGGCCACACGCCCACCGGACCCACCCCTCCCCCAGCGCTCACCACCTGCAGGCTCTGTGCCGAGGCCGAGGGGGGCCCCTGTGCCCAGGCTGAGGGGCAGAACGGCCCTCCCCCCCGCCCCGGCCCCCTCCCCACCTCAGTCCCTGTGCGAGGCTGAGGGGCTACCTCACCCCAGGCTGCACAACGGCTGCAGAGCCACGGGAACCTGAGCTCATGTCCCTGCTCCTCCTCACACCCCGGCCCGACACCCAAGGCTCACCCGGGGGCAGGGCCGGCAGACGAGGGACAGTCCTCCAGTTCAGAGACCGGAAAGGGGGCGCACGCATTAACATGTTAAAAAGTGCCGTACATGTGACGTAGAAGGAGCATTCCATAAAAGGCACCTCTCTCTCTTTTAATCCTCACCCAGGATATTTTCCCATTGATTTTTAGAGAAGGAAAGCCAGGGAGGAACCTCGACTGGCTGCGTCCTGCAGGAGGGAGGCCTGGTCTGACCAGGGCCCGGGCCTGGAGGAACCTGCCACCAAAGTGCATGCCCTGGACCCGAATCAAACCCGGGACCATTCGGTCCACAGGCCGACGCTGTCTCCTCTGAGCCAAGCTGGCCAGCGCTGAAACTCAGGCTCTGTTCTTCAGATGTCCTAGCTGTTAATCTGATAAGAGCCTCTCCCCAAAGCCTGGGGACCGTGACCGAGTTAATGGGGAGATGCCGAAAGCCGGCGCTCTGAGGCGCAGGGACACAGGACGCCGGGCAGGCAGCCCTCCACTCCCGTCAGCCTGGGTGTGCCGGGAGGGGGGGAGCCGTAAGGACACACTCTGTTCACCGCCTCTGTGTGCACCAGGCCCCGGGGAGTCTGAGAGATAATGGTCACGCGCAGGGAGGTGGGCAAAGTGGTTGGGTTCGAAATCTACGTGCAAGATTCAGCTTTCACCCTACAGGTCAGCAGCTATGGTGGAAAGTAACTTTCCTGGCAGACGTTATTACAGCACTCCTGAAAGATGAAACTGAGAGGGGCGAGACCGGAGTGCCAGGACACCGGCTTTATTGAAAAGAGCACCCCTGCCAGCTGCTTCCAGAGAGAGAGAGAGAGGAAGAGAGCGAGGGCCAGGCTCATGAACTTTTTAAGGGGAGGAAAGGGGGGGGACGGGACTTAGGGCACTTGGCACACGCTGATTGGTGGCTTCGTGTAAGGCCTATGATGAGGGACCTAGGGACTTAGGAAGGGGGGCTTAGGGTATTTGGCAGGTGCTGATTGGTGGTTCAGTGCTCAGGAATGTCTGGCTGCGGGTGGAGTTGACCTCCCTCCGTCAATTGGAGGAAGGGAGGATCTATCTATCAACCACAAGTCAGGGGTGAGGTGCAGGGCGCTGCCAGGAAAGGCAGAAAAGGGGTCAGAGGCAGAGAGAGGCCCCAGCGAATGGAGACCATGCGGGGGCCAGAAGACTATAGACTCTCCTGGGCGTGATAGCGCTCTCCCAACTTGATTTACAGGATCATAGGAACTTCTGCCCAAATCCCAACCCAGAGCTCCCGGGAGGGAAATGCTGACTTCAACGTGTACAAGGAATGCAAAGGCAATCACACACACACACACACACACACACACACACACACACAGGCACGCCTGGCACCGGGTGCGGAGGTTGAAGCCCACCACGGCCACCTGAGCAGTTTCACTGAGAAACGCCGAGATCAAAGGTGGAGGGCGTGTCCCACCGAACCTGGGCACATGATGACAAGGACACTCAACCTCTGATGTCACAGTCTCCGCAACAGGAAGGCACGGTCCGATTTCTACGGTGTAGAGAGGAAAGGGGCCTGCCGTCACTCCATTCCCGGGGTCTGGGCAGCCGGGTCTCTCTCTACCAACCCCCTTCCCTCACCCCCCCATCCCCTACAAAGTCCTAGTACAGTGGTCGGCAAACTCATTAGTCAACAGTTTAACGACTGAAATTTCTTTTGAGAGCCAAATTTCTTTTAACTTAAACTATATAGGAAGGTACTGTTAATGAAAAAACAACTGAAACCTGTACAGAATTTTTGTGAGTTTATTTGAGCCAAACTGTTGACAGATGCCGGGAAGCAGAACCTCAACGGATTGAGATAATGCCTTGAAGAATGGAGGGTTACATTTCTATTTATACACTGCAATCAAAGGAGGGATGTAGGTGGATTACATGAAATTCATTGGTGATGGATTAAAGAGGTGGGATAAAGCAACGTTGTTGGGTTCGAAATCTATGTGCAAGATTCAGGTTTCCATAGGACTGGATAAAAAGTAAAATGATGGAGGGTACTTAGGTGAGAGCAGGAACAATCAACATGATAAAGAAGGAATTTGAGGCATCTGTCCTGGTGCTCACCGCATTTGGTTGTGCCCCAGGGGCTCCGGAAAAAGGGAAGTTACAAGTATCCCAGACATCTCACAGATATGCTATCTTAGAGGCCAGAAGGCAAACGGGCTCAGTAAAGAAGATCAAGGTTGATCTTTGTCAGGGAAAATATCAGCCTAGGACATGACTGCCCACTATAACCTGTTTGTAGTTAGATATTTAATTTTAAACCATCTTTTGTGGTTATTGTAGGTCTCTGAGTTTGCAAGACTGCCACACAGGCCTCCCCTGAGCTTGTCAGGTTAGCATGTGGCTCCTTTCGTTCACAGTACATTGTTATTAACTTAATTAGGGTACTCCTATGCTGGCCTTTGCTAAAAACTCAAGGGCCAAAGAGCCGCAGTTTGCCCACCACTGCCCTAGCGCATTTGGCAATAGTCTGGGCCCTCGGCATCACGAGGCCGCGGCGTGGTTGCCTGGGAAACGCTCGCGTGCCGTCGCAGGGTTTCCTGGGCCTTGTAGTTCGCCGGCGGCCTCGCCGGGGCTGGTCGCGGGGAGAAGGACTACAACTTCCAGGAGGCGGCGCGGCAGGGCGGGGCCTGGCGGGGCCGCTAGGAAGAGGTGCTGGGTCTCCGGAGCAGAGGAGGAAGATGGCGCCGCGGGGGCACGGACCCGGGCTGCGCGGGCTCCTGGCGCCGCCGCTGCTGCTGCTGCTGCTGCCGCCGCTGCTCGCGCCCTGGCCGGCGGCGGCCCACGGCGGCAAGTACTCGCGGGAGAAGAACGAGGCCGAGCGGCCCTCGCAGCGCGAGCCGGCGGCGGAGTTCCGCATGGAGAAGCTGAACCAGCTGTGGCACAAGGCCCGGCGGGTGAGCGGGGCGCCCCGCGGGGTGCGGGCCCGCAGCGCGCGTGCTGCTCCCCCCGCCGCTGCGTACGGGCCCCGGCGCCGTCCGGCTCCTCCGGGGTCTGCGCGGGGGCGGCGGCCTGGGCGCCGGGGGTGAGGGGCCGCGGGGGCCGCGGGCGGCGGCCTGGGCGCCGGGGGTGAGGGGCCGCGGGGGCCGCGGGCGGCGGCCTGGGCGCCGGGGGTGAGGGGCCTCGGGGTGCTGAGGCCCGTGAGCCGGGGCGGGGCGGCGGCTCCAGGGCTGCCCGGGCGGTGCCGCCCTCCGGGCTCGGGCCGCCGGCGCTGGTGCCGCGGGGGAGCGCCCGGGGACAGGGTCTGGGAGCCCCCGGCTCGCTGGGTGCTCGTCCCCACTCGGCGGTTGAAGCTGGTGAAGCGCCTGGGCCTCCTCTCCTCCCCTGGCGCCTCCTCCCTCTGCCCCGGGAGGGGCCCCGAGGTGGGGGGGGGGGCTGCTCTGTCCTTGGGGCTCCTTCCTCAGCCGCCATCCAGAAAGGGGGTGCTGGCGGCCTCCGGGGCCCCTGCTCCCACCGGGCCGGTGCAGCGGTGACCTCGCCCCGCCGGCTGCCTTGAGCACCACCGCTCGCCCCGCCAGAGCTGCGGGGAGACATCGCGTGTGAGCGCCGCACTGACCGGCTGCCTCCTGCACACATACGCCCGTGGCCCCAACCAGGCCGGGCCCAGGCACCTGCACCAGAATCCACCCTGGACCGTCAGCCTGCGGGCCAGACCCGCCAGGGCCAGCAGTTTCTTTAGTCTGCCGGGATGTGCTGACAGGCAGAAGGCGCGGTTAGGTCACAGCCAGAGCTGGAAATGGAGGGTCCCTGTGGGGCCATCGCCACCACCAGACATCCCGCCGGTCTCCGCCGCGTGGGTCGCCGCCTCTGCTGCTTAAGCTTGGGCTTTCTGCTTCGCTTCTGGCTCCTGTTGGCCAGCTCTTTTCCCGGGAGGCATTGACTTACAGATCCTAAAGGTCCCAGGGAGTGGGGCGGTGGGCGTCCTGTGCCCGCGGGCTCAGGCCCGGGCAGCAGCGGCTCCCTGGGGACCTGGGTGGCGACCATGCGGAGCTGTAGACGTCAGAGAAGCCGGTAGCCTCAGGCCACGGGGCCCAGGGCCCTTCGAAGCCCAGGAGTGGGTGCGGGCTGAAGGGCTGGCACCGGACTCTGCTGCTGCCTTCGGTGTCAGGTCACCTTGTCTCCGGGCCGTGTCTCCGGCTGCCTGGCAGCGGTGTCAGGTGCCCCTGTTTCCCGCAGCTGCAGCTCTCCCCCGTGGACCTGTCGGAGCTGCACGCCGACCTGAAGATCCAGGAGCGGGAGGAGTTCGCCTGGAAGAAGCTGAAGGCTGAGGGCTTGGACGAGGACGGGGAGATGGAAGCGAAGCTGATCCGCAGCCTCAACGGTGCCTCCCCCCAGCCCGGGGCTCCCCCCCAGCCTGGTGCCTCCCCCCCAGCCCGCCCCCCCCCCCCAGCCCGGGACTCCCCCCTAGCCCGGTGCCCCCCCCAAGCCCAGTGCCTCTCCCCCAGCCCGGGGCTCCCCCCCAGCCCGGGCGGCACCGCTGCGGGCCCTGGGCTGTGGGCGGGCCGGTGTGGGCAGCTTTTCTGGTCCCGTGTTAGTGGCGCCGATGGCATAGGGTCTCTGGGACACGGCCTGATGAGCTGGCCCACCGGCCAGGGCCCCACCGGTGCTCAGTGGGGGGCCTTCTGCAGCTTAGGGAGAGGGCTGGGCATGTCTGACATCGGGGCACCCCCAGCTCACATGGAGCCCCGGGGTCTGGCTTCCAGGTGAGGAAGTTCTGAGGCCCAGGCCGAGCCGAGAGCAGGCAGGCACAGCCCTCCAGGCGCTGGTGTGGAGGGGAAGGGCCGACGTGCCCCTCGCTGGCTGGCTGGGGAGAGACTGAAAGGGGCGGGAAGCCCACGCGGTTTCTAGGGAAGGTGGGGGGCTGAAGGGCAGGGAGGGGCCGACCAGAGGGGCTTGTCCCAGAGCCCTGGCCCACACGGTGCTGGATCCAGGTTGCTGACAGGCCCCAGAAGCAGCCTAGTGGAGCGAAGAGGGAAGTAGCAGAGGGAAGTGGCGGCTGGGGGCCTGGCTGCCCGTGGCGCGGCTGCTATTGGGGTGCGGCACCGAAGTTTCTCCTGTGGAGCCCCTCCCTCCAAACGGGCCCTGGTTAGGACACACGCACACGCGCGTTCCCGGCACATCTCCCATCCCGGAAACAGCTGCAGTGGGGCTGGGAGATGACCCTCGTCCCATGGGGCGAGGCGGCCGGCGCGGGGGAGGGTCAGGTCTGTCTCAGCTCTGCTGGCCCGGGGCCCCGGTGGTCACCAGAAACCCGGGAGGGAGGATCCTGGGAAAGGGAGGGCGGGCCTGCCCGCTGACGGGCGCCTGCTGCCCTCCTAGTCATCCTGGCCAAGTACCGGCTGGACGGCCGGAAGGACGCCCGGGAGCTCCACAGCAACTCCCTCTCCGCGGGCCCCGAGCCGGACAGCCTGGAGGACCCCCGGCTGGAGAAGCTGTGGCACAAGGTACGGCCGCCGCCCGCCTGCTGCTTCCGGGGGGGGGGGGGGGGGGGCGGGGCGGGGGGCGCCCCGGCGGTGCTCACGCAGGCCCCCCCAGGCCAAGACCTCCGGCAAGTTCTCCCGGGACGAGCTGGACAGGCTGTGGCGGGAGCTGCAGCACCACCGGGAGAAGGTGCAGGAGTACAACGTCCTGCTGGAGGCGCTGAGCAGGACCGAAGGTGCGTCCGCCGCCCCCCCCCCCCCCCGGGGCGCCTCCTGAGCCCGCCCAGGCCCCTGCTCGCTGCGGGGTGCGGGGACGGCCTCTCCCACGGACGCCGTTTGGCGCCGTGGCCTCTGGTGGGTGGTTGTGTGGTCGGCGACTCCCCCTCGGGAGCCGGGCCTGGCGGTCAGGGCTGCGGGCTCCTGAGCTCACGTCCGAGCTCCAGAGGGAGGGACGGGCTCTCGGGGACAGCCGTGGCCTCCCGTCACCGCCCCGCGCGTCTCCCAGAGATCCAGGAGAACGCCCTCAGCCCCTCGGACATGCGCGGCCCGCAGGAGGAGGCGCTGCGCAGCCGGCACGCCGACCTCAAGGACCGGCTGCGGCGCATCAGCCAGGGCTACGACCGGCTGCGCAGGGTCAGCCACCAGGGCTACGGCGCCGAGGCCGGTGAGCTGGGGGGCGGGGGAGTGGGGGGGCCGGTGAGCTGGGGGGCGAGGGAGTGGGGGGGCCGGTAAGCTGGGGGGCGGGGGAGTGGGGGGGCCGGTGAGCTGGGGGGCGGGGGAGTGGGGGGGCCGGTGAGCTGGGGGGCGGGGGAGTGGGGGGGCCGGTGAGCTGGGGGGCGGGGGAGTGGGGGGGCCGGTGAGCTGGGGGGCGGGGGAGTGGGGGGGCCGGTGAGCTGGGGGGCGGGGGAGTGGGGGGGCCGGTGAGCTGGGGGGCGGGGGAGTGGGGGGGCCGGTGAGCTGGGGGGCGGGGGAGTGGGGGGGCCGGTGAGCTGGGGGCGCAGGGGAGTGGGGAGACGGGGGAGGGGGGGCCCACGGGCAGGCACTCCGGCAAGTTCTCTGAAAGGTGCACATTCGTGGTCCCTTGGCCCATAACTCAGTCGGGACAGCTGGTGACACGCAGCTCCACGCGGTGGCCATTTACAGCCACTTCCTTCTGAGTCCCCTGCTCACACTGGCCAGGGCAGGGCTGGCAGGAAATGGCCACCTGCAGCGCGGCCTGTGCGCTGGGCTGAGCCGTGTGGGAGGGCGCCCGCGGTGCCTCCCCGGAAGCTGCACACGTGCGTGCGCGCTCGCGCTCACAGCACGTGTCCCGCCCACCTGCACGCGCACCGTGCTGGCGGCCACGCGGCCGTGCGGTGTCCGAGTGTCCTGCTCCCCACAGAGTTCGAGGAGCCGCGGGTGATCGACCTGTGGGACCTGGCCCAGTCCGCCAACTTCTCCGAGAAGGAGCTGGAGGCCTTCAGGGTGAGCCGCCCGCTGCCTGTCCGCGTCTCCCTGGCTGGGGCGGGGCCGAGGCCTCGCTCTCTCTGACCGCAGCTGTGGGTCCTCTCGGCTGCTCCTGCCTGTCCCCCCGTCCCCCTCCGTCCCCCTCCATCGCTCTATCCCCCTCCATCCCCCTCCGTCCCCCCCGTGTCCCTCTGTCCCCCTCCATCCCCCCATCCCCCTTCATCCCCCTCCGTCCCCCCGTCCCCCTCCACTCCCATGTGTCAGCCTCCCCGTGTGCGCGGGCTGCGGGGGGACGGGGGACGGTGGGGGTGGAGGGGACGGAGGGGGTGGTAGGCTGCGGCTGCTGGAGGGGGGACTCGGCACGGGGCCGTTGCAGGAGGAGCTGAAGCACTTTGAGGTGAAGATCGAGAAGCACAACCACTACCAGAAGCAGCTGGAGATCTCGCACCAGAAGCTGCGGCAGGTGGAGCGGTTTGGTGACCACGAGCACGTGAGCCGGAACAAGGAGCGCTACGCCATGCTGGAGGAGAAGACCAAGGAGCTGGGCTACAAGGTGTGCGGCCCACCTCCCCGAGCCCCCTTCCTCTGCTGGGGGAGGGGCTCCAGGGCCGGACAGCAGCCTCACTCCTGGGGGTGCTGCCTGGAGGGACGGGAGGGTGGGGGAGGGCTGCGAGGCTGGGACCTGGCAGGGGCTGTGGGCAGGGCTGTGAGCACCCACACGGGGGGGGGGGGGGGGCTGTGGACACCCACATGGGGAAGGGGGGCTGCGGGCACCCACACGGGGGGGCCTGCGGGCACCCACACGGGAGGGGGCTGCGGGCTGGCATGATGACTTGCTCTGGCACCTCTGGGAGGAGACGGGGAGGTGGTGGCAGCATGGCGCTCCACCCGTCCCCTGTCCGCTCCCCTGCCCGCTCCCCACCGCTCACTGCCCGCTCAGCCCGTCCCCTGCCCGCTCAGCCTGCTCACCGCCGCTCTCCGCGCTCCGCTCGGCAGGTGAAGAAGCACCTGCAGGACCTGTCGGGCCGCATCTCCCGGGCGCGCCACAACGAGCTCTGAGGACGTCCGTGCGGCCCGGGACCCGGGGCCGTGCCCAGCAGCGGTGGCCTCGGACGCCGTGTGCCCAGCAGGCTCTGCCCCGCACTGAGCGCTGATTTGCTGCAGCGTCACTGCGGGACCCTGACCCTCCGCGGGAGCCGGTGGGAAGCCGTAGCGATGATGGTACTTGATTCTCCGCGACCCACTGCCCGTGTCTCACTGTGTCTGCCGCTCGGCCTCCCCCACCGTGGCTCCGGCACTGCCAGCTGGGAGGATCCCTCCCATCCCGCCCCCACGCCGTCCCCCCTGGTGCCTGAGAGGAGGGGGTGTTCTCAGCCCTGCGGGCACCCCGGGGGGGAGCCTCGGGTGGTCTGAGGGGCACCTTCCCCGTTGGCCCTGGAAGAAGCTCTGCCTTGTGGAAGGAACCCAGGCAGCGTGCTAGTGTCCGTGGGGACGGGTGCCAAGGGGGCCCCCTTCCGGCTGGGGCTGCCGCCGAGGTCAGTGCCAGGGGCCCAGAGCCGTGCCCTGTGCCGGCCAGTAAGAGGCCTGGGACCAGTCTGGGCCTGGGACCTGGAGGTGAGCAGAGGGGACGTGGGACTCAGTTTACCTGAGTTGCTGACAGCTGGTCTTCCGACCGGGTGGGGGGTGGTTCCTGCTCCAGGAGGAGGTGGCTGAGGTGGGCGGGAGGGGCGCGCAGACCGCCTCCAGCGTGTGCTGTCCCGGGACGTGGGGCCCCCCAGGACCCCCTCCCCGCTCCTGTAGCTCGCCACTTGGCTTGTGACCCTCACGTTCAGCTACTGAGCCCAGCCCCAGCGTGTGGGGTTTGGGGGTGGTCCTAGGGTGATTGGGTCTGAGGAGGGAGCCCCACGGGGGGGGGGGGGGGGGCTCTTCCTGCCGAGCGGGGTGGTGGCTTTCCAGACACCAGTCATCTGCTCCTCTTGGCTTCCCACCAACAGGACAGAAATAAAGGTTTAAGCCACCGGTTTGCGGTTTCTGTGCAGGGACCTGGACAAAGAAGCCACACGACTTCCCTGTCTGGGCTTCACAGACGTGAGAGTGTGTGCACGCGTGTGTGCGGGTGTGGGCCTCTGTGCCTTAGATGCTGGCAGTGTGTGTGTGTGCCTGGGCCTCTGTGCCTTAGATGCTGCTGGCAGTGCATGTGTGCGTGCGCGTGCGCACTGGCCCCGTCTCCAGAAGTGCCTGGTCTGTCCCATCCCGGCGCTCGCTGTGAGTGTGGGTGTGCGTTGTGCTGGACAGTGACGTGGGTGGGAGCCTCTGGCTGGCCGCCCGGGGCAGTGGGAAGGGGTGCCGGCCGAGGCTGTCTCGGTGGCGGTTGGTCCCTCTGGTCGGTGTGAGCCAGCACTGGAGGAGGTCACAGTCCTGGTGCCCCCGTGGCCGCCACGGCACAGGCAGAGCCCCCTGGAGGGCATCCCTCTTCCTTTAATCCTCATCGAGGACATTTTTAGGGGGAACATCCACATGCACCCCGACTGGGGTATACACCCTTGACCAGAATTAAGCCCACCATCCTTAGGTTCGCAGGCCAATGCTCTGACCACTGACTTAACCGGCCAGGGCTGCCACGCGCTTCTGTCACGGTAACTGCTGTTGCCTATCCCTGTGTTTCATCTGAACCGGCGCCCCATCTGTCAGGGAGCCCTCCCTGTGGCTGGGCGGGCGGGTGTCTCTCAGAACCTGGGGGAGGGCCGCAGTCCTGCCCGCTGGGTGCCCCGCGCTGATCAGCCGGACGCGGAAGGAGCGCATCTGTCTGCCCCGGCCACGAGGGGTCTCGCTTTTCCACGTGCGTTTTGGAATCGGCTTCTGGATTTCAGACAGGATGGCCTTGACCTCGGGCTGGTACTGGCATCCTAGCAACGCTGGGCTCCGGCCGTGGGCGCTGCTCGGGCCCCCTCTGCCCTCCCCGGGCTCACTCCTGAGGACCAGGCACCTCATGCTGCTGTGAACAGGCTTCTGGTTCGTTGTTTGAATAGTTTCTGTCCCCAGTTCACTCGTGTCTCCTGCCCACACGGCAGCCGACCTCCTGGTGCCCAGGCCCCCCTGCCCTGGCCCGCGGCTGCCCATCTTCTTCCAGAGGCAGCGCCTCGAGTGCGGGGCAGCAGGGCACAGGGTGCTGGGCTGGCAGGCCTGGGCGGGACTGGGCTTCACTCATCGCTCGGAAGGAAGGGCAGCCCCGGAGCCCGGGCACCAGCCATGTCCCCCTGGGGCCAGCAGGCCGGGAGCCCCGGAGCAACCTCTGGGGTGGGCCCACGTGGCCACTGCTCACCACGGGCCATGCTGTCCTGGGTGACGCCGCTCAGCTCGGGGCCCCCTTCCTCCTGGGCGCCAGCTGGGCCAGCCGCTGCTCGCGGGCCTGTGCGTGCTGGGCCCCCGCCTGCCGGGCCGCCGCCGTGGCCGCCGGGTCGATCTGCGCGTAGCCCGAGGAGCCGGCCCCTGGAAGCGGCCCGGTGAGCCGGCCCAGGTCCAGAAGCCGCTCCGCGCAGGGGCCTCGGCGGGATGGGGGTGGGGCTGGGGTCCCACGGCCCTCCCCCCAGCAGGACCTGAGCGGGGAGGGTCGGGGTGGGAGCCCCGCCCACAGGAGGGCCCAGTGCTGGGTTAGGCCCCACCCCGTGGCCCATGGCGACCCACCTCGCACATCTGCACCCGCCTCGGGGAGCTCCAGGCCCAGGTAGTGCAGCTGCTTGGAGGGGGGGCTGGCGGGGACGTTCACGTAGGTGGGCGCCGTGCCTCCTGCAGGGACGGGCTGTGAGTCCCGGGCTGAGAGCTAAGGCACCCCCCAAGAGCTCCCAGCAGCCCCCCAACTCCTCCAGGGCCATGTCCCTCCCTGACCTCCCGCCCCTTCACCCCAGGCTTCAGAGAGGGGGGCCCACCCCCCAGTGCTCACTGCAGCCCAGTGACCACACCCTCTGTCTTTGGCCCCTGCCCACCCTCTACCCTAACCCCTAAACCACCCCTCCCGGCCACTCCCTCCCCAGGTCCCCACACCCCGCTCCTGCCACTCAGACACCCTACTTGGTCCAGGCCCTGGGCTGTCTGGATGACCGCCTATTCCAGGTCAGGGGCCCTCCCGAGCCCACGTGTCCACCCACAGTGAACCTCAGGCACTCCGTGTCCCTCCACCGTCCAAGACCCGCTCTCTGGGCTCAGGACCCCAAGTGGCAGGCTGCCTGCCTGGGGTGGGACTGACCACGCCCGGGCCCAGGCGACCCTCCCAGCAGCCCCGCGTCCTGCCTCAGCTCCATGGCAGCGCCGCCCTCTCCGCTGCCGGTCTCCTGGCTGGGCTGCCCCTGCGGCCACTGTGACCACCCCTCCAGTCCCGCATGCCAGCTGGGCTGGGGCTGACCTACCTGGGCGTGTCAGGGGCGCAGGGGGTGAGGCGGCGGCTCCCTAGACCAGAGAGAGCTGGGTCAGCTGTGTTGGGAGCTGGCCCCAAGGGCGCCGCGGGAGGGACCAGGCGCCCCCGGGAAACCAGCCTGGGCCCCTCAGTGTGCCCCCGGACTCGCCTGTCTCTGCCCCACACCCACAGGCCCGTGGGGAGAGGATGTGCCAGGCCACCTGCCCCGCTGAGCTGGACGTGGCTTTCTGGCTGCAGCCACTGGCTCCCGGGGACGAGGCTGGCATGCTGGCCTGGTCGGCCGGGACTCTCCTGGCATGGACAGAGCCAGAGAGGAAGAGGCGCCGGTGGCTGCAGCCAGGGGACTCTGACCGGGAGGAGGGGGCCCCTGGCTGGCACAGCCACCGCCCGGGGCCTCGTCTCCCGGTCCCCGTAGGAGTTGGCCCGGGAGGGGCAGGGCAGGGGCCGGACAGTGCCAGAAGAGGGCAGCCCAGCAGCGGGGTGTTGAGGTGGGGCTGGGAGATGGCGGGGTGCCTGGCCTGCTCTGGGAAGGCGAGGGGCTGCCGGGCTCAGCACACACCCTTCCCCCCACCCGCCACTCCCCGGTCCGGGCCAGGCTGCGCGCCCTGCTGACCTCCCACACCCGGGGCAAGCCCATGCCCTCCAGGAGGCTAGTCCTGCAGGTACCCATCAAACCCTGTGCGCGGGGGGCGGATGGGGGGCCGGGGGGGAGGCACTGCAGGTGCTGGGGCCGCAGGGCAGGCACAGGCAGAATCAAGGGACAGGGCTCAGGGCTCCTGAGGTGCCCCAGCCCTGCCGCTGGCAGGAAGCCCCACGCACCCACCACCCTGGGGTGGAGGAGGCAGCAGGTGCTCACAGGAGGGAGGGAGGGCCCAAGAGGCTATGCTGGAGGCCCCACCCACCTGGGTCATCCTGGGACCCAGGGGGAGCCCGAGGCACGAGATGCCTGGCCCCAAAGGCCACAGCCACAGGGTCAGAGGCCATGCCCGTGAAGGTGAGGATGTGATGGTGAGGGTTAGGACTAGGACCAGGGTTAGGATTGCACCTGATTTAGGGTTAGGGCTATGATTATGTTAAGATTGAAACTGTTAGGGTTGGGTTTAAGGTTAGGATGTTTTATGGTTAGTGTTAGCATCAGGGGTAGAGCTAGCATTCGGGTTGGAGCTGTTTTAGGGTTAGTTTAGGGCTAAGGTTAGGGTTAGGATTGATCCTGTGTTAGGTTTGTTAGGGTTAGGGTGAACGTGAGGGTGAGGGGTTCATGTAGGCTTATGGTGTTAGAGCTAAGGTTACAGTGAGGGAAGGGTGAGGGCTAAGTTTAGGGTTAGGATTAGAGTGAGCATTAGGGTTAGGGCAAAGAAGGCAACTCACTCAACCTCTGGGGCCTCAATCTGCTCTGGTCAGAGCAACACTGGCCCTGACTGCGGACAAGAGACTCGGGGACAGAGGCCCGTGGGGCTTTGGCAGGACTGAGCCCAGCCCTGGGGTCTCGCCCGGTGGATGTGCAAGCGGTGTGCGGGGGTCCCTTTGGGCGGAGGTGACGATGGCCACGTTTGTAACGATAAGCCCGCCAACACGCCTCTAAGACTCCATGTTGTTCCCGTGCACCCTCTCCCTGTGCCCGGAGCCAGGCCTGCGGGCCCTTCTGTGCAGGAGGAGACTGAGGCTCAGCCAGGTGGAGTGACTTCCGGGCCCCTGGCCAATAGGAGGGCCTCGCTCTCCCCAAAGCCCGCCTTTCCCACCGGCAGTGCTGCAGGGCCCACCCCCAAGTGTAAATGGGGGTGAAAGGGGTGACAGGACAGGACATGGGGCAGAGACCGTGGTGGGTCCCTGCAGCTCACCACCCACGTGGACAGCCGGGGGTGAGGGCAGCGGGCTCCGAGCCAGCACCCTCCCTGGCCCAGAACACGCATGTCCACCTCCCCTGGACCCGGCAGCCACCTGTCTGTGCCCCAGGGGCCTCTGCGGACCTCACTGTGGTCTCCAGTGAACATTCAGAGACCACATGTGCACAGGCATCATACAGCCCACACATGCACACACCAATCGTGCACAGGCATGCCAAAACAACATGCACACATGCTGCATGCACACGGACACGTCACATGTGCACACAGATGGGCATACATATATGTAGGTGCACATACAGCTGCATAACATACACATGTGCACACATAAACGTACAACAATGCACGCGTGCACACACGAGCCCCAGAGGCTGTCGGAAGCAGTGCGTTGAGGCCTAAAGCGGCCAGACAGGCGCTCCGACCCCTGGGTCCCTGCGGGGCGGGTGGCGGGAGCGCTGGCCAAACAGAACAGGACGAGGCAGTAGGAAAAGAAGGTTTTATTTCCGGTCTAAGAACTCGTTACAAACTGTCAGGCTTTAAAAATGTCAGAGCAACAATGTCTTCCGCGACACTGACGTGAGAAGCGGCAGGGCCGGGATGCCGGCGGAGAGGCCGGAGGGACCAAGCGCCCGAGCCCAGGATCGCGGGCCCGGCTGGCCGCTCGGTGCCTCAGAAACGGAGCGAACGCACAGCCCAGGCAGACAGGCTCCATGCAGCAGCGGAGCGGCCGCGAGGGCCCCCGCAGGCCCGGCCCTCCGGGCAGAGGGACAGGCCGTCCGGGCAGAGGGACAGGCCCTGCCCGCCGGGCCGTCCAGTCCCGTCCGGGACGCTGTTGGGGTGGGAGAGCCCAGGGCGGTCCCACAGTCCCTGCGCCTCCTGAGCCTCAGTTTCCTCCGCACCGGACAGGCCGCTGGGGGTGTGGGTGTGGGGGTGGGTCCGGGTCCGAGGAGCAGCGGGACAAGGGAAGGCTCGCCCTGCACTGGGCGCACAGCAAGGCTGTCTCGGGCTCGCGTCCCGGGGCCGGACGCGTGACGAGCTGCCACGGAGGGACCTGACCGCGGCGGTGCCAGCGCGACGGGGAGGGACCCGGCCGAGCTGGGTGGGGGTGGGGGGGTTACGGCTGTCGGGGCAGCAGCGGGCGGGCGGGAGGTGCCTCTGGGCCCGGCAGGGCCAGGCCCCGCCCCGCCCCGCAGGCCCCGCCCCGCCCGACAGGCCCCACCCCTCGCCCACAGGTCCCGCCCCGCCGGCCCCGCCCCGCCCCTCGCCCCGCGGGCCAGAGGCACGTCCAGCAGCGCCAGGCGGGCCGCCCGGTCCTGCGGGTCCCCGCGGTGCCGGCGCCCCCGCCCGCCCCCGGGGCGGCGCCCGCCTCAGGGAGGGGGCTTCACCTTGAGTCCTCCGCAGGCGGCGCACGGGGCGAAGACAGCCGGCGGGGGCCCCGCGCGCGGGCCGCCCGCCTCCCAGGGCTCTCGGGGGGCCGGGCTGGGCGGGGGGCCGCCCGGGGCGCGGGGCGCGGGGCGCAGGCTGCGGGGCGTGTCGTAGTGCGGCCGCGGGGCGCCCGGCACCTGGTACTCGGCGGCGGGCGCGCAGGCGCACAGGCGCGGCTCGGCCCCGGGCGGCAGGCTGAGCTGCGAGCCCAGCTCCTCGCCCGCGCGCCACACGTCCAGGCTGCTGCCCGCGCACGACGAGCAGCTGCCCGAGTAGGAGGAGTGGCTGCCCGTGGCGATGCCGCTGTCCGAGGAGCCCTGGCGGCCCAGCTCCTGCAGCGGCCGCGGCCGCGGGGGCCTGGGCGGCGGCCGGGGCGCGCCCGGCGCGGCCTCCCCGAGCGCGGGGGCCGCCAGCCCCGGCCCCTCCTGCGAGGCGCTGGCGGAGGAGGACGAGGACTGCTCCGGCCACGCGGCCAGCCGGCTGCCGGCGCTGACGTCCGAGTGGCTGGCCTCCGAGGACGAGCTGGACAGGCTGCGGTCGTCCCCTGCGCGGAGGGAGGGGCGCGCGCTGGCAGCGGGACCTCCCCGCCCGCCCCCCAAACCGGCCCGGCCTCCCCTCCGCCCGGGCGCCCAGTGCGGGGCCGGAGGGATGGACGAGGGAAGGGTGGGGAGCCCCGAGGGGACCAGCGGGCGAGGGCCCGCCGCGCGCCCACCTCCGCTGCCCGGGCGGCCGCAGCGGGACAGGAGGCTGAGCCGCTTCTCCAGCTGCAGGGCCTCCAGGGCCTCCTGGGCCACGCGCTCCTCCGCGGCGGCGGCTCCCCCGGCGCCCGCGTCTGCGGCGGAGGAACCACAAGAGGCAGCCGGCCTCCCGCCAGGGCCCCGCAGCGGCCCTGCCCGCCCCGGACCCAAGCCCAGCCCCGCGCCCGGGTTGCGGCCCCCGCGCCAGGCCGCCGCGGTGACCCGGGAGCCGCCGCCGCAGCCCGCACCGCGCCCGCCTGGGCCGCAGGGCAGGGCCGCGCCAGCAGAGGGCGCTGCGGCCACGGCCGGCGAAGGGAGCACCGGGCGGCCCACGCATGCAGCCCGCCCACCGCCTCCAGCCCGGCCCCGCGCCCTCCGGGCCCGGAGCCTCCGGCCGGGCTCCGGCTGACACCGCTGTCCACGCCGCCAGCCCGCAGGGGAGGAGGCCTGGGCCTGGGGGTGGGGGGCGGGGCAGAGGCCGGGCACCCCTCGCGGGGACCACTCCCCACGCACCTGGGAGGAGCGGCCGCAGCCCAGCCGGGCCCTTGCTCGGGGAGATGCCCCGCACGATGCAGTCGAACAGGAAGCTGATCCGCTCCCCCTCGGTGGAGGACAGGAAGAAGACGCCGGCCCCTGCGGGGACAGCCGTCAGCCCGCCCGGCTAGAGGGGGACCCTGAGCAGAGCCCGAAGCGTCCTCTGCCCCCCTTCCCTCCTCCTCCCTCCCCCCGCCGGGATGTCCCAGCTCCACAGCCCCACGTCCTTCAAACGCCCTCGTCCTGGGACCAGCACACCCCCTCCTGCGTGCACCCCCTCCTGCGTGCACCCCCTCCTGCGTGCACCCCCTCCTGCGTGACCCAATGGGTGGGGGGGTCTCCCTGTGGCCACGGAGGAGCTGGCCGAGGTGTCCTGGCTGCACGCGGAGCCCAGCAGCCCCACATCTCCGAGTTCATCTGAGGGGGCGCCCGGGGCAGAGGGGGTGCCCGGGGCGGGGGGGCGCCTGGGGCAGGGCACCGGGGGCAGAGGGGGCGCCGGGGGCAGAGGGGGTGCCTGGGGCAGGGGGGCGCCTGGGGCAGGGGGGCGCCTGGGGCAGGGGGGGCGCCTGGTGCAGAGGGGGCTCCTGGGGCAGAGGGGGTGCCCGGGGCAGGGGGGCTGGGCTCTGTTGTGGAGGCGCACGGGGCAGAGGGCAGGCGGGGTGAGCAGCCCAGTGAATGAATCCCTCGCCGGGTGAATGGGATGTCGGTCACGGTCACGGGTGCTGAGCGGTGGCCTCAGCGCTCAGGAATGCCCGCGGCCCAGAGAAAGGTCCCGGCGCCCAGAGCAGCCCTGCCCCTGGCAGTGCCGCTTGCCGCCCGCTGAGGGCCTGGCACGGAGTCAGGGCCCTGGGTCGATGCAGCGCCCCGGCCTGCGACCTGCTGCTGCAGAGACGGGAAGCTGAGGCCCACGGGCCAAGGAGTGGGCGCTGGCCGGGACCCCACAGGGACCCCACGAGGCCCAGCCGCCGCCCCGCCCGCCCATGGCGCCCACCACAGGCCAGGCGTGTAATCCCAGCTCCCGGCAGCTGGCAGCCACAGGGCACAGCCAGTCCCCCGACTATAAAAAACCACATTACGAGGGGAGCCGCGAGCATTCCCCCGCGTCTGCCAGCGTCTGCCAGCGCCCGCTGTGGCCGGCTCCCATGCGGGAGGGGCGCTCCTGGGCGTGGAGCAGCCTGAGGGCGGGGAGGCTGGGCGGCCCGGAGGCCAGGTCCCCCGACCCCACTGGCACAGCACAGCGAGCCGTGGAGCAGGAAGGGAGGACGGGAGGGCTAGGGTTGGGGGGGATGTGCAGAGCCCCTGGCAGGACGGGAATGCTCAGAGGAGGGAGGGTGAGGCCCTCCCGAGGCCCCAGTGGGACAGCCCCTCGGGCGGCCTCTGTGGAGGGAACGGAGCCGTGGCCTCGCTGCTCCCGCCCCGTCCGCCCTGTGCGCCCGCAGCTCCCTCGCACGCAGACGGCCAGCGTGGGGCTGCACGGCCGTTCCCTCACCTGCAGGAGGGGGTCTGCGCAGGCCCAGCGCGAGGACCGGGAATGAGCACTAGGAGGGGGCTCTGCGGGCGGGTGGCTTGTCCCCTGGGGCTGGACGTTCCCTGTGCCACCTCGTACTCCGCACCAGCTCCTGGACACGCCCGGCAACGCGCCGGCTTGTCCTGTGCAGCCAGGACACCTCGGCCAGCTCCTCCGTGGCCACAGGCGGGATGGCCGCCTCTCCCCCAAGCCAGGCCCGCAGGTCGGAGGCGAGAGCAACACCCGCCACAAGTGCCGGCCTCAGAGCCGCCTCCAGCTCTGCGCCTGACCTGTCAGGTTCCTGTCCCCTAGCCGCAGCTCACCAACGACCCCCCATCCTGCTGTCGTCCCATCCCTCCCTCCGTCCCTCCCTTCCTCTGTCCCTCCATCCTTCCGTCCCTCCGTCCCTCCATCCCTCATCCTTCTGTCCCTCCCTCCTTCCATCCCTCTAACCCTCTGTCGGTGGAGGGGGCGGGGCCCAGGCTCAGACGGGCTGGCACTGGGGTGGGGCTCCAGCTGCACCCCCATCCTGGGACCCTCACCTCACCCCTCCTCACACCCGGTTGCCCCTTCGGTGCCTCCCTCAATCAGCACCTTGTTAAAGGGCCAGGAAGCCATAGCCCCTCTCCCACAGCTGCTGGGAACACGCCCCGTCAGGGGGCACAGCTGGCACCACTCAGGCCCTGCCTCCATCTGCACCCAGGCCTGCGGCCACCTCACACAGGTCTGCTGGGCCTGGCCTCCTGGCTCCCCGCGGCCTGGAACCTGAGCCCCGGCCAGGAGCACGGGCCCCGGGCCGGGGAGAGGGGGGGCTCCAGGCCCAGCAGCAGCAGTTGCCACCCAAGGCCACACCCCCCGGAGCCATGCCCACACCCGCCAGCCATGCCAGCCGGACCCCACTCGTCTCGGCAGGGACACTGACACAGCCCCGCGGGCGGCCAGCGTCCCCGAGGCCCAGGTGTGCCGGCCGCGACCAGGCCTCACGCCCCCCACCGGCCTCCGCGCCGCCCCCCGCAGCCCCCCGCCGCCCCCGCCGCCCTCCGGACGGCCCCCGCCGCCCCCCGCCGCCCTCCGGAGGCCCTCCGCCGCCCCCCGCCGCCCTCCACCCGCTCCCGCCGCCCTCCATACCGCCCCCCGCCGCCCTCCGCCGCCCCCCGACGGCCCCCGACGGCCTGGCCTGCCCCTCCCTCCCGGGCGGGCAGCCCTCCCTGCTCCCCAGCCCCGGCGGCTGGGCGCCCCACCCTGTGTGAGCGCTTCCCCGCGTGCGCCGTCTGTTCTCCTTTTCATTCAACCTCAGCTCCCGCACCGCGGCCCCGACACGGCCGTCCGGACCCCAGGCCTCGGTGCCGCCGCAGCGCCCTGCAGGCCCCTCACTCGGCACCGAGGGCGCCGAGACCCTGCCCAGGCCGCCCGCCCGCCCGCCCCAGCCCCAGCCCGGCGGTGTGACCAGGCGGTGTGACGGGCGGTGTGGCGGGGCGGTGTGACAGGGCAGACCGGGGCGGTGTGAAGGGGCAGTGTGACCGGCAGACCAGGCGGTGTGACCGGGCGGTGTGACAGAGCGGTGTGACCGGGCGGTGTAACGGGCGGTGTGACCGGGCGGTGGCGGTGTGACGGGCGGTGTGAAGGGGCGGTGTGACGGGCGGTGGCGGTGTGACGGGCGGTGTGAAGGGGCGGTGTGACGGGCGGTGTGACGGGCGGTGTGACGGGCGGTGTGAAGGGCGGTGTGACGGGCGGTGTGAAGGGGCGGTGTGACGGGCGGTGTGACGGGCGGTGTGACGGGCGGTGTGACGGGCGGTGTGACGGGCGGTGTGACCAGGCGGTGTGACGGGCGGTGTGACGGGCGGTGTGACGGGCGGTGTGAAGGGCGGTGTGACGGGCGGTGTGACCAGGCGGTGTGACGGGCGGTGTAACGGGCGGTGTGACCAGGCGGTGTGACGGGCGGTGTGACGGGCGGTGTGAAGGGGCGGTGTGAAGGGCGGTGTGATGGGCGGTGTGATGGGCGGTGTGACCAGGCAGTGTGATGGGCAGTGTGGCCGGGCGGGGCCGCACTTACAGTAGCCACAGCGGGTCCCGCCTTCCAGGATGAAGCCGTTGGGCACGGCCCCGTAGCGCCGGAGGTCCGACAGCTTCCACTGGCCCGCCACGGCCGGGGGCACGTCCCTGGCCACCACCAGCAGGTCATTGCAGAGGTGCAGGGTGGCAGGGCCGCTCTCCAGCTTGGTGCCCGGCGCCACCGTCACGGGGAACCTGTGCACTGAGCCGGGCAGGGAGTGGGCATCAGCGGGGGCAGGGAGAGGGCGGAGGGCAGCACCAGCCATACGGGTGCCCTCAGCTCCCTGGCCTTCAAGGTGGGCAAGCCTCGGAGCGGCTGCCCTGCCCATTCCTGCCGCCCACAGCCCTCAGGAAGCAGCCCGTCTCACAGACGGGGAAACAGAGGCTCGGGGAATGTTTAGTGCCTGGCGGCAGGGCGCTCAGGACCGCGGGCCCTCCCCTCCGGTTAGGGGTCTCCCTGGTGCCGAGCTCACTCCCCCCCTCGGAGAGGGGTCCCCAGGGAGAGCGACAGCAGCCTGCGCGGCATCCCGAGGGACACCCTCCCACCCCCGCCATGGGCCTCGGGCCGGAGGCCGCCCAGGTGGGCGGGCACTCACCCTCGCCCAGGGCGTGGCGGATGCGGGCGTCCCAGGCGCACATGGCCTCGCGGCTGTCGAAGCCCAGCATGGTGGCCTGCGACAGGCACAGGATGGCCAGCGTGTGGGCCAGGCCCTCGTAGGCCAGGCCGGGCTCCAGGCCGCAGATGTCCTCCAGCGTCAGGCTGCTGCGCTCCCGCAGGCCCTGGGTGCGCTCCGCCCGGTCCCTGTAGGCCAGCATCAGCAGGCAGTCTGCGGGCGGGCGGGCGGGCGGGCGGGGCGTCAGGGCCAGCCAGGCCGCCCCGGGGACCCCGGCCCCGAGCCGGCCACTAGCCATTGCGCCTCCGTGTGCTGGGGTTCAGGATGCTGCTCCAGCGGCGAAGCCGGCAGCTGCCTGGGGCGGGGCCTCCACACGGAGCCACAAATGCGGCTGCACCTCCACCGTGCAGCCCCACCCCCTCCCCGTCTTTGCTTGGGGTGCCCCATTCCCAGGTAAGTGGGCCCCCAATCCTGCAGGAAAGCTCGAGGGGAGCAGAGCAGGGACACTGCCTCTTTGATCCTTGACAGGCAGAGCCAACCCCCCGCCTCTCCCCTGCCTCTCCCCTGCCTCTGCCTGTTTCTGCCCCTGCCCTGCCTGTTTCTGCCCCTCCCCTGCCTGTCTCTGCCTCTCCCCTGCCTGTCTCTGCCCCTGCCCCTTTCTCTGCCCTGCTCCTGCCTGTCTCTGCCCCTCCCCTGCCTGTTTCTGCCCCTGCCCTGCCTGTTTCTGCCCCTCCCCTGCCTGTTTCTGCCCCTGCCCTGCCTGTTTCTGCCCCTGCCCTGCCTGTTTCTGCCCCTCCCCTGCCTGTTTCTGCCCCTCCCCTGCCTGTTTCTGCCCCTCCCCTGCCTGTTTCTGCCCCTCCCCTGCCTGTCTCTGCCCCTCCCCTGCCTCTGCCCCTCCCCTGCCCCAATGAGCAGCGGTGGACCTGAGCGACATGGAGGCCACCGCCCACCCGCAGACTCCATCCCGCCCGCACTCCGCCCGTGGGTGACAGCAGGCGGCTGGGCAGTGCTGGGCCTCACCTCCTGTCTAACACCTGCCCACTGTGCTTAGAATGCTCCCATCAGGGAAATGCAAAAAACAGAGCCCATCGGAGGTTCCAGCATGTTCTCTCCCAGGGAGGCAGCGGCGGCCCGAGGTCAGTGACATGGCGCACGACAGGCGTGTCCCCTGCACATGTCCCCAGCGTGTCGCCTGGCGGGAGGAGTAAGATGGGGGAGCGGTGATCACGGACCAGAGGAGACGGGGAGACTCCTCATGGGCCGGGGGAGCCCAGGGCGGGCAGTGCAGCCCCGCCTCCCGCACCCCCACAGTAGCCCCGCCCCCACGGTCCCCTCAGTGCTGGGAGCCTCTCTATCCATCTGAGAAATGGGCACACCCACCCGGGCGCCGAGGCCCTGACCTGGCCGCCTGCCACACAGGAGCACCCCCCCCGGCATCCCCCCACCCCCCCGGCATCGCCCCCCACCGGCGAGCACGGAGCACACCAGGCCCCTAAACACAGGGAAGGGTGCCACTGACCACGGACCTGCCCAGGCTCCGCCCGCCCCAGCCCTGAGGGAGGGGCTGTCGGAGGACTGGCGCCGGGTGAGAAAGGCAAAGGGCCGCCCTGTCAGGACCCTGCAAGTCCCTCAGGGTCCCCTGGGGCCACTCCCACCTCCGCTGCCCCGCAGCCTCCCGTAGCCTCCCGCCCCCGCAGCCTCCCACCCCCGCAGCCTCCCGTAGCCTCCCGCCCCCACAGCCTCCCGCCCCGCAGCCTCCCACCCCCGCAGCCTCCCACCCCCGCAGCCTCCCGTAGCCTCCCGCCCCCACAGCCTCCCACCCCCACAGCCTCCCACCCCCGCAGCCTCCCGCCCCCACAGCCTCCCGCCCCCACAGCCTCCCACCCCCACAGCCTCCCACCCCCACAGCCTCCCGCCCCGCAGCCTCCCGCCCCCACAGCCTCCCGCCCCGCAGCCTCCCGCCCCCGCAGCCTCCCGTAGCCTCCCACCCCCACAGCCTCCCACCCCCACAGCCTCCCGCCCCGCAGCCTCCCGCCCCGCAGCCTCCCGCCCCGCAGCCTCCCGCCCCACAGCCTCCCGCCCCACAGCCTCCCACCCCCGCAGCCTCCCACCCCCACAGCCTCCCGCCCCCACAGCCTCCCACCCCCACAGCCTCCCACCCCCACAGCCTCCCGCCCCGCAGCCTCCCACCCCCGCAGCCTCCCGCCCCGCAGCCTCCCACCCCCACAGCCTCCCGTAGCCTCCCGCCCCACAGCCTCCCGTAGCCTCCCACCCCCGCAGCCGCCTCCTGCTCAGGGCAGCCAGGGGAACGGGGGTCAGGACTGACGGGACAGAGAAGAAGCAGAGGGAGGGATGGGAGGGACCGGCTCCCAGGGCGGTGCAGCTGGGCTCAGCGTCAGAGAACAGACTTGGGCTTCTGCGTGACGGAAGGAGCCAGCCCAGCAGCCCCACAGGGAACAGCATCGTGCTGGAGGAACAGCCAGTGCAAAGGCTCAGAGGGCTGGGCCTGCGTGAGGGGGAGGGCTTTTATCAGGATGCTACCCAGCGGCGAAGCCGGCAGCTGCCTGGGGGTGGGGCCTCCACTCTGAGCCACAAATGCGGCTGCAGCCGCGGAGCCCAGGGGCTGGCCGGGCCGTGGGGAGAGGGGGTGCGGTGACCGCAGAGGGAGAGAGAGAGGTGCTGGCCGGCCGCCTGGTCTCCACGGCGACAGCTCCGGGGCCTCACTCAGAGGCCCGCCTGGAGCGGAGGAGGGAGGGAAGAGGGAAGGATGCTGGGCCAGGTGAGGTGGGGGCCGGAGCTGGGCGCCTCCTGGACACGTGAGCAGAGGCTATAGGCCGCCGGCGGCGTGCCCCCAGCAGCTGAGAGTAAAAATAACCGGGGAGTCATGAGCACGCAAAGGCCTTTAGGGGCGGGGAGGCCCGAAGCTGCTGGAGACGGAGGGCCACACGCGGACGAGGCTGGCCGGAGCCCGACAGAGGCCGGAGCCGCCGCCCCACTGAGCCCTGAGGTCACGGTGACCTTGAGGTGTGTCCTCAGGGCAGCGGCTCTGAGCCGGGGATCTGCCGATGGTTAGGCTGGGGTGGGAGTGGCGGGGCTCGGGCACCGCTGGCCGGGCTGGTCTGCAGGTCCTCAGTGGCAGCCAGGAGGCACGGTGGGCTGGTCAGGAAGGACCCGGGTTCAGGCTGTGCCCCTGGGCATGGAGGGCATGCGGGCTCACTCAGGCCTGGGGGCACACAGGCTCCGGGCGCCCGGGCCTGGGCAGGAGCCCCCATGTGAGCAGAGCCAGATGGGAGCCGAGGGGCCCCTGCTGCACCCACACTGTCCAGGCTGCTGCCTGGCCAGGACCCACAAAGCATCCCAGGCCAGGAGACCCTCCGCGTCACCCATCACCACCAGCCGGGATTACCCACAGCGCTGACACCCGGGAGGCCCTGGGACGCTCCCTCCCCCTCCCCAGACAGCTGTGCAGGTGCTGCCGGGAGCGGCGGGGGGGGGGGGGGGGGGGGCCCGGCCCCTCACCCAGCAGGTCAGGTTCCCCCTGCCAGGCTGCCTGTGAGGGCGGGGGCTGCTTGGGCACCCACCTCAGCACTGACCCGGGGAGACAGGGCAGCCTGCCGGGGCTGCGGGCTGGGGGGTTGGGGGGCTGTGGGGCTGGGGGGCTGTGGGGCTGGGGGGCTGTGGGGCTGGGGGGCTGTGGAGCTGGGGGGTTGGGAGACAGCGGGGCCGGGGGGCTGGGGGGCTGGGGGGCTGGGAGGCTGTGGGGCTGGGGGGTTGGGGGGCTGAGGGGCTGTGGGGCTGTGGAGCTGGGGGGTTGGGAGACAGCGGGGCCGGGGGGCTGGGGGGCTGGGGGGCTGTGGAGCTGGGGGGTTGGGAGACAGCGGGGCCGGGGGGCTGGGGGGCTGGGGGGCTGGGGGGCTGGGGGGCTGGGGGGCTGGGGGGTTGGGGGGCTGGGGGGCTGAGGGGCTGGGGGGCTGTGGAGCTGGGGGGTTGGGAGACAGCGGGGCTGGGGGGCTGGGGGGTTGGGAGACAGCGGGGCCGGGGGGCTGGGGGACTGTGGGGCTGTGGAGCTGGGAGGCTGGGGGGCTGTGGGGCTGGGGGGTTGGGGGGTTGGGGGGCTGAGGGGCTGTGGGGCTGGGGGGTTGGGGGGTTGGGGGGCTGAGGGGCTGGGGGGCCGGGGGGCTGAGGGGCTGGGGGGCTGTGGGGCTGTGGGGCTGGGGGGTTGGGGGGTTGGGGGGCTGAGGGGCTGGGGGGCCGGGGGGCTGAGGGGCTGGGGGGCTGTGGGGCTGGGGGGTTGGGAGACAGCGGGGCCGGGGGGCTGAGGGGCTGGGGGGCTGTGGGGCTGTGGAGCTGGGGGGCTGGGGGGCTGGGGGGCTGTGGGGCTGTGGAGCTGGGGGGCTGGGGGGCTGGGGGGCTGTGGGGCTGTGGAGCTGGGGGGCTGGGGGGCTGGGGGGCTGTGGGGCTGTGGAGCTGGGGGGTTGGGGGGCTGGGGGGCTGTGGGGCTGTGGAGCTGGGGGGTTGGGAGACAGCGGGGCCGGGGGGTGGGGGGACTGTGGGGCAGCAGGGCCGGGGGCAGGCTCTGCCTATAATAACGCCCGAGGCCCTGCGGTGCCAGACGCAGTCCCTCCTGGAGGCTTCGGGGCTGGACGCAGCCCCCGGGGTACGCACAGGACGAGGCAGAGAGGGACCCTGAGCCGCGTGGCCGGGAGCCACCCAGAGCCTCTGGGAGCCTCATCCCCAGGCTCCGGCCGCACGGGACACCCCTCCCACCATCCTGAGCCTCAGCCTGGAGGAGGGGAGACTGCGGGCCACCAGACGTGGGCCGGGCCCAGAGGGGCCAGGCACGCACCCCTGCCAGACAGAGGCGAGGCCAGGACACGCCGCGAAGCGTTAGGCCCTGTGGGAAGGCCCACCAGGTCTGTACGCTAGGCCTGCCCGCCTCACCTGGCACCCGACCCGGTGCCCTCCGCCCCATGCACCCCGCTGCCTCCCTGAGACATGAGGGCAGGGCGGTCCCCTCCTTCCCAGGCTCCCCTGTGGCCGCACCAGGATCTGGGGCCTCAGCTGTGAAGTCCGGATGGAACCTGCTCCCCGCACCTGAGCCTGGGGAGCTGGTGTTCAGGGCGGGCAGGGAGGGGCCCGATGGGTCGCACCGGCACCGGCACATGGTGGGCCTCGGCCTTGGTCTAAGGCGCCTGCAGTCCTCACCGGGCAGGTGGGCACCACCCAGGGGGCAGACCCGGCCTCGCCAGGCCTGAGTGTCCGCCCGCTTCTGTGCAGCAGCTCCGCCCTCGGGCGCCGGGCGCTCTGCCGCGTGGCTGCTCCATCAGTCTGGCCTCTGGGGGCCCCGTACACTCCCCCGGCCCCCCAGACCCGAGCTCACTCGCAACTGATACTGGCAGGAAGGCACCCTGACTGAAATCACCACCCCCCAACCCAGGGCTGCTCTTTGGGGGACCCCAGGTCAGCACAGGCCCAGCTCACCACAGCTGGCCGGAGCCCTGCACCCGCACAGGCCTGTCCCGCCCTGCCCGCGCCTGGCTGGGCCCTCCCTGCCTGCCAGCCCCGCGCCCTCCCCGGCTCCCCTGGGGCACCAGGCACAGGGCCGGCATGAGAGGCGGGGAGCCCCCCTCCCCCGGGGAGCCAGGCCCGCAGAGAGGAGGCCCAGCGGGGAGTGAGTGAGTCTTGCCTTGGGCTGCATCAGCGAGGCCCCGGAGCAGGCTCAGCAGAGGGCGGAGGAGGGGACCGGAGAGCAGGGCACCACCCCTCCGGGCAGCACAGGCAGCGGGCTCCCGGAGGCTGTGGCCAGTCTTCCCCGTGTCCCTCTCAGCCCGCGCCCCGGCGGCTCCGGGCACCTGTCTCCCCAGCAGCTGCAGCCGCGCCGCTCCCGCCGCCCAACCACCCGCCCAGAGGGTGCCCAGCTTCAGGCTCAGGCGGCGCCTGGGGGGAGCCCTGGGGGGGTGTGCCTGGGGGGGAGCCCTGGGGGGTGCCCCTGCTGGGCCATTCTCTCCTCCAGGAGGGCCGTGCTCCCCCACCCGCACCAGGGGACCATTTTCTCAGAAGCACCTGCTCCTGCCCGCAGCCCGGCCCTGCTCTACCTGGGCAGGTGGGGAGGCGGGAAGGAGGCGGGCAGGCGGGCAGGCCAGGCCACCCATGATGGGCTCCGGCCTCTGCTAGATCCTAATTTTCTGGTCCCGGTGGGCTGGGGAGGGGCAGCCGGCTCCCCCACGCGCACCCCCTCCGCCCCCGCAGGCCCGGAAAGGGGTCCCCGCCGGCCGGGGCCTTGGGGTCCGAGGCGGCGGCTCTGCCGGGCCGGCCGCGGTGGGTCCGGCGTCCGGGAGGCCGAGCCGAGGCCGCGCTCTCCGGTTACAGCCTCACCCGGCGCCGCCGGCTATTTCGGGCATTTCGGGCGAGCTGGCCCCGCTCCGGCCGCCCAGCCAAGGCCGCCGCCCGCTCCCGCGCCCCGCGCCCCGCGCCCCCTGACCCGGCCCGGCCCGGCCGGCCGCCGGCGCTCACCTGCCACGGGCGACGGCTTGCGCAGCACCAGCCACCTAGTCTTCCACTGCGGGGACAGAGGGGTCAGCGGCCGCCGCGCCCGCCCCCCGCCCGCCCGCCGCGCGCCGCACCTTCTTGCCGTCCCGCAGCTTGACCTGGCCCTCCACCAGCGCCGCCTCCGTCATCTTCGGTCATGGTGCCGCCGCCGCCCGCCGCCGCCCGCCCGGGGTCACTTTCAAAACAGCTGGCGGCCGGGGCGGGGCGGGGCGGGCGGCCGGGGCGGGGCTGGGGGCGCTCCCGCTCCCCGCCACGCGGGGCGCTCGGCCTGTCGGAGCCGGTGCCTGAGGCCCCAGGGTGCCGGTGCGCTCCCCTCTGCCCGCGTCCCGGCCTGAAGCTGCCCCCCCCCCCCGCCCTGGCCCCCCGCCCGGCCCCTCCCGCCGCCCAGGACTGTCCCCAAACACCCAGACTGCAGCCCCGCCCTTCAGTCCCCTCTCCTCTCCCTCGGAGGTCGCCCCACTCCCCAGCGGGGTGATGGGGCGCGGGGGGGGGGGGGGGGAGGTGCCCTAGCGCATGGCCTGGGGCACAAACCCCAATTCAGCTGCTGCCAGTGTCTGGTCCCTGCCACCCACAGGGCAGCGAGAGCCACAGGTCTGGCTCACTCTGTCAGCCGAGTGACTGAGCCTGGACCGGGTGGGAGCGTGGCTGGGGGCACCGCCCCTGGGGGTTGGAGGGGGCAGGTCCCTGTGGGCCACCAGCCGGAGCTGAGGCCCTGGGATGTGGTCAGGGCCCAGGTGGAGCAGGGCTGGGGAAGCTCTGGCCCCTGCCCCGCCCTCCTCACCTGCATGGCCTCCAGCAGTCCGCCCGCAGCTGCCCGCCACAGAGGCCCATTCATGCGCCCACACGGCTCAGGCCCCTGCTGGCCCTGGACAGCTGGCACGGGGGTGGTGGCTGGGGACTGTGGCCACCGCCACATCCGCCCCCCAGGCGCCTGCACTTGGTCACCCTGCCGGGAGGGACGTGCCTGCATTCTTGAGGGCTGGCCCCGGCCCAGCTCCCGCCTGCACCTGCTCCCGGAGGGCCGGCCGGGAGATGGGCCTCAGCGGGACAGAGTCCCCCTCCGGGCCGCAGGGCGACTCAGCCCCCGCCCCTCAGCTCCTGCTGCAGCCCGCGGGTCCCCCAGGTCAGTGTGAAGGCCAGCCCTCTGTGCCGCTGTCAGGAGCGGGCTGGGGGTGAAGAGGGGGGTGAGCAGGCCACGAGGGCGGAGCCCCACAGCGGATGAGTGGCCTCTCGGAGACGCCAAGGACACAGCTGGGAGAGCTCCCCGGAGCCGGCCTGGCCGCTGGACTGTGAGAGCTCCAAGCGCAAGCTCTGAGGCCGGCTGGCCGTGAGGACAGACATGAAGAGCACGAGGAAGGAGCTTACAGGCCCGTCTGACACGGAAACACAAAAGTCAAACCCTAAACAGAAACAGAAGCAAATCTGCAAAGAGCTTGTAAAAACGATAAATAGTGTGACCAGCAGCCAGGGCCCTCGCCGCCGATGTGCCAGGACAAGCCGGACGGTTTATTCACAGGCGTCACGGTGGGGGCCTGGGGTGCAGCCCTGGCTCCTCCAGACCGGGGCGGGCGGGGGGGGGGGGGCGAGGGAAGGGTGAGCGGCCGCACCTGTCCAGGGCCGTGTGCGTGTGTGGGGGGGTGGCGTCGGCGGGGGTCTGGGTGCTCAGCCGCTGGAACACAGCACCGCGGACAGGGGCTTCCACCAGGGACACGCGCCCCCCCCCCCGTCCGGGCAGGTCCGGGGGCGATGCCCGCAGGGAGGGAGCCGCTGCCCAGGCCGTCCTTGGCTGCAGATGGTCGCCTTCCCAGGAGGCACTCACACGGGCCCCCGTGTGTCTGCGCCCCCTTCCCTTCCTCACAAGGACACCTGTGCTGGGCCAGGGCCCACCCTGGCCTCATGGGGACTGGTCACTCTGTAAAGGTCCTCTCTCCGGACTCTCCCATTCTGAGGTCCAGACGCCAGCATGGGGGTGTCAGAAGGTGCAGCCTGTAACCCTGAGGTGACCCCAAAGGCAGGGAGCAGGGAAATGATCCTCCATCTCACTCCGCTCCTTCTCGGACGCCTGCGGCTCCCGGAGGCCCCCAAGCCAGGGTGCAGAGGTCACTGACCCGCCGGCGCCAGCTGCCTCCGGGGCCGGCACCAGCCTGGGGCGGCCCGTGGATGATGCCGCTCACGCCGGCTCAGCACGGCTCCTCAGGACCGCAAAGCTGGTGGCCCCAGACCCGTGACTCGGCAGCTGGGAGCCAGCTCCTCCACAGCCCGCCCAGCCCGGGAGGTGTGTGCGGCCTGGGCTGGGCGGCAGAGGTGAGGCGGGCGGGCGGGCGGGCGGGGCGAGCCGGTGCCGGGGGCAGGGCGGGCGAGGGGGAGCAGGTCCGGGGCCTCAGGAGGAATCTGCGGGCCGCTTGGGGGGCCGGATCCGGTCGTTGATCCAGCCCACGTAGTTGGCCACGCGGGTGTAGACGCCGGGCTTGTGGAGGCGCCCGCAGCCGTCGCCCCAGCTGATGATGCCGTACAGGTAGGCCACGCCGTTCTTCTCACAGACCAGGGGGCCGCCCGAGTCGCCCTGTGGCGGAGCTCCTGTCAGAGCCGGGCCAGCCCCCGGCCACGTCCGAGTGGCGTGACCCGGGAAGAGTGACGGCCTCTCTAGGCCTCAGGTTCCCCATCTACGACGCCTCCGGCCTGCACACACAGGGCCTGCCTGGTGAGTGCGCTGCTGGGCTGGCTGATGGAGCCCCGTGAGAGCTCTGGGGAAGAGGCCGGCCTTGGGGTCAGCCTGCCGGCCCTGCCCGGTTGGAGCTGGGCTGCCCCGTTTGTGGTCTCAGGCTCCCGCCTGTGTGAGGAGGGGCTCTGCCCCACTGTGGGGCCCTCTGGGGGGAACGGGGCAGGAGTGAGGAGCATGTGCTGTGGGCCCTGTGGCCGGGTCCCTCCCCCGGGGTGTGCAGGTCTGAGCTGGGCTCACCTGGCAGGCGTCAGCCTTGCAGTCAAAGTAGCCGGCGCACAGCATGTTGGGGCTGATGTCGGCCCCGTACACCTCGGGGCTGCTGCACTTGTGGTCGGCCACCAGGGGCACCAGCACCTCCCGCAGGGAGCTGGAGTAGCCGCTCACGTCTGCGGGCAGGGACACGGTCAGGGCCGGCGAGGCTCCCCAGGCTCCCGCCCCCGGCGGCCCCACGGCCACGCACTCTCGTCCTGGTGGCCCCAGCCCGCGATCTGGCACTTGTGTCCGGCGGGGAAGGGGCTGCTGGGCTCCGGCAGGCAGATGGGCTGGACAAACTGGGAGCGGACCGCACAGCGGTCTCCCTTCTTCCTCAGCCGGATCAGCACTGGGCGGGAGAGGCCAGAGGTCACCGGGGTGGGGATCCGTGATGGGCGAGAGGCTGTGCGGGGAGACCCAGGCCCTCCCCACGGTCCCTCTGCCCACCCTCCTTGGGTCACAGATCTGAGGGTCTCCCAGGATTCTCCGGGTGCCCACAGCCCCTCTCCTGGCGGCACCCGCATGCCTGAGCCTCACCAAGGTCATGGTCGCTGGGGTTGAACACCGAGTACAGCGGGTACGGGATGTACTTCTCAATTTGGAATGCCTGGGTCACGTCCGTCGTGAGGTTGAAGAAGTGCTGGCCCAGGACCACAGAGACGCTCTCCCTTGGGGGGCTGTGGGGGGGGGGGCAGGGCTCTGGCCTCCCCTCTGGGCCCGAGGTTGGCTCTCCCTGCACCCATGGGGGCCAGCGTCCCAGAGACAGCCCCTCGGCCAGCCCCGCCCTGTCCGCGCCTCCGCTTTCCCATCTGCTGGGCCTGAGGGTCCCTCGCTCTGCTCAGCCCTCCTGCCGCCGTGGGACCCGGGCACGCAGCCCTCCCAGGCCCCAGGCCTTCTGGGAAATGGCTCCCATGCCCAGTGCAGTTTGGGGCTCGGTGCCCCGGCCCCGCAGGCAGCGCTCCGGGTTCCTGGGTTTCGCTGAGGATGGGCGGCCAGTGAGCTCAGGGGGGGACCCAGGCCTTGAGGGGGGAATCCCCGCTGAGCCTGTGTCCTCTAAGGGTCCAAGCCTTCCTGCAAGCCCATCTGGGGGTCCAAGAGCCTGAGCCACGCCCTCAGCCTCCTGCCTTCTGTCCGTCCCAGACTTGTGGCCAGCGCGCTGGGGTCCCAGGTACCCCACCAAGCCTGTCCCTCCCGGCTCCTCCGGGAAAGTGGGCGTGGTGCCTGCTCCCCGCCCCCAGCCCCTGAACCCCTCAATGCCTTCCTGGCGAGGCTCAGGGGGCCCATTTCCCGGCCAGCCGAGCGCCTGCCGAGGTGACAGGTCCGCACAGGGCTTGTGCCCACTCAGCACCCCTCCCCCCCACGCTGCGGTCCCTGGGGTGACCACGGGCTGCACCGCCAGCTCCTGGCTCCTGAGCTGCACTGTCAGACTCTGGGCCAGGCAGCCCAGGGAGGAGCTTGCGGGCCCCCCTGGGAGCCAGGGGCGTCCTGCGCCCCAAGCTACTGGCAGTCCAGGGGCGGGGCTGGCCGGGCTGCGGGAGCAGGCCCCGCCCACCGCCCCACTGCGCATGCCTCACCCCCACCCGCCCACACCCCGCACCCCGAGGCGCCCTCCCTCCGAGCCCGACAGCCGAGCCGCGGACAGCGCCCGGGTCTCTGCAGCCTCCGGTCCGCACCGCTGGGCGCCCGGTCCGCCGGAGGCAGAGGACGGCGCGGCCCGGGAGCGGAGGCACCGAAGGATGGAGGTGGACAGGCGGCCGGGAGGGAGGACGGGGTGGGGGGGTGGGAGCTGGGTGGGAGGATGGGAGTGGGGTGGAGAGCTGGGTGGGAGGATGGGGTGGGAGATGTGGTGGGGTGGGGGTGGGGGTGGGATGGAGAGCTGCAGAGGTGGGTGAGAGGATGGGGTGGGGGGGTTGGGGGAGAGCTGGGTGGGAGGATGTGGTGGGAGGACGGGGGTGGGGTGGGGTGGGGGGGTGAGAGGATGGGGTGGGGTGCAGAGCTGGGTGGGAGGACGGGTGGGGGGGTGGAGAGCCGCAGAGGTGGGTGAGAGGATGGGGTGGGGGGGTGGGGGAGAGCTGGGTGGGAGGATGTGGTGGGAGGAGGGAGTGGGGTGGGGTGGGGGTGGGGTGGAGAGCTGAATGGGAGGATGGTGTGGGAGGACGGGGTGGGGTGGGGTGGGATGGGGCTGGGGTGGGAGCTGGGTGGGAGGATGGGGTGGGAGGACGGGGTGGGGTGGGGTGGGATGGGGCTGGGGTGGGAGCTGGGTGGGAGGATGAGGTGGGAGGACGGGGTGGGGTGGGGTAGGATGGGGCTGGGGTGGGAGCTGGGTGGGAGGATGGGGCTGGAGGACGGGGTGGGAGGACGGGGGGGTGGGGTGGGGGGTGGAGAGCCGCAGAGGTGGGGCTGGAGGACGGGGTGGGAGGACGGGGTGGGGTGGGGGGTGGAGAGCCGCAGAGGTGGGGCTGGAGGAGGGGGCTGCATGGGGAGGCAGGGGCGGGCGGGCGGGGGCGGACCGGGCAGCCCACCTGTGGGAGAAGCAGTGGGCGGCTGACACCACCCAGCAGGTGTGCACCAGGCTGCCCGCGCAGAAGCTGTCCCCGATGTAGATGGCGGCCAGCCAGGGGTGCGAGCCGGGCAGCGAGGACGAGCCGCCGATGATGCGGGGCCGGAGGGAGCTCCTCTTCCGGTGCCGCCGGCCGCACGTGGGGCGCGCGGCGGGGGCCGGGGCCGGGGCCGCGCCGGGCAGCGCCAGCAGCGCCAGGTCCGGTGGGCGCTGGGTTCTGGTGAGGGATTCTGGGGGCACAGCTCGCTGGTCACACGTGCCCAGGCTGCCCCCCTGCCTCCGCCAGGCCCCTGGGCGTTCACCGCCCTCCCGTCCTGGCGGCCCCTCTGGGCGAGGGCCCGGGGCTGCCCGGCTCCGCCCCGGGACTCACGCTCTGAGCCTCGTTTCCTGGGCTGCAGGAGCCCCGAACCCAGGCTTTGGGGGAACCAGAGTGGCCGTGCACCTGGCAGGTGTTAGGGACCCCCGAGGCGAGGCCAGAGGGGGAGCCGCCACGGCGCCTGCTGGACCTCCCGCCCTGCGTGGTTTGGGTGCGAGAGCAGCCCAGGGACCTGGGGATGGCCTGCCTGCTGACTCCTGGCCCAGCCCTGCCCGGGATCCATTTCCCCATCTCTCAGGGGCAGCGGCCTCAGACAGAGGAGGCGGGGGGTGGGGTGAGAGTGGAAGTGCGGGTGGGGGTGGGGGTGGGAATCGGGGTGGGGGTGGGAGTGAGGGTGGGAGAGGGAGTGAGGGTGAGGATGGGAGTGGGGATGGGGGTGGGAATGGGATGGGGCGGGCGTGGGGGTGGGAATGTGAGTGGGGGTGGGCTTGGGGGTGGGATGGGCCGCGCACCGCAGGCCGCCAGGCGGCAGTACTCCCAGGAGAGGGTGTGCTCCTTCACCACGTAGCACCAGGGCCTCTCGTCCTTGTCGGGGTTCCTGGGGCAGCGGAGGCGGTGGGTGCGGTCACACTGCCCTCAGTGAGGGACGCGGGATAGGGGCATGGGGTCCTTGCAGGGGGTCCCTTCCCCCCGCCCAGCACAGTGGCCTGGGGCTGGGGCCTGGCCGCCCGCCTGGGAGAGCCCAGCAGGAAGGCCCCCGGCGGGGACCCGCCCGGGGAGCAGCTGGGCGGGCCGTGCTGACCGGCAGTAGGCGTGGGGGCCCAGGCCGAGCAGGGCCGCGGCGTCCACCGTGTCCACGTGCAGCTCCTGGTAGAGCAGGTCCGAGTTCCAGGCCAGGCAGCTGAGGCCCGAGGCCGCTGTGCTGGCCACGCCCCGGTACTCCGTGCCGTTGCCCACGAAGCAGCTCTGGGCGGGCGCTGTGGGCGGCGGCGGGTGAGCCCGGCCCGAGGCTGCCCCCCCGCCCGGCCGGGGGGGGGGGGCCCGGCGGAGGCCGGCCACTCACCGATGTTGCAGAGCCTCCCGGCGTGGCCCGGGGCGCAGGCGCAGACGGTGGTCCCGGTGGCCACAACCAGGTGGCAGGTGCCCCCGTTCAGGCACGGGCTGCTCAGGCAAGCTGGGGGGGCGCAGAAGCTAGGCTCGGCCGGAGCCGGGTCCCGCTGAGGCCCCACCCGGGCCTGGGACGCCCAGCGCACCTGCGTGGGGCGTGTCCTCGCAGCGGATGCGGCCGCCCACGCACTGGCACTGCTCCACGCGGCCCTGGAGCACCCGGGCCCAGCTGTCGCCCTCCTCCAGGTACTCATGGCGAGTCTCGTCGAAGCACTTCTCTGGGGACCACACCACGTGTCCCGCTGTGCACCCGCGGCCCGTGCAGCCCTCCTCCCAGCACCCGCCAGGCCGGCTCACCCGTCCCACAGTCCTTGCCGGTGAAGGCCATGGGGCAGGTGCAGTGGTGGGAGCCGGGGTCCTGGGTGCTGGTGCAGGAGCCCCCGTTGAGGCAGGGGCTGGAGGCACAGGGATCCAGAGCTGCTGGAGACACGCAGAAGGGTGGGTGGGGGTCTCAGGTGGACCAGTCTGTCCCCCCACTCCGACCCTCGCTGCTTGCCTCTGTTGGGCCTGCTACCTTAAAGATGCCCCTTCTGGGGTCCCGGGAGGGGGTCCTGGGGGGAATGCAGGCCGCCTACAGCCCCACTCGGCACTCAGGGCCTCTCGGGAGCCTGACCACCCGTCAGGCAGCACAGTCCCCTCCCTGGTGACCTGGGACCACCACCGACAGGGCTGCCAGCACCTGCACACCCACTGGCCCTCACCCGGCAGGGCTGGCCTGGGTGGCCGCAGGGCCTGGCCTGGCCACCAGGGGGTGTCTTGCTCCCAGCAATGGACAAAGCAACCCTGTGGCTCCCCTGTCCCTGTCCCCTGGGCTCCCAGCCCCTTCAGCATGTTGACCGGATGCCCAAGCTCAGCCCACACAGGCCCCGTCCCTCCGGGCCTGGGCACCCACCTGGGCGCTCCGGGGGCGCGGAGCCCTGCACGCAGTAGCCCCAGGCCCGGTCGCGGTCGTAGTTGTGAGTCGTGGCACACCTGGGGGTGACGTGCGTGGTGACGTGGATGCCTCTCCAGCCCCGAGGTTGTGATCTCTGCGCTGCACGCACGCACTCACGCCCGTTCAGCCGTGCGTCCATCCACCACACCTGTCACCGTCTGAGAGGAGGGGGGGGAGGGGCCGTGGGACCGGGATGCAGGGGAGGAGGGCGCTTGCCCCGCGGGACCCACCACTTCCTGTAGGCGCTTCCCTCCGACGTGCAGGAATGGAGCAGGCGGCCGCCCAGGCGGAAGGGGAACCGGCAGGGCTGTCCGTCCTCGGTGAGCACTGTGTGGAGGCAGCAGCGTCACGGGCTCCCGCCCCCCCCCGCCCCCCACCGTCCAGGTGCAGCCCCCACCTCCTCCGGAAAGCCCCCTGACCGACCTGGGCCCGCCGGGCTGCTGCTGGAGGGGGCCGCCCTGGGTGCGGAGGTGAGCCCCCCCCCACGGGGACCCTCTGCCTCTGGAGTGCTCGTGGGTGAGGCCGTGGGGGTCACTGAGGTCACGGGAACAGGGGGTGTCCTGGAGGTCACTGTGGCGTTAGGTTCTCGGGGCTCCGTGTGGTTCTAGGAGGAGCGAGAGCTGCGACAGCATCCGTGTGGGACTGGCCCGGCCCCACGTCCTTGGGTCCTCAGACCTCGGAGGGGGGACCTGTGACTGGACACCCTGAGGGTCCAACAAGCCCTCCCCCGAGCCCAGCAGGCCCGCCGAGCCCGAGCTGGCTCAGGGCCGGCCCGCCTGCTTGATCCTGGGCCCAGCGCTGCCAGGAAGCCCTCAGAAGCCCCTCCCCCTCTCAAACTCAGACCCCACAGGCCCCCATGCCCCGAGGTGGGGGCCCAGGAAACTAGATGCCCAGGTTCTGCCCTGCCCACCAGCCCCGCACGCCCACCGCACCCCCACGGCAGCTTTCAGCACCCGGGCCCCTCGCCCGCTCCCCCGGCCCTGGCTGGGCCTTGGGACCCAGAGTGGGCACAGGGAGCCCCAGGTCACAGCGCGACAGGGCGGTGCTCACCCTGCCGGCCTGGGGCTGGGCCCTGAGAGGTGCCAGCAGCAGCAGCAGCAGCAGCAGCGACAGTCGGGGCGGGGGGCAGAGGCTGGGGACCCAGGCCCGGCGCCCCATGGCTCCTCCCGCTGGTGTGAGGGCAGCAGGAGTAGGAGCAGAGTGGCCGGGGCCAGTGGGGTCAAGGCCGCCTGGAAATGATTAACCGGCTGCCGTCCCTGCCGGCCCACAGGCCCCGCTCCTGCTGCCCGCTCACCCGCCAGAACCACAGGCCGGCCTCCCCTCCGCGCTCTGCCACAGGGTCCCGGACAGGACAGTGTCCGGGGTCTCCCAGGATGGCGTGCAGGCGGGGCCTGGGCCCCCAGCCCGGCTTCCGGTTCCCGCGTGGCCTCAGAGCTGGCCACGGAGTGTCTGGGCAGCCTGTAACCAGAGCAGCTGCCTGTCTGCTCTTTCCTGCCCGGCCTGCAGGGGGTGCTGCCCACGCCCGGCACCAGGCCAGGTGGAATGAAGGCTAGGGGCGCTGGGCTGGAAAGGCAGAGACCCAGGATGGGGACCTCTGCTGCCCCTCCAGGAGCCTGGGGTGGGCCCCCGAGAAGTGCAATATGGGGAGCAGGACCAGAGCCCCTCGGGCTGCCTGACTTGGGGTGTCCAGGAGTCCCCCCCCACCTCTGGTCCCTGGCAGAGCCGGGCCAGGGGCCTGGCTTGGGGTCCTGCCCTCTGTGACCTGGGCTGGGCAGTGCCCGCACACAGCAGTTACCCCTCCAGGCCCAGAATGCCGGCGGCCCACACGGGGTGCAGACAGGCTGGCACTGCACCCGCCTCGCTGCGCCCAGGAGAGGGCACTGGGCACGTGGGTGTCACCCGTCTTCATTCCCACACCTCCCCTAGACCCCCTCCTGGAAGCACCCAGAACCCACAGCCTGGCTCTGTTCCCTGGCCTCCGACAAACCCAGTAAGACAAGACCCCCCCCCTTCCCCACCAACGAACGAGGATGGCAGACCGAGGGCGGGGCCCCTCCGCATCGAGCTGTGCACTGCGCTCCAGTGAGGAAACCTGGGACCAGGGTGCCATCTCTGTCTGCTTCAACCCAACGCCACCCGGGGCCCTGCCGCTGACCTGGCCCCCGTCCCCTCCTGACTTGGCTCAAACCTTTCTGTAATCAAGCTTGCTCCAGCCTCGGGCTGGGCACAGCCCTGCCACTCTCACCCAGGCCTTCGGCCCAGGTGGCCCCTCCACAGACAGGCCAAGGGCAGGGCAGCCTGCAGGTCCCCTCTGTGCCCAGAGGAGCCTGCGCTGAGCGGCAGGGGGTGGTGTGGATGGGACGAGACCAGGGCCCGGCCCGCAGGCCTACTTCCTCACGCCCCTCCCACATGGTCCTGGAGGCCATGGCAACGCCTCCAAGGCCGAGGACACGAGGATGGAGGACAGACGGCCAGGGGCCCAGCACCCAGCAGGAGGCCAACACGGGGTCCTCGAAGACACTTTATTGGGGGACGGCTGGAGGCCGCGGCAGGGGCGGGCCCAGGAGCCCCCAAGCCAGCCCTCAGCCTTCCGGGCGGCTTCCAAGGGCGCGGTGGCCGGGGTGGCTGCCAAAGGCCCTCCCGATGGGCTGCGGCCACCCGGGCCTCGGCCTTCAGGTTCATGTCCAGGCGTGCAGCTCGGGGGTCCTCGGGGGGTCCAGGGCACGGGGCCTGCCGGCGGCGGGCTGCGGGCGGCCTCAGACGAAGGTGGCGTGGTGCGGGCTGGCTTTGGGCTTGGCGGGGAGGTCTGGTGCGGGGGGCCTGCTGGCCTGTGGCCTCCGGGGGCCCATCCACACCCCTGGAGCCCTGCAGCCTGGGCCAGGGGCCGAGCCAGCGACCAAGTCCACGTCGATGATCGTGTTGACTGGGAGGCCTCGGCTGCTGTGGGCCCTGCCTCCTGGCACACGGAGAAGAGAGAGGCTGTCACCATCACCCCCAGGCCTGCAGACCCCCGCAGGAGGCCCCACCCACCTGCCCTGGCAACGGGAGGGATTCCTCAAATGCCCAAATGCATCCGCAGGCTGGCCACCTCTGACCTTAGCCTCGGTCGGGGTCAAGGGTCTGCAGACTGCCAGCCTCAAGCTACCAGCCCCTCAGGGCCCCTGCACGTCCATGTGGCAGAGGTCCTGGCAGACGCCACAGTGTGGGGAAGGTCCCAGGCCGAGGGGGACATGGGCATGAGTCGAGCAGGGAAGGCAGAGGCTGGGGCCCCAGTGCTGGGGGTGCAGGGCCCAGGTTCTGTGCCATGGCACCTGGGGAGCCCCTGCTCGTCACAGGAATACCCAGGTCTACCTGTGCCCTGCCCTCATCCAGTCTGTGCCAGGCCAGTCCGGGTCCTTCAAAAGCTGTTCAGCACCTGGGCCCTGCCCCCCTCATCCCGGCCCTCCCGCTGGCGCCACCTGGCCGGCCGAGGATGCTGACCTGCCCTGGAGGTGTGCGGAGCGCGCTGCAGGAATGAGGATTCTGGGCCTCAGGAGGGGCTGGGATGGCAAAGGGACTGCAAGGGGAGAGGATTGGTCCCAGGGCCCCACGAGGCTACAGGGCTGCTCACAGGGATCCAGTGGCTCCCGACTGGGTTGTGGCCAGTGGAGAGCTGTGTGTGTGTGTGTGTGTGTGTGTGTGTCAGGTGGGGGCAGGATGACTGTCAGCACGAGAGACTCCCTGCCGCCCTGGGCTCAGGGACAGAGCCGGCCCTGCTGAGACCCGCCCCATCTTCCCTGACCCCCAACTCTCCTGGGGCTGTCCTTCGGCCAAGGGGGTTGGGGCCACAGTAAGTGGGTGCCTGGGCTAGGGGGACCCAGCTCTGGGCGAGGCTGTTCCAGACAGGACTGGCCCTCAGCAAGGCCCCAGGCACTCGGGCCCCACACAGACTCACTACCAGCCTCGCTGCAGGACACAGCTCACAGGCCAGCGTGGGGCAGAGGCGGCTCCAGAGCCCTGTGCCTGCCCAGCCTGGCTGCCAGCTGTCTGCCTCAGGCCCACGGCCTCACCTCACAGTCCTTCCTGGCACCTGCCTGGGTTCCAGCTGCGCTCTCCTACCCCTTGGCCACACCTGGGCCTTGTGTTAGGGCTGTGCTGCCAGGTTAGGGATGCCAGGCGGGCTTGGAATCTATAGGCGTCCATAAGCCCAGGGCCGAGGGCTCTCAGGTGCCCACAGCAAGCAGGCGTCTCGGCCCGTGACCCACAATAGACGCAGTCCTGCCCCACGGACCAGCCCTCCCTGGGCCTCCATTTCCCTGGCCTGGCTCCGCTTCCTCTGTGGGATCAGGAGCCTGTGTCCCCAGCTGCTCTGCGGCCCCAAAGTCCCACCCTACTGCACCCCAGGCCTCCATGAGCGCCTCCACGTGGTCCCCAGGGCTTCCCCAGCTCGTCGGTGTCAGAGTGCCCGGCTGCATGGCCGGGTGTGTCCATTTCAGACAGCGGGGAAGGGTTTCCCCTGAGGTCCGAGGGCCCAGTCCTTTGGTCATTCAACCAACACCCCTCCGGCCTGCCCACTGGGATCCGCCGCCCTGGCTGTCACTGGCTCCCATGCTCCACACGGGCTGCAGGGTGGGAGATGGGGGCAGGGTGCTTCCACTTAGCTCCAGGGTGGAGAGGGCAGGGTCTGCCCCAGGTTCTCTGCCCTGTCGAGGGCATTTGGAGAGTAAAGGACCTGCGGGTCCTCTCAGGCCAGCAGCCTGGCCCCTTCCGTCCAGCCCTGATGGGCGTGGGGGACAGAGTCTGCAGGGGCAGCTCGGCCCCGGCCCGGAGCCACAGCTGGGACAGCTCAGCAGGCCTGGGCGGGCGTGTTGTGTCGGGGACGGGGCAGTGGTGCAGGCCGAGGACCAGTATGGTAGGGGGGTGGCCAAGGTCCCAGCTCTTCCTGCCTGCCCGGCCCAGGTTTGCTTTCTGAGTAAGTGGCAGCCCCAGGCCGGTGACTCAGTGGCAGCAGCCCAGCCCCGTGCAGACGGGCGCCGAGGCCTGGTGCCAGGGCCTGCCCAGAGCTGCTGAGCTGTCCCGGGGCTCCAACGGCATTTCCAAAGGGTGCCTGTGCCACGCCTCTACCAGATGTGAGGCTGGGCCTGGACCTCGCCTCCGCCTCACGTCGCCCAGCTGGCCCCTCCCCGCACGGCTCCACAGCCGACATCAGCGGACAAATTCTGTGGTCCCAGCCCGTCAGCCCCTGGGGGCCCCGCTGGAACCCCCAATTGGGGCGCCAGAGCCACCTCAGTTGCTGTCCACGGGCCCTTCCTGCCCCCAAGGGCCCCCTTGTCCTCCTTTGCTGTGGCTTCTGCCCACATGCTCTGACTCGTCTACTAGGTGGGTCCACCCTGCCACCTCCTCCGTGAAGCCTCCGGGTGCCCCTCACTCTCACAGCATAAGGAGACTGGGCACAGCTAAACAGAAATATGGGGAGGGGAAGGGGGGCAGCCCTGGACACCCCACCTCATCCCACCCCACGTTTCCTCAGAGGCAGAGTCCCTGTGAGCAGCCCCAGCCAAAGCCCTGGTTCCGCTCGTGGCACACGCAGCCCCCTCCAGTGGGATCCAGCGGGTGGGATGGCGCTGTGACAGGCGGGGGCGAGGCTAAAGGTCCTCATGCAGCCCCAACTGTGTGGCTCAGTAGATAGAGCGTCGGCCTGCGGACTGAAGGGTCCTAGGTTCAATTCCTGTCAAGGGCATGTACCTTGGTTGTGGGCACATCCCCAGTAGCGAGTGTGTGGGAGGCAGCTGGTCAATGCTTCTCTATCATCAATGTTTCTAACTCTACCCCTCTCCCTTCTCTGTAAAAATAAAAATATATATATATTTTTTTAAAAAGGTCCTCCTACAGCCAGTGCGTGCTGAGCGCCCTCAGATGAGGTCACGTCCAAGGAGAATGGGGACGGAGGCTTTGACGACCGGACCCAAGGGCTGTGCCCAGGGAACAGAGGGCGCCTATCACCAGGTGGGAAGCCTGAGCTGGGAGCCGCACACCGAGTGCCGGGGTGCGCCAAGCTCGGAGCGTGGAGCCGCAGGGGCCAGTGGGAAGTGAGAGCCAGCCCCTACAGGGCAGCTGCGAATCTCGACTCCGGCCCCCAGGAATGGGCGGATCAGGCCTGGCGGCCTCACCTCCCAAGGCGACAGCAGAGGCGGATGCCCGTGAGCCCCGCTGTGCTCAGGGAGAGGCCCGGGCTGCCCGCCCCGCCGCTGGCACAAGTGGGTACTTGCACGGTGCTTGAGAGCATCTGCCAACTGAACAACCTATTTTAAAAGCCACTATATCGCCCTGGCCAGTGTGGTTCAGTGGATAGAGCATTGGCCTGGGGGCTGAGGGGTCCCGGGTTTGATTCCCAGGTTGCAGGCTCGAGCCCCCGTGTGGGGTGTGCAGGAGGCAGCCAATCCATGATTCTTTCTCATCCTTGATGTTTCTATCTCTTTCTCCTCTGAAATCAATAAAAGATATTCACCCACTGGAGTCCCTAAAATGCATGACGCTTTCCTTGGAGTGAAACACATGTTTAGTTTGAAGTGGCAATAAATAGTCAAGGGAGAGAAGTTTTGGTCCAGTCCAGCCATGAGCTGTGGAGTTTATTCCCCCGGGAGAACACGGGCCCAGACAGGGCGACAGGACACAGGCGCACAGGAGCAGGGAGTCGCGGTGCGTGCGGCAGGCGACAGCATGCACCCTGTCCGCGCGGGGTCTGGGGAGGCGCCGCGGCCCCACAGCGCAGGTCCTCCGCCAGCCACCAGGGAAGCAGGGGCAAAGCCCCACTCAGGCGCGGCTGCAGGCCCCGCAGGACCAGGCTGCCCTGGCCGGTGGCACGGGCGCCCCATCGCCTGCCAGCGGATCGGGACCGGCACGTCCGAGAGCCGCGAGTGTGCAGAGGAGCAGGGCAGCCGCTCAGCGTGGACACCGAGCGGGCGCCCTGCCACCCAGCGGGGACACACGGGCCGTGCACAGTGCGGGCGGAGGGCTCTCAGAAGCCCTCACAGCAGGTAAGAGCCTCGCCTCAACTTCCAGCTGCGGCTCCCGGGACAGTTCCCCCCACCCCCCCAGCCTCACGGCACCGAACTCAGTGAACAACCCAGCCCCGCTTCCTTCCGCAGTTTAGGGCAAAGCCTGTGACTGCCCGGCCCAGGCTCTGTGCTGAGCGTGTCCCGTCACCTGGGCGCCACTCACTCCTCAAGACAAAGGCCCTTTTCAGTCTCAGACAAACGCGAACCGCGCTAGCTCTCCCCGTGAGGAACACATGCGTCTCCGGACGCCCCGGACAGGGCGCGGGGTGGGGCCGCTGTCTGCTCACACCACGGCACATGCCGGGAGGCCTCGGGACCCGTCCTGACCACACTCCGACCTCAGCTGGGCCTGACACCTCCGGGCAGACCCGCCCTCAGTAACTACGGTAACAGAGGGGCCGTGCCGTGAAGAGCCTCGTTAGACGGTCATGGGCAGAGGGTGGGCCTCGCACACCTGTCTTTTTTGTTGGGGCCCAGGCGGACACTCCCGGGAACAGCCCGGAAAGCGGAGAGCAGTCAGAGGTGAGCAGGGGAGCCATGCCCGGCGGTACCTGGAGTGGAAGGTCCTGCCGGGTCCTGCGGGGCAGGGGGCGGCGGCAGCAAAGTGCTGTTGGGACTGCTGATGTCCCCCTCCCCGGTGAGCATCAGGTCGGCCACGTGCTCGCCCTCCAGGGTCTGGACGCCCCCGGCCTCCGCTTCCTGCACGTGGGGCGTGGGCGTTGTGGGCGTCGTGGGGGTGCAGAAGGGGGGGCTGTCGGCGGAGCTGGGGCTGGTGGCGGGGCTGGTGGAATGCTCTCGGCTGGGCGCCCAGGGCTCCCGGGGCCGGGGCGCCCTCTCCTGGCCCGGGGGGCCAGGCTCCGGGGTGCCCGGGGGCAAGCGCAGGAACTCGGGCAGCACCAGGTCCTCCTTCCTCAGCAGCCCGCGCTGGTCGTCGGCCCGGTTGCTCTGAGCCTTGGAAATAAGCTCAAAAAACGCTGTTGGGAGGAAACCCGTGGAGCGAGTGTGAGAGCCTCGCCCTCGGCCCACGGCCACAGTGCACGCCAGGAAAGGTCTCGTCTCACCGTCCCACTGCCTTCGGACTGCAGGCTGCGGCCAGGAGGTCCCACACCCCTAGCACTGGGTCCACAGAACTGCAGTGAGGCCCAGGCTTCTAGAACAATCCAAAGCAGCCCTAAGCCTCCCCCATGACCCCCCATGGCCGTGCTGACAGCTCGGGGATGCTGGCTGTGCTCTGGGGGGGCGTGGCGCTGGGGACCTTGACACGCAGCCCTGGCCCCTTCCCACATGAAGGAGTGACCGCAGAGGCTGCGGCACGACAGGGCCAGCGCTGGGCGACCTGCCTGGGCCGGAGGAGGGGCCGGGAGCGGCGGTGTGAAGGGGCCGTGGTGGTGGCCCCAAGCCTGGGCTCGGAGCCCTGGAGCCCCTCCGTGCCCTCCGCACCTGCCGGCCTGGCTCTGGCACGCCCCTCCGGAGCCATCTCACTGGAGGGCTCAAGATCACTGTCAAAGGAGAGGGTGCGGCTGAGCTTCTCTAGCGCCCAGCCGCTCTCAGGCGTGACCCGGGACAAGGGCTTTCAGGCCTGACATCTAGCGCCTCTCAGGAAGGCGCCAGCCTCAGTGTGGGTGTGCGCTCCTGCCCTCTTCCGAGAGCCCACCCTGCAGGCTGTGGCTGCAGGGCTATGGCTGTAAGGGGGTGACGGGTGTAGGGCTGTGGCTGTAAGGGGCGTGAGGGGTGTAGGGTTGTGGCTGTAAGGGGGGTAAAGGGTGTAGGACTATGGCTGTAAGGGGGGTGAGGGGTGTAGGGCTGTGGCTGTAAGGGGGGTGAGGGGTGTAGGGCTGTGGCTGTAAGGGGTGTGAGGGGTGTAGGGCTGTGGCTGTAAGGGGCGTGAGGGGTGTAGGGCTGTGGCTGTAAGGGGGGTAAAGGGTGTAGGACTATGGCTGTAAGGGGGGTGAGGGGTGTAGGGCTGTGGCTGTAAGGGGGGTGAGGGGTGTATGGCTGTGGCTGTAAGGGGTGTGAGGGGTGTAGGGCTGTGGCTGTAAGGGGGGTGAGGGGTGAGAGGTTTGTCTGGGTGAGGGCGGAGAGGAGCTCCTGCAGGCCCCCCCGCGGCTCAGGGCAGAGGTGAGGGACACAAGCCTGCTCGCCTGGCGCCGCCTGCTGTGAGGGCCCTCTGACACTTCCGAACCTCCATCCAGCCTGCCAGGCCCACCGCGCTGCCCCTGCCCCCCGGGGTCCGCCCTGACTCCGAGGGGCCCGGCTCTCAGACTGACAGGGGAACATACTCCATGTGACAGGGCCACAGTCACCCCAGTGTCAATCGCTCAGAGAACACGCTGACGAGAGGACTGGAAACGGACATTGTATTCACTGAAACGCGTCAAGTTTAAAAAGTACACGTACCCTCTGCTTCGTCCAAATTAATTTTCTGATATTTTTTTTTCCCAATCTTTGCAATAGATTCTTCTCTCTTTGAAAGCCGGGGATCCCTAGCATTTTTTCCATTTTCTCCTTTTATTTTAATAGAATTAGACTTGCCTAGTGTTCTCTCCTCTCCCTGCATCAGAAGGAAAGTCAAAGTTCTACTCACAGTTCAGACACGACAGCACAGGTCATGACAGGCGGGGTTGGAAACGGGACCCACCACAGGGCAGCGGGCTGGCGGTTCAGGCCCGGGGGCGGCCCCAGGGGGACGAGAGGGCACAGAGAGGGGCTGCCAGCCCGACCAGAGAGTGGTGGGCACCAGCGGGCAGCACACGGCTCTCTGGGGAGCATGTGACGGCATGCGGGGAGCGGGGCGCGGGCCGGGCGGGGGATTACCGTAGCCGAGAAATTTCTGGAGCTGGAGCTGCCTGCGGCGGGCTGTTTGGGCGGCGTTCCTCTCTGTTTGTCTGGGGGAGGGCGGAGAGGAGTGTTAGCCAGGGCACTGGCCTCGCTTCCCATCTGCGATCGGTGTTCTTAGGCAAAGCGGGGAGACGACGGAGTGACTGTCCCTTCCAATCTGCACATGAAGGCCGAACGCCCGGGGCCGGACCAGGGGCGGGACACCTCCCCGCCTTGGCCAGGGCAGGATGTGCTCTGTGTGTGTGAGAGTGTGTGAGAGTGTGTGTATGTGAGTGTGTGTGTGTCTGTGTGTGAGTGTGTGAGAGTGTGAGTGTGTATGTGAGTGTGTGTGTGTCTGTGTATATGTGTGTGTGAGTGTGTGTGTCTGCGTGTGTGTGTCTGTGTATGTGTGAGTGTGTGAGTGTGAGTGTGTGTGTCTGTGTATGTGTGTGTGAGTCTGTGTATGTGTGAGTGTGTGTGTGTATGTGTGTGTGTATGAGTGTGTGAGTGTGTGTTTGTGTGTGTGTGTCTGTGTGTGTATGTGAGTGTGTGTGTCTGTGTATGTGTGTGTGTCTGCGTGTGTATGTGTGTCTGCGTGTGTGTGAGTGTGTGTCTGTGTCTGTGTGAGTGTGTCTGCGTGTGTGTGTCTGTGTATGTGTATGAGTGTGTGTGTGTGTCTGTGTGTGTGTGTGTGTCTGTGTATGTGTGTGTGTGTGAGGGTGTGTGTGTATGTGTATGTGTGTGTAGAGGGCCACAGGTGACTGGACTCCACGTACTGGGATATTTGGAAGTAAGGCGACTAAAGAGATTGTTCCGTGGACTATTTGGTGTGAATATTCTCTAGAAAAAGTCACATATTTTCAAATACAATCATTGTCCCAAGTCAGGGCTGTGGTCTGGCCTCAATGGCCAACCAAGCCCCAAGTCCACTCCTCCGGCCCCGCTGGGCTGCAGGAAGGGCACGGGGCCTCCCGCAGCTGCTCAGACCCTGCACCTGCCCGCGGCTGCCTGCAGCCCCCTGCGCCCAGGACCTGGCGGAGGAGCAGGGTGCAGGCACCCCAAGACCGGGGCAGGCAGGCCGCTCTGCTTCCACAGGGGAGGAGCCTGGGGGAGGCGGCAGGCACTCGGACCTGAGCCAGCCCGCAGGGCATGTGGTCCTGCCCCGCTGGGCCCTCCCCGGAGGAGCTCCGTAAACACAGGTTCCCGCACCCCCGGGACAACGGGGCTGCACACCCAGTCCACAGGCCCCGGGTGTCCCTCGTTCACAGGCCCAAGCTGTGTCTGTGTCTCGTTAACGCCCCGCACCAGGCGTGCCGACCTCGGGCAGTCCGGGCACACGGCCTGTCGCCGGGTGAGGCCCTCCCGCTCCTGTCCTGTGCCTCTGCCCAGGCCGTGGACAGCCCGGCTCTGCAGGGCGGGACCTCTGGGGGCTCAGGATGGGCTGGTGGGAGGCAGCGAGAGGGGCTCTCAGGTTCGCTCACCTTTCCCTCTGGAGGGGTCCTTCTCCTCCAAGATGACCCGCTGTCCATCCAGGCTCGATATGGGGGCGCCGAGGTCCAGGGGCTCCTTCTCGCCACTCTAAAGACCAAGGTAGTGCACGTGACTCACTGAACCAGAACTTTCCAGAACACCTGTCTGTCGTCCAGCTGCTAACAGCAAGACCGGTCCAGCCTTGACGTACTCGCACGCCAGGTGACCCCGGGTGCCACTACCATGGCTGGGCTGCCCGAAGGCAGTCCTGAGTGCCAGCCCGAAGCCCGGGTGCCTGGACCTCGAGTGACAGCTGGTGGCCTCCCTGTGCCAGACCCAAGCCCAGGTGAGGACACGCGGTGAGGCTGCGAACCTCTCGGCCCGCCAACGTCCCATTTCAAGGCATCGAGTTGGCATCCAGGTCTCACCCTGCTCACAGCCTGGACGGGCCTCGCTCCACTCCTGTGGGCACAGTTAGGGCACGGCAGGACAGAGCTGCCTTTGTGGGCAAGGCGCGGAGCAGGCCGAGGTGGGACACCAGCTTTCAGGACCCACAGCTGCTTTCAGAAAGAAGCCTGCACGTGGAGCCGGCTTCTCAAATCCCTGATGGCCGGAGAACGGAAGTGCCCAAGACCACCGCCTGCAGGAGGCCGGGCAGGAGCTCGCCCCATGAGGCGGCCACCACGCTGGCCCTGCCTCTCATGGTGTCGGTTCCAGTGGACGCACACACTCAGGGAAGGGCAGCTGGTGTGTCATGTGTCATGGCCTCCACACCCAGAGCCCTGACCACTGGCCAGCCCCAAACCCCACCACAGCCCTGACTAACCCACTTACAGACAGGAACACTGAGGCCAGACGGCCACACAGTAGCTTGGGGTCTCGAGAGAGAGAGGGGCCCGGGGAGCCTGGCCCGCCCTCTCCGCCAGCACCTCGGACTCTGGGTGGTGTTCCCTGATGAGGGGAGGGGCCTTTGGCCTTGACCAGAATTGAACCCGGAACCCTTCAGTCCGTGGGTGACACTCTGCCCACTGAGGCAAAGCGGCCAGGGCGGGAAATTTCACGGGAAGATGCCCGGGGAGGCCGGGCTGCCGAGTGCGAGAGGCGGAGGCGCCTGTCTGCTGGGACCTGCACCTGCTCAGCAGAGCTCAGGGGTCTGGTCTGTTTCTCATTTTGGTTTCCCAGGACCAAAACCACCTCTCAAATCCCTGCCCGGCCCCGGCCCCCCTGGAATGACTGAGTCAAAAGAAAGCAGCGCTTCCCTCCACAGGATGAGACAGCGGGGACGGAGGCGACACCTCCCGCCCGGCCAGCATGGGGCGGAGCTGAGGGCGTCGCAGCTGCTCGTGCACCTGGTGGCGCCACAGCACTACTGGTGGGGTCTCAGGCACAGGCCCTGCGGACAGGCACCCGTTTGCCAGCTCAGGGGACTCACCACAGGCCCCCACGTCACTCACCAGCCTGGCCACCAGCTCGCTCAGGTGCAGGCCGTACTTGGCCACCACGGGCCGCAGCACCTCCGTGACGGGCTTGGTGGGCTTGGCCTTGAGCCCCACGGAGCGGTTAATGGGGACCAGATCCAGCCTGTGGGGGAGAAGCGTGAGCACATCCACGCATCCACCCAGCCTCCACTTCGCTGCGCTGGGCCCCTGACCCAGCCCAGGTTCTGGCTGAGCGGCGGGGGCTGCTGGAAGGGTTTCTGGGAGGAGAGAGGGGCTGTCACACCAGCAAAGAGAGAACCCCTCCCTCACAGGATGGCCAACTCCATGCAGCTCGCCCACCCCTGGGACAGGAGCGGCCCGCTGCCCACCCCGTTCAGGACGGGCCCAGCACCCTGGGAGCTCACGGGAATGGCAGCTTCTCTTTTCTCACCGAAATAAAGTCCGCTTTTCTAGGCGCAGGTCCCTGGATGCCAAGATGCTGCTGTCCTGATGCAGCACCAGGGGCTTGAGGACAGGAGGGACAAGAGGGGCATCAGAGGGAGCGGGCGCCCTGGGCTGCAGACGCGCCGGTGCAGGGCCCTCTGGGGGCAGCAGAGGCGCCGCTGACACAGACCACCCGGCATGCGGGCCCAGCCGCGGGGCCGCGGAGCGCAGAGCAGGTCACCGCCGGGGCCTACCACCAAGGCCAGGAGGGCAGCGGGGGGCCCACCAGTACCTTGTCCCCGCCCACCAGGAAGAGGTCCACAGCAGCCCCATTGATGCCATGCCGCTCGCAGAGCCCGGCCAGGACCTCCTTGATGGGGAGCCCCGCCCGCACCAGCGCCGTGCAGGGCGTCCCGTCGGGCAGCTGGATGCGGCAGTGCTTGGCGGCCTTGTCCCTCTCGGGCGCCAGCGTCCTGCAGGCCTCTGACTGGGGAAGAGATGGCGCGGGGTCACAGGGAGCTTGCGGGCACCCCAAGAAGAGCTATGGAGCTGGCAGCACCTAGGGAGGCACATTCAGCTCCAGAGATGTGGGCCCGCGGGGACACCTGTGTTGTGCACTTGGGCGGGGGCCTCGCTAGCACAGGGACAGCTGTGCCCAAGCTTTGCCCAGCCTCGAACCCAAATGCTGCCGGGCCTCATGCAGCCGGCTCTCCCCGAGCAGGCCGCGCTGTGACGCTGAGCTGCCCTCGCCCACCCCAGTCCGGGGGGACCACACGGCGGCTGGAACACCCCGGGGCCTGAGGACCAGCCCAGCCGGGGCCCCTCTGCTATTTCCTGTCATCTTTCCGCCCGACCTCCCGGCCCAGGCTCCAAGGCCCCTCTGAAAGGAACAGCCTGATCCAGGGGAGAGCCAGCTGAGGGCAGGGGCTGGGGCACTGAGGGGCAGGCAGGGCTGGGGGCACAGGGCCGCCCTGTCTGCCCAGGGAGAGCTAGCGGCCTCCTCCAGAGCAGGAAGGCATCCACCTGCCAGCCGGCCTGAGAGCCGCGGACACACTGTGGGGCAGGCGGGTCTCTCACCACAGCAGCCTCCGGGCAGGGCCGGTCAGCCTGCAGGACTCTCGCCCAGGCCCAGAGCTCGGAAAACTACTCGTGAGCACCCGACCTCTGCACCAGCCAGCGGTGCTCAGAGGCAGGGCTGCTGGGCGGCGGGATGGGGGTGAGGCCAGCCCAGGGCAGCGGGGTCTCTCCTGACCCTCCCCTGGGCCTGAGTCCCAACTCGCTTCCTCACCGGAAACGCCCTGCACAGGCCCTCCTGTGGGCATGTTCCCTGGATGCTGCGAGTCCCCCCCAGGACTCAGAGAGCCGCTCTGTAGGGGGTAGACTGATGGCAATAGGCCCAGCAGCCCCTTCCCACAGACAGTGCACCACGGGACTGCGGCCAGCGTGGTTCTCACTCAGTTCCGCTGGTCCAGGCAGCCGTGGAGCAGTGGTGAGTGACGCCGGTCAGCCCTGGCAGCGGAGACGAGGTTCTGCTGCTGCCCGACAGGTCCCAGTGACCAGACGCCACAGCGGTCAGGCTGCCCAACTGGGCCCGCTCAGCCGCCACCCAGGGTGCGGGCCCCAGGCAACCAGGCAACCAGAGAGCGGGTGTGAGGACAGAGAGGGGCCTCCGGAACCCCCAAACACAATGTCTGGGGCAGTGGGACGTTCAAGGACGAAGCAGCCGTTTTCTGTTCTCAGCGGGACTCTGACAGCGGAACTGAATGAGAACCACGCTGGCCGCAGTCCCGAGGAGCACCGTCTCCCAGGCTCCTCACCGTCTCAGGAGCCCGCCTTAGGCGTGGGTATGGGCTTGGTGACAGACACACTGTGGGCTCCGTGAGGCAGCGCGGCCTGTGGGCCGAGGCAGGTGGGGACTTACCAGGTCCAGGCTCCCGGCGGAGGACACGGAGCCCTGCGACTCCCGGCGGCCCAGGCCTCCGTTGGCGTGCGGGGCGTCTTGAGGGGAAACACAGCGACTCAGATCACACAGCCTTATTGTCCCACTCCACACAGAAACCCACCCCCTGGTCACAGCCCCCACCCCACTCCCCAGGCTGAGCACACGCAGGCGAGGGCAGGAGGCAGGACGGATGGCAGGAACAACAGGCCTCCAGAGGTTCTGCCGCCCTCCCCCATCGTGCCCTCCCGAAGCTGCTGCAGCCCGGGAGCCCCACAGCTGCAGAGACAGGCTCCACTCTGTCCGCCCTGTCCCCCCATCCCGCCACCGGCGCAGCGGCTCCGGGCAGGTCAGAGCGCAGGGCAGTGCTCCTGGGCAGCCCTCCTCCCTTTGTTAACTGGATTCTGACCCAGCTGGTGGTTTCTGGGCCTGAACAGAAACTGTCCCCTGTGGACAGTGGTGAACACCCGGTGGCCACCACACCTTTACCTGTGGCTCATGTCACGTCTTCCCACCAAGTCCTAGCTGAGTCCTGCTCCACTGAACTCACGTGACCCCAGGCTGAGCTGGGAACCATGAAAACCCACCTGGAAGGGCCTTTTCCAACCTGGGGTCTGCTGCCCAGTCCCTGCTGTGCCAGCCTGGAGGCAGTGGGGCACGGACACAGGGGAACTGGGTCCCCTGACCTTCTGAACCATTGGCCCACCTTCCAAAAGCTTCCCACATCACCAAGTCCAATTCCCGGGCAGTGCTCTCTAAGGAGCCTCCGGGTCCTGTTGGGGGACAGACTGCACGAGGCGCGCATGGCCCAACTCCCGGCACAGCCTTTGAGATTTACAATAAAAAGACAATTTGGACAAAACTGAGGGCGCACCATGGCCACTCTGAACCACAGGAGGGCGGTGCAGCCCCGAGCGCTGGACAGAGCCGCCCGGAGCACGGGTCCCGGTGCCGTCTTTCCTAATTGGGTGTATTTTCCTAATGTTTCCAGCGCCTATTCCTGCTGGAGCCAGAGGAGCACCGGAGAGGACAGGCCACGGGAGGGGGCGGGAGACCCAAAGCCCCGTCTGCCTGGTGGCCGCCCGTGCCCGCTGCCGTGGCCCGCCACCGCACACCACAAACCGTTTGCGTGGTCCCCATGGCCCTTCTTCTTCTGGGACCGCCCGGTGCTCCTGGTCCTGGACCAGGAGAAAAACACGCCCTTCCGCTTCCGTTCGCTGTCCTCGTCCAGGTCTTCGTTCAGGGACCGTCCTGATCGCGATTTCCCCGTCAGCTGTCGCCAAGTGGAAAACCGTGAGAAACCAAGTGCGTGGCTTCCACACGCACGGCGCACTAGGCAGCGGAGGAGGAGCAGCGAGGCAGTGAGAGCTGCTCTGCAGGCGACGCAGGCCCGTCTGGAGACGGCGGCTGGACCCCAGCGGCCCCCCGTCCTGCCTCAGCCCGCGTGTCTGAGGAGGGCCTGCATTCTCCGGTGTGAGGGAACCCCACATGGCACAGCGTCCCCCCCCGCAGAGCAGCTCCCACCGGGACGCCAGGCGGCACCTTCTTTGGCGTGGACACGTTGGAGTGGTCCGAGCTGACGCTGTGCTTGGAGGCCGGGCTGCTGGGCACCTGCTGCGAGTCGGGGAGGGAGCGGCCCTCCACCTCGGCCAGAATGCACTCCTGGTACAGTGGGGACTTGAGGAAGCGCGTGTAGCTGTCAAACTTCATCAGGTTGAAAATCTGCAGAGCCCACGCATGGCGTTGGTTAAGAGAACAGGAAGTCACCCTGCAGGCTCGGGGCTGGGACCTCAGGCACGTCTGGCCTGTTCTGAAAGGACGTCATTAGCCCATTTTCTCCCCTCGCCCCAGAGTTCCTCTACATCTGACTACCCTTTCCCGTAACACGCAGTCTTTCATTTGACACAACCAACAAGTCCCAGCACCCCGATGGGGCCAGCCCCACAAGGAGACGGCGCCGCGAGGTGCGACCTTGGGGAGCTGTACCTGTCAAGAATGGCCCCAAACCAGTCCCGCCATGAGGCTCAGGGGTTGAGCATCGACGTATGAACCAGGAGGTCAGGGTTCAATTCCTGGTCAGGGCACATGCTCGGGTGCAGGCTCCATCCCCAGGAGGGGGCAGCCAGGAGGCAGCCGATCACTGATGTTTCTCTCTCTCTCTCTCTCTCTCTCTCTCTCTCTCTCTCTCTCTCTCCTCCCTCCCTCCCTCCCTCCTTCCCTCCCTCCCTCCATCTTTGAAGCAAAAACATATTTAGAAAAAAAGAATGACTAAACCTGTGGGCATCTGGGGGAGCAAGGCCTGCGTGGGACACGCTCCCCTCTGTGTCCCTGACTCAGGGCTCCGCTGCAGGGCTCTGGCCAGCCTGTGGGACGCGCTCTACAACCAGCTACCTAACACGGGCCCGGGCACACTCACCAGCACAGTGACGTGCTGAAGTGGGAAACTCCAAGCTTACACAGCGGCTGGGCAAGAGTAAGCTTACTCAGCACAAGTAGAGACGGGCACAAGAACAAACCGCTTCTCCTGCTCACAACTACCCGGCTTCTGCCCCGCTCTGCCAGCAGCACCGAGAGGCTGCGGGGGGCGCGCCCGCGGCAGAGGGGGGCCGGGCTCACCTGGAGCTGCTGCTCCTTGAACATGTCAGGGTGCGGGGCGCTGAGGATGTCGTCTGCCAGCTGGGCCTGGCTGTCGATGTTGACAGGCGTGGTGGCTTTGCTGCACAGGAACGTGCTGAAAATCTCCCGGGCCCTGTAGGAGAGCTGCCAGAACACGCGTGTGAGCCATGTGAGACAGCCCTGGGGCAGTAATAAACAAAGTACAGGCCAGCATGAGACAGAACTTTCCCGATGGCGATTCCTAGCGTGCGGCACCGCCACCACCACCACCACCGGGAGCGCCAGGTGCCGGTCCGTGCGCACTGGTCTCTGTGAAGTGGAGCTGGGCTGGTGCAGCCCCGAGGTCACGTGCTGCCAAGTGGCCTCACTAGATGAGGGGGACCAGGCTGGAAGCCCTCGCACTGCCCTCCCCCCTGCGCGGGGGCGCGATGCTGGCAGGCATTTCGCAGGCTGTGCTCAGCACAAGGAAATGCCACAGCCGCCCGAGAAGCCGCTCTGAGAGTGTGGACCGTGTGAGGGTGCTTTCACACCCTCGCCACCGCCCCAATCCTCACGAAATCCTGCCCGTGCCCCCCTTTCCTGGCACCAAGGAGCATGCGTACCTCTTTTTTGTCGTGTGCGGGCACATGACTAAAGTATTCACAGGCCTGCCAGAATAGAATGTTTTCTTCACTGAATTCCTTCCTTAGAAAGTCCTAGAAAAACATGGTCAATGAACTTCCACCCAGGCTCGGAGGAGAGGGTCAGTATTCCCAGGCCCACCTCCCCGAGGACTGCTCCCAACCTTCCCTCTCCCTCTCAGAGGGGGCTGGGCACTGGCCACAGTGTAGCCGAGGCGGACATACCAAAGCCGCCCTATGGGAAGGAGCCCGTGCGGCAGCCTCTGCATGGCGCCCAGACCCCACGGGCAGCAGGACCCGCCCTCCCGGCCTTCTGAGACTCCGATGCTGAGCCCGGCGTCCTACTCACTGAGAAGTACCGCACACCCAGGGGGTCCTGCAGGAGACGCTCAAAGGACACGGCCCAGCTGGCGACCCTCCGCTCGCGCAGGCGCCTGCAGCTCTGCACGCTGGGGAGGCTGGCATTGCTGCTCAGGCTGTGGTTGCTCACGCAGTCCTTCAAGTCAGCGCCGTTCAGCTCTGTGGGACCAGCACAGACCTCACTGCAGGGGCAGCCCCACTCCTGCCCGCAGCAGCGACCGGGGGCTCTCACCAGTGTCTCCTCTGGCACCGCACTGGGCACCGCACCGGGCACCACACCGGGCACCGCACTGGACGCCCAAGACGGCCCTGTGCTCTTCCAGGCACCGCGGACAGAGCGCGGGCCCGCGGCTGCAGGGCGGCACACTCGGCAGAGGAGGCGGCCACAACCACGAGGCGCATGAGGGCGGGACGGGCCTGTGGAGCCGCCCACTCACACTCGTGCACTCCTGCCCTGGGCTGGGCCGAGCGCAGCCTCCAGGCAGTGTCCAGAGGAGGTGTTTCGGCACACCTGTCGGTGGGGACAGGCTACCCTATGTGGTAAGTGCCACCTGTGCCGCAGGAGGCTGGCTGCCGAGCCATCTGCAAAAGGGCACTAGAGACTGCCTAAGCACGTGCACACACATGACACTAACACGACATTGTGTGTCAACTGTGATGGGTAAACTAAAAAGTATTTTAAACGCAGGAAGAACAGAGAGCACAGTGAGATTCAAACGGAAACTAGGAGCCGTGGCTCCATTGTCTTCATGTGAGCTCTCGAATAATGCCCCACGGCACCTCACCACCTCCTGTGAGCACCGGATGCCAGTCCCCGCATGGGCAGGCCTGCCAGTGAGGTCTGAGAGGAAGGGGTGGAGGCCAGCCGGGCAGGAAGAGGGACATGTCCACAACTGGAAGGGCAAGCTGCCCCGTGAAACGGCCCATTCCCGTGTCCCAGCGGGGCTCTCCGTCTGCGTGCCCTGGGCCTGTGCGCAGCCGCTGCCTGGCTGGTCGTGGTGATGTGACCAGCGCACTAATTAATGGGCTCCAGCTCCAGGCCAACCATTTAGGAGGCATCTTAGTAGTGACGAGGGGTGGGGGCAGGGGTAGGGGAAGGGGCGGGGAGAAGGCTGGTGAGGGGCTGGGCGAGTGGTCAGCGGGGACGCTCGCCTTTCGATGAGCCCCCTCCACAGACGTGCTGACAATGAGGCCCACAGCTCAAGGGGCAGCTCAGAGCCCGGAGGCTGCAGGGGCCTGGCCAGCCCCCGCACCGGGGAGCGTGCGTCTTCAGGGCCAGGAGTTTGGCCACTTGGGATCCATGTGCCCACAAGAAGCCCCTCTGTCCAAAGGCTCCGGAAGCATTCCCACATGGAAAGGAGAACAGGGCAGAGTCATCTGATCGCTGTGCTACCCAGGAAAACCCAAGTCAGACTCAGAAGCTACATGAGACCAGAGGTCGCTGACTTCCCTGAGACCGCTCAGCCCTCAGGCTGTGCGTGCCATGTGTGAGATGAAACGCGGCCTCATGAAGGCTGACGGAGCCTGGCCACACGCACGCTCAGCAGCAGGCCGGGTGTGCAGAGGGTCCTACAGAAAGTGACCTCACAGGGGGTCCGGTCCTAAGTCCCACACGGGGCAGGCACAGTGGGTGGTCCGCCCAGGCCTCCGCCTTCTGTGGTAAAGGTTCCTCTGCCCGGAGCCCTGCCCGGAACTGTGCCTCTAGGGGCACACCTGTGACCCGCCTCCTTGAAGCTGTAACACCGGGAAGGGGAAGAAGAGCTAACAGTGCAGGATCCTAACCGCTGTAATCCGATCCCCTTGCCCTCCCGCCTCCAGTAATCTCCTTCCATCCCCTCCTGATTCCAAACGCACAAACAAGCTGCCAGCTCATTCTGGGAGCATCTGGGATCTGCTCCAGGCATGTGCTCAAATAAACTCATAAAAATTCTCTACAGGTTTGGATGTTTTGGGCATCGACAGGATATAGGAAATACTCCCATGTACACTCACACATGCATGTGTGCGCGGTCTCTCTCTCTCTCTCTCTCTCTCTCTCTCTCTCTGGCTGGGGCCCAGCTCTGAGTTTAACGTCTGTCCAGTAACTGGAGCATGGAGGGGCTCAACACCATGACGTTAATGCTCCCTAATTAGCATCCAGCCCAACGCACTTCCCAACAGATGTTGCTGAGAACTAGACAAGCTGCGTGGAGGTTCGTGTGGAAAACCAAGCCTGAAACAACGGAGAACAAAAAACAAGGTGAGCAGGGCCAGCCTCCCTCCAGTCGCCGCTGGTCCTGGGCTGGGGCAGAAACAGGCCCATCACTGGACAGAACGCAGCTGGGCTGCTCCGTCAGCGGAGCAGACCCCCCTCCCCCCATAGCTGCTGAGGAACAGGCCTCCGATCCCTCCCACACACCAAAGCCAATGCCACTGGCCAAAGACATTGAAACCACGAAATTAAGAAGCACGAGGAAAAACCAGCGTCCCATCTTCAAGTATCTGATAGGAGCCGCACGGCACAGCCCGGAACATAGGAGACAACAGTGATTCGATGGCACAGGCCGGTGGGCGCCGGAGGTGGTGTGGGTAGTGGCATGGGGGAGGGGCAAGGTGGAAACTTCCAGATATAAAAGGGACGCGTGCTGCGAACTTTATGGACAGTAAGGGGACTGCAGTTGGCAACACTGTGCTGTGTGTCTGAAAGTTGCTCAGAGAACAGTAGTCTTCATGGCCCTAGCCAAGTATCCCAGTTGGTGGGAGCATCGTCCGGATACACCACGGTTACAGGTTCAATCCCTGATCAGGGCGCACACAAGAAGCAACCAATGGCCCTGGCCAGTTTGGCTCAGTGGATAGAAAGTCAAACCACAGATTGAAGCGTGGTGGGTTTGATTCTGGTCAAGGAATATACCTCGAGTGCAACCCCTGACCCAGATCGAGACAACCAATCGATGTGTCTCTCTTACATTGATGTTTCTCTCTCTTTGTCTCTCCCCAGACCTTCCACTCCTCAAAAAATCAATGGAAAAATAATCCCAGGTGAGGATTAACAAAAAACACACAAAGCAACCAATGAATGCATAAAAAAGTGGAACAATGAATTGATGTTTCTCTCAAATCAATAAATTTAAAAAAAAGACGTTCTCATCACAAGAAAAGTTTCTGTAATCATATGAGGTGATAGACATTAACTAGACTTATTGTGGTGATCACTTCACAACATATATACATCACATCATTATAGTACACTAACCTGACACTGTACATCAATTATCCTATATAACAAAAGCCTAATATGCTAAGTGTCTGTTCGTTTGTTCAACCAATCAAAGCATAATGTGCTAATGATATGCTAAGGCCGCTCTACCGCTCACTATGATGTGCACTGACCACCAGGGGTAGATGCTCTGACAGGTAGGTGAGCTTCCTGCTGGGTTCTGACTGATCAGGACTAAGTGAGATGGGCTGGACATGCCCTGGAGGCCTCCCGAATTCCCTCTCTGGCTGGCCAACCTCCCATGTCCCTCCCCTGCCCTGATCGTGCACAGGTGGGGTCCCTCGGCCTGGCCTGAGTCCTCTTGCAATCTGGGACCCCTCAGGGATGTTGGAGAGCCAGTTTGGTCTGATCCAGCAGGCCAGGCTGAGGGACCCCACTGGTGCACGAATTTGTGCACTGGGCCTCTAATGTCTCAATAAAAATAAATAAATAAATAAATAAGATAAAATCTCTGTAAAAAACACCATAAGTCAAAAGACAAAAAAGAAACCTTAGGGGAATATATATAATCCATTATACACACAAAAGACTCACTTTCTTTATGTTTAAAAGTCCTTCATGTTAATGAGAAAAAGCTCCATAAAGCAGAGGAGCACGGAGAAGAGTATGACGGTGACCAGCAAGAGCTACGGTGGCTGCTAACCTGGTGGCAGTGTGTGCAGCTCCCCCCCACAAGCTACGAGTTTAACGAGGGGCCACTTGACACCTACTGCCGGCCAACGCCCTCAGAGGACCTGAGCAGAGGGCCCTGTGTCTTTAACCTGATAAACAAGATGACCTTACAGATGAATGAGCTCTTTTTAAAACACTCGCACTATGAGCACCAGCACATCTGTCATGAGCTGCTTTCCCTGGAGGCAATACTGAGGGGAAGCAGTCAGCGGCCCTCAGGGAAGTGGGGAAGCTGCTAGGACAGGTGAGCCGTGCAAAGCCCCTGGCCGGAAGAGGCCTGCCGCCAGGAGCAGTGCCTGGTGCCCTGGGGACAGTGACACACAGAGAAGGCCAAGAAGAGAAGCTTCTTCCCACGCACACGAGGTGGGCAGCCCTGAGCTCTGTCCTGCAGGCCAGTGAGGGGCTGGGGCCGGGCAGGGGCCTCGGAGCTGGGGAGGCAGGAGGAAGACCTCAAGCTGCAGCCGAGGCGCGAGCCAGCACGGTGTGGGAGCCGTTATTTCCCATGAAAGGTGTTTGGATCCAACAGCACCGCAAGCAGACTGGCCTGGAGGACTCTGCCGTCCCTACCCCGGGGTCCTCGCTCTCCCTGTCCCCTGACCCCATAGGGTCAGAGCATTCCTGCTTCTTCCTTCCAGCCTCCGTTCTCTCCTATGGAAATGCACCCACCACTGTTTGGTTTCTGACTGAACACCCACTGCCTGCTTCCTGGCCCCCAACTCAAAAACCAGGGGTGCTACAGACGAGACAGCAGACCGTGACGGGAGGCCGGGCTGCACACCACCTGAGGCCGCACCCCAGTGCTCCCTGCTGACCAGCCAGGGCTCCTGGGACGGGCCGTGCACAGAGCATGCTCATACAGAGCGGGAGAGCCACGCCATGGTGGAGAGCCCCAGGGCTGGGGGAGGCGGGAGCTGCCCTCGTGGATTACAAAAGCCCAGTATGCCCTGCATCCTCGCCTCACAGGGAAGGCCCTCACCTCGGATCCCTACCCCCAATGCTAGACCTATGCACACCCCTTTGGGCACTCTCGGCCTGCTCTTGACACAAGGAGAATGGTGCACGTTTATGAAGGATGACCTTGAACCTGAAATGGAATTCCTTCCAAGGCCAGCATTCCCACCCACCTCCAAGGCCAGGAGAGGGCATCTCCAGGGGCCCCCTGGTGCCTGTGCCCTCTCGGACCAGGTGGGTGGCAAACCAGGCGCCGCCCCCAGTAGAGTCCACCCACCGCCCAGCAGGGCCACTTTAGGGACATTTCCTGGTTTTCGGTGTCGCTGTTGTGGTTCCTTTTTCTTGCAATTGGCCAGCTGAGTAGAAGAAAGCTTTCCTGGTGATTGGGTTTCTAAAGTCCGTTTCAGATTTGCTGAAACTGGAAACGCCACCCCTTTAAGTGGCTGGACACACCTGTGGCCTGCCTGGTGCAAGCAGTACTGCGTTCATGTCAGAGACCTGTAACCAGGCTTTCCCCGCTCCTGCCCCTCCCGGCTGTCTCACCCAGACCCGCATCCCGAGTCCAGCACAGCCAACGTTTACCTCCTGACCCCGGGCGCCTCAGAGCCGGCCACCTGTGCCCACCGACTCAGCCCCACACACATACCTGGAGACCGAACAAGCCAGCCTGCCCCCGCCAACCACAAGGCGCACAGACCGCGCGGACTTTACCTGGGTAGAGCTGATAAGAGCCACTGTGATGCCATTTAACCAAATACTTCCAACCATTCACTGCAAACCACCCCTCCGAATCCATACCAGGCTCAGCCGGCACAGCCCCCGGGGCCCCGGGCAAAGGCTCGGGCCACACACAGAGACATTGCTCCTTAGCTCGCTCCCAAGGAGGAAATTAGTGCGCTTTCTCCAGCGACGCAAAGGCAGGCGGACAAAGGCGACTCCCTGCCTGCAGCTCCGGAGGGAGAGCAATAGTGCCTGAGCTCCCAGCAGCTCGGGCACATGCATAATTCACGGGCCCAGCCTGCGCTGTGCGGGGCTGAATTATTTACAGCCAGCACAGCGCAGACGCCGCACTGGAGCCACAAGGCCCCAGACCAGTGGCTGGGCTTGGTGCACGGCTCTGCCTGGGTAACTGGCTCTTACAGTGGGAGGAAAAGTACTTGTAGCTTTTTATAGCATGTACTAGTGCCCTGGTGCACGGATTTGTGCACATTGAAGGAAATTAATTAGAAGGTGGCCGGGGGGGGGGGGGCACACTAGGCGAAACAAGCCAGATGCGCACTGGAGCCAACCTCCCAGGGTCTGCGGAGTGAGCGGGGTCCCTACGGCAGGTGGGGTCGCTCAGCCTGGCCTGCGGGGATTGGACCAAAAGTGGCTCTCTGACATCCCCCGAGGGTTCCCAGATTGCAAGAGGGAAGATCTCAGGTGACAATGCGCCCCAGAGTTGGGCTCCCTCTTCTCTGATTCTAGGATGTGTCTCAATGCCCTTTGACCTCAAGTCCCTGAGAGGCTGCAGAGCGGAAGCAGCAGAGTGCCAGGCTCTGCCCTAGTTGCAGGCCCAGCCTCTGTCCCTCATGGTTGTGAGGACCGAGCAGTACAGACACGAATGCCTCCGGGACTAGCAGACAGAGCCCCTGGCAGAGTGAGTGACCCGGCACAGGCGATGCCGGAAGCCTTCCCTCGCACTGGGATCGCCCTTCACACGTGCCATCTGTTTGGGACAACTTCTTATTGATGTCATTTCAAACCTCAGAAAGCTTCCCGAGAACAGCAGAGGAATCCCACACACCTTGCAGCCACTCACCGCTGCCTATGGCCGTTTCCCCATCAGACTCCGTCTCTCCTCTCACTCCTTTCTTCCCATACCTTTCCCCTAACATTCACACTCACACACACTCACGCACATGCTCTCACACACACACATGCTCTCACACTCACTCATGCACACACTCATTCACGAATGCATGCACGCAGCACACACTCATGCACACACTCATGCATTTACACACCCTCTCCCAATGATATTCATGCATATTCATACTCTTTAAACACATACATACGCACATTCACACATGCACACACGCACACTCTCACACACATGTGCACACACTCATGCACACTTACACACAACACAAACATGCACACACACACACACAATTTTCTCCAAACTATCTGAATTACTTTGGAGACAGCAAACCTTTTGCCCCTAGACACTTCCGTGTGTACTTCCTAAGTGCACAGACTCTCTTCCATGCCCACAGCACAGCTACCAAAGCTGGGAACACAACACCGTCCATTCTCCAAGCCCATCCATAATGTCCTTTCCAGCCACTTCCTGCCAGTCCAGGGTCGAATTCAGGGTCACTTAATGATCATGTCTCTTTAAAAGCCTTTTTTCTTGCCCCAGTCCCTGCAAATGTTAGTTTGTCCCACTGAGAAAACCCAGACATGAGGATATCCAAGCCCACGTGATCTATCACCCCCCACCCCAAGCCCAGATGACCACCCCCAGGATTCAGACAAGGACAGATGGGACGGACCTTCACCCAGCGCAGTCTTGGGCCCTCCTGACAATTGGACCCCACAGCACCTCCTCGGAATGGAGCCTAGAAACTAGTGGGCTAATCCAATCAGCCCATTTTACAGACGAAGTGGTGGAGGTATGAAGACCTATGGCCTGCCTGAGAGTGGTCAGTGGCAGGGCGTCCCAGGTCATGGGCTCACCCAGTCTGGCCCCCAGAGGAGGGGAGGGTCTCGGGCTGCCCACGCACTGCACTCTGCAGGCCACCGAGGCCCGAGGAGGTGCGGGCGGGGCCGGAACCCGAGCCTCCGAGTCAGCTTGGAGGGGAGAGCCTGTCCGAGGCAGAGCCCAGCCCGCCTCCTGCCTGACAGGACGCAGCTTCTGGAGCGCGAAATGCCAGGCAGATGGGAAACGGGGCGCTCACAGCCCGCGAGTGGGCAGGGTGGCAACTGCAAAGGGTTCGTGTGGGAGGTGGGAGAGACGGACGTGTGTGAGTCCTGTCGCCTGTCACACTGATGTCCAGGACTCCAGGCTCAGAGCTCCCAACTCCACCGCACACCGACCACAGGAGCCTCTGGACTTGCCAGGAGACAGGGCATTTTCCAAGCCCTGGTCACCAATCCCCTCCCCCTAGCATGTGGATTGCAATGAAAAAGTTTACGTTATCCACTTCCCAAGTAATTTCTGTGTGGAATTATTGTCATTCATCTCAACAAATACATATGCTTTATGAAGAGTTCATTTCTATTGATTATAGAGAGGGAGAGAGAAACTATGTGAGAGAGAATAACAAGGATCGGTCACCTCCTGCATGCATGCTGAGGACTGACCGCACCTTTTGGTGTACGGGATGCTGTTCCAGCCTACTGAGCCACCGACCAGGGCAGGAAGACTTCCTTTATCTGTGCCAAGAGCCACCCGTGGAGTGTGGGCCCAGCTGTGGCCTGTGCCTGTCTGGGACACTGCATGCACAAGCCCAAGTCCCCAAACGCGAGCTCCATGAGGAAGACTCAAATGGTGCTGAAGCTCCCCCTCGCCAGGGAGGGCACCCGCATGGGCCTGCAGGGAGACCCTGAGGGCACCTTCCCGCCAGGATGGGGCTGGAGAGCCAGTGCTCAGAGAAGTGCCCTTGACCGGAATCAAACCCAGGACCCTTGAGTCCACAGGCAGATCCTCTATCCACTGAGCCAAGCTGGCCAGAGCTTGAACCTGAACTTTTAGCCGTGTAAGTGGGGAGTCTACCTCCTCTGAGGCGTCCTCTCCTCCGGACCCGTAACCAGCCTCGACCTGCCCCGGGCTCCGTCTCTGCCAGTCCCTGCAGGCAATGTTAGCCACTCCCAGGAGCACCGGTCACACTGACACGCAGCACCCACTCGCTCTCCGGTGAAAGGTGCTGCTCTAGGTGCATCGGATGTTAAGCAGGTGACCCTCAGCCACGCTGCCAGGTGCCCTGGGTCCCGCTTTGCAGGTGGGAGAACTGAGGCCGGCAGCTGGTCCAGAGCTATGTTCGAACCTGGACGGTTGATCCCGGAGCCACCACATGTTCCACCGCCCCACGGCCCCTCCCCAGCCGCCTCCATCTCCACCACCTAGCAAACATATTTGAAAAATGTGCAATTAGCCGAAACTGGTTTGGCTCAATGGATAGAGCATTGGCTTGGGGACTGAAAGGTCCCGGGTTCGATTCTGGTCAAGGGCATGTACCTTGGTTGCGGGCATATCCCCAGTAGGGGGTGTGCAAGAGGCAGCTGATCGATGACTCTCTCATTGATGTTTCTAACTCGCTATCTCTCTCCCTTCCTCTCTGTACAAAATCAATAAAATATATTTTAAAGAAAAAAAAGAAAAATGTGCAATTAGGCTGCACTGCTTTTCTGAGAAGGAAAATGTGAATTCACCCACACTCTGCTAATGAGGTGGCTCTGTGCAAGAGCCCACACTCTCCTCTCCTCCGGTGTCACTTGCCAGAGCTATGACTGTGACCACCTTAGATTTGAAAGGGGGTGCAGTTTAGCCCTGGCTTAGCCTCACCCTGCTGGGCCCGAGGTTGGCAGTGAGGGCTGGGTCACCATGCGGTGCTTCCACCCTGCCATGCAAAGCCGTCCTGGCACACGGCGGAGAAGATGCTGGAGGCCCGGAGCAGAGAGGAGGGCACACAGGGAGAGGGATGCCCTCAGAGGTGGGAGGTCGGCCTGTGAGCTGTGCAGCGGGGGCAGAACCCACACCTCTCCTCCCTGGCCATGTCCCCTCCCCGCCTCCCCCCACCTCCCCGTGAGGATGAGGTGCGCGTGGAACCAATAGGCACAGGCACTGCCAGCCAACCCCAGGCCAGGAGGCCGTTCTGTGAGCTGCACCTGCTCTCACGTGGGGGTGATGCAGGGGAGCGGCTGATACTCAGGATAAGGGCTGGCAGCCGCACAGGCTCATCTGAGAGGCTGCCCCTGGCGGGGCAGCATGCTGGCGGCAGAGCCCCACGTGCCTGAGGGGCCATGGGAGACCAGGGTGGGGGATGGCGCCCGCTGAGGCAGGAAGAAGCAATAACACAACCCGAGGCAGCTGAGCAGGCGGAGAGTGGCGCCAGGGCTGGGATGTCACAGGAAAGTCACAGACACGGTCATGGACCCAGGCCCACCCCCTGGGGAGACTCACGGACCCAAGTGGAGGGGAAGCCAGCAGGAGCGTGACAAGCTAAGTAAGCTGGAGTGCTGGTGAAGCGGCCACCGTGGAGGCATCACGTGGACGTGTCACAGACCCGGACCAGAGCAGGTCCTTTGAGGACTTTGCCACGCTCACGGCCTGGTGTGCGCCCGTGGATGGGGGCATCGGGCATCCCAAGTTCTCCACTGCAGAAGTCAGACCCAGACATGGCAGAGAACACCCACCTTTGAGGATGGGGGAGAGGGGGTCCTGGCAAAGCTGCTTAGTACAGAGTGAAAAAAAGAGAGAAATAAAATAAGAACCAACTTTGTTTCACTAAAAGCTGCAAGGTCTGAGCCAGAGAGCCAGGGACAGGGGCTCTGTCCGTCAGCATGGAGGGTCTCACCTACTGTTCCCAACCACGCCGCACCTCACGTGCTGCCGGGTGCGAGGGGTCCTGTGTGCACACGTCAGAACGGTTTCCCACGCGGCAGGTCAGGCCTCTCTCTAATGCTGGAATGCTCTTCCCTTCCTTGAGGCGGAACCTGCCTCCCTGGCCCCCAGCCGGGCCTGGCTCAGCCCCAGGGACTGACCTCCCTCCCGCCCTCCCAGCGCGGCCTGGGGAGCTGGCGTTGGGAGCCCCTTTCTGTCTGAGAAGGGGAACCGTGGAGTTGACAAAGACTCCAAAAGCATTATTGTCTGACTTCCTTAAAGCGAAGCCACAGAGCCCACGGTGAGCAGCAAATAAAGGTGTCATTGTGAGAGGAGCAGAGCTAACTGCGCCCAAACCGCCGCCCAGACAAGACTGGACACCGGCTGTGGAGGGAGTGGCGTACTCTCGGCCCAGCGGCCCAGCGAGGCGGATGGAGCCCAGCCACCCTGCCAGCCTCCCGTGCCCAGGGCCCGAGCATCTTCCCCATAGAAACCATGGAAACCACTGCCGGAGCCCAGACCCCGGGGGAGCCAGGACGTCCTGCTCTACCCGACACAAACAGCTCTGCGAGAAAACACCCGAGGTCCCCCTCCCCCTGGACACAAACACCTCTGCGTGGAAACACCGAGATTCCCGCCAGCTCCTCTCAAGCTCCCCCCCCCCCCCCCCCCCGCGGGAGGCCCTAGGCTAGGGGCTCCTCCTTCCCCAGGGCCCAGGAAGTGGGGTCAGGGCCTGCAGGGGCTCTGGGCGAAGGGAGGGAGGCGAGAGGAGGGAGCTCAGGGCGCACAGCGGCTCTGGCTCAGCAGCCACTTCCCCGCTCTCTCGGCGGCACTGAGCCATCGCCCAGTGCCTGCGCCGGTGAAGTCGGCAGAATGTAAGCCATGCGTCCTAGACCGAACGTGCAAATTGAACGAGAGGACCTTTTCTTCTCACGTATGATCGGTAAAGAAACCGAAGAAGGAGAAAGAATAAAAACATGGCAGACTTAGTGAAACCTCTCAGCGGCCTGGCGGGTTCCGGAAAGCAGAGCGTGCTCACGGAACAGCGCCTCCTCCTCCTCGGCCACGAGGGCCCCTAGGGACGAGGGCCCAGGGGCCAGCCCACCCGGTGCAGCACGTCTGACGGGGAAGGGAAGGTAGGACGGGGGTGGAAAGCCCCCACGAAGGGGAACCACTGCCACCAGCCAGGACACCACTTCCTTAGGAAGGACACGGACTAGGAGCAGGGGCTTCCCCCTGGAAGTTCAGCTTTTTAAAGGCAGACAACGGACTTAGCGTAACGCTTCTACGGCACTTGCGTCTACTGTGCGGACGGAAGAAAGCTTCAGAGACAACCAAAGCCTAACCCCTGATTGGACTGAACACAGTGAATGAACGTCTCGAAGGGACGTGTTTCCTGCAGAGATGGGTCTTCACCAGAAGCGAGGCGGGACATGGAGAAGGAGACATGGACACAGCTCCACAACCACTTGCTTTACCCTGGGTTTGGGGACAGGTCCGACGGCTTTTTAAGGAAGTGATTCCCACTCCTGGGTTAGGCCGGATCAAGTGGCCTGGCTGTCACTGCACAGAAAGTGGGTAACACAAACCCCTTTATTGAAGAAATAAATCCCCAAACACGAACTTCTGGCCTGTACAGGCTCAGCTCCAGGTGTGACCTCGCCTGTGGCTGCGGGTGGACGCCCTCACCCTGCTCGGGCTGGCCGTCGGGGCCCCTCCTGGGCAAGCAGCCCGCTCCCAGGCCCAGGGGGAAGGCAGCGGCTACGGGACAGCACGAAGTGCCGAGAAAACAACGCTGGGCTTCTCTCTAGTGACAAGAGGCACCTCAGTCCGCTGCCCCTGCTCAGGCGCTAGGCTGTGGCCGGGACTCAGACCCACAGCTGGCACCCGTGTGAGAAGGAAGTGCTAGCATGTTCTGATAAATCATAAAGCTCACCTCCCAGAGGACAGAGGATGGATTAATTAAGATCCTGTAAAAACCACCAGTGAACATAGAGGCTTTAGAGAGCATCAGAAGAATTAAGCACTCTGGAAGGCATGCTCCCAGCCACCTTGGTGTTGAAAAGGAACCGAGTGAGCAGGGAAGTCAGAGGCCTCGGCCGCCCCTTTGGGCCATCCTATCCAGGACCCCACGTGCACAATGACTCCAGACAGAGCCTCGGTCCCTCCCCCACTCTGACCGCCTGGGACCCTCGCCTGGCAGAGGGAACGTTAGCAGCGGAGAGCGCCCTGAGTTTCCAGAGCGGCCCAGTCCGCAGAGCTCCGAGCAGGCCCGGGCGCCGAGCGGGCCCTCCCAGCGCAGGCTCGGGCTTGTCAGCCAGGGTGTGGGCTCGCCACCCGCTGCCTTCGCTGAAATTCAGGTTCACCGTGCGTCTGCGGGTTCGGAACGGCTTCCGGAGCATGTCGCGGGCACCGGAGCGAGGGGAAGGCCCCCACCAGCCTTACACCAGCCCCCCGTGGAAATGGCAAAGAAAACACCTAGTGTGGGTGAGTTAATGGCAAATACACTCCCACAATTTGAAAACGTCATTAAAAATAATAAAATAGACATCAGAAAGTGACTTACCGCCGTCAGACACAGTTGCAGACTGAAAGAAAAGAGAGAGAGACATGAGTTAATTGGGCCTCATGGCAAAGCGGAGACAGCAGCCCTCCGAGGAACACGGCCGTGGCTCCGCCGCTCGCTCCCCGCAGGTGCCCAGCTAACCAGACACCTCGGTGAGTCAAGTGCGCGCCACTTCCTGAGCGGACTCCGCCCAGCCGTGGGTGAGCCGGCCGCACCAGGCCGGGCGGGCGGAAGTCCCCGTCACTTCATTGGGAAAGAACAGATCCCAGCATGTCGGCCTCAGCCTCAGCGAGAGCCTCGGGGAGAGCTTGCTACATGGTAACCTGACCAGTGAGGCTGCAGCGGGGCACGATTTCAAGGGGGTAGGTGACCTGCCACCCATCCCTTCAGTGCCTCTGGCGTGCAAGTGGCTGTGCCCAATGTGCCAGCGCTGCCCTGGGCACAACACACCCCACTCGGTACCTGGTACCCCTCCCACTGCCCAGGGCAGACCCGGACGGCACACCACAGGCGAGGCCGGGCCACCTCAGGGCGCAGCCACGCCAGGTGTGGGAGGAGGGGCGCAGCAGGCAGCGGGGCAGGTTTCCAAGGAGGGCCCCGGCAGAGGGCAAGGCTGGAGGAGAGGAGGTTGGCCCCCACGGGGACAGGGCCACGTGCTGCAGCCGGACTGGAAGGAGGCGGCGGTGGAGGGAGGCCTGGAATGACAGACACTCAACAACAAACGCGGCGTTGTCTGGCCGGCGGCAGAGGCTGAGGGCCATGGGAATGCGCTCGCAGCGGACAGCTCGGGGCTGCCTCGTGGGAAGGTCGTTTCCACTTGGACGTGTGGAGGGAGGAGAATCGGGGAGGTGGGGAAGGGTGGGAGCCGGTGGGGCGCTTGGAGGGGAGCAGGCTCAGTGCAGGGTGACTTGCTCCCTGTTGAGATGTCCCAGCCCCAGCACAGCCACAGCAGGGACAGCGCACAGGCCCAGCCCCAGCCCCAGCCCCAAGCAGCGGCCCCTCCTGTCGCACTGCAGTCAGGGGGTGGGTGCACGGAAGCCTCCCGGCTCGAAAAGGGGAGTAGACCCCCTTCTCAGTGGCTGCAGACCCAGGCTCCAGCCTGGAAATGGGTCCCCCGTCTGCAGAGGGAGGGAGTCGGGAGGCAGGGTGTGGGCAGGCTTTGCCGAAGACGCGGTCACAGAGGATACAGAGAGAAGAGCGTCCAGACTTGTGCCTTGGAGGCCTCACACCACACCCTTCCCAGATCCTGTGCCCCCAACAAGCGGAAGTCATGTGTAAGACCCCCCAGGCCCAAATGCCAACAAGCGCAGCCCAGAGGTGCCGGGGTCGCCCGGCTCCCATGAAGGCCCATTACGACGGGGGCACTCCCCGGCCTGCCCGAGTGTCTGAGGGTGAAACAGCTCTGTCAGCTGGCACTCTGTGCTTCTGCCTGCTGGTCCGTGCCCAATGGATGCCCCCGAACCTCGCCCTCAGCTTGCACGGAAGAGGGACGGGGCCTCTCCCATGCTGAGCAGCCCGTCGCAGCCCCTCACTGCGGGACCTGCACCTGCAGCCCAGGAGCCAGCTAAGTGACCCCTCCACCCAGGAGGGGCCTGCCACTCTTCAAACCGTCCTGAGTCCTGGGTCAGAATCTCCGAAATTGCCGCTAGCACCTTACCCGTGACTTCCCGGGTGAAACATGGCGGCTGTGCGTCCGGTTTTTAACTGTCATCTTGCCGCCCGCCCCTGGCTACCGGCCTCCATCGCAGAAGCAGGCAGGTCTCCTTCCCGGGGACAGAGGCCATGACACTGTCCCTCTCCCATACTCACCACCGCTCACCCAGCCCAGCTGAAGGTCAGAGACCAGGAGAGGGAAGTCTGCGAGCTCACACCACAAACGGCGTGTCCGGCAGCAGCCTCTGAGAAACCAGTCATCAGGTGCAGCCGCAGGAACGCGAGGCCGGGCCACCTCAGGGCGCAGGCAATGCCCGGGCTGGGGCAGACCAGACAGGCACTGCAAACCCTCCACACGGGCCCCAGGGCCCTGAGATGAGGTGGAGGGTGGTGGGGTTCGCTGCAGCCAGAGACAAAAAAGGTGACGGCTGAGTGGATGCCTGAGGGGCAGGGAGGGGGGCCATGTGGACGCGGCGAGCAGGGGCCGTGGAGGGCTCAGGGGGAGGCTGCGCTCCAGCCTGTGGGCCTTCGGTGCCAAGCACGCGGACCCAGGGCAAGGGCCACAGATGTGCTGCTGGCAGTGCGCGGGGCTTTAGAATTGTGGAAAACTGACAGCACAGGGACAACAGGCTTTTTAATGAAGTGCTGCTCCCCAAGAAGCGGGGAGTCCCTGGGATGGAGAGTGGTCAGCGAAAGCCACCACTGCCGGGGCCAGCTGGGGTCACGCAGAGCGGGCCACTCAGATGCAGGCAGGCGGCCACACACAGGCCCGGGGAGAAAGCAGCCGCGCGAATATGAGCTCACAGTTCAAAAATCCCTAAAACCAAGAAAAGCCCTCCATGAGAAAGAGCCAGCAGAGTGGACAACAATGGATGAGACACTGGGGAGTCCGCCTAACCTGGATGTCAGAGAACTAGGAGTGAGAGAAGGAGAACTGCACAATGAGGAGGAGTGGCAGTTTGAAGCTCACCCCGTAGGATGGATGCCTGACAAGGAAAGCTACAACCGCTGGAATTAAACGCTCAGCAGAGAGGCTGCGGACATTGGAAGGCGAGAGAGCTGTGGGAACTGGGAGGCAGACTCAGGAAGAACGAGGCAGAGACGAGAACAGGGGTGCACAGCGCGGGTGGCGAGCACATGGGAAGCCCTGAAGGCGCTCACCCTACGCCGTCCCAGCAGGCGCTGCTCAAGGTGCCCACCAGGAAGGTGCCAGGTTCTAGAGGCCTTGGGGTCAGCACCGTCCAGGAAGGACTCAAAATCCCAAGACACAGCCTCACTCTACCTCCTTCCCTTCCCCGGGTCTGGATCGCTGTGCCAAGAGCATTCCCAAGACCAGACTCTAGAAAGTTCTAGGCATCTGGGTGGCCTCTGTGTATGGAGGGTTCTCCTGGAGGGCCAATGAGGACTCAGAGGTCATGGATGTCCCCTGCCCACCCCACATCTGCTTGTAACTGCAGAACCAGCTCAGACCGGTCCTGTCCAATTCCCACGAGGCCCAGAATCGCAGTTCCAACCTGGGACGCACGCTCACGAGGGACACCTGTGCTCCCTTCGCGGTGCCACCGTGGAACCAGAGGGGGGGACTGGTCACGGCCTCTCAGCATCAAGGGCCCGCTGTCCAGGACTGTGCGATGCTGAAGCCCCAGGCCCCGCAGGGTTGAGCCCGTCCCCCTGTTTGGGCTGATCTGCTCACAAACTAAAGCTTTTTGCTTTTCCAAAAGCTGGCATCGTGTTAGCTGCCATGCGCACCAGGCAGCGAGCTCCGTCCAGAAAGCCTGGATGAAAGGTAAGTTCACCTGGGATTGCTCCTAACACAGGCCGGGTGAAGAGTGCCACCGGGACCAGCCCAGCCAGCCCTTTACTCAGGTCTCCCCTCCTGTCACAGCCCAACCAGACGTGACCCTAAAGGAGAGCCCGGGGACAGTTACTGCCACCGGACACAAACCACCGTCCTCCTTCCAGGCCACGTGAGAGAGACGGGCTTCTTCACCTGCACACGACTAAGTTACCACAGCCCCCTCCGCTGCCAACACGTGCGGATGCGCAGGCGCACCTGGGGCGTGGCAGAGCCCGGCCCAGCTCCTGCGCGGGAGCACCAGGTGAGGAGCGCGTGGCCGGGCTCGGCAGGCATACAGGGGTGGAGCAGGCAGTGCCATGGGGAAGGGCTGGCAGGGGAGAGGAGGGCGGGAGTGCCCTATGGGGAGTGAGGGACACAGCGTGCTGTCCTGGTGGCCATTGCTTGGTGTGGGGTGGAGGTGCAGGCAGACAACCCACAACCTGGGGTGTGTGGGAAAGGCAGCTGACCCAAATCATGTCATTCTGCCTTGGGACGGACCGCAGGCCCAACTCTGACCAGCTGCCCTCGGAAGCCTGGTTTGCATGCCGTGAGCACATCCTAGCTGACCGGCGATGCAGTTCACAACGGAAGCTGCGAGATCACTCCAGAACGGCCACGGAGGCACTGCACCGAGCTCCGGTGACTCTGAAAGTTCGGTGCTGCCAGGCCCTTGGCCTCAGCTAGGCCGCAGGAACATTTTTATGAAGTCAGACCCAACATTCCTCTCGTTTACTGGTACCGGTACCATGTGCTTTACTAACGTTTGCATTTTCTGCACGTTCTGGGTTCCTCCTAAATCCATGCGCTACACTTACAAGAGCACAGCCACAAAGCAGCTGCCAGGGCGAAGGTCCCGGTGAGCCGGCAGGGTCTTCCCTGCTGGCGTGTTAAACAGACACAGAAGGAGGCAGCTTCTCAAGGTCGAAGCGACGCCTCAGGCTGGACGCCGCCCTGGTGCAGACACCCGGAGCTAAAGGGCTCGTGTGCGTCTGCAGAGGGACTTACTGCAGGCTCGAGGGCCGGCGGCTGCGGACCCCGCAGTCCAGTGGGAGCTGACCGGGGTTTATTCTTGGCAGGAATTCCGCCCACACACGTTCGGTGGAAGTTTTATTTTGAGTTAATGTTTAGAAAGTTGAGATGACTTATATGAAAAGTGGTATATGATGAATCCAGCCTTTAGGAAGGCTGATTCTGTTAGTAACACCAGACAGTGGCGATTAGGAGAATGCATCATTTCCACATTCCTTTGGTATGCAGTAATACACAGTCATTTAAGTTTTCAATTTTGAGGCACTGGCAAATTTCCTACCTGGGACATAAAAAACATCAAATAACCACATAGGACTCTTGAATAGGAACCAGAGGCCTGCAAGTTGCCCAAACATATCCAATGTTTTTTTTTTGTTTATTTGTTTGTTTTAATATATTTCATTGATTTTTTTACAGAGAAGAAGGGAGAGAGATAGAGCTAGAAACGTCGATGAGAGAGAAACATCGACCAGTTGCCTCTTGTACACCCCCTACCGGGGATGTGCCCACAACCAATGTACATGCCCTTGACCGGAATCGAACTTGGGACCTTTCAGTCCGTAGACCGATGCTCTACCACTGAGCCAAACCGGTTTCGGCCTTATCCAATGTTTTTAATACAACGAGAAAGATATGAATAAGACAAACGCTGTAAGCCTTAATGTAACAATCCAATTTGCGCCTTAGATTTCACTTTAAAAACTTGATCATTTAAGCTTTAAGCAACTCCTGGCTGGCCCTGGAGCAGCAGTGAGCAGGTCCACGTGGGGCAGGGAAGACCGGGGAGAGAGGCGGGACCTGCGGCTGAAGACCCAAGAGCGTGCGGCCCCCAGGTCCCCGCCCACTGGTGGGAACCGTGACTGCACCCCGCTCCGCTCGTGCCCGCTCACCGCCTGCCCTCTGCTCCTTGCCCCGGGGCCTGCACACCCAGCCAGGACCCGCCAGGGAAGCATGTCAAACTCAGGCTTGCTCTAGGGCAGTGGTGGGCAAACTCATGAGTCAACAGAGCCAAATATCAACAGTACAACGATTGAAACTTCTTTTGAGAGCCACATTTTTAAAACTTAAACTATATAGGAAGGTACATTGTTATTAACTTAATTAGGGTACTCCTAAGCTGGTCTTGGCTAAAAACTCAAGGGGCCAAAGAGCCGCATGTGGCTCTGAGCTGCAGTTTGCCGACCACCACTCTAGGGAACTGTCAAGTCACTTCAAAGGGCGTGAGTAGCACTTGTTAACAAAGAAACAAGGATGAGACAGGAGGACGGGAGAGGAACACCAAGTGCACCCAGGGTTATGCTGTCCTAGACCCGGCTTCAGAGCTGTGTGCGTGTGAGCACGCACCACATGTGTGTGCGAGTCCTGGCGTGACTCCCAGGACTCTCAGAGCTGCTGTCAGAAGAACCAGCCCCTCGTGCCCTCAGCCGGTAGCACCCAACTCTCAGCTGCAGCCTCAGCTGTGAGCCCGCGCACGTGGGCTGAAGCTCCCGCCTCAGGAGCCTTCCTTGCCAGGCCAGAGGCAGGCTCCCTGCAGCCATGATGACTATCCTTGAAGGGCAGCCCCAGTCCCGGGGGAATGGGACATGAGTGACCTCCGGCAGCCAGGCAGGGCCTGAGCACCGGGGCTGTGCTCCATGCCCATCCCCACACTAGAGTTCCACAGCGGCTCCTCCCGCCACCCATGTTCTCCACGTGCACACATGCACGCACACTATTCTTTCCAGCAGGTGCAACAGGACCCCGGACAGAGGCCCAGCAGGCGAGGCGGCGGTCTTTTTCTAGGTTCGAACCATGATGCTCGCAAGGAAGTTTCTGTGAGAAGAGATGGAGGCGCCGTGGGTGGGCTCAGTGCCGCACGACGACAGACAGGACAGCTGGACACGGGCGAGGGGTGTGGACGAGGAGGCACAGCCATCACAGCGCAGCGCAGTTTATGAAGCCTGAGGGAGGCAGGCTGGGCGATCGAGGGTCAGAGCACCTGTGAACCTGTCTGCAAAGTGTGTGTGTACAGGCGTGTGCATGCACATGCGAGTGTGTGTGTCCCAGAGAGCTCTTTGGTTTCAGTAAGATCAGGAGCCAAGCCAGGCGAGCCCAGCGACAGGACTGTCACCATGGGAGCATTGCAGCCATGCCTGAGGAGGCAGCCCACATTGGGGATTTAATGTGCACATCGGACCTTATACAGAGCCCCAACCTCTGGCCCAAGCTCACAGAGTCCCCAAACAGAGATGGGGGTGGGGTCCGGATGCCACTGAGGAGGTGGCATCCCCACAGGACGGCACTGAGCCGCAGCGCCGTCGGCGTGAACACTGGTGTGGCGGAGGCCTCGGGGACGTGGCACCGGCATACTTCCCGGGCGGACCCTGTCCCACGAGCTCCTCCAAGCACACAGCCGCCTTCCCGCACTGGGGACGAGCCAGAGGCCCCTCTTGCCTGAACTTGAACCCCAACCTCGGGGGAACGTTTTCTCCTAACAGCTGAGGCTTATGAATTCTCCGACCAGTTAACCTCGAGCCGGAGCCCTGCGTGCCCCCAGGCTGCTCCTGCTGCTCCCCCACCCTGCTGTCCCAGCCGCAGAGCCTGGTGCAGCGGCCTAGGTGAGCGCCTGGGAATGCAGCCGAGATGGCCTCCAGCTCCCCTGCTCAGTGCCCCCCCTCCCGGCTCCTGTGCTGGGGCTGGAGATAAATCCAGACCCAGCCTCAGGGGGCAGCCTGGGCGGGCCTATGAGAAGGGCGGGGCTCTGAGGGGCGAGCAGACGTAGGGTGTGTAGGGGTCCAAGTCCAACGTGGATACATGCGCATCCAGGGGATGGAGGGAATGGGCGCGCTGTGGGTCTGGGGCTGGGGTGGTCTCTAAGTGACAGCGCAGAGGACCTGGGCAGGAGGGAAGCGGGAGGCCCGAGGACAGCCACCCAGACGCTGGGAGACGCAGCTGCTCTCAGAGGGGTCAGCCCTGCTCAGTTGCGGGCGGGGAGAGGGCACAGGAGGGACGGCAGGAGGCTCATGCACGGGGCCTCGTCTGCGGGAAAAGGGGAAGCTGCGGGACAGCCTGGAGCAGCGCTTCCCTCATCCGCCTTCTTACTCAGATAACAGTGAGCAAAGCTGACCCTGAGGGGCAAGGAGCCGCCCCAACAGGTGGCTTTAGGTCCCCAGAGGTGTGGGCAGAGGAGGTGGTGGAGGGCTGCCTGGCCAGGCCTCTGCGGGGCCATCTGGGAGAGGAGGTGCTGGCACATGGAAAAGGGCACCGATTCCGCAGGACGCGGCCAGCGCGAGCTCCTCCTGAGGCTCAGGCGGAGCGCCGCCAGCACTCCAGCCCACAGAAGGGCACGCCTGACGCGCTCACACCCAGGGCCTCCAGCAGCCTCGCCACGGCTCCCCGGGCACCCACGCCCCTCCGGGTGGCCCTGCCTCTCTGGGACCCAGGCTGTGCGGAGGGGTCACCTTCCTGCCCGGGCGGCCTGCCCGGTGGCCGGAGAGGAGCAGGCAGAGTCCTGGCCAGTGGCGCAGGGACGACGGCTGGCTCTGACGCCAGAGAGCCCCTCGCATCACGGCAGCCCTGACTCCTCGGAGCACGTGCTGCCTTTCTCGTGCTGCTCACGCTTCCCCATGCAAACGTGCAGCCTCCGCTCCACACCAGGTTGGCCTCCTCCAGCCCCCGCCCCCGCCCAGCTCCGGGCCCTCTGCCCTCTGAGTGCCTGGGAGAGGCCCATGACTGGCCTGGTTGCCTCTGGTCCTGCAAAGCCCGGTGCAGAGCAAAGCCCAGGCTCGGGAAAGCTCCTGCCCTCAGCTCCTTGCAGTCCAGGCACCTGCCAGGCAGACCAAAGTCACAGCTAACCCGCCACAGCCCCAACCCAAGACACACGCCTCTGCTGGGTGTGCGACAGGAAGGGAAGGAAGGACAGACCGCAGCAGAGGCAGCCCGTGCAGCCCTGCCACCTGAGCGGACACTGAGGGAGGATGCACGGAGCATGGCGGCACATGCCCCGGACAGAGCAGGGAGGAGCAGGGCGAGGCAGCGGGTCTACATGCCCGGGGCCTGAGTGGGACTTGCTCCTGCTGCTCAGAGGATGGGAAGGACGGCCCGGGTGCGACGCCGCGGCTGCAGGGAATGCCCTCTGTTCCTGCCCTGCCTCTGGCCTAGGAAGCCTCCAGCCAGCCAGGCCCCGCAAGACCCGGCCCAGCGGCCCCGGGGATGCCGTCACGGCCTCCTGGCGGCACAGGGACCGTGAAGCGAGGCTCCGTCAGACACAGCAGGGGGGAGCAGTCTAAGGGGGACACAGGAAGCTTGTTTAAGCTTCTCCCCTGACACGTTATGTTTCTTTCAGGCTGTGGGCTTCCGTGTCTCCACAACCAGTGTCTAATGGCATCTGGGCTGTGACCACCGCCAGGATGTGGTTTAAGGACGATGACGGCTCTGCTTGGCAAAGGCGTGGACACTGGCAGCCAGGCTGCATCTCGCTCGTAAAGAAGGGAAGCCGGTGTGAGCACTTGGCCGGAGGCCTGGCTCGTCCTGGCCCGGCACGCTGGCGGCTCCCAGCGCCTCTCCTGGCGCCTGAGGATCATGGGAAGCAGCACCTATATAGGCTTATGATCCTCCACTTCACATGAAAGCAGCCCAGAGGAGCACAGCTTTACCAGCCCTGTCACAAAGCACGGCTTTTATAGCGCGCACGCCCTGTGGGTGGGAGCCCAGCATTCCACCCCCGCCCCATTCTCAAGCTGAACAAGCTGAGGCTCAGGGAGGAGCACCCTTCCACCGGCCCTCCGGCCTCACCCCTGCCCATGTGACCTGGCACCACTGCAGGGCTGGCTGCAAGGGCTAACCTGGGCCCTGGTGGCTACAGCACCGACCCCACTGCCACGGCCCGCTCCACGAGAGAGCCGCTCAGTTTTTGTTGCTTAAGAGACACGCCCTCAGGGAGCAGCTGGCCCGCCGGCGTGTGCACTGCCCACATCTCACAGTGACCACTCCGTCTCCTTTTCTAAAAGCGAACCAAAGCCACGTTTTCAACAACATGCCTTGAGGTCCTATTGAAATGGAAACGCAGCCCCACAGGCTAGGAATGATGTTCCCGGCCCACCATGGACATGACCGGCCGGAACTGACCTGTGCAGCCGAGGGAAGTGGGACGCAAGCCGCTCCCAGGCCGGGGCAGCAGCCGCCCACTCTCCACAGCCCGCACCCCACGCTGTGCCATGGCTCCGATCACACGCCGAGCCCTCCCAAGTACATGAAACCGCACGCGTTTCATTAGCACAGCCCTGGCCATCCAGCCGCCGAGTGGAAGGAAGGGCGTCGCTCATGTTCCCACCCCGCCCTCCAGCCGCCACCTCTGAGTGCCCCCCTCCGGCCTCTGCACTGGTCCTAACGAGGGATTAGGACAACAAGCAGGTGAGACAGCTCTCAGAAAGCATGACCTGTAAACCGGCCCTGTAATTAGTGACAATCTCCTATAAATAACTTCAACTCACTTCTGCCTTCTTTCAGCACAGCGAGAGCCAGAGGAAAATAAAAGCATTCTTTTCAGACCGTCTCAAGCCTTTAAAAAACGTTTACAGTAAGTCCAACTTTCTAAGCTGAGGTCATAGCCCGTCATTAGAGACCACAGTTCCCTAGGTCTGTACATGCAACAGGATCACCCGTGACATTTCAAACAGTAAAACATCGCAGTGCTAAAGAGCAGGACGGGATCTGAACTGTGCCATTCCAACACAGCTAGTTCACTAGCGCTCAGCCTCCGGCATCACTGTGGGGAGGACGAGGAGGAGGCCGACGGGGGCACCGGCAGGGGTCCGGAGAGGCGGGTCTGTGGTCCCAGAGCGGGCATATCCCCAAGGGACTCACACAGCTCCGGAGGCAGACAGGAGACAGCGTTCTCAGTGTTCGGCTAGCAGGCTGCCACCAGCAGCTGAGCAGAGCGGCACTGGAGACGCCGAGCCTTCGTTCACGACTATTTAAATAACCCGCGGCCAGGACTCACCTGCTGATCGTCTGGAGCCTGCGTCTCCTTGGACGCCCCTTCTCCCACATCCATCAGGACCGAGAACGCCCGCGCCTCGGCAGGCAGCAGCGGGAGAGCGACCTGCACCCGCGGCACGCCTGTGCGCGGCAGGAAAGTTTAAAGACGCCGCAGATGAAGTTCCATTCCGCTCGCCTCGTAACCCGTGGCAACAGGACCCTGCAGGAAGCTGTGGCCGGCCAGGGACTCAGGCTGGATTGTCTCGTGCAGCGAAGAAAGCCGTTTACGTAAATCACGCTGTGAGGTCACTTGTAAAGTATTTCCTCCCCCAAATCAGGAGGATAACGTGCAGCCGACCGGGGCGTTCTCCCGCCGCCCAGCAGCTGCCGAGAAGCCGAGAGAACGAGAGCGGCCCGGCGCGTCCCGCCTAATGACAGCTCTATTCTTAGCCTCCCCACGTGTGCGGTGCGGGGCAGCCGCGGCTCCGCGCCCCCTCACCCCTTCCCGGGGCCGCTCCCAGGACCTGCCGGGCCTGCCTCCCCCCACCCCACACACCTGAAAGGGGGGCAGCACGACAGGTGCTGGTTAGGAAAGGAGGAAGCAAAGACAAGTTTAGAACCTGTGTCCCTGGACGCCCTGTGAGGGTCCTGAGGCTCACCCCAAGTGCCCCAAACCATCCATATGACGGCAGGGACGTCGGGGCCTCGCTGGCTGGGCTCCTGGAAGGGCAGAGGGCAGACCTCAGGGAGTGTCTTGGGGGGGTGCCAAACACAGCGCCCATGTGGACACCTGCTGGGAGGGCACTGAGCCTGCCTGCCTTTGCTCTTCCCCGGAGGACCCCGAGCTCCCAGTGGGCACTCACGACACAGCTCTGTCACAGAAACGTGCACCTGCCTGGGAGTGGACATTACAGACAGAAGCAGCCTCGGCTCGAGCTTCCTTAGACAGCTTTGCTCAAGAGACCTGCACTCGGCACAGAAAAGGTATGAAAGAGAGGAGCAGGGGGGTCAGAAGCCTCATCATCACCTGACCGCCGCCGCTGAGTGCAGAAACTGCCCAGCCTGGCGCCCAGCACATGCTGGAGTGGGGGTGGGCGGAAAGGATTGGGTGAGAGAAAGAGGAGGAGGAGGTGGTGGTAGTGGTAATGGAGGAGGAGGGAGGAGGAGGAATAGAAGGAGGAGGAGAGGGAAGAGGTAGAGAAAGAAGAGATGGAGGAGGAGGAGGAGAGAGAAAAAGAGAAGGAGGAGGAAGAAAGAAGAGGAGGGGGAGGAGGAGGAGGTATAGGAGGAGGACAAAGAGGAGGTTAAGGAGGAGAAGGAGGCGGTGGTGGTACCACCACATCCTTGGCCTCAGGTAAGGTGTCTGACCTTCAGTTGTCTCATGACCCAGTCCCGGCCCTGGTGTGGACCACACGGCCTGTAATTCTAGCTGCCCTTCCTTCCCAGTGCCCACTGCTCGCGCCCTCAGCTCGGCGGTGCCCTGTCCAGCGCCCACCCGCTGGGGGCACTCTTGGCATACCCACCTGCTCAGTGCTGGTGATGGCCAGGGCCAGCCCAATGAGGACAGGGCTGCTAGCATTTGTTCCCTGCTGGCCCTTGAGCAGAAATGCACGTAGCGGGCGTTTGAGGACCACTCACCAGGACATCCTAGAACAGCGGTTGCCAACCTTCCGGACCTCACAGATCCCCGGTTGGCGACCGCTGTCCTAGAATGCGTCCCAAATGAATAGGGTTTTAAAGAGAATTACGATCATTTCCTATGTAAACGACCTAAAGGTTAGATGAGTACATGAAGGACCAAAACAAGCAAAAACTTGGGAGATAAAAACAGCAAACTTAAGAAGGGTTTTTAAAGCTCATTGTGACGTGCCTGCACAGTGCACCCTGGATCATGTGAGCTCCGGGCTGCAGTGCGTCCGGAGGTGAGCCAGCGCCGGGAGGAATGTAGCAAACCGGCCAAGAGACTGAAGGAGGCAAAGCGACCAAAGAAGGCAATGGGGGCCTGAGTCCCGGGCTCTGCAGGTCTGCCTGCTCGGGTGAGGCCAGCCTGACAGCAAGCACCTGGCAGTGGAAACACATGCACAGAGTCTGGCCACTGAGCGGGCAGCCTCAGAGCCGCCCGCCCTCTCCCCTCCCCAGGTGGAGAAGTCTGGACACGGGCGCCCCCTGCTGTCCAAGACGCATGGCCAGTTCCTGTCATCAACACCAGAAATGGGGGGTTCCTCCAGCAAATACTCAGACAAGCATGTCAAACTCAAAGGCCAACGCGAGCCCAATAAACCAGGTGGCCGCAAAAAAACAAAAGCTTCAATTTTCATAGAAATGCAAGTTTATTTCCATAGAGACATGATGAATTCAAAGGGCTGAATTAAATGAGTCATCGTTAACATAAAACAATAGAACATTTTAATAAAAATTAACATTTTTCTTGAACATTAACTTACTAGACACTGAACAAATGCACAAATTAACAAGCGTCACGCAAATAAACGTATTTTTCGTGCTCTCTGAAAGTGAAATATTTCATGTAGTGCACACCAAATAAGTCAGTCCAAGACTAACGATGTGGCCACCGGCTGCTAAAATACTCGCTGCTGGTGTCAGTGGAGAGAAATGGTGCGCCTGTGCGTAAGTGTAAGGGAAATGAATGCAACTTGATGATAATAATCAGTCATTAAAGAACGTTGCAGGGAGGGAGGGAGGGCAAAAAAAATCAAAAAAATATATATTCAAAAAAAATAAAAATAAATTATCAAAAAAAAAAGAACGTTGCAGTTCATAATTAATAATTACGTATAACAGGATATTGTAAAAATTAAATTATGAGATGTTTATTAAAACGTTTCTTACATACTGTCATACTGGTGGGCTGCAAAAATATTCATTGTGGGTGCATGTGGCCTACGGCCATGAGTTTGATATGCTTGCTCTAGATAGTGATGCAGAGAGAGGGCCCAGATGGAGGGGCTGGGGCGCTGTGAGCGGCAGGAGGAGCCGTGATAGGGATGGGGTGCTCCAGTGAGCTGGGCTGGGAGTCCAGGGCAGCAGGACAGGGTGGTCCTGTCAGGAAAAGGGAGGAGACTCGGGCGATGGGGAGGGGATGGAGGACCCTCCCCCCCCCAGCCTAGAGAACAGCCTAGAGCAGGGCTGGGAGCGAGCTGGCCACTGGCCTCACAGGACGCCCCCAGCTTTGCAGGCCATACACTACCACTCAGCTCTGCCTGATGTGCCAACAACGCTGTATTCACGTGCCAACAACACTGTACTCGCCAGACTCTGCCCAGCCAGCTCCCCCCACTCTCTAGTCCAAAGCATGCCTCGCCCCCCTGCCTTGTCTTTGGAAACGAGAGCTTTTGCTTGGGAGGGTGGCTGTCTGGCCCCAGTGGCCTGCACAGCCCCATGGAGAGTCTCAGCCCCTGCTGCCTCCATGCTGCCCGAGGGGCCTTCCAAACAGACGCCTGGCCCTCCCGGAGGGGTGCCCAGAGCAGGCCGGAACTCAGGGAGGTAGCGCTTTCACTGGGCTCCTGCAGGCTCTGCGGACTCAGCCGTCCCACCCCTTCTACCCCGGGACACACTGGCTGTGCCCTGTCCCAAGACCTGGCCCCTCTTAGCATCAAGGGCTTGGCGTGGACAGTCCCTCCCAGAGCAGCCACCAGACCAGGGCATGCAGGGCGCCCCATCTCTCCCCACACCTGGCCTTGCTCCCCACCACCCCCACCGCCGTCGAAGTCACCAAGTCGCCCCCTGACGTCTCCCTTTTGAGCACCTGTCAGCTGTGGCTCTCACCTGCAGAGCATTCCCTGGGGCAGGACGAGCCACAGCTCCTGGGGCAGCCGCGCAGACCAGGCTGCTGGGGCTCGGTGTCCTGGGAGAGGCAGCTGGGGAGCCGGTGCAGGAACGAGGCTCTAAGCCCGCCTGCTGGGGGAAGGGCTCCACGGGCTCGGACAATCCCTTATTCCCTGGCACTGGCACCTTGCCTCAGTTTCCCGCTCAGTAAAGCAGAAACAGTGATAGTTCCTGCGGCCCAGCGGTCAATGTGTCCAGTGACGGGGTAGGTCATGGACGCAGGCAGGGCCATTGGCCTCGTGTGGCCCATCAGGGCACAGCCTGGTGACCCCCGCCTTGCATGGGGCCCTGGGAGGGGGATCTGCCCTCAAGGAGTGGGGACACTGCGGTCCTCATCACGTTACATGGATGTCATGAGCCGCGGAGACCCTGGGAGCGGCAGAGTGGTGTCTGAGGGCGACAGCGGGAATAGGGACCTCCCAGGGCTCGGCGCTCCCTGCAGTTACAGCCTTTGAACCACGTGTGGCGGACACGTGGACACCCGGGTTCCTGTCCACCCAAGGTGCCGGCGGACAGAATGGGACACTGAGTCACAATGAGACCAAGAGGAGTCTGGGAGTGCCAGCCTCCCAGCAGGTGTGGGCCTGGCTCCTGCATGCTGTGTCCTCACTCTGCGCCCGTCCCCCACTCTGCCCACGGTCCCTGCAAGCCCTGCGGGGCAGGTACCAGGTCCTCTCCCAGACGACCCCTCTGCCATTCCATAGCAAAGGTCTCATTCCCCCTCCACCTTCTGTCTCAAGAGCCCCTTTCCCACAATCTGTCATAGCTCCTGTCCTCTCCTTCACATTCCCTCCGCACGCCTCGGCTCCTGGGTTCTATCTTCCTCTCTCAGGCTCATCTGTAAAATCCTAACCCTAGCGGCCATCGCTGCCGACTCCAGCATCTGAGCAGGCCTGGGAGAGACACACCCCATGCTGATCATTTTCACAGCAAATTCAGAAAAGAGCACAAATGGGAAATCACGCTTCTGTGATTTATCCCAGAGTGAAGCTTGCGTAGCATCATCCAGGCAATAACGAAAGCACGGTGACGTGCTAGAGGCTCAGTGCATGAATTCGTGCACAGTGGGATCCCTTGGCCCGACCTGTGGGATCAGGCCAAAATGGGCTCTCTGACACCCCCCAAGGGGTCCGATTGCGAGAGGGCGCAGGCCAGGCCAAGGGACCCACCCGTACATGATCGGGGCTGGGGAGGGATGCAGAAGGTTGGCCAGCTGGGGAGGGACCACAGGAGGGCTCCAGGGCATGTCCAGCCTGTCTTGCTCAGTCCTCATCAGCCAGATCCCAGCAACAAGCTAACCTACCAGTCATAGCGTTTGTGCCCTGGTAGTCAGTGTACGTCATAGCGAGCAGTTGAGTGGCTTTGGCATATCATTCGCATATTACTCTTTGATTGGTTGAATGGATGGCCAGATGACTGGACACTTAGCATATTAGGTTTTTAATACATACATACATATATATATATATATATATATATATATATATATATATATATATTGTTTTGTGTTTTTGTTTTTGTTTTTTCCAGAGAGGAAGGGAGAGGGGGAAAAATCAGTGATGAGAGCGAATCATTCATCAGCTGCCTCCTGCATGCCCCTACCAGGGATTGAACCTGCAACCCCGGCCTGTGCCCTGACCGGGAATTGAACCACAACCTCCTGGTTCATAGGTTGATGCTCAACCACTGAGCCACAATGGCCAGGCTCTAGTTCTTCTTAATAGTTCTACACTGAACACACAACCAAAAGCCAGGGCTTAGTCTGGCCTGTTTTCAGCTTCTTTGACTGGAGTCCTACGCACGCACTGCATGTCTGCCCTCTCTCTGGACATGTGTCCAGGCAGCCACAGAGCACCCCTGTGCTCCCTGCGGCCGGGCATTAGGCTGCTCTGGCTCAGAGTCGACCACACCGTGAGGCCTCGCGCATGTTGCCTGGTTCTCGGGAGGGACATTCTGGGTGCAGCGGAACTGCCGAGTCACAGGGCACTGTACCTTCAAACACGGCCGATGCGTCAAGCACGCCCCCAGGGGCTTATCAGAGTGCGGCTGCTTATGTCCACACACACATCTGCCTCTGGTCACTGGGCCACTCTGGTGGACAAGCCTCCCTGTGGCTGTAACTTGCGCCTCCCGGTGACTAACGTGGTTGGAAACCTCTTCAGATGTGGCTTTGCTACTGGGATATCATCTTTCATCAAATGCCTGTTAGGCGTCCGGCCCACTCTGCTCCGGAGGTGCTCTCAACACAAATGGGCCTTTAAAATGGGCGTTTGAATGCTGCAGTCACCAAGCCTCCTGGAGTCCAAGTGGGCGACCCCAGCCTTGATGGTCAGCGCTCGGTGTCTGCCCCCCACCTCCATGGAGCTGTGTCTGTGACCCTCATGACCCCTGCTCTGCAGTCAGACCTGCACAGCGGGCCCCATCCTGTCTGTATGACGTGGGAATTCAGTTTATTTCTTCCTTTGTTTTTTCTCCACTTTTCCCAGCACCACTAAAAACCCCACAAACTCACCCTGCCCTGGACACACAGCCCAAGTGCTATCTTCTACTGCATGTCTGTCTGTCTATCCTGAGCCAACATTTACAGTCTTAAATTGCTCTTACACTTCATCATTTTGATAGCTGATAGCTATCTTATTTTACTTTAAGAATACCTTGGCTAGCCCTAGCCAGTTTGGCTAAGTGGCTAGAGCGTTGGCCTGTGGACTGAAGGGTTCTTGGTTCAATTCTGGTCAAGGGCACATGCCTGGGTTGTGTGCTCGATCCCCAGTAGGGGGTGCACAGGAGGCAGCCAATCAATTATTCTCATCATTGAAGTTTCTCTCTCTCCCTCTCCCTTCCTCTCTAAAATCAATAATATATTTAAAAAGTGCACTGAATCTTAGGTAATTTTCTAATTATATCTAAAATTAATCTTTGTATATTGACCATAGATCCAGCAATCTTGCTAAATTCACTCATTGATTTTATTTTATTTTTTTAAATATATTTTATTGATTTTTTACAGAGAGGAAGGGAGAGAGATAGAGAGCTTGAAAGGTCGATGAGAGAGAAACATCAACCAGCTGCCTCTTGCACACCCTCTACCGGGGATATGCCCGCAACCAAGGTCCATGCCCTTGACCGGAATCGAACCCGGGACCTTTCAGTTCACAGACAGACGCTCTACCACTGAGCCAAACCGGTTTCGGCTCACTCATTGGTTTTAATAACCTATAGCTTCTTGCAGATTTTGTTACAATAGTATTTTGTGAGAATGACGTTACATTTTTCTTTCCAAGCCTTTACTTCTACTATCTTACTTTCATGCCACAGTGACAAGGACGTGCAATGAAAATCGAGACAGAAATGGCATCAGCAATGTCGCCTGTTCCCGATCTCAAAAGGAAAGCTTGAGTGTGATACCTGTTCTAGGGGATTTTATGCCCTTATCAGATTAAGGGAATTCCCTTTAATTCCTATTTTAACTTTTGTGGGAGTTTTCTAACCATGAATGGATACTGAATTATATATTTTTTTAGAGAAGAAGTGAGAGGGAGCAAACTTAAAGCTGCTCTAATAGTAAAGCCGATTCAATTTTTAAGAAAAATGAATAAAAAGAAAAACCACACCAAAAGGCAGTCTCTGTATCGCACCTTTAAGGGTACCGCTGGCCCCTCCTTCCTCACAGGCACACAGACTACAGAACTGACACGCTCTGGGACTGGGGACACGGCTGGGGCAGCACAGTGACCGCCATGCAAGGAGAAGGGGTGACCCAGAGGGGGCGGAGCAGGATCCGGGTGGAATACAAAGGAGTCAGGGTGTCAGTGAGCTTCTAACAGCCTGGAGGATAGAAGGGAACTGAAAGGCTTACCTCGAGGTCATCAAGGGAGCGGGTGACACTGAATCTCTTGGATCTTCCGAACGATCTCCGCGCAGAGGCGCGCTGAGAAGTCTGAGCGAGACCGAGGCCCCGCCCAAATTTTGAGCCCTAAACACAAAGAAAAGGTAAACTGAGTTACCTCCAGAGGAGAGGTGCTAGCTTGGCCTGAGGCACCACCTTGCAGAAAAGAGAGGGTCCAGAAAACCAGACTGTGCCCCCTGCTCCCACCGAGGAAATGGCATGACCTGTGGACACCACCTCAATAACAGCAGAGCCAAAACCAAGGCTGCCCAGGCCTCCAGGGCTTGCTCTGCCCCTCTCCCCCCCTCCAGGAACGACCCCGCCTCGCCGCCAGGCACAGGGATCTGTCCCCAGAGCAGACAAACAGCACGTGGGAACGTGCAGTGAGAGAACAATGGTGATTAACCAAGGCTGGGTTCACAAGGCCGCGCTGTGGCTGAATTTCATGAGCGTCGGGGAAACTAAAGAATCCCGACATTCAGCTGGCGTCTGAAGCCCAAACCGACTCAGGTGCCGGAAATAACCAGCCAGTGAAACATCTTGTTCTTTCTCCGGGAAATTACTACAATTAATACACTGTTATTATGCTAGACACTCCTCTGAATGTGATTGTGGTTCCAGCAAATAAGTCACCACATCTTTCAAATAAAAGCATGGCAGCTGAAAATATCTGATTTCCTGGGGACTCGAACCCTAAGTGCCCTCAGGGAGGGCAGGCAGGGGAGTGCAGAGGGAAAGCCAGGCCCTGGGCAGGAGGGGGAGCCATCTGAACTGGGCCAGACCCCGAGGAGGCTGGGAATGTCTCCCTGAGAGAGGACGTCCGGAGGGAGTCTGTCACTGCTCCCCTGGAGCCTGGAGCAGCCTTGGTGGCAGCTGCCCCCATACCGTGAGCCCCCACCGAGGGCAGTCAGCACGCACTGTCAGAGGAACCTGTGCCCAATGCTCCAGCCCAGGGCAGCTCAGACCTTGGAGCGCCCCCTCCCGGCGATCAGGCTCTCAGCAGAGGCTGCTCCTGTGTCCTCCCTTCCTTGGGATGGGGCAGTGATGTAATGTCGCCCTGGGCATTGTTTGTACAGGGTCAGGATCAAAGCCGGGCCTGTTCTCCAGAATCTATTTTAAAACTTCCTGTCATTGTGCTAGAACAGTGGTCGGCAAACCATGGCTCTCTGGTCCTTGAGTGTGGCTCTTCCACAAAATACCTCGGCCTGGGCCAGTGTTTTGAAGAAGTGGCATTAGAAGAAGTTTAAACGCTTTAATGGCTCTCAAAAGACATTTCAATTGTTGTGCTGTTGATCTTTGGTTCTGTTGACTGAGGAGTTTGCTGACCCCTCCTGGCCTGCCTGAGAGCTGAGCCTGTGCCACTGGGACTCAGCAAGGCTTCCAATGCCAGGCCTCGCGGTGCCACTCGGGCTCCCGCAGCCACCTCCCTGCCTCAGTGCTGCCCCTACCTCTCGGTTCCTGTGCCAGTCCTGCTGCGTTCTCCATCTCCTGGCCGGACCCTACCTGTTACAGTCCCACTGGGCAAGGGAGGCACTGAGCCCCCGCCACCGCCGCCTCGGAGCAGCGACAGGACTCAGCCATGTGGCACGCAGGCCTCCGGCACCTGGCTCCTTTCCGTTCCCAAGGCCTCGCCCTCTGCTCACTGACAGCATGTCCTTCTCCCCTTTCCGGCCTGTCGCCGACTCATCCTGACACACCTCAGCCAGCTCAGGCCAGGCCAGGAGGGACACAGGGACCCTCCTCGCCACTCTGGAAGCTTCTGCACTCCAGCTGAGGCGGCTGAGCTAATAACGCAGGGGAACCCATTTAGCAAAGTACAAAGCAACCAATGAGTTCCAAGGGATTACAGAGGGACCAATAAACACAGTGCAGACAGCCGTGTGCCACCTGTCATTGCAAGGGAACTGCAGGAGGAGGAGCTCACTGGCCACGGACTGGCAGTTGCTTAATGTGCACCAGCGTGTCACAAAGTGAAAGGGGAGGCACAGCCTGAGGAGCTCCCAGAACCCCCAGGCCCCAAAGGAGGCCTGGCCCAGGAGCGGGAGCTCGAGGCTTACCTCCCCACACGGGCCACACGACTCCTCAAGCGTCCCGTTCACCTGTGACAGTGCGGCAACACTGCCCTCCTCAAGGATGTCTCTGTCACGTGGATGTTTCTCATTCTCTCTCTCCCCTGCTCCCTCCCTCCCTCCCTAAATAAAATAATAATAAATCAATGGGAAAAATGGCCCAGGTGAGGGTTAACAACAACAAAAGGGTGTGCTGCCTCAGCCACTAGGATGAAGACTCAGCCAGAAACCCCACGGACTCCCAAGAGGCGCAGGGACAGGGCCCCGCAGGTGCCAGCAGTAGGAAAGGGTAGGAAGGAGGGGAGACCCTCACCTGGGCTGTGAGAAGTCACCATCCCTTCCACCCCCGCCTGTCCCGCCAGAGCAAGGGCCTGCGGGGATGACACCACTTGAGGGAGGCTCCGGGCGGGACGGAGCCTCAGCACACGATCCCAGCAGGCAGCTGTGGCAGCCGACAGAGCCCCGCGAGGGGAAGCAGCGGGAGCCTGGGCGGCTGGTGTGCTGTCATTGCACCCGTCACTGACTCGGCCAGTCCAGTCCACGTTCACTAACCCAGCTCCGCAGGCTCACCTTTTTGTCCTCCTTGGTCTTCCTAGCGTTTCGATGGGGACCAAAAATGTTCTGCATCCCAAACGCCTTCCTGGACCAGTCCCTCTTCTGGGTGCTCAGCAGGGGCTGCGCCAGGCTGCCCTCCAGCCGGTAGCGGTCAGCGGGAATCTTGTTCATGGGAGGGGGCAGTGTGCCACAGTTGATGCTGGACCACCCATCAGTGGAGTCCGTGTAAGACTCCTGGTCACTGGCATGTCCGCACTGCCACTCCTGCAGGACGTGAACCGGAAGCCACCGCTGGCCAAAGCCACCGCCAGGGCCCACAGCGCCTCTCTTGGAAGGAGGGACTGAGCTCCGCAAGGGAGCCGGGGGGGCCTCCACGAGAGAGGTGGGCCCCAAATGCTTACTGAAGTCCCAGCCCCTGTCAGCCTGTGGAGCGGCTTCAAATGGGGGCCCTGCCTCGGGGTCGTGGTTAAAGGCCCCGTTCCAGGGGGTGCCCCAAGGCTGGGATCCCCTCCCGGCCGCCCCCTCCCAAGTGCTGCTGCTGGGGCCATGTCTGCTGGAGCTGGCGCCCAGGTCGACCACAAGCACCCGGCTGCTCCTCTCCTCCTGGTTGAAGTTCCCAATGCCACTGTCGCTGTTGCTGCTGGTGCTGGTGTTCTGGTGGGCGTCGGCGTCCCCATCCGCGAAGGCCCGGGCGCGCACCCCCTCGATCAGCTCGCCCATGTCCCGGTACAGCACCGAGATGAACTGCAGGACCGGCAGGGAGGACGCCGGGAACTCCAGGCAGCCGTTGGTGTCAGGGTCGGCTGTGCACTCGAACCCGAACCGCCGGGCAATGCCTTGGTGGACCTTGTGGCTGAACAGGTCTGGGTCCACCATGAACACGTGGCAGGAGGTCCGCAGCACGCCCTCGCCCTCGCGCGCCAGGCCACCGCCGCCGCCGCTCTGCATGGTCACCAGCCCGAAGAAGCGCCGGTCGTCGGGGCACACGGCGCTGAAGGCCAGCTTCTCGGCGGGGTACTCGGCCAGCACGGCGGCCTTGTCGGTGCACAGCTGCACGCCGTCGTGCATGATCTTCATGGTCACCAGGGAGTGGATCTTCTGCTCGGCCCGCAGGCGCCGCAGGCAGCCGCGAATGGCCTGGAAGCTGTCGGCCTCCAGGCTGCTGCTCGTGGAAGGAAGTTCGATGGAACCCAAATAGCCGACGACCATGGCGACGTTTAAAATACTTGCGTCTAACCCAAACTCTTCCTGATTCTCCAGGCCGAGACTGAACACCGAGTCATCGTTGACAGCGTGGGAGAGCTCCTTGGGAAGCAGGCCGGGCTGCGGCTCGCCTACACCTTCCTGCCCAAGGTCGAGTCGCGCAGCCGCCGACTCGGAGAGAGACCTCTGCTTCAGCTTGGAGGGCTCTGAGCTGCTGGCGTGCAGGCGGGGGTTTTCGAAGATCATGCTGAAAATGCCCCCCGACTGCATGTCCTCGACGACTCTCTCGGCCCTGTTGATGCCTAGCGCCTTGGAGTCCAGTCTGGGCTTCCGCCAGCCCCTCCCGTCATAGAAGCCCACCTCCTCGTCGCTGGAGCAGGACTCCAGGTGACCGAGGCCTTCGCCCACCACCATGTGCAGGACCCCGGAGCACTTCCCGATGAGCTTAACCACGTCTTCGTGGGACGCTTTCCTCACGTTGATGTCATTGATGGCGAGGATCTGGTCTCCGGCGCGGAGGCCCACAAAGTCGGCAGGGCTCCCTCTCATGACACAGCTGAGCACACAGGGCGCCTGGCCGGAGAGGGTGAACCCGTAGCCTGCTCTCCCTCGGGCGACCTCCACACTCCTCAGGCGGGGGGGTGCCGTCCCCGGTGGCGGGCGCTCCACCGTGTCCCCTGCTCTGTACATCTCAGCGCGCCTCCCGGGACAGGAGCATAGCTCCCCGGGGGCCACAGCTCAGAGCACGCTTGCAGCCGCCATCCTTTTCCAGAAAGGCTGCCCTGAGGAAGAAAACAACAGCTGTCAGTAAGGAGCCCAGGCTCCACTGCTTCCTGCGTTACCTGGGCTCGGAGAGGTATCTCATAGCAAACCCGGCACCAGGAGTCTCCAGTTACCCGTCAATGTCGGTGGAGGAGAGGCAGTAAATCTTAGGCTAGGAATGTCCTTCCAAAGTGGGAAATGTCTCCAGGACGGTCCCCTCAACCCTGACCCCTCCTGCGAGGCTCCCTCTGGACTCTGCAGCACCCCCTCCTGGCACTGACCACCTCCCGATCCGGACAGAAGAGAAGGGACCTGGAGACCCTCACACTCCTAGTGTGGCCCGAAGCCCCGCCACCGCCAGGGGCTCCCCTGCAGACACAGGCGTCTGAGGGGCATTTGAACGCAGGGCAGAGTCGGACTGAAACGCGGCACTGGCTGCAGACTCGGGGTCTCACTCCTGAGAGGGCCCAGATCCACTGTGTGTGATCGCTAGGAAGGTTTCCCCCGAAGGCGTCTGCCAATGTCTCACAGTCCGTGTCTCCCCCCCGCATTAATGAGTGCGAACGCAGTACCGAGTGGGAGAAACATCTGTCTCCAACACCTCAGTCCACCCCACAGAGGCCACCCTAACACCCAAGCAAACCTCCGAAAACAGCACCGGGTTCAGCACGAACAGGCGATCCAAAGCGTGTGCTCCGGTCGAACAGAAACCCTAGCTGCCTACGCAGTCACGATCCCGCAGCCGAAGGTCCTAGCAGAAAGGCGAGAGGCGGCACCTGCTGCTGTGCGGTGCGGGCTGGGCTCACCCAGGGCTACTCGGCGGGCTGGTCGCCACCCGCCGCCTCCCGCTGCACCATACAGGCCTGTGCGGGAACTGGCCTCCTTGAAGTATTTCTGCTGCGACAATTACTGATCTGGCCTCAAAGAGTCCATCCAGTCCTTGGTAGCTTTACCCCCAATCTGAGCACGAATGCAGCTTAGGAAGTGGGTGGTCAGCACCAGCATTGTCGGTATGCATGTCGCTGAGTAATCCACAACAGTCTGAGCACAAGTCTATGCTCTGTTCAAAATGCTCCCATTCAGCAGTTTGTTATTATGCAAGTTTTCACATGCTTGTTTGTTTTAATGTGAATTCTTGAGGTTTTACCACTTCAAGCCCCAAGAAACCAAAGGCCAAGCTGCAGGGGTGCGTGGCGGGCGCCCCGGTTCTGGTCTCCAGGAGCACAGCCCGCCTTCCCACTTATTTCATTGCTAAGCAGCCAAACAAGACTTCACAAACAGAAAAGCAGCTCTTGGAACTGGGAAGTACACAGAGATCAACAACTGGGAGTGAGGAGAGGCAGTAAGGGAGAGAAGAAATTAGGATATTTCATTTCTTTGAACAGAGGTTTGTTTACAGTTAATAATGTTACAATGAAATGGAATTCCAAAAGCAATATGAAGCTGAAGAAACAGTTAGGCTAGTGTCATCTGCACCACATAAAGTTTTAAACACTACCCTTAAACAATCCCCCCTCCCCCACACACACCCAGGCTGTGAGGAAGAGGAGGCAACCCCCAAGGGAGGGGGCACCCAAGCCTCTGGGCAGAAGGAAGGCCGGGAACAGGATCCCTGTGCAGCTGCTTGAATATTTCATCACTGGTTCCTGGTGTCTCTGCTACAGAAGGCCTCACAACAAGTAGCATCTCTAACTCAGAACTTTTCCTTTTTTAGCGTGGAGAGGAAAATCTAGACTTAGCGGAGAATTATACTATTTTACTTACAGAGACCCATTTTACTGTTTCAAAAACACTGCCATACTGGAGGCCCGGAGCACCGATTCATGCTCCGGTGGGTCCCTCGGCCTGGCCTGTGGGGGCTGCGTGGACCTCCGCACTGTCACAGCCCAGCCTTACCCGCCAGCTCGCCCGGCTCCAGCCCGCTGTCCGTGTCAATCCTGCTCCACCCGCCCCGCCGCGCCCGCTGCCGCCACCACCACGGCTCAGGCGCAGGGGGTGTGTCCGAGGGAAAGGTTTGCGCTGCTGCTGCAGCAGCACTGGCCAGCAGTGAGCCCGGCATCTAGCGCCCATCTGTCAGCTGAGCGGCGCCCCAGCTGTGGGAGCGCACTAACCACCAGGGGGCAGCTCCTACATTGAGCATCTGCCCCCTGGAGTTCAGTGTGCATTATAGCTACCGGCCGGTCATCCGGTCGCTTAGGCTTTTATATAAATAGAAAATAGATAACTGACCCTTGAACGGTGCGGGGGCTAGCAGCACCGGAAACGCATGTATAAGTTTTGACTTCCCCCAAACTTAACTCCAGTCCCGTGGTATCTGTGGGGAACGAGTTCCAGGATCCCTGCAGGCACAGTTTCGCGTGAAGCTATGCACAGTCAGCCCTTCACATCCGAGGACTCCCAACCATGGATCAAAAATACTGTTTTCAATCTATGGTTGGCTGACTCCCAGGATGTGGAACTTGAGAATCCTGAGGGCTGCCTATATATTTATTGAAAAACCCATGTGTAAGTGGACCTGCACAGCTCAAGCCCACGTTATCCAAGCGTCACCTGTTCTACATATCGATTCTAATCCTCTATAATGTGGTTTACCTCAAGCAAGATCCACAGGATTATGAATGAAGAGGAACAAGTGTGCACAAGCTCCTGCTGAGGTAAATGTATGCCCTCCAACGGCGAGGAAACTGTGCTAGTCCATACTGGCTGGGCTCAGCCAGGCTCTGAGCACGGCAGACCTCAGCCTGGGAGGACAGAAAGGCACCACGTCCGGGAAAACTGACGCAGGGTGATGCGGGGCTCTCCTGTCACTTCCCATAGCTCCCTACTAGTGTGGGCTTAGCACTCGGAAGGAACTTCTTTTATTCACATCATACTGGACGCCCTGGCGCACAGGGACGAAAGGTCTCAGTAGAGGGAAGCAGCTCGGCAGAAGGCAGGAAGCAGACATGCGGTGGCGAGGGCGGCACAGCAGAGAGGGGCAGGAGCCAGGGCGAGGGGGAGCTGATAGGAGCTCCCAGTCACCCGTCCTCCCATGCAGGCCAGCGGTCCAGCACTCGGCCTCTTCTCTGGTGCCACCTTGGCTACCTACTCCTGCCCCACCTCCTTCTGGCTCACCTTCCTAACCAGCACCACCCTGCTCACACCCATGCCGCTTCTTGAGGGACCCAGCCTTACGCCAGTCTGCCTTCCGAGGCTGCCCTCACCAGGCCCCTACCCAAAGCTCAATGTCACCTCGAGCAGGTCCATCCTCACAGCCCCAGGATTCTCCTGCCCACTCATTCATTCATTCGTTCGTTCGTGTGCCCATTCAATGATTGCCGAGGGGCTTCTACAGCAGCACCAGGTAGACGTTATGAACAGGTGACCAGAGATGGCCCTGATCTCCTGGGCCCTGTCCCTAGGGACAAGACAGCTCAGCAGGCCGATATGTCCACACAGATCGGGGCTCCCACAGGAAGGCCCACGGCCCTGACTCCATCTGAGAAGTTACTCTCCCCTGAAAAAACCCTCCTCCTCGGCTGCCCCTTTGGCTCAGCTCGGATCCTGAGGCCCCACTAACTCCTCCAATCCTCACTTGCCCCAACTGCCCTGCTCAGCACTGGCCCCACGACTGGGTGGTGCCTGCTGTCCTCGCCAGCCCAGCGGCATCCCTGCGCAGCCTCCGTAGCTCTGAGGCAGAGCTGTGGGCACCATGGCCTCGGCACACACGGAGGGCACACCCAGACTGTGGGGACACAGCAGGCGTCAGAACAAGGGACAGGCTTGGGGGGGAAGCCGCGTCTCAAACAGGGAAGTGGCGCTGGGCAGTCATGAGAAGCTGGAGAACTGGCAGCGGGGCCCTGCCTGCCAGGGGCTAGGCTACACGAGGCCCAGGCGTGCACTGGAGGAATCCTGATTGTGTGGAAGACACCATCAGCTCAGGCAGGCCAGGAGCCCCATCTGGCTCCCCCAGCCCCCCAACCAGGACTGAGCCCAAGGGGCTCAAAGAGCAGGGCTGACCTCCCCCGGCCAGTGGGCCGCTTCCGCCCGAGAGCTCTGGCCCCCGCCTGGCGGTGACGGAGTTTCAGGAAAAGTAAACAAGACCAGCCCAGCAACATCCTCTCAAGATCTACAGCCGAGGGGAGTGTGGGGCTATTTCTAATTCCAGAAACAAATTCTTGTTCAATAATCTTGAGATATTGAAGGTTAAACCGTGTCAATTTCTCCTTCCCTTTTCATCTCTACTTAATATTTGTTTGTGGTTTTTAAACCGGGCAAAGTAAGCCAATAAACAGAGTTGCTGGATTTAGTGAGCCAAATACAGGCCACCTAGATGTGAATTTCAGACACAAGACGAGTGGCGTTTAGTAGAAGTATGTCCCGACGCTGCACAGCAGGCTCTATCTGGCCCGTCTGTGCAGGGACGGACGAGGTGGCACCTAGATGCCCAGCCTGGCTTCCATGATGCCACCTGGACACCCCTCCACCCCCCTACCCCTCCCAGCTATTTCTCAGGCAGAGCCGACAGCGGTAGGCCAAGCCGTGTCCACCTGCACAGCATGGCCATCACCCGGCCTCACCCCCAAACGAGCGACAAGGAAGGACAGTCCTCCTCGGTGACTCCCCCACGTACAAATGTGGGCTCGCCCTACGCGGCCCACGGAAAAGCAGCGACTGCTGGCCTGCCGTGTGTGTGTATGTGTGTGTGTGTGTGTGTGTGTTCATGGGGGCCGCAGGGGATCGTTCTGCTCGCGTGTCTCCGTCACTTGCAGGAAGACAAGGCAACCTGCATGTGCACATGCGAGCCCAGTCCGACACAGGGTGCGGGGGACAGAACACTTTTAACACTATTTTTAAATTTTTTTTAATTGATTTCAGAGAGGAAAGGAGAGTGAGAGATAAAAACATCAATGATGAGAGAGAAACATTGACTGGCTGCCTCCTGTGTGCGTGCGCACATACACACACACACACACACACACACACACACCACACATACACACACACACACACACACACACACACACACACACCGGGGATTGAGCCTGCAACCTGGGCATGTGCCCTTGGCTGGAATCGAACCTGGGACCCTTCAGTCCACAGGCTGATGCTCTATCCACTGAGCCACACCGGCTAGGGCGGCAGGTCACTTTTAGATGCAAGGAGGGAGGAATGGCCAGAAGAAGCCCTGTCCCCCTGCTGACCCCACATGGCTCCTCAGCTCCCACGTCCAGGCTGGTGTATAATGGGCTGAATGGCAGACCCAAAGACATAAGGTCCTGGTCCCCAGAACCGGGAAATGTGACCTTATTTGGAAAATGGATCTTTGCAGCTGGAATCAGAAGCTCTGAGATGGGGAGATGACCCTGAATCACCCCCATTTAACAGAAGCGCACAGCTGTATCCCCACAGCTTCTTCACCCGCCAACCAGGTGGGCCCTAAAGGAATCACAAGTGGCCTTAAAGAGGGAGGCACTAGGAAGAGGGAGAGCGACACAGGGAGACGCCGTGTGAAGACAGAACAGAGGCGGGAGTGAGGTGGCCCCGAGCCCAGGGCCCACCGGGGCTGGGAGGCAGGAAGGATCCTCCCAGCGCCTCCAGGAGGAGCACAGCCTGCCACACCTAGACTTCTGGCCTCACAACGAGAGTGAATAAATGTCTGGGCTTTAAGCCACCCACTTTTTGGTACTTGGTTACAACAGCCACAGGAAAGGAACACAGGGGTAGGCCCAGGGAACCCTCCTCCTCCTGGGACCCCACTGCCCGACCCTGGCAGTGAGGAGCTGACCGGCTGCTAAACGCTTAACTCCACAGAACCGTCCTCTAGGCTGGACTCAGGGAAATGAGGGGCTCTGGTGCCGGGACAGTCCAGGCACCTCATTCTGCCCAAGTGCCCCCAGCTCCTCTGGCCTGCACTCACGAGGAGTCACAGCCGGGCACAGAGTAGGGGTTGACACAGGTGTGCTACATGAAGACCTGAGCTGCCTCCTGGGCACAAACCGAGTCACAGCAGTGACACGACAGCCTGGACATGACCTAATGCGCACCATCGCTAACAGGTGCTGGGCACGTCCTGCTTGCCAGACATAGTTCCCCACCATTTTACACAGATTATCTGTGGACCCTGAGAAAGAAGATGTCTAGTAAATTAGGGGTCCTGGTGGCTTAACTGGGCTTAAATTAAAAAAATAAAAGCTGCACTGAGCTACCCACCTCACCACTGAACTGCCTCCTGCACCATGTTCCTGCGGGCTGAGCCAGGAGTTCCTGGAACCCTATTTCAACCAATAGGAATGAGGCTTTCCCCACCCAAGAGAAGCACACAGCTATACCCCCACAGCTTCTTCACCCACCAATCAGGACAGTGCCTTGTGGACCAATCAAACTGTGAGGATCTGGATCCCTCATTTGCATGAGGACAGACCAATCAGGGATCAGGAGCAGAAACTTTTGTCTATAAGTCAGTTTCCCTCAGGCCCTGAGAGCCCACTTTCCCTTTCCCTGGCTTCACTGGAGCAGACGGGCGCAGGGCAGAGCAGCCAGGAGCGGAGTCGGGCAGAGCTGCCTGCTGGAAGGGGCCTGGTCCAGGTTGCTCACAGCCATGCTGCCTCCACAGCGGTGCTGGGCCACCACTGACGGTTTGCTCTGCCTAATGTTTCCTTCCTCACTGCCCCCCAATTGGGGATTCCTGTTGGTGTGGAATAGCACCCAGGAGGCTGACGTATCCTCACACCAGCCTTGCTATTAACCTGTTTCATAGTCAGAAACCGTGGCATGGAAGAGTAGTTTGCCGTGATCAAACCAGGAACCAGACGAGGTCAAGAACGAGGTACCGAAAGGCAAAAACCCGCACCTTTGCTCAGCCCTCAGCTGGAGCTCGGCCTGGTAAGCGCGCCGTGGGCCCAGAGCAGCCGCCGCTGGGAGGCCAAAGGAGCCGGCCTTCCCCCCATCAGAGGAAGAACCTACACCTCTCCTGCGCATGCTCATCCACCCCCACTCGAAGCAGGCGCTGCTCCGGCGGACGCAGGGAGACCAGTGGGGCTTCGCCTCACCCTCCGGGCTGCGTGAGGGAAAGCTCTGGCAGGCTGGAGGGCTCACTCCCCATTACTTGGTTCTCCCGAAGAGACGACCACTCAACAGACGGCTCACCGCAGGCCATCAGTGCTCTCAGGCTATCTGCTGCTCAGTCAAGCTGCAAGCAGGTTCGACATAGAAAGAGCAAGGATGTGAAGCACCGGGGGCCCCGAGGCGCAGGCAGGCCCCGGGGGAGCTGTCCCCCAAAGGGGGCTGCAGTGGGTAAGATGGTCAGCTGGGCGTCGGCGCATTCCTCCCAGCTCCGAGACAGGGAACGGAGTGCGGGCGTGGGGATGCCTGGGAAGAGAGGGGGACATCCCAGTAGCTCAGAAAGGAGGCGCTGGGGAGAGGAAGCCCTGGAATCTGTTCATACACTAAGCCCGGAGCCGCCATGCAGGTGAGTCCACGGAGCAGCAGGAGGCGGCTGGCAGGCAAGGGCACCGAGTGGCCATTACACAGAGATTTCAGTCCCAAGTAACTTCCAGAACAAAACACAGCGCTCTTTCTGGAAAAGAGTCACTGAATGGACATCCACGATGTCTAGTACACAGATGTTCAAAGACACAGTGTGACCGCAGTCAAGAGAAAGGTCAACAGAAACAGATCCTGAGATAACCGGGGGCTGACATTAGCCAATCAGAGCTACAAGCAGCCAATAAAGCGTGCCAAGGCTTTACCGGGAAATATGGCCACAATAAACCGATGGCGTTATCTCGGTAGACAGAAGCTATATAAAAGCACCAGGTGGAAACTGGAAACGTGAGTCTGCTTCTGGAGAGAGCTGGCCAAAGCATGAGTGGCCATCAGCTCCCAAAAGTAAAGACCAGCAGCTCTCCCAGACCTGAGCCCGAAGCCAGGTCACCTTCTTCCCTGGGCACCTTCTCCAGGGTGGCTCCCTCCTCCCTCCGGGCAGGCCCGGGCAGGGCACCACAAGGCCCTGCGGACACCAACGCAGCAGCCGGGTTAGCACCCGTGGCCGGCGGACCAGGGGCAGGAGATGGCTCTCAGCAGTCCTTTCAGCAGTCAAGTCAGGAGCACTGAGGAGGGCTCCAGGGTGGTCCCCAAAGACACCAGGTCCTGGCTCCTGGCACCGTGTCACCTTGAGGGGACAGGACTTGGCAGGTGTGATTCACTTGGGGTCCTGGTGTAGACGAAGGGCCAAGAACAGAATGACAAGGGTCCTTACGGGAGGGAGGAAGGCGGGTGCCACCAGGGAAGCAAGGGGGTGGGCACGGGGGGGAGGCAGCCTCCAGAGTGGAAAAGGGGCAGGAAGGCTCTCCCGCCCCGCGCCCCTGAGGCTGCCCGAGGCCTCAGCCAGCGAGACCCCGGGGACTGTGGTGGCCAAGCCCGGAGGCGGTGGGTGCGGGAAAGTCCTACAAGTGCTAATGAGAAAGTGCAGCGCTGACTGGAAATGCCACGTTCACAGGCAACACCTGGCTCGGCTGCGTGCTTCCACCAGTGCTGCCGTCACGACTGCTCTTCTGCTGCGCCTGACCGTGTGGTCTGGTCCATCTCAGTGTCCAAAGGCAACAAAATCAGAAGCAAGCGAGCCTGCTGCCCGTCTGCAGGCTGCGCAGCCCCGGCCGCCTCGCCCTGAGCCTGCGGCCGCCCCACTTCTGGGCCCTCAGCCCTCACCCGCCCCCCTGCTCCTCTGCCTGGCCCGGGCCCTGCCTCCGACGGTCACCCCAACAAGGGCCCTGGGCCCCTCCTCTGCCCACAGGCTGCTCGGTGCCACCCTGACCCTCTGGCACCTGCCCCCGCCTCCCCTCCGCAGCCCCGGGCAGAGGTGCCCCCATCAGCAGCCCCCAGGGCCTGGCGGCCGCCTCCTCCCTGTGCCCACCGGGCGAGGAGCGTCCCCGGCCGAGGTCCTCGGTGGGCGCCTCATGTCCTCAAGACCACGGGGCAGGGAGGCACTTTCAGAAACTTCACGCTTCCGACGGCTGCATTTCCACAGTGAAAGCCGGCCCTCCCGCTGTCGCCCGCCCCCCACGGCCGCCCAGGCGGATCTCGGACCCTCTGCCCCGCTGGGCCACCCGCGGGCCGGGCCTCACTCCTGGGGAAGCGGGTGGCCTGCCCTGCCCGGGCTCACAGGTGCCCTCGGACCCCAAGGCGGCCCCAGTCCCGGCCAGCCGCACCACCGCGGGGAGACGAGGCCCAGGCCGGCACCGGGGCCTGGGAGGGGGAGGCCCCGCAGCTAATTTGCTGAGTCGGGGTCCCAGGAGACGCCTCCGCCCAACAAAGCGGCGCCTGTGGGTCCGTCCGGCCGGGAAACCAGGACCCGCGGGGCGGGGGGCGGGCGGCCGGGGCGGGGGCGCAGGGCCGGTCCGCCCCGACGCCGCCCGTCCCGCAGCTCCGCGGCCTCGCAGCGACCCCCGCACGGGCCGCGGCGAGTGCCCCGCGCCGGGCCGGGAACAAAAGGCGGCGGCGGCGGCCGGGCCGGGGCCAGTCTGAGGAGGCGGCGGCCTGAGAGCGGGACCGCCGGCGCCCGGCGCCCCACGTCGCGCGGGGCGGGGCCGGCGGCGAGGGCGCTCGCTCGCGCCGGAGAAGAAGAAAGAAAGCGGGCGGGGCGGCCCGCGCCCCCGCACCTACCGCTCCGCCGCCGCCCGCGTCCGCGCCGCCCGCGCCCAACGGTCTCCTCAGCCGCCGCCGCCGTCTGGGCTAAGGGGCGGGGCCCGGGACAGGGGGCGGGCCCAGGGCTGGTGGGCGGGGCCTTGGAGGGTCGGCGGGTGGTGCTCCCGGGGGCGCGGTCGTGCTTGGGCGTGGCCTCGGGGCGAGGTGGGCGTGGCCTCAGCGGGTGTGGGCGTGACTCAGGAGGCAGCAGAGCGCAGTTTATGGGCGGGTCGGAGCCTCTAGGGGGCGGGGCCTGCACGAGGCGCGAAACCGGACGCGCGGCCAGGCCGCTAGGGGCGGGGCATCCCAGGGACAAGTAGGAAACAGGGGCGGGGCCTTGAGCTGGGAGGCGGGCCTCCCAGGCAGGGGGCGGGACTTCCGCTGCCTGAGCCGTGACCGCGGATCCCGCTCAGCCGTGGAAGCCCCACGCCCCCAGCTTCAGTCCCCTCGGGGCCGCCACCAGGTCCCCCCCTCGGCGTGCCCTCTTCCGACTGCTTCCGGCCTTTGATGCTCGCGGAGATTGCATTCACGGGAAATCCTTTTAAAGGAGGAGAGTGGCCGAAACATATCGTCGATCTGGGGACTGAAAGGTCTCAGGTTCGATTCCTGTCAAGGGCATGTACCTTGGTTGCGGGCACATCCCCAGTGAGGGGGGGGGTGCAAAAGGCAACTGACTGATGATTCTCTCTCATCGATGTTTCTAACTCTCTATCCCTCTCTCTCTGTAAAAAATCAATAAATATATTTTTTTTTAAAAGGAGGAGAGTGACTCGCCTCCCGCAGGTGGGAGGCCAGGCCTGCAGAGCCCAGCATGGCCGGTGGGCCTGCCCCCACCCCCACTTCCCACCACCGCCCGCAGCCGCCTCTGCCCCTGGACCTTCCTGGGGTCGCTCCCACCCCAGCTGTCTTCTCCCTCCCCGGACAGTTTCTGGGGCAGTGACGCTCCCCCCTGTCCCGGCCTGCCTGCCAGGACTTCCAGGAGAGGGCCCGGGGGTTACTGTGCGGTCCCAGGGCGGGGGCGGGGAGCAAGTCCAGGACTCCTGGCGCCTCCCGGACGCAGCCGGCACCCACGCCTGGCTGAATCGCCTGGGCTGTCTGCTAAGCCACCTGACAGTCCCCCGGCCATCACACTGCCGCCGCCATTGGGTTATGCTTTCCGGACGGTCAGAGCCCCTGGGTTATGCTTTCCGGTGCCCTCGCGGTGCTTGGCCATCGTCCCACTGCCCGGCCCGGTGTCAGAGTGCCCCTCCCGTGTTCGCAAATAGAACGCCCCCGTGGCGTGTGGGGCGTGGAGCTGCCGGAGATGAGCGCTCGGGCAGGACAGGAGGCGGGGACTCGGGGCCATTGTCTCCACCACAGGACTGTGTGGCCTAATGTGTCCCCCACACGGCCTGTGGAGCCTTAACCCCTGTGAGACCAGCTAGGAGGGGAGGCCCCAGGGAGGTGAGCAGGCCAGGAGGGTAGATTAGCGCCTTTATGAGACCCCAGAGCACCTGTCCCAGCCCCCCGTGAGGTGCAGTGAGGGGCGCTGGCCCGAGGGGACCTGGGCTCCTCTGCGGGGACCTGGTCGTGGCCGGTGTTTCTGTGTGCCCACTGCACCCGGGTGTTTCTCACAGCAGCAGGACGGCTGAGACAGGCACCCACGTCCTCCTGCTCACAGGGTGCAGGCCGCCAGGCAGCCGGCCCTCCAAGCTGTCACCCTGGGGCTCCGTGCGGCCCCTCCCGCCATCCTCTCTGAGGGCCACCTGCTTTGTTTGGCTTCAAGGAGCAGCCCCTCCCCCCGCCCCTCCCCCTCCCTTTGGCAGCTCTTCGTCCTCAGGTCCTTTGTCATCACTGCGTCCCAGTCCCCGGAGGAAACACATGGCTTCCCGGGAGGGAAACTTGAGAAGAGTCCAGCGGAGCCCCATCTGCAGGCCCCAGGGGCTGGGGCGCAGTCGGTCAGACAGCAGGACGGGACCAGCACCGCTGCTAGGGCCCGGGGGGGGGGGGGGCAGCCCCGAGGTTAGGGAACCCAGAAAAGGGGAGAGGGGTCTCTCTCTCTTTTGTTAATCCTCACCCAACGATACTGTCCCATTGATTTTTATTTTATTTTTTTCATGGGCTTGGGCCTCTATTATTTATTTATTTATTTATTTATTATTTTAATATATTTTATTGATTTTTTACAGAGAGGAAGAGAGAGGGATAGAGAGCCAGAAACATCAATGAGAATTATCGGTCAGCTGCCTCTGCACACCCCCCACTGGGGATGCGCCTGCAACCAAGCTACATGCCCCTGACCGGAATCGAACCCGGGACCCTTCAGTCCGCAGGCCGATGCTCCACCCACTGAGCCAAACCGGTCTCGGCTGTTCCACTGATTTTTAGAGAGAGTGGAAGAGAGGGGGAGAGACAGAGAGAGAGAGACCGATGTTAGAAAGACACATCGATTGGTTGCCTCCTGCATGCATGCATCTGAGCAGGGCAGGGGATGGAGCCTGCACCTGAGGTAGGCGCCCTTGACCGGAATCGAACCCAGGACCCTTCAGTCCACAATCCGACCCTCTATCCACTGAGCCAAACCGGCCAGGACAGGAACATACTTCTGTAGTGCCCACTCCTTCTGCCACATGTCCCCTGCCTCCCGCCCACCCCCCGCAAGACACCCACACCACCTTGGCTGCCGCCTGCACACCCCGTCCCCGAACCCACCACAGCCGGCCACCAGCCCGGTCACCGCCTCCCTGGCCGCCGTGGAGCCACGGCCTGGTCCCCACACTGCCCCTCGCAGGGGCTGCACCGCGGTCGTGAGCTGATGTCAGCCCACTTCACAGATGGAGGTTGAGGCCGAGCAGGGCCTGAGTGGCCTCCCTGGGCGGCAGAGCTGGGACTGGACTCCCAGCACTGGACAGCCCCACTGCCCGCCCCCAGCACCGCCCGCCTCCCCGTGCCCACATCCGCCCCGAATGCCCCGTGGCCGCCATTGCACAAAGAAATCCCGCCTCCTCCCGAGGCCCCAGGCCTCCACGGAGTCTCTCTCTGCCTCCGCCAGCTGTGGGGACTGGGACAGGGTCGGGGACAGCCAGGCACCCTCAGCGCCAGCCGGAGTGAGGTGGGTCCGAGGGGTGAAGCCAGTGCTCCTCTCTCGAGCTGGTGCCCACCTGCCCCTGCCCTCGGGGCCTGCTGAGAGCCACCTGCCAGGCCAGCTCAGGTGTCTCCTCCCCCCGCCCCACCAGGTGGCCAGGAGCCCTCCCGCACACCCGTCACGCTCACACATACGTGTCATTCCTGTCACCCGAAGGAGGTCGGCCCACACCCCTCACCCCCCCACAGCTCCCGACAAAGCGAGGACCGACATCACACCTGCACCAGGTGTGCCCAGCACGCGCACACGATGTTTGGAATGGGACAGAAACGACAGGACATGGGAAGAAATAGGAACATGTAGCCTGTGTGATAAAAACCATCTAACGATGTGGACCCCACGTGGCCCAGTCACCGGAATGAGCTGACACTGCAATGGGAGGATGTGCGGATCGAGGTGAACGGAGTGACAGAGAGAAACGAGGTGTTCTGGAGGAGAAACGGGAACTCTAAAAACCTCCGGAGAAATGGAGACGCTGAGAGCCATAACATCACGGTATTGGGAGTTAGAAGTGTGCCGGCCCAGCTGCCAGACCTGGGAAGGGCGGGGCTCGGAGCTCACTCGCCGGTGTGAGCCGTCACACTGACCCGGAGAAACACGCGTGAGCCGCGGGAGGAGCGCTGTGACCGAACACAACACGGGAGATGTATGTGCAGAAATAGTGGCTAAAAAATCAACCCATAGATTCCACCAGAAAACCACTGAGGCACCCATTTTTGAAAACAAGAAAGAGCTGAAATCTTTGAAGCAGCCAGGGAAATGGATGCATTGCAGGCCGGCCAGCGTGGTTCCATGGCTGAGCATCCACCTGTGAGCCAGGAGTCACGCCCGGGTTGCAGGTTCCATCCCCAGTGTGGGTTGTGCAGGGGCCAGCTGATCCATGATTCTCTCTCATCACTGATGTTTCTCTCTCCCCCTCTCCTTTCTTCTCTGACATCAATAAACATCTATTAGGAAAAAAAAAAAAAAAAGAAGAAAAAAAAAAAAAAGACTTGCTGTGAGCTACAGTGATGGAGAGAAGGTGCATGCAGAGCCGGGAAACTGAGTGAAGTTGACCCGCTGTTGCTCAGAGAATCGATTTTGACAAAAGCGAAAGCCAATGCCACGCAGAAAGGGAGACTAACCCCGGCGCTGGGCCACGGGGAACTGAACGGGGGTCTAACTTGCATCACATCCAGGGATCATTGACCTGAGGTGGATCCATGACCCAAGCACGGTCACAGCTTCCGAATACAACACGGGAAAGTCTGAAAACTTTTAGGACCAGAGAGCTCTAGCCGCAGGGAAAAATAAATTTGATCATTTTCATTTTCTCAAAAGCAAAGTCTCTGCCCACCCACAGACACCATTAGCTCCCCTGCCCACTCGGCGGTGTCCCAGGCTGAATGGACTCACCGCCTTCCTCCCACCACTGACAGCCACACGACCGCGGGCACGCCGCTGCTGGCGCCTGCCTGCCGCCCTGAACGAGACCTGGCCCGGAGCGGCCGGAGCAGCAGTGGGACACTCGGGCCTGCAGGCCCCCAGGAGGCACCTCCCGTGGGCCCAGGCTCGGACCCGAGGGAGACTGAGGGGCGGCGGGCCCGGGCCAGGCTGCACCATCAGGGAGATACGTCAGTCCTGGGGCCCAAGTCTGGGATGTAGGTCCCACTCCACCTGAGGCCCATCGCCCCAAACCCACTTGTCCTGCGTGGGGTGGGCTCAGAGGCGGCTCTGCAGCGTTTCTTTTCTTGGCTGTAAGCTAAGCAGCTGCCCATTAGAATTCCATTCGTTTCAAAGCTTGAGCTGCAGTTGATATTTCTAATTATCGGGCATTAAAATGGTCCCTGTAATTTAAGGATAATTGCGGGCGATGCCAGCTGGTGCCCGAGCTGCCCTGCTCCGGCAGAACGTGCGGGCCGTCCCAGGAGAGGCGGGAAGCGGGGGGGGGGGGGGGGCGTGCAGGCCTGGGCGAGGAGGGAGGCACCTCCACGCGGACTGAGGACACAGTGTGACACGCTGGGCCGTGGGAGGAGGAGCGGCGGGGCCGGGAGGGGGGTGAGGGGGGATGGGTGCCCAGGTCCCCTCAGGGGAGCCAGTCCCGCCCTCTGCGCGCCATGGCTCCCCGACGGCAGGGCCCCGAGGTGCCCAGGAGGGAGGATCGTCTCGGCATCGTCTGGACCTGAGCCCCTGGGCGGCACATTCAGAGACGGACGAGGACTGGCTGTGCCCTCAGCATCCCAGCGTGAGGCCACGCTCACAGCACCGGTGACCCAGACCCCTGGGCCCCCATGTTCCCTGCTGCTCCCCACCCACCCCAACCCCGCAGCCCTCCCGCCGCGGCCCCCCACCTCAGCCGGCTGCCGCTGAGCTCAGTGAGGCGTGCTGAGCAGGCCCGGCCACGGCCACGGCGCAAGGCCACACGGGCGTTTCAGGGGAGGACTGGCCCCCGGGGGGCCACGCACACGCCTGGCCGGCCAGCCGGTGACCCGTGGAGGCGGGCGGGCCCGAGCTGGTCAGCTGGGCCTGCCCCACGGACCCGCGCCCATCGCACAGCGGTGCTAGGGCGTAGACGTCCCTTCCCGACCACGGCACAGTGACCTCACGTGGCAGCCGGACTGGCCTTGGTGGGAACGGGCGCGCCCTGGAGACACAGCAGGGTTTGTGCCCGTGCGCGGGGCTCGGGAAGGGGTCCTGCCACCCAGCTGGTGACCTCTGCACCCCCGTGACCTCTGCCAGGTTGGGTTACCTTCACACCCTGGCTGCCTGCCAGGCCCCAGCAGCAGGGGTTCCCGGCACAGCTGCCCCCCTCTGCCCCCTGCCGCCTCCCGGCTGAGTCCAGCCCCTCCCCAGGTCCCACCTTCCCTGCCCATGATCACATCCTACGTGTTTATTAGTCACGTCTGTCTGCTCCCCCATGTGAGCCCCCAAGGACAGCCTGTGTCGGCCTCAGCTGCCCAGAGTGAGCGGGAGGGGCCGTGACCGGAGGTTCCTTTATTATTCCCACCGGGGGGCGGCCAGCCCACGTCCCGGGCAGGCCCCCCCTCAGTGTCCGGGGCGTTCAGGGAAGGGGGTCCCCCTCAGTGTCCGGGGTGTTCAGGGCAGGGGGTCCCCCTCAGTGTCCGGGGCGTTCAGGGCAGGTGGGGGGGCCCTCAGTGTCCGGGGCGTTCAGGGAAGGGGGTCCCCCTCAGTGTCCGGGGTGTTCAGGGCAGGGGGTCCCCCTCAGTGTCCGGGGCGTTCAGGGCAGGTGGGGGGGCCCTCAGTGTCCGGGGCGTTCAGGGAAGGGGGTCCCCCTCAGTGTCCGTGGGCGTTCAGGGCAGCCAGGGGAGGTGAGGAGAGCCGCTGTCCGCGTTGCGGGCTCTGGACCAGCCCAGCCTGGGCTGCGCTCCCTCGGGGAGAGATCCGAGTTCCAGGTGTGGTCAGCGGGGACACGGTGGAGCGTGAGGGCACGCGTTCTGTTCTGGCGGGGCCCTGGCCTGTGCCTCCGGCCCGCGGGGGCGGGCGGGCCGGCTAGCCGCTGGGCTTGGCGATGATCTTCTCCAGCAGGCTCATCATGCGCTCCTGCAGCTGCAGGCCCTGCACCTGGAGCAGGTGCTGCTGGTCCAGCACGCGGCGCACCTCACGGCACGTGTCCTCCACGGCGCGGCTCAGCCGCCGCTGCTCCTCCAGCATGGCCTCCAGCAGCCGCAGCTTCCGCCTGCGGAACGGGCCCGGCGCCTTGCGCTTCTTCACCGGCCGCTCCTCGGACCTGTGGGCACAGCGGGCGCGTGAGCCGGGCCACGGAGCCGGCAGGCCCGACCCTCCCGGGGACCCACCGGGCCGGGGAGACCGGGGCCCAGGGAGCTCGGCCACCGCTCAGCGCTCGGCGTCCAGGACAGCGAAAGGGCCACGGGGCCACGGGCCCGGCCGTCCACAGGGACCCAGCAGCTCGGTCACAGGACACCCAAGTCCCCTGAGCCTGGGCGGGCGGGGACACCCTGCCAGAGGACACCCCCAAAGGCACTGAGCTGGGGGGTGGGGCGCTCGGGGTGGAGGCCGCCCAGGGAGAGAGGAGGAAGGCTGGGTGGGAGGGGTGCTGGGCGGTGTGGCTCCCCTGTGAAGCCAGGGGCCACCAGTCCTGCTGGCCTTGGGCCGATGGGGAAACTGAGGCCAAGGGAGAGAGGGCCTGGGCCTGGGCCTGGGGTGGGAGGCAGGAGGGCAGGCACCTGGGAGAGGGCACGGAGGAATCCGGTGGGCAGGGGTGAAGGCAGCACAGGCGGGGGCTCTCTGCTGAGGGGTGGGGCACCCCTGGTGGAACCGACCTCCACTGTGGGCAGGGAGCTGCCCAATCTCACTGACCCTCGGGCCCTCCTCCGCCCCCCAGCTCCTGAGCAGAACAGCACCAGCCAGCCGCAGGGCGAGCGCAGAGCGTGGGGCCCCGCGCCCCTTCCCGGGAGCAGCAGCGTCTGGGAACAGGGCTCGGTCCCGGGCACAGCGGGCCGGACTCAGGCTGCCCGCTGCCGAGGCCTGGCTGTCAGCAAAGGCGCTCTGTCCGGGTCTTTGTGGAGAAACCCGCCGGCAAGGGGCACCGGACGAATGGAACGGGCGCTCTGCCACCGGTGTCAGCACTGAAGGCCCCGAGATGCCCCCTCAGCCCCCACCATGGCAGACTTGAACACCGGGGCTGGGAGGGCCAGGGCCATGGCTCAGATCCAGACTTCCTGTTCTCCTTTCCAACTGGCCAACTCCTACTCACCCTCGGAAACCCACCCCACAGGTCCCTCCTCTGGCTCTCCCAGCCCCACACCACAGGCTGAGTCTCCTCGTGGCTGTCGGTAACGTCCCCGTGGCCGAGTCACGTGGTAGGAAGCATGTGACAGATAGCAGAGGCGAGGGGCGTACCCACAGCAGCCAGGCTAGAGGACCCTGGAGGCCCAGCCCGACCTCTCCTGATGGAAGGGGACCCGGGGCGGGGCCCGCTTGGGGCCCAGGGGGCGGAAACAGAGGCAGCGGGGCAGGCAGGGCGGGCACACCTGGCGCTCCTCCACGTGCCAGGCCCTGGCCTGCGTGTGCCCTCTCCTCTGGCACTCCCAGCTGCCCGCAGAGAAGCCACGGACTACCCCATTTACCGAGGGAGACGGAGGCCCAGAGAGGTCATGACCTTCCCACACAGCTCAACAGCGACGCAGCCGGAGACACAGCCGCCTGTGCCAGGACCGCCGCGTAGGGTCTGCGTGCCTCCCTGCGGGGCCGCCCTGCGGGGTCCCCCTCTGTAGCCCGCCAGCACGAGAACACTTCCTGTTCCCCCTCTCAACTGGCCAACTCCTATGCACCCTTCAAAACCCGCCCCCCTGTGCCCCCTGGCCGCTCTCAGCCCTCCTGCGGGGCAGGAGAAGGGCGCACACTACCTGAACTTAAGGGACAGTAAGCTGGAGGAGCTGTCGGAGCCGTCGTCCTGGAAGCGGCCTTCGAAGGAGCACTGGTTATACGGTAAGTACAGAGGGGTGGACTTAGCCGACGGCGACAGGGACTCCTCGGTCTGGGACGTGGAGGGCCCCGGCTGCTGGCCGTCCGGCAGTTTGCCATCACAGGACTCGGGGGCCTTGGCCAGAATCCTATCAATGGCTAGGTAATAGGGCCAGTCGGGCGGGACGGACTCGCTATCTGTCATGCATTTTAATTTCCTGCAACGAGACACACAAGAGCGGAGTGTGAGAAACAGCCGGCGCCCGCCCCTGGCGGAGGCGGCGCCGCTCCTGGGCCGACAGGCCTCCCGGGAGACCGGCCTCAGGGCCGGTGGCTCCGGGCTCGGGAGGAAGTCGGACTCGGGACCTACGCGGCCTTGGACGCTAAAAGCCGCAGGGCGGGCGCGGTCGGGCATCGCCATCGTCCCGCTCGCAGTGCTGCGGGGTCGAAGCTCCCTGCGTGAGCGGGCACTGCCCGGCGGGCCGGCGCCGTAAACACCGCCACGCAGTAAAGCCGGGCACGTGCCGCACCGACACCGGGCGCACCAGGACGACCGTGCGCTTCTGAAGAGCCGCCTCGGGGTACGAGGGGCATCTCGGGGGCCCTTCAATGCCGAGCAGGTCCCACGGGCGCTAAGGGCACAGGCCTCGGCGTCCGGCTGGTCCGAGTCTGTGTCTCGAGCTGCCACCTTGCTGTGTGACCTCGGGCAGGTGCATTGACCTCTCTGAGCCTCCATGTTCACATCAGTAAAATGGGGATGATCAACGCGAGCTCCTCACAGGGCCGTAGGGAAGGCTTAGTGGGACGATGCCCGATGCCCAGTGAACAGCGGGCTGTCCAGGTACCATGCTGGCAGAAGGTGCCAGGAGGCAGCTGGGCTGGGCCAGGCAGACCCCTGCTCACACTGCCCGACATCTCTCATCTCCATTCAGACCTCAGGCCAAGGGGCTACACAGCCCAGCTCCGCCCACCACGGGCCTGAGCCCCCACAGCCCAGCATCCTGCCTACCCTGCAGACAGGCCCCGGCCTAGGCCAGCCCCAGAGATCAGAGCCAGGGAGGTGGGCCCCCGGAGAGCTGGCAACCAAGGCCAAGCCAGAAAGAAGCCCCAGGTGGGTGGGCAGGGGACTCTGTGCTTCCTGCGCTCCACAGTGCCCTGGCCCCGCCTCGGCCTGTGCCCCGGCCCTGCCCACGCTGCTCTGGCGCAGGAGACCCTGCAGCTGGTGTGGCCCCTGGCTGCCGGAAATGGCCTGGCCATCTGAGCGAGCTGCCCCGTCCACAGCGCAACCAGACAATGAGGGGCTGCGGCTCAGGGAGGTGAGCAGAGGCTGTCTCAGCAGAACACTGCCCCCGCCAAACGCCACGGATAGATCCCGTGTGGCAGAGCGTGGCTGCTGTCTTCCCAGCCACGGGACCCCATCCATTCCCTGGAGGTCGGCAGACCCACACCCAGCCTTCACCCAGGCGCCCCTCTAGCCCGAGACCCCCTCAAGCCAGCCCACTCCTTGGAGGAAAAAGGAAAGGCTGCCCCAGCACGGGAGGCCCCTGAACACTGAACAAACCATACTGCGTGTTAGCCCCCTCAGGCGACCTTAGCCTGAGCCTCAATATGCAAAGAGCGACTGTGAGCAAATAAGGGCAGCCTCTGGGAGGGGGTAAGAATGAGCCACAGGGTCCCCGCTCAGGGCCGTGCAGCCCAGGCTCTCGCCTGCTCTGGCCTCAGTTTCTCCCTGGCGACAGGAGCGATGCGGCACAACCCTTGCAGCCTGCACACACCCCAGCCTCCGTGCCCGCCGGCGCCAGGTGCCTGCTCAGCTGCACCTCCCTGCAGCCGCCTGACACGCCCTCCGCCTCCGGGATCGAACCGAATCCCTCCCCTGGGACCGAGGCTTTCCTGGTAGATAACGGATCACCCAGACCCCGAGCGCCGCCATCAGCCCTTCACTAAGCGACTCCCTGCCTCTGGCCTCGGCTCGCCCTGGCGGGGCCTGCTTGGGTCGGAAAGGGCCTTTGGACTGGGCCACAGAACGCTCAGCTAATGCAGCTGGAAACAGCCTTTCGGGGGCCAGGGCCTGAGGAGCCTGCACACCTCCAACCTCCCACCTATAGGGGGGGTGGACCCCCCTAAGTGCGGCTCACAGTGCCTGGGGCCACCCTGCAGGGCCGGTCTGCACCGGCCTGGCCACCCCGCTGCTCCCTGCCCAGGCGGCCACCAGGCCCACGAGGTAGCAGGGCAGGGACCAGCTGGGCCCACCAAGGACAGCCCCTCACGTCCTGGGCACTGCCAGGCTCGGGGGCAGCCAGGGCCAGCGCCGCACAGGTGCCCACAGGACTCCAGGCACATGGCGCTGCCCCCGTGGCTCCCAGCTCCTGCTTGACTTTCGTCAGCAAGACCCAGGCCCGTCTGTGACCTTCCACCAGCCGGTGACCTTCACCCTGACCATGACCCTCTCCACACTGTGCCCCTTGCAGACAGGCCTGGGCAGCATGACCCCAAGGTGCTGGGCCCGTGGGCCACGCTTGGCTCCCTCCCTGGACGATGCCTCTGCCCCCACCCCCCCTCAGAGCCTGTCTGTGCCCTGACCTGCCGTTCCCCCCAGGCTGCCGGGGCAGGGCCCCCTGGAGCGGGGCTGCACCTCTTCCTCCCACCACGAGGCCCCTCCCACCAGCGCCCTCCCTGAGCTCAGGGCTCCCTGACCCTGACGTCACAGTGGCCGCAGCAGATGCTGCCAACGACTGAGCGTCAGGACCGGGCGGGACTCTCAGGCCTGGAGCCGAGCCTCCTCCTTCCTCGGCCTCAGTTTCCCCGTTAGCGACACCCCAACACCTGCCGTGGTGCCAGCCTGCGCCGGGCCTGCAGGCTCCCGGCCGGGCGGCGGGGCCGAGGGGCAGGCGGCCGGAGCCTACCTGTACTGGAAGGTCATGTTGGTGATCTTGATCTTGATCTCCTCGCCCAGCCGGCGCTCGCCCGTCATGGCCAGCAGCTTGCAGGCCATCTTCTCGTACACCTTGGCGTTGCGCTTGGTCTGCTTCAGCTCCTCGAAGAACTCCTCCCAGACCAGCATGAGGCCGCGCATCTCGGCGTCGGTCCAGTTGCGGGCGCGCCGGTGCTTCTCCGCCTGCGGGGACACCAGGTAGCCGGGCACCTCGGCCGCGGCCATGCCGGCGGCGCCTGCGGGGAGCGGGCGCTCAGGGGCCGGCCGGCGCCGCGGACGAGCCCGGCTCTGGGAAGGCAGCTCCGCGCTTAAAATGGGGCCTACATCTGACAGGCAGGAATTTAGTTAAAAGCTTTTAAACGGGAAACGTCATTTTGATGTCACGTTTCCATAGCAACAGAGCAACTGCATCAGCTACAACAACAGAAACCTTTTAACTGAAAGCGCAGGAATCGGGGCCGCCGTGACGGGCCATCAATACTGCAGCGGGCGGGCCGGGCCGACACCACGGCCCAGGTCCCGGCCCTGCCTCCGCCCCGCCCGGCCCAGCCAGCTGCCAGGCCTCCATGGCCAAGGCCACACAGGCCCGGCGCCCACACCAGGCCACCTGGCTCCCGCAGCCCCGGCCCACGCAGGCCCACGCAGGCCGCAGCCCAGAGAGCCCAGGATGGGGGTGGGACAAGACTCGGAGACGGGTCAGGCGGAGAGGGGGATGGAGACTGAGGGGACAGGTGGAGAGGCGGGCAGAGACAGGCATGAAGGGGGAGGGGACAAGGAGCAGACACCCTCAGGGACATGCCTCGGCTCCTCTCCCAAGGCCACCGCCCTCCTCCCCCCTCCCCCCCGCCCGCACAGCGGCCCGGACCACAGGCTCATGCCTTACAGTGGGTAATGCACATGGCACCCAGGCCGTGCGGGAGCGCCGCCTCCCTCCTGCAGGGCTGCTGGCCGGCCAGGGTGCCGGGTGGGCTGAGGCACCAGGACCGTTGTTGAGGCCGGAGAGGAGCTGAGCCGGTGTGGGTGACCCTCTGCCCTGGGCAGCGCCACTATGGCCCGGCCACACTGAGCTAGCACCAGCCCAGCCTGCCCCCGGCATCCCCAGACCCACAGGAAGGGCCGGCAAAGGCTCCGAGCAAGGAGGTGAACGGATGCTCGGACCCGCCCCGCCCCCGTAGCCTAGACTCGCCTTTGCTCTTACCGGCGAACTCCTACTCATCCTTCAAACCTGCTCCGACCCCATCTCCTCTCGGAAGTGCTCCCGCTGCACGGTGGTCCTTCTGCCCCTCCCCCTCGGGGACGGGGGCCAATGAGCCAGCTGCTTGGTTTCCTCCCTCTGACCGGGCTGCATGGCCCCGGTCAGACCCCACGAGACAACGCTGAGGAGCACTGAGCACCCGGGTGCGGGCTCCGTCCTACACGCTGTCCCGTGTGCCTTCTGCGTGGGCCCTCCCGCACGCTGGTGAGGGAGACCAGCTCCGTTAACACCCGCTTTACAGACAAAAAGCCCGAGGCCAACGTGAGGTCACCTGCGGGCAGGGGCCGGGCCAGGCTTTGGCCCCAGGCAGGTGACCGGGCTGGGTGTGGCCCCCGCCGGCTGGCAGGCTCCTCGGCACCGAGGAGCAGCCGATGCCAACTGCTGTGGCCCGGCCAAGGCTCTGTCACCGCCTCCTGGGCGGCCTCAGACAGGTGGCTGAGGGCCGGCTGGGTCCAGGGCTGGGGGACCCTCCCCCTCCTTCGGGCCTGTGAGGATGTGACAGAGGCTAGCCTGTCCGAAGGCCAGGGACAGACCTTAACCTCCAGGGGAGGGCACTGTGAGGCAGTGAGGCTGTGTCTCGGGAAGGTGGGCTTAGGAGCTGGCTCAGGTGCCCGGGGCAGCCATGGGCCACGGGCAGGGAGCTGTGAGGACAGCGCGGAGAAGCCGTGGTCCATGCCATGGCCCTGCTGGCCGTGAGGAGCCCTGCGCCGCCCAGTCCCCCGCCTGGCACCGCAGGGCTCTGGCAGTGGCCTGAGTCAGGGAGGTGCTGGGACGGGGCAGCAGCTGGGGTGCCCGCTCCCTTCAGTCACAGCTGGAAGCGCAGCGGCAGGGGGCGACCTCAGAGAAGGCTCCTGGGTCAGGCCTGGTCCTGCCACCAGCTCCCAGCAGGAGCCCCGCCCTCTGGGCCTCAGGGGTCAATGGGGTCATGGGGAAACCACCGCCTGGCCCTGTCGCACCCCCAAGATGGCTCATGGCTGCCACCCTCCCCTGGGCCTTGGCACTGGGCACCGGCTCAGGGGTGTTTGCAGTGACTAGAAGCCCACTCCCTCCAGGAAGTCCCACCCCTCGGGCGAAGGATGTGCACTTCTCAGTGGGCCTGGGGTGGGCCTCAGCCGCCGGAGCGCCTTCCCCAGGGCCTCGGCCCGTGGCAGCCTCACCTCGCCCCAGCACGTGGGCGCGGGGCCAGGGAGAGCAGAGGCTGGGGCCGCCTGGCTGGGGCGGGCGGTGGCTGTCAGGACATGCTGCCACCCGGGGTCCCTGGCCGGGGTTACCACCAGGGCTGCTGCCGGTCCCGATGCGTCTGGGCAGCAATGGACCCATGGGCGTCACTCCCTGGCTCAGGGCCCGGGCACAGGGGACTCCAGCGGGCGAGTCCGGGGCTCGGGTTGAGGCTGAAGCCAGCTGTTCCTCTGCAGGTGTCAGTGGCCACAGCGAGCCCGAGACCCGGAGCTGGCCTGTCCTCTGCTGGGGCCTCCATACCTGGGCACAGCTGCATGGCCTGCTGGGACCCTCAGGCTCTGCGGGAGGGGGAGGCAGAGGGCGGGGGCCAGGCGTCCAGCTGCACCTGCGGGAGAAGGGGGGTGTGTGCGGAGCTCGGCAACGGGGGCTGCCCCGGGAGCCCAGGGCAGAGCCGTGCAGAGCCGGAAGGCCGTGGGCACCGGGGGGCTGCGCCTGGTTTCCCTAGCCTCAGTGGCTCCACCAAGCAGTGCCCTCTGTGCCCCGGCCTGGAGGCACACCACGGCTGCCCAAGGACCGGGTGGGCTGGGTGGGCCAGGCCCTGAGGCTCCCTCCCTCCTACCCCAGGGGCCCCCAGATGGCAGTTTGAGGCGTGGCTTCCGGCAGACAGGCTGCTCACGGGGCTCGGCCGCCGCTGCCCCCCGGACCTTCCTTCCCGGGAACAACAGCGTGCCGGGCGGGGCCGGCCGGCCTGGCCAGGGGAGGGCCGACCTAGGCGGCTCTGAAGGGTGAGGCCACAGGCCCTGGAGCTCCACCCCAGGGGACAGACGTAGAGGTTCAGAGCCACTGGGTGGCCGGAGCCTGCGTGGCCACGGGCCTTCAGCTCACAGCCCGGCTTTCTGTGCAGGTTGGCGAGCACACACGGGCACAGGCATGCCGTGCGGACGGCCCAGGCACCGAACAGACTTCAAGGCCGCGGTCCTGGGGACGCCACAGCCCAGCGCACGGGTGCCGACAGCCAGCCAGGCGGAGGGGCCAGCCGGGCTGAAGAGCTGGAAAGCCGGCCCCCCCCTCCCAGGCCAACGTGGAAGCAGACTCTGTGCCGAAACCCACGGCCTGTATGACAGATTACACCGCTGAGGGCACCTGCGGTCCGTGGCCACGTGCTCCCCAGGGGCTGCTCCAGCCGCACTCAGTGAGGAGGGGGCCCCTCCGCACGTGGGCGTGCAGTGCACCTCGGCCCCTCAGCCGTCCAGGATTCCAGGAGCAAAGGCTGCACACAGCTCAGTTTGACCTCCTTTAATTCAGAGTGCAAATCTGCAGTCGTTTCAAAAACAAGATGCCTCTCCTTTCCCCTCCCCCCCTTCCAGAAGCAGATGAGTCCGGGCAGGCTCCAGGATGCACCCCTCACTGCCCTGCTGACCCCGGTGCTGGCTTGAACCACCAATGGCCACTGTGCCACACCCATGATGGCCAGCAAGGGCTGGGGGTGGGCGGGGGCCGGGGGGTGCTGGTGGGTGGCTGCAGCGGGGGCCGCAGGGGGGGCCGTAACGGGGGCTGGGAATGGCTGGGCCTGCAGTGGGGGCTGGAGGTGGACGGGGGGCGGGGGGCAGTGGAGGGTGGCTGCAGCGGGGGCCAGGGCCGCGGCGGGTGCTGGGGGTGGCTGGGGCCACAGCGGGACTGCAGTGGCTGCCCAGGGCAGGCTGCTCCCAACAGCACTTGGGGTAAGGAGGTACCTTCTGCTCATTAGGAAGCGACAGGCTGGCAGGGAGCAAGGCCCAGTCTGTCCAGGCCACCTTCCCTTGCCACCGCCACCTGAGCAGGCCCCTCCGAGCCGAGGGTGCAGGGGCCTCGCGGGAGGCTGCCGGACAGTGCGGTGCTCCAGCACCCCTGCCTCCGGGATAGAACACGGCCCAGGCTGGCGGCCTGGGTTCTGGTTTGGGCCCTCACCACCGAGGGAGGGACAAAGCCCTGTGAGGACACTTGGGAGGAAGGAAGCAGGCGTGCAGAGGAAGCGGGTGCCACACCCCCAGAATCCGGAGCTCCACGCAGCTCAGAGTGTGGCCCGGGAGCACAAAAGCCAGCCGGGCAACGGGCGCTGCAGGCCAGGGGGGGCTGCGGCGGCCTCCGGTCCCGCGCCAGGGGAAGCGGCAGTGGCAGCGGCAGCGTGAAGGCACTCAGCGGAGGCACTTGGTGGGGTCAGGTGTGTGTGTGTGGGGGGGGGGGGGGGCGGGGGGTGGACATGCTGCAGGGCCGCGCACACAGGCCCACCTGGTCTCGTCCAGTTTCCTGATGCTCCTCGCAGAAACCACGCCCCCCCCCCCCCCCCCCGCCGGTGCCCGATCCTCGTGTGACTGCGCAGACTCAACGCCGTCTCCCCGGCACAGCCAAGGGGCTCCCGGTGGTCCAGTGAGCGAGGCCTGCCTCAGCTCCCATCGCGCAGCGCAGGGACCGGGAGGCAGGCCGCTCTAGGGAGACTGGAGGGCGGCTCCCGGAGGCCTTGCGCCTGAGTGCCGTGACGTACACACGTGAGTACAGGCGTGTGCACACGCTCACCGCGCAGCGAGGCCATGAGCGGCTGCCCAGACCGGCTGTGCCTGAGGCGCACCACGCCCGGTGGCCCAGGGTGTGGCCCTGGGGGAACGGTCCCAACCCTACAGGCACCCCGTTTTCTCCCACCAACTGCATACCCCAGCTGGCGCTTAGGGGAGCTGTAGGATGAGAGATGGAGCCCAGGTGAGCGAGGGAGGAGGGTGGCTCTCAGCTTCCGTCCAAACTCGGCCGAGCCGAGACCGGTTTGGCTCAATGGATAGAGCGTTGGCTTGGGGACTGAAGGGACCCAGGTTCGATTCTGGTCAAAGGCATGTACCTTGGTTGCGGGCACATCCCCAGTAGGGGGTGGGCAAGAGGCAGCTGATCGATGACTCTCTCTCATCGATGTTTCTAGCTCTCTATCTCTCTCCCTTCCTCTCTGTACAAAATCAATAAAATATATTTAAAAAAAAAACTCGGCTGAGCCTCAAGGGGCCTGCCCAGGCTCCGTTGGGGCTGCCGGAATGCCCACAGCTCCCCTGTGTGGGCCACGGGCAAACCCTGGCCCCGCTGACCCCCCACCCCGGCGGCCTGTGCACAGGGGAGATGCAGGCCTCACGCAGGGAGGGTCACTAACCAGGCGCCTCCTGTGCCCTCATCTGAAAGCTTCAAAGCGACCTCCCCTTACCCCGTGAAATGCCTCGAACCCTGACTGCACTTGAGCTGAGGAGCAAACGGCCAGTCCACCTCCAGGGACCGAGGAGGCAGAGTTTGGAAGGACAGCAAGCAGAGCCCCCCACGCACTCGGGGCTTCTTGGGCAAGGCCCCAGCTCTCCAGTCCCATCTGCACTGATGTTCTGGCCACGCTGGGCCAGGGGCCTGGGCCTGGGTAGAGGCAGCCGTCTGAGGGGCCACACTGGTCAGTGACTGCCGGCCCCGCCTCACCCTGCCCCTCCAGGCAGAGGCCATCCCCCAGGAGGCCCGCACAGGTGTGAGGAGGTGCTGGGTCTCTAACATCTGCCAAGGCACCAAGCTTCGCTCCCGACCCAGAGGGCATCAACGCTGCAGCTGGTACCCAGGGGCCCAGCCTCCGGAGCCGCCTGGTGAGCACAGGCCCAGCAGGAGGGGGCGATGGGAGACGGGGACCCGGACAGGGTCTGACCGGACCCTCACACACTCTAGCTGACGTAGCTGCGTGGAAACGGGGAGGAAAGGGTTGCCCTGAAGGCGCCGCGTGCCGAGGGGCAGGTGCCAGCAGCGGCCGGACAGTGGCAGGGAGGGGACAGGCCTGCGCGCCCAGGGGCTGTGGCGAGCGGCGCAGACCACACGGCGTGGAAAGGCACCTTAAAATTAATCTCTTTACTGATAGATTAAACTTTAGGTCCTGAGAAGAAAAGGAGCGAGGGAAGCGTGGCACCGGCCGGCGTGCTCCGCCACCCACCGCCCGCGCCCGCGGGAGCACACACGGCCCAGCCCCGGCCCCGTGCCGCCGGCCGGCCGTCAGACGTGAGCGAGCGGCAGCCTGGCCGCCTGGCCGCGGTGAGGTCGGGGAGGAAGGTGCACACCGCGATCCGGCACAATCAGCTCCACGCAGGCCGGCCACGCGGCCACGCCCGCTCTCCGCCAGGGCACAGGCACAGCCCGCGTCGGCCGCAGCGACTCCCGGGCACAGCCCCGCCGAGCCCGGTGCTCAGCTCGCGGTGAGCTTGTGAACGTTCCGCAAACAAGCCAGCAGCCGCTGGTAGGGGTTTCCCGGCGCTGCCACCACCTCGAACACGGACTGGAAGGCCCGGCGGTCCAGCTCCTCCTCCACCTGGTGTCGGTAGAAGTCGGCGGCCACCAGGCAGAAGAGGCTCACGTCCACATGCTCCAGCTTGCCCATCCTGCTGATGACGTGGGGCAGGCTGCCGGCGAGTTAAGGAGCCAGGTGCAAGCGTGACGCCGACCCACGCGGTCTCAGCTGCCCAGAGGGTCCGGAGCCCAAGGCCACACCCACAGCCGCCTCCCACCTCCGACAGCTCCCAGCGGGCCACCCCTCTGCTGCCTCCTCGGGCTGGGAAGCGGCTCTGCCCAACAGAGGGGGCCGGCAGCGCAACGGGGCGCTCCCCTCGGAGCACTTACCTGGCCTGGCTCCCCATGCGGCCGGCGAGCGCCTCCTGCTAGCCCTGCTCCCTCAGAGTGCGGAGCGCCAGGCCGCCCTGCCCAGCCCTCCCGCTCCCTGCAGAGACTCCGGGAACGCCCCCTTGGCAGCCAGCACTCGGGGGTGGGTCCGGAGCTCCACGGAGCCTCCCCCGGGGACACGGGCACAGCGACAGGATAATGAGAACCAGCACAGACCGGTGCAGGCGAGGGGCAGGGCCTGCCTCTCCTGCCCGTGGTCAGCATGCTTTCTGGGGCCTGTCCACGTCTCGCTCTCCAGGGGCTCAAGGTCAATGGCACCCTGACACCTGGGACTGGCAGAGGCGAGGCTGTGAAAGTCACAGACAGCAGCCCAGACCGGACAGGAGAGAGGGTGGCGGGAGGCAGGGCCGTCCGCCCGGCCCAGGACCCAGGAGGATACATGGCCGAGACCCACGGGCTGGTGGACGCGCTGACGAAGAAGCAGGACAGGCTCCACACGGCCATGGCCACGGGAGTCCTCTGCGTGAAGTTGGAGAGGGACAGCATGACCCAGGCCCGGACCATGGATGACTGCCCCGTGCTGTGCAGGGTCTGGAACACCTGAGGGAGGCGGAGCGTCAGGGGCGCGGCAGGGGCGCCCCTTCAACAGGCGCCGCGCTGGCTTCAGGGGCCGGAGTCAGGCCGCTGGAAACCCACCGGCCAGCACGTCAGGCGGCAGGAGACGCCCGGGCTTCCGAGCCAGGTCAACCGGCTGAGGCCTGTGCCCGCCCTCCCCGGCACCGCCCGCACCTTGTACACCACGGTGGCCATGAACTGCGGGTAGGGCTGCTGGTTGGACAGGAACTCCCCGATGACTTTGTTCATGACGTCTTGCGGAGGAAAGAAGTCGTCTAAAAACTGAGGGAGGATCCGGGCCACCACGCGGGCTTCACAGGGAAACCCCTTCCTGATCCTGAAAGGAGGGGATTCGGTCAGCCTGCCCCCCCACACCCCCACGCCCCGCTGGGACCTTCAGAGACTCCAGGCGGGTCTCCGGGGCACCTAGAACGTTAACTGAGGACCTCACGAGTGACCCGCAGACAAGCGCCCAGGCTTGGGGCACCCCCCACGCAAGGCCACACGCTCCAGAAGGGGCGTGAGGCCATGGGGTGCCGGGGGGCGGGCAGTGGCGCTGCAGTGGAGACCTGACACGTGATGAACGCACTGCCCCTCTGTGGCCTCTCCGCCCGTCCTCACCTGTGGCCCTGCAGTCCACGGGGACCTCCTCTCCTCTCCTCTCCTCACCTGGACCCATCCGCATCCTGCTGGCCCCCCCTGTGGGCTCGGAACCTGCCCCCGAGGGGTACCGTTCTGGGCGCTGGGAGAGCCGTCTGCTCACCCTCAGGTGCACACCGGCCGCGGACCGTGCCTCCTGTCAGGTGTGCCGACAACCAGCCGCCATAGATAGCAGCACCCACCGGCCGTCCCTCCCGCCCGCCAGTGTCCCCGTGCTGACCACGTGACAACTGGGCTGACCCCATGACGGGCAGGATGACCTCGTGAGGGCCCTGCTAACCATGTGACAACCGGCTGACCATGTAATGGCCGGGCCAACCCTGTGACGGGCAAGCTGACCCTGTGAGGGCCAGGCTGACCATGTGACAGCCAGGCTGATCCCATGACAGGCAAGATGACCCTGTGATGAGCAAGATGACCCCGTGACGGGCAAGCTGACCCCGTGACGGCCAGGCTGACCCTGGGACAGGCAATATGACCGAGTGATGAGCAAGCTGACCCCATGATAGGCAAGCTGACCCCGTGATGGCCGAGCTGACCCCATGATAGGCAAGCTGACCCCATGACGGGCAGGCTGACCCCGTGATGGCCAGGCTGACCCTATAACAGGCAAGCTGACCATGTGACGGCCGCGTGGACAGAACCAGCCTCCCCGAGGCCACACACATCATGCCCCTAGACAAAGTCCGATGCGGTCCTGAGCCTGTTCCCTAGAGCTGGCAAGCGAGGGACCCAGCTGGCGCAGTGTGGGGAGGCAGCCAATTCTCTCAGGACCTGCCTGCTTGCCACCCACGCCAATGCTGGGCCCACACACCCTCCCTTCCTGCGGGCACTGCGTGAGCCTGCTGGGACCACGCCTTCCCCAAAAGGCAGCAGGTGCCTGTGGAGGTCCCGTCGCTGCACAGCCCTCCTCACACCTCCATGTGCCCGCCTTCAGGGCAGGCGCATCGGTGCCGGGCCAAGCACTGCCCTCTCTGGAGCGAGCGAGCGAGCGAGGCTGGGCTGTCGGGACACAGCGGGGAGCAGCGGCCACGAGGACGGAGGCGGGCTTCCCTGCTCACCTGTCGAAGAGAACTGACACGCGCTCCATGGCCACGATCACAGACTCGCTGTCGGGTGCGGCAGGGCCGGGCTCGGAGGTTCTGCCGGGACTGGCTTTCTCCTTCCCTGAAACGAGGGCAGCACTGCTAGGGCCTGAAAGGCTGCCGGGCTCCGCAGAGGCGCTGGGGCCACACAGCGGTCAGCGAGCCCGAGACGGCCTGAACAGGAGGGAGCCCTGGGCTCCGGGGTGTGACCCCCGCGCGGCAACACAACAGGGGTCGTGGCTCTGGACTTGCCCTCCAGAACCTCGGGGACCTGGTCCACGGCCCATGGAGCGGCGACAGGAGACACGGGGGGGGGGGGGGGGGGAGCGCGTCCCCTCACCTGTGTACATGCAGGTGAGCATCAGGCCCAGGGCCGCCATGGCCCGGTGCGGGCTGTGCACGTTCACCCTGTCCACGCTGAGCTTGACCAGGGACTCGGCGTCCAGCCGCGACAGCTGCTCGGACAGCAGGAGGCGCTCCAGGCCGCGCAGGACGCAGTGGTACACGGTGGACGGCGTGGCCTCCTCGCTTCCCGACAGCATCACCCCGCACATCTGAGAGGAGGGTCTGAGTCAGGGCCGCCTCGGGCTCCCGTCCGTCCCGCAGGGTCCCCCACGGGAGGCGCCAGGCCGGTCACCTGTATGATGGACGCGGAGAAGTCGGGGCCCACGTCCAGAGGGTAGTTCTCGACCAGGTAGAAGGCAGTGGCACACATCACCAGCACGTGCTGCTGGCTGTGCAGGTTCACGCAGCTGCAACCGGGGCAGCCGATCAGTCACGCGGGCATCCCGGCCCAGGAGAGGGCCCGGGCGCGTGGGCTCAGCTGTGCCGGCCCGTCCCCCCGCCCTGCACCGCACTCACTGGGCGCTGCCGCGGAGGTTGGAGAGGAGGTAGTCGCTGATGACGGGGATGAGCTGCTTGGCCGTGTCGTCCAGCAGGTCGCACTCCAGCACATAGAGGGCGCCGTGCAGGGCCCCAATCCTGCTGGGCAGGTGGCTGCTCCTGAGCGTGCTCTCCAGCAGCCGGCTCACCGGCTCCGCCACGGCCTTGTCCTGGAGCCGGGCAGAAGCAGGGGCTGGACCTCGAGGGCAGGAGGCCGCTAGGGCTTGCCTGCAGGACGACTGCCGAGCTGGGCGTGGGGGGGGAGAAGGTGTGCAGGCGTACGGCCCGGGGTCTGGGGAGTGCTCCCAGCCGACTGCTAAGGGGCAGCCTGTGCCCAGCCGTCCATGTGGACAGTGTGAGGGTGCTGACCCCCACCTCCGGGGTCTGGAGTTTGGGTCGGGCCAGGTGGGGCCTCCCTGGTGGGCAGGGTTCTGTGTGTTTTCAACGCCAGGAAACAGCGCCTCCAGGTGACTCCGGAAGGGGATTCCGAAGCTGAGCCTGGTCTCCTGTGGACGTGGCCCCAAACGCCCTCCCTCCCTGACTGCGCCCTGTCACTGCAGCACATCACAGCTGAGCTTGGGGAGCCCGGGAGGCAGTTCTGGGGACCCACTGTCATCTATGCACCCTAATCACACACGTCAGGAGGAGCCTACACTGTACCCTCCGCGTGAGACCCCCACAGAGAGCAGGTGCAGGGAGGAGCCTCAGCGGTTCACAGCCCATCCATCCCCTGGGAAGGCGACCCCGGCTGGCGGAGTCTTAGGGGTTCCGGGAGGCTGTCTGACAGCGTGGCCCCACAGGCACTGTGTCCCTGCCTCCTTCCGTGACCGAGGACTTCCCTCGCTCCTCCCACAGACCGCTGGACCAGCGAGGGCCCCTCCACCCGCCCCCGGGCCCCCAGGCCTCCGCTCTGAAGGCTCCAGCAGGGGCGCAGGGGCTGGTGCTTCTCGGGAGGAGAAGCCGGCCCCTGCACCGCCGCACAGGAGTCCCCAGGGCACCATCTGGCTGTGGGGCTCTTTGCAAACAATCCTCACTGATTGATTCACTGACACAGCACTTGCCCGCGGGACTGGGCCTGAGCTCAGATACAACCACAATGGAATGGCGCTCAGCCTCAGACAAAGGGCGCTCAGAGCAGCTGCTCCTGCGCTCCCGCGACCCACACTCGGGGTGCAGCTGGGAAGGGTGCGCGCAGGGGCACCAGGCCACCCAGGACGGGGGACACCCGCTCGGCGTCTGGGCCCGCAGGGGCGGGTTCTGTGGGGAAGGCAGCAGGCACGGGCGTGGGCCTACCCCTCTGCCCGGTCCCTGGCCTCAGCCTCCGCTCACCAGGGGCAAGATTCAAGGTGAGGGCCTACCAGCCCCAAGACGGGCGGGGCCGAGCACGGCCCAGGGGACGGCCAGGGCCAGTGCAGCCGCTGAGCTGCCGGGGAGCGTCTGCACCAGGCGGCGGCTGGGGCCGGAGCGGGCACACACAGGGCGAGCTGGGCGGGCAGGGCAGCGGCAGTGCTGACGCTCTCTCCTGTGCGCCCCTCGGAGGCTGCCTTCCTCTCTGGGACGTCTGCCTAGCAGGTGCCGCGTGTACAGACTCCCTCAGAGAGGAACACGGCCTGGCAGCAAAGGCGCCTGGGAAATGCTGGCCCGTTTAACCCTCTGCTGTCCGAGCTCAGCCTCAGGCTGGCTGATCCTCAGGAAGTGGATGCGCCCCCAGAGGGCAGGCCGGGGCCGGGCAGTGCTGACGCGCCTCTGACCTGGCCGTGGCCGCTGCCTCGCCCTGTGTGCGTTTCTCCAGAAAGGGGGTGTGGCGCTGGCCGGTGCTCATCAGCAAGAGCAGAATCGGGGGGGACCCCAGAGGCCTGTCCGCCCTCCTGTAAACGGGCTGGCACCCACTGTGGGGTGGGAATACAGGGGACGGGGACAGAGCAGTCCCCAGAGGGCCTGGCGATAGGAGGCGGGGGCCCGCAGCACCCCGGGAAAGGGGCCCCCCCACAGCCAGCTCCGGGCACACACACCGCCGGGACAACCTGACCAAGGTGCACAGGAGCCCCAAGTGCAGCTCGCCCACACGGCGCGGAGCCCAGAGCGAGCGGAGCCCCGGCTCGCACTGCGGCGGGCTCCCGGGGACCCTGCCGGCGGCCGCTGCCCACGGCGCCGCGCTCACCATGCCGAGGACGGCGGCCGCCTTGCAGGTGGCGGGCACCAGGTACTGCAGCAGGATCTCGTCCTCCGGAGGGTGCGCCCTGCGCAGCTCGGTCAGCGTCTGGTACATCATCTCAAACTGGCTGCGCTCCGTGAACAGGTCGGACACCACGAGGAGCTGCGGACGAGGCGTGGGCGGGGGGAGCGGCCGTCAGGGAAGGAAGCCGGCGTCCGGCACGCCTCCAACCCGCCCAGGGACCACAGGCTCCAGGCACCTCTGCCCCGGCACGCAAACCCCGGCCACCCCAAGTGCGGGGACACACGCAGCGGGGGCGTCCTCACGGAGGCCCGTGCGTGCTCGCTGCGGGCGGAGCGGGGTCGGCCATGACCTCAGGAGCCTGCCCGCAGCGGGACCAGGCCAAGCCCTCGTGTGTCCGCCCCGGAGCCCAGGCCGCTCCCTGGCGCAGGTCAGGCTCAGAGCCCGGCAGGAACGTGGTTTCGGACATAAACGCTTGGCCAGGGACTCTGTCTCCCCAGACGCTCAGCTGCCGAAGGCTCGCTCCTCACGGTACGTCTGAAAGGAGCGCCGGCCCGCTGGGGGCTCCGTGTCTGAGCATCAGCTATGGACTGGGTCACAGCTGCGTGCCCAGCCAGGAACATGCCTGGGGTTGCAGGCAGGAGACTCACGCTTCTCTCATCATGGATGTTGCTCTCTCTTGCCTCTCCCCTCTCTCTCTCTCGCCCCTCCCCTCTCTAAGCACGTCCTCGAGTGAGGACTAACAGCAAAAACAAACAGCTCCTCAAACGCTCCCGATGCCGTGAACACTGACAGACGGACCCCGCAACAGCTCTTGGCTCCCCCATCAGCTGAAGACCCTACAGGAGCTCTGAGACTAACAGTGTGAGAATAAAAGCCCCAAGATGGTGCTTCTTGGAGGGACGTGTGGGTGTGCTTCTCAGAGGGCGTGGGGGCCTGTAAGCCAGGCCCCAGGGAGACCCCTATGGACAAGGGGGAGCCCCAGGCTTGGATAGTGGTGTCGCAGCGACTCCACCACTGCCCTCGGGCATCCGCCCGCCGTGGGGGGACCAGGCAGACAGCTGCTCCTGCACAGCCCGAGAGGTCTCCTTAGGCTCCCAGAGACGACACTGTGCATGTATGTGTGTGCATGTGCGTGCTGTGCGTATACATGTATGTCTATCTAGGACGGGCGAGGGGAACTCACAGATCGCACCACTTCGCTGATGAGTATGACGGGGGTCCTCCGGCCGGAACTGGACGGCAGGAGCCAGCGGCTGTACAGCTCCAGCAGGAACTGGGAGCAGGAGTGGATGTCCACGCCGGCCCGGTGCTTCCTGCGGAGCACACAGCCAGGTCATCGCAGGCCCCGTCCTCCTGACCACCGAGAACCGAGGCTCAGCCAGAGGCGGGACCTGGAGCTGACGGGCGACGTGGGCGGCGATGAGGGCGCGGGGACGTCGGGCTCCTCCTCCTCCTCCTCATCCCACTCCTCCTCCCTCAGGGGCGTGATGCTGCTCCCCAGCCACACCGAGTGGATGGACACCTGCAGGCAGGCCCGGGTCAGCGCGAGGGGGGTCAGCGCGAGGGGGTCAGCGCGAGAGGGTCAGCGCGAGGGGGGTCAGCGCGAGGGGGTCAGCGTGAGGGGGGTCAGCGCGAGGGGGTCAGCGTGAGGGGGTCAGCGCGAGGGGGGGGTCAGCGCGAGGGGGTCAGCGTGAGGGGGTCAGCGCGAGGGGGGGTCAGCGCGAGGGGGGGGTCAGTGCGAGGGGGTCAGCGTGAGGGGGTCAGCGCGAGGGGGGAGTCAGCGCGAGGGGGGGGGGGGTCAGCGCAGGGCGGGTCAGCATGAGGGGATCAGCGCAGGGTCCTGGGGCTCAGGGCGGCAGGTGTGGCCTCTGTGGGGCCTGCCACCTGGTTGGCCCTGCTCAGGCAGACCAGTGGGTTGGGGGAGGGCCTTCAGAAAGCTCTGCCTTCAAAACGGACGCCCAGACAGGAGGGCAGTGCTGGGAGCCGGGCTTTCTGCCTGACGGAGACACGCTGAGGGAGAACAGCCACTGCGGGACCAACGCGCCCAACTCAGGGTCCCCACTGCTTCCCTGCCATGTACGCAACGGCCCCCATTTTTCCAATCAAGGACCAGTGACAGCAACCCCCCAGCAGCACGGGGCTGGGACCCGCCGCCCTCCCTCCCCTAAACCACCTCACACTCTCCCCCTGTTCACATGCACCTACGTTACCGACTCCTAAGACACCCACGCCCTCCTCAGGACAGATGCCGTAAGTGCAATAACAGGACCCTCTGCTAAATGCCTGTAACTCTGCTCCTGAGGGCGAGTGGCCTGGGTGGAGGGCGGAGGGCAGGGGGCGGAGGGCAGAGCACTAAGGGCGAAGGGCGGGGACAGGGTGCTGACCTGGCCCAGCTGGTAGCCCATGCTGCCCAGCTCCCGCTCAGGGTTGGTCTGCAGCAGCAGCTTGTCGTGGCTGATGAGGGCACCTGCAGGCGACAGGATATCAGAGCCGTCACCAAGCCTGGCGAGGCACAGCGAGTGCCCTGGCGGCCTGGGCACTTCTGTTCCTTCACAGCAGGCAGGTGCGAGCCCCTCTCTCCTGGAGGCACCGGCTCTGGCTCCATGGGCACTGGCTGGCGGAGCGGCACAGACAGGTCTGTAGCTGTAGTGGAGTCGGCAGCCCGCCAGGGGCCTGGGCCCGGAGGACAGCACAGCCGCGCCCCCGGGCAGGGTGTGGGCAGTGCCCCCACTTACCGTCTTCCCCGTCTCTCGCTTCCTTCCAAGGCTCAGGCCACCTGAGCCGGGACTTCACGCTGGTGGGTACCACCTGCCCGCCCCCCCCGAAACCTCCCTCCTGGAAGCACGTGCTCTGCGCACACCTGCAGCGGCTGCTCCTGGGACGGCGAGGCCGAGACTCCTCTCCCCTACCGGCCAAGACCCCCAAGGGACCAGGCACACTTGGCTGACTCTCGCCCAAGGTCTGAGCGCACACGGCACACGGCACAGCCCACGGAGCCTGCAGCTAAGGCTCAGGACCAAAACTGGAGGACCCAACACCTCCCACAGCTCAGGGGTCAGGAAGACGAGCCTGGAACACTGAGCACCAGCGCCTGAGAGAACTCCAGCCCGGCTGGTGCGGCTCAGTGGTTGAGCGTCGATCTATGAACCAGGAGGTCACCAGTTTGATTCCTGGTCAGGGCACAGGCCTGGGTTACAGGCTTGATCCCCGGCATGGGGCGTGCAGGAGGCAGCTGACTGATGCTCCTCTCTCACCATAGTGTTTCTATCTCCCTCTCCCTTCCTCTCTGAGACCAATAAAAACAAAGAAATGCCCCGCAATGGCCCTTTCTCTTGACTATTTGCTTCCTGGCTTTTAACTCCAGAGGGTTACGCAGGCACTGCCATGGGCCCGGGCAGCTCACGAGGTCCCAGCCTGTCTGCCCACGGCTGTGCCAGGTACCTGTGGCGGCTGGAGACAGAGAGGGGACGGGGTCCCACGCCTGGTACAGGTGATGAGTGGCGATGTTCTCCCTCTTTGACACCATTGCTTGGATTTCTTGCTCTACAATTCCTCGGATCACGCTCAGCTTCCGCCCAAACCTAGGACCAGGACCAAGGTTAAACTTCCATTCCTTTAACATTGTAGACGTGAGCGACGCCAGGACCGCCCCAGCGCTGCCTAAAGGAGAGGCCCCCGCAGCACCACACGCCGCCCGCAACTCCTGCTGAACCGGCAGCCAGCTGCGGCCGGCAGGCTCCTGCCTTGCTAGCCAGTGGCCCCACCACCGCAGGCCGCGTCCACGGCGGCTGCTCAGTCACTTTAGCACATGCGCCTCTTGCAGCAACATGCACAGCGCTTTGCTTTTCAGTCCCAGCAACAAACGCAAGGGCGGGTAGCTGCTGGCCCCAGGGTGGGGGGAGGAGGACGCCTCTAGGCCCACCACGCTGGCCCCGGACACACGCTGGCCCCGGACACACGGCAGCGTGGGCAGACCTGGTCTCGAGCGCTTTCAGGGGCTTGTTCCGGGGCTGCTGCTCCAAGCAGCTCACGGCGGGGTTGCCGGCCACGGGCACGGTCATCGCGCTCAGCACGAGGGAGGTGATGGCCTGCACGGCCAGGACGTGGATCTGGGTCCTCTCCGTGTCTTCCTGGAAAGAGCCCACATGTAATCACGTCACGAGCAGCCAGACACCAAGCATGACCTTGGCCACCTGCACATAGACCACGGGCTGGCGGAAGGAGCCTGAGCGCCAGAAGGATTGACGTGTCTGCCTGCACCCAGCACAGTCCCCACACCGGTCACTGGACACACATCTAATGGATGAATGTCCACGGCTCAGAGCAAGGTCTCCCTCAGGCACAGCTCCGAGCAGGAACCACTGACATTCAGCACCGACTGGAGAACTTAGCACACGACCCCCGCCAGCTTCGACGCGCGAACCGCAGGCGTGTGGATGGCTGCGATCTGTCCCCTCCGCGTCACGCCACCCCCTGCCAGAACAGGGCCTGGGGGCCCAGCACGCTCCCTGCCCCGGGCTTTGCCTGGCTGAATGGCGGCCTTTCCCAGTATCGTGTCCATACTCAGCCTACGCGCAGAAGCCTGGGAGGTCTGTGCGAGACGGTCAAGGTGGATGAGCAGGGGCCTCGGCTGGGCCTTAAGCGCCCTTTCCTTCTGACTTAACTCTGCGCTGAGTCAGGAATTACTGACCCAGCGCCTAACGCACTGGGCTCCGAGCGCCCACATGCGGCCAGGCCGCACCCGACAGCGGGAGATGGGCTCTGCCCCGGAGCATCAGTCTAGACGCAGCCTGGCTCCTCTTTAAAGTAAGGAAAGCCGGGACCGCGAGCTTGCTGCCCTCCTGTGCGGGCGCCTCACCTCCGGGGCGCTCTCCTCCTGCTCCAGCACGAGGGGCTGGGTCACCAGGACGCCCAGGAGGGTGGCCCACGTTTCCTCGAACTGCGTGCGGCTGGTCCACCCTGTGATGCAAACGTTACGTGAGACAGAGGGTCACCCACTCCTCCCACAATCCGACGTGAGGACACAGCGGGCTGCCGGCTCTACTGGAGTGGGCAGTGCCCAGGCCACGACCAGCAGATGCCTCAGCCTCGGCAGGTCTGCGACACAGGGACCCCGCGACGCCCGCCCTCCAGCGCGGACACAGCACACACGTCCGCGTGCTCCCCTGGCAGTGGTGTGTGTGTGTGTGTGTGTGTGTGTGTGTGTCCGTCCGGCGCCCTCCTGACCCCGCCTGGCAGGAGTGGCCAAGTGGAAAGGGGCCGGAAGTCCCGCTCGGACTGAGCTCCTGGACACACTGGGCACACCTGGCCGGGACGGCCCCGGGGTCAGTGTGTGCCGTGAGCTCGCCCAGCTTGGCTGTTGACGGGAGGCAGAGCTCGGGTCAGAAAGGAAGGCAGTCCGGGCAGGGCACGCCCACGCTGGAGCAGCGGCTGCTCCGAGAGCTGCGCTCCAGGCCCCTCGGCACCTGCTGGGGCGGCAGTGACAGGGTCTCCTCGCTGGAAGGGAGGGAGACGGACGGACTGAGATGTGGGTCAGACACCCACACCTGGATGCAAAGACGGCAGACGTGTATGGGCATTGCCACAGGGAGGAACAGAGGCCGGGTCACACAGAGAGGAGAGGAGCACGAGGGAAGGCGGGGGCAGAGCTGGCCGCAGGACTGCCGGGCCGAGGTCACGCACAGGCAGCCTGGAGGGGGCTGGGAGGCTGGGAGGCCACGCTGCCATCTGCGAGGACGGGGAGGGACTGCCCAGGCGGCACCCCATGCTCCTCAGACCACATCGCCTCAGTGGGCGCATCGTCCTCGGGACTGAAGGGGATGCAGACCAAGAGGTGTCTGCTGACGGAACCTTCAGGACCAAGGTCAGTGCCACATCAGCAGAAGCCCGAGGCAGTAGGCACCACAAGGGACCAAGGGTGAGCCTGCTGGTGCCCACGGGTGCCACCGGACTCCTGAGACACTCTCGACCCTGAGCAGGTCACGCCTGCGCCATCAAAGGGGACAGAAGCAGCCGCCCGGCGTGCAGAGCAGGAGGAAGCGGTCGCTGTGCCGTGTGCCGTGCGAAGGGCGCTGAGAAGGCTGCAGGTGGCAGGGCCCGCTCAATCCCGATGGCAGAGCTGGGCCGAGCTGGACGGCCTGCCCACTCAGAGCCCAGCTCCCTCAGCAGGCTGCCTCCTCCGCATCTGCCACGGTGGCTCCACACACGAGGCGGCATCAGTGACCACGAGGGAACGGACAATCCCCGTCCCAGCTGGCGGGTGCCTCCTGCCGAGATCGGATTCCGCCCTCCATCACCAACCACCAGGTACAACCCGACTTCCAACCACGGACACATGGACACTCGGGACTAAGCGCTCAGGCAGGCATGTGGGTGAAGTTCCCACGGTGAGTTGTGTGCACGCAGAATGCTTCCCGCGAGCAGGCGCCTAGACCTCAGGGACCAGAGGTGCAGAGCACGCTCCGGGACGGGCCGCTCCGGGACGGGCCACTGAGGGACGGGGCGCTCCGGGACGGGGGCCCAGTGGACGGGGCTGCTCCGGGACGGGGGCCACTGCAGGACGGGCCGCTCCGGGACGGGGGCCACTGCGGGACGGGGCCACTGCGGGACGGGGCGCTCTGGGACGGGGGCCCAGTGGACGGGGCCGCTCCGGGACGGGGGCCACTGCGGGACGGGCCGCTCCGGGACGGGCCACTGAGGGACGGGGGCCCAGTGGACAGGGCCACTGCGGGACGGGCCGCTCTGGGACGGGCCGCTGCGGGACGGGGCCGCTCCAGGACGGGGGCCACTGCGGGATGGGGCCGCTCCGGGACGGGGGCCTAGTGGACGGGGCCGCTCCGGGACGGGGCCACTGTGGGACGGGGCGCTCCGGGACGGGCACGGAGGCTGGCGCTGCGCGGTCTCAGCCCCGCCTACCCAGCGTGTTGATGCGGTAGATGAACTCTTTGAAGACTTCTTTCTCCTGGAGGAACTCCACGGGGATCTCGGGGAAGGCTGTGCCGAAACCCCCTCCCGGCGTGGGCGACCACCCGAGCTTCCAGACCTGGGAGGGTGGGCGAGGTCGCTGAGCTCCAGCCCCCAGACCCAGCGCAGGGTCCCAGCCGCCCTCCCGTCCTCGGACCAGCACCAGCATGGCCCAGAGCGGAATGGCTGCTCCAGCTCACCCAGGGGCGAGCTCACCCAGATCAGGCGGGCTCCCCCAGGGACAGACGGGCTCCCCCAGGGACAGACGGGCTCCCCCAGGGACAGACGGGCTACCCCAGGGACAGACGGGCTCCCCTGAAGCGGGCTCCCCTAGGGACAGGCTCCCCCAGGGGCGGGCTCCCCCAGGGGCGAGCCTATGTGGCCAGCTCCCTGCGCCTCCTTCAGAAAGGCCAGCCTTGCTGCAATCACAGCTGCACGCCAGGCCGAGGGAACCAGGCAGGGTCAGGACTTCCCGAGGCACCAGGCCACCCAAGGCGACAGCCGAGCTGGCCCGACTGGTCCCCGAACCCCGCCAGGCCGGCCGCACTCACCAGCGGGGGGATGCGCGTGTAGCTGTTGACGAGGGGCAGGCGGGCCAGGCTGACCACGATGCTCCGGAGCACAGGCGTGAGGAAGGCGGGCGTGCTGCTGTTCCGCTCGTGCCCCAAGGCCAGCACAGACGGCAGGGCCTCCACCAGCTCGGCCACCGCCCTGCAGGCCGCTGGGACGCACTCGGGGCCTGAACCAACACCGTGGGTAAGAGGATGGGCCCCCGACCTCCTGACCTCCCTGCCTCGCAGGGAGAAGGCACGCCCCACCCCAGAAAGGGGCACCCCCAGCCCTCTGGCTGGTCCCTGAGGACCTACAGACTGCAGCTCGGGCTCAGCTACCCCGCGCCCGCCTGGTCTCCTGTCTCGGGCCCTGCCCCGCGCCGCCCGCCCCGCACTGCCGGCCACTGCCGGCGGCATCCAGCCTGACCCCAGTGCAGGACTCGAATGGCCTGGGCCCTGGAGGCTGGCGACAAGGAGCCCCTCCGTCCAGCAGCCCTCCCCCCGCCCGGCCTCGCACCACGCTCAGGAGAAAGCGCGTGAAGAGCCGAGGTGTGTGCCCAAGTGTAGAATAGGGCTAAGTGATAGGATGTGGGCTTCCTGTTTCTGTAGGAAGAGGAGGAGTTTTCATTTAAAAATCCAGCAAGATAGATGGCTGATGGACACACTCTGGCTAGCTAACGTTCTGGAGGGTATTTCCACTAGCTGCAAGTTCTTTGGTGTTTGTACTCATTCACCCATCACTCTACAAACATCCCATGGTCAAGTACAAGTGAGAACACACAGAGAAACATACTCCCTGCCCACACGGGGCCAGAGTCTGAGGTGAGAGTCATAAGTGCACAGAGAACACAGAGCCAGGATGGAGGGCGGGTGGAGAAGAGGACGGAGGAAGGGAGGCTGGAAGAGGGGAGGAAGGGAGGAAGGGAAGATGGAGGGGAGGAAGGATGGAGGGGTGGACACACCGGCCAGGGCCCAAACGGCCTTTCCATGTTGCGATGAGCAATGGGACCAGCTACGTTCACCTTCAAGGGCCCACATTTGCCACTTTAATGTCTTCTGTTAATGACTTCCAAGCCCCAAACACGGCCTGACACTTACTCTGTGTGAGTGAGACCCCGCCGTCCGCCCTGGCGGCCTTCCGGGAGTCTGTCCTCCTTTCCTGGCTGAGAAGCTGGTCCCCGGGCTGCACCACAACTGCATCAGGAAAGAACACGCGGAAGGATTGCCAACACCCTTCCCACCCCTTCATTCACACGTCAGTCATGCAGCTCTCAACACGCAGTGACAGATGATGCCCACAAGGTCTAGACATCCCGGAACCGATGCGGACCGTTCCAGGCAACACCAGACCTCAGTACTTTCTTGGCCAACCTGCAGCGCAGGCAGACAGGCTCCTGGGCCCCGACCCCCCCCCATTTCTGCTGCCGCTGCCCCCTCCCCCCCAGAGGTCTCCTGGGGCGCCCAGGGTTCGCTGCTGCCAGAGGCACTGCGGCCCCGGGAGCCTGGCTTAAACACTGCTCCCTGGACCTTCCTTCCAAGCTGACTACAAATGCACAGATGAAAACAATTTAAACAATGAAACTTCAAAACGCACTCTATAATGTTCAATTTAAAAACACAAAGCTTCAAACACCCTCCCACATGTAAAGCCAGAGTGCCCCATTTGTTAAAGACCCTGGCTAGCCACCCTTGCTGAGGACACGTCCCTGGGAAAGAATAACTCATTGTCACTGACAGCTGCTGGCCCATGCAGCACAGAGCTGGCATTCTGTCCCAGGCAGCTGGGCCACCGCCGCCGCTGAGGCCTGAAGGTGGGGCCGTCAGCGGGGCCAGTCACCAGAGATGGGGAGGTACAAGCGTTTCTGCAGGAGCTGGGGCTCCGAGGCCTAACCCAGTGACCAGAGAGCAAGTTCACATCACGTCCTGTGAAGACCAAGCAAGACCGTTTACCACCTCCATACCCCCTTCCTAACGCAGGCGCACAAACCAATGCCTGTGAGACTGGGGAGCTGATGACCTGTAACGTGCCCACGGACAGCCCGTGGAGCGACACTCACTGGCTTCCAGGATGAGGCGGACGCAGTGGATGAGGGAGCAGGCGCGGGTCACCATCTCGGGGGAGGCCAGCAGGCGCCGCAGGCCGGGCAGCTGCAGGGCCAGGCAGCAGCAGTCCAGGCCCGCCTGCAGGTCCACACTCAGCGGGATCTGCTCGTGGATCAGGTGCCAGGCCAGCGCCTGCGGGGAGGCCCACGTCAGCGCGGGGCCGTCCCTCCTGCCGTGGTGTCGGGGAGCAGGCAGCTCCCGGGGCCAAGGAACCATCGAGGCCCGAGTGGCCAGCGGACCCCACAACCCCCCCTCCCAGAGGGAGGGCCGCATTCCCACTCCCGGTCAGTCCTGGCAGCGGCTCCCACCGTGCCCGCTCCCCTGGGCCAGGACCCGCCGGACCTGCTGCCTTTCCCTCCAGCACGGCGGGTCCCCTCGGAAGCCTGCCCCCACGCTAGGCCAGGCCTTCTGGCAGACAGCGCTGGCGGCCACGGGGACTGATCTGAGGGCACGCGCTCCGGAGAGCTTCAAACGCCAGAGCGGCCACGTCCTCGCGGGACCTCCAGCCCTGCGCCCTGTCACGGGACAGCGCCTTCCCTCTGCTCCGAGCACCTCTCACCTCCAGGGTCATGACCACAAACTTCACAGTGTCCCTCTCCTTCTCCGGGGGAAGGTGCAGATGGCCGGGCAGCTTGGGGAACAGCAGCAGGTACTGGGCCAGGGCGCGGGCCAGCGTGGTCAGGGAGCCGTACACCCCGGCATCCCCTGAAACAGAGGCTTCGTGGGGGACGGAACGCGCACAAGCTGCCGCAGAGAGGCAGGCCGGCCGGCCGCTGCGGAGGCGCGGCTGCTCGGCAGCACTGCCGGGCCCTCCCGCCTGTGTGAGCCGGGACCGCATCCCGGCTGTCGCAGCGCCTCCAGGGCTCAGGCCAGCAGAGGGGCCCACACATCCAAAGACGTGCGGGGCTGGGGGCCCGGTGCCGGCCCAGTCACTCCTGTCAACGCTTCGGTTAGAGCAGCAGCGCTTGCTGCGTGTTTACTCTGCAAAGCAGGTCCCAGCGCTGTAGCGCTTTAAAAAGTAAAGGACACTTTAGCCCTGGCCAGTGCGGCGTGGCTGCGTGGGTGTCATCACGTGCACCGAAAGGTTGCTGGTTCGATTCCCGTCGGGGCACAGCCTGGGCTGCAGGCTCGATCCCCCATTGTGGATCATGCCAGAGGCAGCTGATTAATAACTCAATTTCACATAGATGTTTCTCTCTCTCTCCCTAAAAACCAAGTTTAAAACTCAAATAAATAAGTTAAAGAGACACTTTTACTTTAATTACCAAACAGATTGTTCAACTGGCTCCAGTAGGAGGTGGGCTCCGCGGGCAGGGAGGGCGGGAACGCCTGGTGGATGGCGGGCAGCGGCTGCACCGCGCTGGCCACCCGGTCCAGCGTCGCCTCGCGTGCTGCTTCAAAGAGGGCGCTCTTCCGGCCTCCGGCAATTTCCTGCACGCCCAGGCCCAGGCACGGAGCTAGCAGGCTGACGTTGAACTCCTGCATCAGGGCATTGAAGGGCCGACAATTACAAGCGTTCATCAGGCAGGGACAGCAGGAAGAGGACAATGAGAAAGTGCCCGAGGTACACAGATTAGCAGCCGTAAAAACGCTATGAATATGCTGCATCTGTTACAAACAAGCCCTTCCGCCTCTGCTCAGTGACCTACACGTCTGGTCTCTCTGGGGCGGTTTAATTTTAAAGAAGTATTTCCATTTATCATGCCTGCAGGTTTATTTGAAATCAGAAGTGCAGTATGGTGGAACTTTAACGACAGGAGACAAATCGAACTGCTGTGCCATCCAGACCGAGGAAGCACTTTAGCACATCCATAGTCTGAAAAAGGTGGGTTATATCCAAAAACAGCTGAAATAAAATCAACATACCATATAAATGCCACAATTTTGGTTGGAAAAAAAGCATTTCATATGGCGTTGCAATTTGTATTATTTTGCCAATCTTTAAAAATCACGTAAGGGTTTCTTTGGGCAATTTCCAGGTAGAATGCCAATCTTCAGTTAATATTCAGAAACGCCTATGTCACCATCAGTAACCCAAACCAAGCCTGTCTTTTACAGCCAAGACCTTTAAAGCTGTGAAAGTCCAATGACTAATTTAAAAAGTCCCATCAATTGGTCATAAAGCAAATAGGACATTCAGCAGCCAGCCATCACAGAACGGGTCTCAGAACGACTTCCGCCAGCTAACTGGCCCGGCTCCTGCCTGTGCCAAAGCAGCCTCGTCACAAAGCGCCTGGAGATGGGCCTTGGGGACGCCCCTCACTCCACACCGTCAGCCTCTGCCGCCCGCTCGGGCCCCTGCTGACGGGGCGGGAGCACTGTCCTGGGTGCCTGGACTGGAGGCCTGGCCACGAGGCAGACGTGAGAGCACACGGCCTGGGGCTGCCGGGCCCGGCAAGGGGGCGTCGGAGCCACGGGCAGGGACTCGCACATACCGGGTGCCGCAGGAACGTGCTCATGTCACCTGGTGGGAGCCCATTCACCAGCTCCGCCCCTTCCAGCAGCGCCGAGTCAGACCTCGTCCAGCACTGGGACTTGACCAGGCGCATGTACCAGTCCTGGGGAGAGACAGGCGGTCACTCCTGCAGGGGGAAGAGCTTCTGGGCTTCCACTCTGCTGGGAACAGGCTCTTCCCCTGCCCAGACCAGAGGGCAGTGGCCGCGGACTGTTGGCTGTGGTTCTGTAATAGGGACCCTGATGGGCAGGCAGACGGCTCCCAGCCAGAGGCTGCCCTGAAGGCGTGCTCTGAACCTATCCAGACTCCCATGCCTTTCCTCACCCGGCGAATGGCCACTGTCCGTCACACTCGGTGACAGCACTGGGGGTCGCAGGCCCCGTGCCTCAGCCTTGCCGTTTGGCCTCGTTCCGTCTCCCGCTGGGGTGGCAGCTTTGCGGCCCTCCCCGCCGGGCCAGCACGGCAGACACGCTCAGCCCACCGCACCTGGCACAGCGGTCGCTGTCCTGGGATGCCGGGCTGGTTTGTAAATCCAGCTCACACCTAAACTGAAATCCCCAGGAGAGCAGAGCACCAAGGCCCCCGAGCTGGTCTGAGATTGAGGAGTGCGTGGAGCAGTGAGGATGGGGCACGAGGCCCTGGGCGGTGGGCTCCACGGGCAGGAGGCCAGCAGACTAAGGAGAGGGGGCGGCCAGTGGGCCTGCGGTGGAAGGCCTGTGCAGGCGTGTGGATGCAGCCCCCCAACACCTGCTCCTCTCATGACGCCCCCAACACCCCACCAGGAGAACCCCACGCCAGCGCTTCCTTTCTCACCCCAGCCCTGCTGACGGGCTGGACCTCGGGCAGCGTGGCCACGACGGCCCTGTGCAGGGCTGGCAGGCGGGGCAGGCCGGGAGCTGCTGGGAGCCCTCCGGCCCGAACCAGCACTGCACACTCAGTGCCGCCTGGGCCACGTGTCACACACGCGTGGACACTCACCTTGTCTGGGATCACTGTCTCGAGCGCCAAGGACCCCGCCCCATCAAGCGGGTGGGACGTGGCCGGAGGACAGGGGCCTCGGGAGCCCGGGGCAGTGGCAAGGCGCAGCCGGTCCAGCAGGGAGTAGAGCCTTTGGTGTCTGGAACCAACCACACGTGGGTTAGACACCCGCCACGGAGGAAGCAGCAGAGCCTCTTAAAGCCGCGTGCCCGTGACCCACACTAGCTTCAGACTGATCCTGACCAACACTCGACCAGTTGTGGTGCCAAGCCAGACCTGTTTTCTTTCCAGGACCTCAGCCCCACCCGCCAGGATTCCCACCACCTCATTCCCACCACACTCCTTCCCCGCAGTCCCATTCACACCACACTCCTTTCCCACCACCTCACTCACTCACCACTCCTTTCCACTGCCCATTCACACCCACACTCCTTCCTCTCTGCCCCATTCACACCCACACTCCTTCCCCTGCAGTCCCATTCACACGCACACTCCTTCCTGCCTCCCCATTCACACCCACACTCCTTCTCCGCCCCATTCACACCCACACTCCTTCCTGCCTCCCCATTCACACCCACACTCCTTCTCCGCCCCATTCACACCCACAATCCTTCCTCTCTGCCCCATTCACACCACACTCTTCCCACCACCTCACACCACACTCCTTCCCGCCACCTCACACCACACTCCTTCCCGCCACCTCACTCGCACAGGAGGGGAAGCTGCCCCCATGCTTAGCAGCCATGAGGAGCCCATTCGTAAAGAGAGGCCCTAACTCCCGGCGGAGGCTCCACAACTTGGCAAGCAAGTGAGGAGGCCCACAGCTCACAGGAGGGAAGACGGATCAAGGCACAGGCCAGGGCTGGCTCAGGCCGCTCCGATCGGAAGTGCTCCCAGCCATCAGAGGAGGTGCTGTGACCTGTGCGACAGCTGGGAGTGCAGCTCCCTCCGCTGCCGACAGGGGAGGCCCCCCACCTCCCCCCCTGCAGAGCAGCAGAGCATCCTGCCCGCCTTCCTGACTGCTGCACGGCGAGGCCCGTGCCTGAGGCAGGCGGATCCCCACCAGGCCCTGCACAGTCCCCGGGAAGCACACCTCTCGTCCGTCCTCACGATCTAAGCCTCACCCCCAGGAGGGCCCGGCTCTGGCCTACCTGTGTGCGAGCCCACGGCTCTGAAGGTGCTCCTGGATCCGGATCAGCTCTTCCACCGGCAGCTGCGCCACGCTACTCTGCAGACAGGACACGTCAGATGGCGCCATGAGAGCCCACACTCATCACACAGAAGACATGCTGAGCCCGCCCTCACTCACACAGAGGACACGCTGAGCTAGTGTCCATGCTCACACAGAGAACATGCTGAGCCCCCGCCCTTGCTCACACAGAGGACCCGCTGAGCCAGTGCCCTCACTCACACAGAGGACACGCTGAGTCCGCCCTCACTCACACAGAGGACACGCTGAGTCCGCCCTCACTCACACAGAGGACACGCTGAGCCCTCGCTCACACAGAGGACACGCTGAGCCCTCACACAGAGAACACACTGAGCCCTCGCTCACACAGAGGACACGCTGAGCTAGTGTCCATGCTCACACAGAGAACATGCTGAGCCCCCGCCCTTGCTCACACAGAGGACACGCTGAGCCAGTGCCCTCACTCACACAGAGGACACGCTGAGCCAGTGCCCTCACTCACACAGAGGACACGCTGAGCCAGTGCCCTCACTCACACAGAGAACACGCTGAGCCCTCACTCACACAGAGAACACACTGAGCCCCCGCCCTCGCTCACACAGAGGACATGCTGAGCCCTCACTCACACAGAGGACACGCTGAGCCCCTGCCCTCGCTCACACAGAGGACATGCTGAGCCAGTGCCCTCACTCACACAGAGAACACGCTGAGCCCCCGCCCTCGCTCACACAAAGGACATGCTGAGCCAGTGTCCCTGCTCACAAGAGGGCACGCACGGTGCATCTCACGGAGCAAGGTCAGACTAGGAGAAGGGGTAAGACGCACCCATGCCGTGTCAGACAAACGAGAACCACCACTCACACAGGGCCGTGGCTTCTGCCAGGCCACGTGGGGAACGTGCTGTGGGGAAAACACGGCCGACGGGCCCACTTGTTGGGTTTCCCGGAAGCCACGCGTGGGCTCAGTACCTGTAAGTTTGCAGCCAGAAGCATCTCCACGCGGCGACACGCGAGGGTGTCGACCATGCGAGCCAGCACGCGGAACGGGGTGCACAGCAGCTTGTCCACGTACAGCGTCAGCACGGCCCCCGACTGGCTCAGGTGGATGCCCTCCAGGCACTGCAGGGTCTTCCTCAGAGTGGTGGGCTGCGGGGAGAGGGAAGGCGGCAGTGGCGCCGTCACGGGACAGCGACAGGCCGCCGGCGCTGCCCCGGAGGCGGGACTTACGGCCGAGAGGTCCTCGCAGCGGGACTGGATGGCCTGCAGGAAGAGGCCGCTGGCAGCGGCGCTGCGGTGCACGGCGCTGATGAAGTCCTGCACGGGCGGCTCCTGCGACAGGCTGATCAGGTCCTGGATGTGGTTCACGACGAGCCAGGTCAGGTGCTCGGAGTCGTGCAGGTTCTGGCACTGTGGAGAGAGGCAGCACTCGCCCCAGGCCCCGGAGGATGCCGGAGCCGCAGGCGGGCCGCGTGCAGTCCTGCCCACCAGTGACGGACAAGGAGGGCTCGCCGCAGAGAGCCTGTCCCCCACGCACACGCTGTGCCGAGACTGCTCCGGCGAGGCCCCGGGACTCCAGGAGGAGCGCGTGGACCGGGGCCATCAGCGGCAGAAGTGGAGAGCGCTGCCCTCAGTGCCCGCCCAGAGCCGGACGCCATCCACGCCCACCCCTCCCCACGCTCCGGGCTTTCTCCCTTCCGTAAGGTCCGTGGGGAGGGGACTCCCGGCCACTGTCACAGCTTCGGTGGAATTCCTGAGTCCAAACTATGAACGGACCCGGAAAGGGTCGTTGTGGCTCACGGAGGCCCGGTGAACGTCTGTGCACTGGGGAAGGGATGCGGTGGGCGGAGGACTCCCTCAGCCTGGCCTGGGCCCTCTTTGCAGACTGGGAGCTGCAGTGGGACATCCTCAGTGCTGCAGGGAGGCGAGTCACTGATCGCCAGCCGTCAGCCCGGCCTGTGGCTGAGCGGGGCTTCCCGTGGGAGCACACTGACCACCAGGGGACAGCTCCTGCGCTGAGTGTCTGCCCCCTGGTGGTTAGTGTACGTCACAGCGAGCGGTTGAGCGGCCTTAGCATACCATCAGCATAATACACTTCGATTGGTTCAAACAGAACCCTATTTCAAAGGCAGCAATGAACACCCAGCACCTGCTCTACAGCTGACAATTAACTGTCACGGGACCCACTCCGTCCTCGGCCCACACCCAGCTTCTATTGTCCTTATTGTTATTGTTCCATTGAGGCCCTCGCCATGACAAGGCGGCCCAACACCCCAACGGGACGCAGCAGCCGACAAGCGGTGCCGAGTGACCCCCCAGACACGTGTGGAAGCTCGTGACCAGCGGCCACGCCTGCTTCCCTGCTGTCAGCAGGACTGCACGTTAAGCGGGACTTGGGCCGGCGGCAGGCAGGCAGCAGAGCGCCATTGGCCACGTTCTCCGTCCCCGCCCCCTCGCGCGTCTACACTTACAACGTAATCACAGAAGAGGATGAGCGCGCCTCGCCGGACGATTTCTCTGTTGCACATCCCCAGCTGGGACGCCGGCTGGGAGTCCTCCTCTCCAGGCATCCGGGGACTCAGTGACTTCGTGGTGGACAGGCTGCGCCGCCTGGAAGGAGTGACAGGTACACTGACAGGTTTCCGGCGGCAGCGCGCTCGCTGTCCAGCACTGCAGTGGAGGCCTGGTCCTGTCCTGAAGCAGGACTGGGAGCTGCCTTAGGGGTGATGGGTGAGACAGGCTCCTGGGGACCCCTGAGCCACAGTGAGGCACCGATAGGAACCGACGAGGACTCGCAGGCAGAGAACGGCAGTGCCGACGGCAAGCTCACTGATCCCAGCTTGCTGGCTGCGGCCCCGGCTCCGTCCACATGAGGCTGCCCACGCAAGACCTCAGGCCCTTACTCCCACCCAGTGCCAGGCGGCACACAGCCCTAGGGTGCCCAGAGAGCCTGTGCCCACAGAAACCTCCTTAGAGCCAGAGATGGCGGGGCCACAGCAGTGCCCCTAAGGAGCCACAGGAAGGCCCCGGGACTCTGTGCGAGTTGAGTAAGGCCTCCACACAGGAGGCAGCACACAACAGCACCTCCTGGCTATGGGCGACTACGAGCCACGGGAAAAGGAAATCTCAGAGTGCATCACAAAGCCTGTAAGGTGTGTGTGACACTTACTAAAAACACAACATGTGGCAAATCAAAGACCCAAACAAATGGGCAGGCCATGTCCAAAGACCAAACGACTCAGGATCGTTGAGATGGCAATTCCCCCAAATTCACCCCAGTCACTGCAGTCCCAGTCCGCCCCGCGGGCCTGTGCGCCGACCAAGAGCCGGACCCTAAGGCACAGACGCAGGAACGCAGAGGGAGCAGGAGAGCCAAGGCCGTCCGAGAGGAAAAGCAGGCCTCCCGGGCGGGGCTGCCGGGGACAGATGGACATGGAGTCAGGAGAGGAAGCCAGGCACACGCCCAGCTGACGCCTGACAAGAGCGCCAGGTAACGAAACACAGAGAGGACGTGTTTCTAACGAGAATGCTGAAGGTGATCTGTGAGGAGAAACACGACTCTGCAGCCTTCCACTAGATCGTCTGCAAACCTCACTCGCAGAGGTACAGAACGCCGGCTGTGCGAGTCCCAGAGCCACGGGAGCAGACCTCACGATCGCGGGCCCAGAGCTGCTCCCGCTCCCGCGCGCGTCCACCGGCACAGAGCGTGTTCAGCGCCTGCGCATGCGGCCAAGTGGCCCCCGACGCACACGGCTGGTCTCCCCCGCTCCGCCGCCCGCAGCCTCCTCCTGCAGCGCGTGCTCCCCGCTGTGCGCCCACAGCTTCCAGAAACACCGCCCTGAGGACTCCGCGGGGGGCAGGAGCGTCAAAGCTTTTGTCTCCGCGTGAGTACAAATCAGATGTCTGAGTGAGGGGGGCCGAGAAGCTAGGCTTACCCCGGAAAAGTCCCTGAAGACAGGGCCACCCACGATCAGGTGGCCAGCAAGTCCTTACAGAACGAGCCACAAGGGCCTCCCAAAGGCCCTGAACGTTCCCACATAATCACTCCAGGCCTCGGCAGCAGCAGAGCATCTGACTGAGAGTCAGGAGGCTCTGGAGCCAATTTGAGGAGGACCTGGCAGGGGAGGCGGCGGCAGGAATGGCCCGCAGGACAGAGCCCACCACAGCGGCGCGGGTTCCAGGCTCCCGGGCCTGGAGTCAGACCACATGTTTCTCTACAATGGTGTCCGACAGGAAGATGGATGCACGCAGAACCCTCACAAAGGCCATGGCGACTAGCCAAGCCCCGCCTCGGCGGCTCCGCGGCGGGGCGGCGGGCGTACCTGGGGGTCTGCTGCACCTCGGCCCACCAGCCGTAGTCCGTGTGGCTGACGAGCAGCAGGATCTGGCACCAGAGCAGCACGAGGGCCGGGTTGGTGGGGACCATGGAGCGCACGTGCGCGTTCAGGCTCTCCAGGCTGTAGAAGCTGCCGTCCGCGCCGTCGGCCGTGAAGAGCCTGGAGGCGGCTGTTGTGATTCTCCGGAACATTCCTAGGAACCAAAGCCACGCAGGTTAAAGGAAAACTGCTCCTCGCTGAGGCCCGGCGCTGCAGAGCCAGGAGGGTTTACGCCAGGATTTGTGCCCGGCTCTTTCCTGCACCCACTCCCGCCTGCCACCCACTCCTGCTGAGCACCGAGAGGCGGCAACAACAGGCCACATGGCCACCGCCGGCGGCAGAGGGCAGACGGCCTCTGCAGGCTGCTGAGGGCTGAGGGCAGTGGGCTCCAGGGCCACCAGGATGCAGGCTGGGCAGCTGCATCCGTAGGGCACCCACCAGACTTGAAGATGTGGATCAGGCACATGAGCAGCGTGCCCAGCTCCTGGCAGTAGAAGGTGTGCTGCTGCTCGCTCATGTCCACCCGGAGCTGCTTGGAGACGATGTCCTCCAGGAGGATGCCCACCAGCTGCAGGAGAAACCTGCGGGAAAGGGGGCGGAGGCGTGACGAAGGGGCGTGACGGGGCACGGGTCTCCTGTCCCTGTGTGGAGAGCACACAGGACAGTGTAGGGAGCAGGTGTGAGGGAAGCAATGCAACGTGTAAGCCCACCCCCGGGGCGGAACCCTGCCTCCGTGCACATCTCCCTCCTCCCTGGGGGCTGGCAGCGGCCGGGAGGACAGGTGGCCCGAGGCTGTGAGGAGGCTGACGGCACGGCCCAGGACCTCACTCATCCATCTCCACAGCTGCTCTGGCGACCCTGCACGCTGCAGCGCCACACAGGCTCCGGGCGCCTCTCCACCGCCTGCACCACCGATGGTCACGGCAGCCGGCTAAGGACACTGTGGTGGCCCCGGCAGGAAGGTACGCGCGGCAGAATCGCACCCACGCATGTCCTCCAAAGCACACACCGCCATCCCGGGCACACACCGCCATCCTGGGCTCACACCGCCATCCTGTGCTCACACTGCAGCTCACACCGCCATCCTGGGCACACACCGCCATCCTGGGCACACACCGCCATCCCGGGCACACACCGCCATCCCGGGCTCACACCGCCATCCCGGGCTCACACCGCCATCCCGGGCTCACACCGCCATCCCGGGCTCACACCGCCATCCCGGGCTCACACCGCCATCCCGGGCTCACACCGCCATCCCGGGCTCACACCGCCATCCCGGGCTCACACCGCCATCCCGGGCTCACACCGCCATCCCGGGCTCACACCGCCATCCTGGGCTCACACTGCAGCACACACCGCCATCCCGGGCTCACACCGCCATCCTGGGCACACACTGCAGCACACACCGCCATCCCGGGTTCACACCGCCATCCTGGGCTCACACTGCAGCACACACCACCATCCTGGGCTCACACTGCCATCCTGGGCTCACACTGCCATCCTGGGCACAAACCGCCATCCTGGGCACACACCGCCATCCTGGGCTCACACCGCCATCCTGGGCTCACACCGCCAGCACAGGCAGCCATCCTAGGCTCACACCGCCATCTGGACACACCGCCATCACACACCGCCATCCTGGGCACACTGCCAGCACACACCGCCATCCTGGGCACACACCGCCATCCCTGGCACACACCACCATCCCGGGCACACACCACCATCCCGGGCTCACACCGCCATCCTGGGCTCACACCGCCACAAACACCGCCATCCTGGGCACACACTGCCATCCCGGGCACACACCGCCAGCACAGTGTGTGCAGTGCCTGCAGTGGGACCGCCGCCTAGGAGCCTCTGAACAACTGGGAGCAGACATGACCCAACCCTCCGTCCAGGCCCAACCCGGACCCTGAGCTTCTGCAGCAGCGCCGCCCAATCCCTGCACCCGGGGCGCCGCCCCTCCGCCCTGGCAGTGGGTGTCGCCGGGCAAGAAGGCACAGGCCAGATGGGACTGACCAGGAGAGGTGTGAACCGACGCCCCCGGCAGGCAGCTGAGGAAGACGAGGGTCAGTCCCGACTCTGATCGCCAAACACCACGTGACTCGGGAGGGAGGGACCAGAAAGGGTCGTTACGCAGCCTACCTAGCGAATGTCTCCTCCGGCAAAGTCTTCACCTGCCTGCCCGCACCGTGTGCCGCGGGTGCCGAGTCCCGGTCCCCGTCCCGGAGCCTCGCGATGACGGGACAGGAGAGCAGGTGCGGGGAGAAGGCCAGCTCTTGGATGCGGGAGAGGACGATGTCTTCGGTCGACTGGGAGATGAGGACCCTCAAGATGGCCAGGATTCCCGAGACCCAGAGCTGGACGGTGCTCACCGACGCCTGGGGGAGGGACACACCGCTCAGGGAAGGACAGAGAAGCACGCTGTTCTGATCACCGGCTGATCTGGCAAACAGCCACCGCGTCTACCATTCCGCGCACCTGCACCGCGCTCGGAAGGCTGCCTCCGCCGCAGGGACAGTGTGACCGCCAGCCCAGGCCGCCGGGCCCGGGACCGCTGAGCCCGAGCGCCGGGCAGCACTCACCATGGTGTCCGGGGTGACGAACATGCTCCGCAGAAGCATGTCCACGGGCCGCAGCGAGGACGGGGCCAGGATCTCAAACAGCGTGTTTAACACGCCGAGGGCTTCGTGCGAATCGATGTGCATCTGTGGCAAGCGAACAAGCAAAGGCGGACATGACACCCGGGGCCCAGCCCCGCGACCTGCCCCCGCCAGCACCCGCACGGGAGGAGCCAGTGCCCGCAGCCCACCCAGCAAACACGCTTCCGAATGCCGTGTCTCCGCCGCATTTTCCCACAATGCAAATCTCTCCCTGCAGAGTTTCATTATTTAAACAACGTATGTTTTCTTTAAAAGTCAAACACATGAAGGCCAAAGAAAAAAAATCAGCTGGAACTGCACCCCAACACCATCAGCACCCCTGGGAGCCGCCCGGTGCACCTGTACCCCGTTTTCCTCAGTGGGACCAGCGCACACCCCCTTCCTTCCCCTTTGCTTTCCCTGCACCCTACCCCGCAGCGCCAACGAGGAACCAATGCCAACCGGCGGCTGCGCGGCCTCCTCCTTCTGCGGAGGCGGCTTTTCGTTAACTCGTCTGACAAACCACATAACGCCCTGCGTTCCCTGAAAGACACAGCGGCGGACTCCCAAGCAACAGGGTTTAAGTCCAACGTGCCAGCGGGTGCAAAGCTTTCTGGGCTACGGCCCAGCTTCACGTGCAGCAGGCCCGGGCTGCTCCCAGCTCCTATCGCCGTCGCCCGTGACCACACGCCAATGATAGCTCTGGAGAGAGGTGGCCTTCCCGGCTGTCTGAACGCGTCCGCGCTGAGCCTCCTCCACCGCCAGGGGACAGAGAGCTTGCGCCCCCGCGCCTTGACGGGCATATGCCGCTGCTCGGGCACCAGTGTGGCAACTTCTCGGGTCCAGCATCGCCAATACCCAGCCTTCCCCACCCACCCCTCTCCTCCTGGGGTAGCCGCCACGAGTACCCCTTCTTAGTGTAACCCCCAGCCAAAGCGGGGCTCCGCCTCCTCCTGGTCTGCCAAGCGCCGCCTGAGGCCCGGGGCTCACGGGCTGGCCTCTCAGCAGCCAGGGCTGCCCCTGCCTCCCTGGCTTTAGGAGCCCAGGCCGCCTGCTTTCCTCATCCCACACTGGCTGTCCCTGCCCCACGCCCTCGTCAGTGACGAGGAGGAGGAGGCTGGCCATTCTAGGGGTTAATGGGACAGGAGCGCCCTGGGCCCGGGTCCCACACTGGACCGCAGGGACTAGAGTGGGAGCGGCTCGCTGAGGAGAGGAACGGAAGCTCCCGTCCCGGGACCCGCGCAGACACTGCTGTGGGCGATGGACCCGAGCGTGAAGGAAGCCACGACCCTCCCCCCCCCCGCGGCGCACCTGCTGCTTGGCGAGCATCGGGAGCAGGATGTCGGCCACCTGCCGCGACAGCCGCTTCCACCGGTCCTCGCTCTCCTTGTGGCACTGCTGCAGGACCAGGATCAGCATCTCCAGCACCTGCGGGCGGGCGGGCGGGCGGTCACTCCTCCCCCCTCGCCTGTCAGCGGGTGGGGACACGCCAGGGCCAAGCCTCCTGACCCCACGAGGGCCTGACGAGCCAGGACCTGGCCCTGGGACCCGGGGCCAGGAGCAGCTCCTCAGGGCCCGCTGCGCCTCGCCGCATTATCCCGTGGAGCTACGAGACTTCATAACGAGAAACGGACCAGACGGAACGACACCCGCCTCCGGAAGCCCCAGCACGCCGACCCAGCGGCCTGCGCCTCACGCCCTCGGGCCTGCCCTCCGCGGGTCCCCCCACAGGCATCGCCCATGGGGGCCCTGCCTCTCAGGTTCCGTGCCTGAGCCACTGGCCAGCGGCCATGTCTGCGCAGAGGCAGCTTGGGGCCTGGCCCCCGGGGAGCATGCTGACCAGGGCTCTTGCCCAGAACTGCAGATGCAACAGATGCCTCGTGGCCTATGAAGCTTAAGACCTTTCCCTGCTTGTTTACAAAAAACAGGAATGGAGCAAATGGAGAAGTGTGCCATCGGGTCTCTAAAATACAACTGCTATAAAAGAGAGGCACCACCCTGGCAGGTGTGGCTCAGTGGATAGAGCGTCGGCCTGCGGACTGAAGGGTCCCAGGTTCAATTCTGGCCAAGCGCATGTACCTTGGTTGCGGGCACATCCCCAAGGAGATGTGCAGGGGGCAGCTGATCGATGTTTCTCTCTCACTGATGTTTCTAGTTCTCTATCCCTCTCCCTTCCTCTCTGTAAAAAATCAATAAAATATATTAAAGAAAAAAAGAGAGGCACCCGTGTAAGCCCACCCCCTACAGAGCCCGACACCCCCCCCCCCCCCCGTCCCACCTGCCTCTCCTGTCCAGGCCGCGGCTGTGGCCTCACTGCGCGAGAACACCTCAGCGGCCCCCCACCAAGGCCAGCCCCCGTCTGTTCACTCGCAAGCCAGGCCGAGAACGGGAGCCGCTCCCGGACCCCCAGCCCAGCGTGCCGGCAGAGAGCGGGTGGCGCCCACAGCTCCGGGCAGGGTGCCCATTGCGGTGGCGATGGGACCTAACCAAACGCCACACGCTAACTGTGACCGAGCTGGAGCCCCCGGAGAGCAGAGGAAGCGCTCCTGAGGAAGCTCCTGACTTCACAGGTCTGAGACACACCGCTGGGAGGAAGGACAGAGTGAGGCCAGGCCGCCGGACACGCTGAGAGAGGAGTCACAGAAAGCAGCTCTCTGCTCTCCACTGCCTCCAAGCACCCGAGCTTCCGTCCACCTTACGGACGGCAGAAACAGGACCGACCAGCTCAGGGAGCGCTCACATGGTCCTCCTGGGAGGAGAGGGCGCGGGGTACACCCTTCTTGACGGATGTGCGGTCTGCCAGGGGGCCTCCCCACAGGGCAGCGCTGCTTCAGACAGCCCCACAGACCTCTGGGCCCCCAGCCCGGCCCCAGCCGGCCCAGAGCAACACCCGGTAACGGCCGGCGGCCCCGCGGCCCTGCGCCCTGTGGGACGACGAAGGGCCCCTCACCTGATGGTACTGGATGAGCCTCAGGAGCATGGACACCACCACCTCCTTCTGGGTCTCCAGCTCCTTCCCCGCGTCAGCCTTATTGGCCCCTCTCAGGACGAAGAGGTCGTGGACGATGGGCTGGAGCGCCGGGATGGCTGGGGACACAGTTCCTATGAGAAGCCGTGCCTCCCGACAGCGGGAGTCCAGAGCCCGCGGAGCTGGGCTGGCCGCGCTCGCACGAAGGACCAGTGTTTGCCAGGCCCGGTCTCCCGCGTCTCCATTCTCACTTACGTAGGTTCTAAGTCCTCAGAGTGAAGAGGGTGCCCCTCCACGTGTACAAGCACACGCATGTGCACATGTGCATGCACATGCACCCATGCACACACACAGGCTGCAGAGCAGGGCCGGCGGACAGGGCAGGCCGGGGCAGGGAGGGCTGCCGTTACCGTGGGTCACGGCCTTGCGGCCGCTCGCCATGATGCCGTCGCACAGCTGGATGATCTTGGGGATCCCGATGATCTGCTTCGAGTGGTAGCGCTCGTAAGACAGGAGCACCAGGAAGAAGAAGATGTTGGGAATGATCGCCTCCGAGTCCCTGGAAACAAAACCTCCATTAGACACTTCCTCTCAGATCTGGCGCACACCATCAACGAAGCAAACAGATCCTCATGGGAAGCGAGAGCTTGCACACGAGGAGCCTCGCGGGCTCCTTCCGTCCAGCGGGCACGGCGCCTTCTGTCCGGGCGGAGCCCTGCACCCGGCTAGCGCACCCGGCAGCCTTGGGCGCCCAGCACAGCCGGCTCCTCGGTTCCCTCAGCGCCTCACTCTTTAGTCCAAGAAACTGACCAGAAGGAAAAGGAACCCACTCACAGTCACGGCGTCACGGCCAGAATGAGAGCGGGTCTCTAGACCCCAGGCCTCTGACACTGTCCTCGGCACAAACCCCACTTTTTTAAAAATATATTTTATTGATTTTTCACAGAGAGGGAGAGAGAGGGATAGAGAGTTAGAAACACTGATGAGAAAGAATCATCGACCAGCTGCCTCTTGCACACCCCCTACTGGGGATGTGCCCGCAACTAAGGTACATGCCCTGGACCGGAAGCGAACCTAGGACCCTTCAATCCGCAGTCTGACACTCTATCCGCAGAGCCAAACCGGTTTCAGCCGGACCCCATATTTTACTGAGCAACTCAGAAGCTAATGCATGGGAGCCCTGGCGGGGGGCTCGATGGTTGCAGCAGCATCCTGTGCACAAAAACCTGTGGGTTCAAGTCCAGTCAAGGAACATACCTAGCCTGTGGGTTGGATTCCCTGTTGTGGTATGCACAGGAAGCAACCGATCAATGTTTCTCTCTGTCAAATCAATAAAAATGTATCCTCAGGTGAGGATTAAAAGAAACAAAAGAATTTTAATTTTCAATAATTATACACCCAGAACTGCAAAGGAGGAAGCATTAACCCTTCCTCTGCAGTGATCAAGGCTATTACAGACATAACTGCATGGCAATTGCCTTGTTAAAGCCAACCACAAGATTAAGAGGTGGTGTTCAACAGGCCAGAATTCCTTTAGCAACTGATCATAATTAGATGCTTTCAAACGTGAAATGAAAACTGATGGCACCTGTAATTAACAGATGCCGAACAGTTTCTAAACTAGCCTTCAGATACCCATTCATTTTATTTTTTAAAATATATTTCCACCAATTTCAGAGAGGAAGGGAGAAGGAGAGATAGAAACATCAATGATGAGAGTCACTTGATCAGCTGCCTCCTTGAATGCCCCCTACTGGGGATTGAGCCTGCAACCCGGGCATGTACCATGACAGGAATCAAACTGTGACCTCCTGGTACATAGGTCAATGCTCAACCACTGAGCAATACTGGCCAAGTTTCATTAATTTTTAAGAGAAACAAAAACGCATAGCATATTAGTCAGGTTTCCATTAAAAAAAAATACCTAGCAAAATTCCTAACAATCCACCCTGACTACTGTGGCTCAATTGGTTGAGCTTCCCCCCCCCCGCCCCCCTCAATGACCAAAAAGTCTCGGGTTCAATTCCCAGTCAGGGCACATGCCTGGGTTGCGAGCTCAATCCCCAAAGTGAGGCATGGAGGAAGCAACTGATCCATGATTCTCTCTCATCATTGATGTTTCTCTCTCTCCCCCTCTCCCTTCCTCTCCCTAAGAAAAAAAATCATGAAAACATTTTTTAGCTGAAGCTGATTTGGCTCAGTGGATAGAGCGTCGGCCTGCGGACTGAAAGGTCCTGGGTTCGATTCCGGTCAAGGGCATGTGCCTTGGTTGCAGGCACATCCCCAGTGGGGGTTGTGCAGGAGGCAGCTGATCGATGATTCTCTCTCATAGATGTTTCTAACTCTCTGTCCCTCTCTCTTCCTCTCTGTAAAAAATCAATAAAATATATATTTTTTTAAAAAGCACTATCTTTAAAAAAAAGAAAACATTTTTTTAAATGCCTCGTGATCCTTTAAAGTACATTCGTGTTAATATCTAAAACTACATGCACTTACGTAACCAGAACGGAAGCAGAATTAAGAAGCAGACTAAGAGGACGCCGTTACCTGAACTGGCCCACTTCGATGTACTCAAACTGCTTCAGCACGAATCCAATGAACACCTGCCGAGGAGAGAAACAGCACTGCCACACGGCACGCGCCCGGCTCCTGCGCGCCCACTGCCTCGTGCAAATGTTTAACAGGTTTCCTGACAGCGGATAAGCCGTGGTGCACAAGAGCGCAAACGTGTTTCAGACCCTTCCAGGGTCCCTACAGACATTTCTGCTCACAGCGGAGAGACCTGTCAGGACAAATAACGAACTCGGGGGACACCCGGCAGCCCCCGCCAGGGGGCCTCCTGTCCAGCTCGAGGAGCCCCACGCGGGGCGTGGGTGGTGCAGGCCGGCCCAGGAGAGACGCCGTGCGTCAGCCCCGTGTGGGAGCCATTCCTGGCACCACCTGCTCACCCGCCCGAGCCCAGAGCTGCCTCCCCACTGCATCCCCCGGCCCTGTGACCCTGCACACAGCAGGCGCTCAATAATGGGAACGGGGCTCAGTGGCCTGCGGCTCATTCCCACTCTTTCAGGAAACCTGCGTGGCACCGAGTGGCGAGAGCAAGAACCACGGTGAGGGGCTGCTCATGGCCAAGCCCCGCGCTCCCAAGGCCGGGGCGGGCGGAGCCGTGCGGTGAGGTGGGAGCGACGGCCAGAGGAAGCGCGGGCTTCCAAGGGCTCAGCGCGCTGCCGGGAAGCAGGCCTGTCGATGCTCAGGCGGCCCTCAGCGTTCGTGGACAGAGGCGGCTCAGAAAGAAGCAGCGTCTGCCGCCTTGAACAGGCTATGGGGGAGCCTCTGGCAAAGGTGACCGGGGGCCCAGGGAGACCCCAACAGCCCAGACAGATGGGGAGACCCTGGGGCGAGGGCAGGCCCGTCCTGCTGAGACGCAGATGCGGGAGGAACAGCCGAGCTTGCGGCAGGGGGCGGCGCCGTCTCTGCGGCCGCTTCACTGCGTCGCGAACAGTGCGGAGATGAGACCGAGCGACAAACCTGGTCTGAATCCAGAAGGCAGTAGTTGACCCGCAGCTGGACCAGCTGTGCCAGCAAGTCCAGGACCTGCCTCTGCAGCTGCACGGACGTGGTGGTCGTGTACTGCTTCAGCGCCTTGATGACCAGAGGCTCGAACAGCCGGATGTGGCTATGAATGGCGTTCTGGGACAGGCAGAGAGCCGTGAGCGCCTCCGGAAAGGCCCGGAGCACGGCGCCCAGCCCCTGCCCCGCGCTCTCGGCCGCCCCGCGTACGGACCTTGTCTGCACGGGTCTTTGCGACGCTCGAGAGGTTGGTCTTCAACTGGGTGGACACCTTCTGCAGCACGTCGAACCACCTGCCGGCGAGAGCGCCCTCACTACGCTGCGAGACTCAGCACACCGCGGCCGGCTCGGGTCGGGCGCCCATTTCCCAGAGGTCCCTGGACGGAGCAGCCCTTCGGGGACGCTGGCTCCTATCGCTATGTTTCTCACAGACCGGTCCCTGCTTGCTCTCCCGTGTCTCTCCCACGGCCGTTCCTAACTGCACGCCGCGGGAGGGTTATCTCTGGAGGGTTACCCCGAGGCGGCGAGGTCCGGCTCGGCCTGCACGGCGTTGCGCAGGCTGGCGTCGGCCAGGGCCTGAGTGAAGTGAGTGTAGGGAGCCATGAAGCAGCAGTGGTACAGGCCGGGCCTCAGGCTGGACGAGCCGAGGCGCTGGGCTCGGCCCTGGCACTTGCTGGGGTTGGAGGACAAGCCATCGCACTGGGCGGCCAGGTTTGTCCCAAAGAGAGTCTTCAGCAGCTGGAGAGAGAGGAGCTGTCAGCACGCTGCCCACAGCGTGGGCCTTGGCCCACGGGAAGCCATCGAGGTCACAGGGAGGGGGAGTGTGGGGGGGCAGACATGGGGCTCCCGCTGAGAACCCCTTTCACCTTCACCAAGAACCCTGTGCTCTGAATTGTGGGGCTGAGAAGAGCCCACCTCACCTGCTGGACACAGACCGTGGCCATCGTGGGCTCCCGGCTGAAGCAGGACCTCAGGTAGCCCAGGATCTCCTCCACACACTGCGGGGGAAGCGGGCGCTCAGGAGGCGGGGACGCTCGCTCCCGGTATGCCTTGCCTGCGAGCCCTCACCACCGACTCCCAGCTCCAATGCCCGCCGCTCACCGCTAACTGACCCCCACCCGCCACTCACTGACCCCGCGCCCGCCACTCACCGACCCCCGCCCTCCGCTCACTGACCCCCAGCCCACCAGCTCAGAGCCAAGTGCCGTGGCAGAGCCGTGGGCACGGAGGCCTCCCTGGCTGCCGCTCCGCCCCAGGGGCCAGGCCCACACCAGCCGCCCCAGCACTCGGCCCAGGCGCCGGCGTGTGGCAGCTGCGCTCACCTTCCCGATGTCCTGCAGCGTGGCCAGCTCCAGGATCTGCGAGAGCACGTCCAAGGCCGAGCGCAGAAAGCCCCCGAACTTCTCCGTGCTGTTCTGGAGGTCCAAGGTGACCTTGGGAGGGGGAGAAACGATTCCTGCACCGTCACGCCGGGGCGTCTCACGGGGGTGGCGCACACCCCGCAGCCGCACACGCCCGCTGGGGGTGCTGGGGAAATGCCTGGGGCAGGAAATCATGCTCCAGTATCTGTAGGAGATCTGTTTTCTTTCAAAGGCCTCTTCCTACTTGTACTAACACTGCAAACAGAAATGCCTCCTAACCTTCTGCAAACGGGCACAACGGGACCATCGGTCATTGCCGGGCTGACCAGCAGCGTCCCCAACAGAGCGCACGTCCCCACCGCGCTCACACCCCTCGGCGCCCGCACACGTGGAGCCGGCTCAGGCAGCTCCGCCTCAGGCTCTAACGGCCTCAGCCTACATGATGCAGCTGCCCCCCATTTACAGGCCGAAAGGACGGGGCAGGCCCCAAGGCATGATGGGCAAGAGTGAGGTCAAAGGTTAGAAATGGGCATGAGAACAGGAGCTGGCCAAGCCCTCCGGCGTGCTGCGGTGCACAGAAAGCAGATGAACTGACCACCCCTGTGAGAGAAGCCCGGTCGGGACACAGGGGATGGCCACGGAGCGGGAATGACAGTGGCCACTCTCCTGTCACCCTGCGGGTGTCACCCACAGGCCAGGAGGGACCGCCAGGTGTGCGAGCACCAGAGAGAAGGTCTGTGCAGCTCCGTCAGGGAGATGGTGGGAAGGGGCCCGCCCCAGCAGGCGGGGGGCAGGGTCAGGGGGCAAGAGCGTGAAGACTGGAGGGCTGGAACCACGAACTGTGCCTCACATCCCGTGACGAACCCCAAGACCTCAAGAACCCGGGGAGCCCGGCCATGGGGCTCAGTGACCGAGCGGTGACCCAGGAACCAGGAGGTCACGATCTGATGCTCAGTCAGGCAACGTGCCTGGGTTGTGGGTTCGATGCCCAGTAGGGGGCGTGCAGGAGGCAGCCAATCAACTATGTTTCTCTCTCAGCGATGTTTCTAGCTATCCCTCGCCCTTCCTTTCTCTCTAAAAAAAAAAATCAACAAATACTTCTTTTTTAAAAACGTTATGTTACAGATCAGTGCGTCCCAGTAAAACTGAGATTGTTTTCCATGCACCTCAAAAGAGAGAGCCCGCGGCCCTGGGCGGGCGCCGGCCGGAGCCACGTACCTTGTAGTTGGCGTGCGTGGCCTTCAGGACGTCGTGCAGCCGGAGGTAGGAGGGAAGGTGGTAGAAGCTCCCCAGCGACGAGGGTTTATTGGTCGTGACGGGCCCTGTGGCATCTGCCTGCCGAGAGGCTGAAACACACGCACACACACGCGCACACATTAGATGGACAGTGAGCCCGCTAAGGCTAAGCTAAGGCAGGGCTGCAGTAGCATGTCAGAGCGTGCCAGAGGGAAAGGAGGCAAACTCGTCCCCGGCTCTCTCTGGCAGCCATGGGAATTGGCTGATGGACGGGGCCTCCCATCAGCCAAATGGAATCGGACCTCCCGGGACACGGGGAAGACGAAGGGCAGTGACTGCTGCTCGTCTGCTGGCCGGCGGCCCGGGTGCAGGTAGGAGGCGGGACTGACCCCGCCTGCGCAGATCGCACGGCTCGGAGCCCGCGCTGCTGCAGGACCGTCCCAGCCGGTTTGGCGCCGGCCCTCACGGATGCGGTGTCACTCTCTCAATGCCGCGCCCTCCCTACGCTGCCCAAGCTTCACGGACTGGGGGACCCTCCGCCGGTCCCTCGGCAGCCGGCCCGCGGGCTCCGGCGGTCTCCCGCCAGCTCCGGAAGCTCACACCAGCTCTCCCAGCAGGGAGAGCAGAGGTCGGACTGGTGCCCCGCTCTCCCCGGTGCCCCTTGAGCACAGAACTCGTGGCTATGTCCACCGAACCTGAGCTCGCCGGGGCAGCAGCCCTCCAGCGGCTGTGCACGCCCCAGTTCCTCACGCTCAGACTGTGTCCCCTTAGTCTCCTGCGGGCACTCCCCACTGTAAGGTCCCACTTCCCACTCAGAACGCCCCTCTGGGAACCGACTCTGCCCCCGACACAACCCGCCTCCCTCCCTGACTCCGCAGAGAGCCAAGCGGCAGGCAGGGCTGCAGTGAGGGCCCGGCAGCTGCTGTGCCCGCGTGAGCGAGGCCAGAGGAGGCGCTTGGGGTCGATGTGGGCTGCACACACGAGTCAGGTGAACATCTGGGACCACCCCTGGACACCGTTCCCTGAGCCTCACGGCTGTGTTATTTATCACGTCACCCTGACGGTAAGCACAGGCCTGAACGTACGTCCAGGACACAGGGGGCCCCGCCCCGCCCGTCAGCGCCTCCTACCTGGGCTGGCGTCGCTGCCTTTCTTGGGGCTCAGCGGCACGGACGCCTGCTCGGCCGGCTCCTTCTCCTTGCCCTTCCGCCGAATGGGGCTGAGAGAAGGGGCGCTGGTGAGGGATGGCAGGGCTGCCTGGAGCGGAGAACAAGGGCTGGGCGTTACCCCGAGAAACTGTCCACACCTGCGGCTCCCCGCCACTGAAAGCTCAACTTCCCTTCCACAGCCCGAGCTCCCCGCCAGTGACCAGACCCACCCAGCACCCACCCAGCGCTCAGCTTCCCTTCCACAGCCCGCGCTCCCCGCCACTGACCAGCACCCACCCAGCACCCACCCAGCGCTCAGCTTCCCTTCCACAGCCCCCGCTCCCCGCCACTGACCAGCACCCACCCAGCGCTCAGCTTCCCTTCCACAGCCCGCGCTCCCCGCCACTGACCAGCACCCACCCAGCACCCACCCAGCGCTCAGCTTCCCTTCCACAGCCCGCGCTCCCCGCCACTGACCAGCACCCACCCAGCACCCACCCAGCGCTCAGCTTCCCTTCCACAGCCCGCACTCCCCCCCACTGACCAGCACCCACCCAGAGCTCAGCTTCCCTTCCACAGCCCGCGCTCCCCGCCACTGACCAGCACCCACCCA